>JAYKKT010000087.1:8012500-9212500 GCA_036023115.1 Brasenia schreberi
AGATAAAAAAACATATCTTCCTGATGAGTTTGGAAAGTTTCTTGTGAAAACAATGAGAATGAATTACCTTATTACAAAAAAGAAACCCAGCTTAGAACAATATAATTAGAAACAAAGAAGATATTTCTGAAATTCTGCCGCAGCCAACTTTTTCTTATTGCTTTTTTGTTACTAGATGATTTTCCACTCATATGACCGTTTCAAAGTAGTAAGCGTAGTCTTGGTGTTTATTTATACGTATGTAACGCTTGGTTTATATGTGTTACTCTCTCTCTCTCACTGTATTTGTCTTATATATATATATGTGTGTGTGTGTGTGTGTGAAAACTGGATCATGCAACTCTCCGACATGTCTACACATTACTTTTCAGTGATATAAATATAATTTAAAAACTTTTAAGTATTTTTAAAAATATACAAAATATAATGTTATTATATTCATGCCCTAAAAGGCAACGGAGGTCATGAGTGAATAACATCAGTGGTAGACCGGATCCAATCACTATATATATATATATATACATTTTTTGAATAACAGTAGTGATTTCAGCGTGATGGCGTTGGCAGCTGCCATCACGGACGACATTGATGTCATGGAGAAGCCGAGAAGCGAAGGGTAGTTCAACAAGGACGGCAGTGCACACACTGAGTGTCCAAGGAGCTCATTACATAGCCTACCTCCTCTTTAATATACACACATATTATATATATATATATATATATATATATATATATATATATATATATATATATATATATATATATATATATATATATATATATATATAAATACTGTGTGGAGATGAATAATTGCCAACAAATAGTATGTCACAGTCCATGTATATGTACAGGGAACTGCGAGAAACTTCTGTTACACACACACACACAGAAAGATATACACACGGCAGTTTTCTCCCAAGCAAGTGATAAGATACACAAAAGTGATTAAATACAAAGATCTTACTACTCGACCCATGAAAGTGTAATTAGGGCTAGGAAACAAGCCAAGCAACTCGCAGATTAGCTCAGTTCAGCTCATTCTGCTGGGTTCATTAAACTGATGAACCCAAAATGAGCAACTGAGTGATGAGTGCAAACAAGTGATGGCCAACTCAGTTCAGTTTGTATGCTCATACTTTGTTGAGTATCATGTGCTCTTATGTTGACATGCAACGGATGACCTTTCATGTCATCGGATTCAGATTGCAACCTGGACCCACATCAGTATGCTGAAATCTGTATCTCATTGTGATCAGATCTGACTCCAGTTATTGGATTTGGACCCGACTAATTGGATTCCAGTTCAGTTCTGATTCGGGTAGAAAACCCAACAACATCCATACAGCTTGAACGGCAATCACAACGTTACTTTTTGCTGACATGACGCCTATGTCATGTCACTGTCACGTCATTATATATTAAATAATATAATACTAATAATAAATCAATTTAATGTTATATGATCTTAATTATTTTAATATTTAATAAATATAATAGTGATATAATTAATATTAATATTACTTAATATGTAATGATTTAAAATTATTAGTTATAATAATAGAATTAATAATTAATATATATTTAACATTTTAATATTAAATAGTATATATTTAATTTGCTATATATATATATATATATATATATATATATATATATATATATATATATATAAACTAATGTATATTATAATACTTTGTATTAGGTGACAACTTTATATATGTAAAATAAGCTCACGTGCATAAATGCAATATCAACATGTCCACATAGTTACCATGTCAACAAAAAATGATACAGTGAAAGATAGATGTCCTTTTTTTTAAAATTAATGATACTTTATTTTATTGTGTGAGAGATTTAGGTCTCTTTGAGTCAAACCAATATATAATAAGGTAGTTTTTTTAGTTATATATATATATATATATATATATATATATATATATATATATATATATATATATATATATATATATATATATATGTAGTCCACAAACACACCTTATCCACGCTCAAATGAAATCTACTTTATTGTTTAAATTGTTATGTCTATGAGATGAAAGGTTGACGTAATAAAGCAATCATTTATGAGAATTACAATGAGACTTTTCATATTTTAAATTCAAGACTTCCAACCTTGATCACATGAATTAAATGATAGAAATGTTTAAATGGATTTTAGTGTGCCCTTTCACAGCTTGATATAAGTGGACACTTGTGTTGTTGAGGTTGTCTTGGATTTTCTATTTGGTTTTGGGTTAGTTTTATCCAAACTCAAACCATTTTTTAACCTATTGTAAATTGGGGAAACCGGTATGTATCTTGGGGATTTCGTTGCGGAGGTTTTTCTTAGAACACGAGAACTTAAGGGGATGCTGTCAGAGGGTTTCTCTTGTGGTTGCTCACATTTGAACACGTATGAATTCATAAAAAATTTCATTATTGACATTTTTAACATTCGATCTTTAATGAAGAATTTAATTATTTTATATTAAAAAATAAATATACAACTTGTATTTGTAATTCAAATCTCAATCATTAATTAAAAAAATTGAATGTTGGAACTTTTTATGTAAGATTATGAACAAAAAATATTATGCATTTAGGACTCATCCTCTCTCTCTCTCTCTCTCTCTCTCTCTCTCTCTCTCTCTATATATATATATATATATATGCATGGTTATGGTTAAATTAGGGTTTTGATCACCCTGAATCTGATAGGAGCCTCATCCAAATCCGGTGCTTGCATCGTTGCATTCCATGGAGAATTGGGGCTGAATTCAGTTGGATCTGGATCCGGGTTCGACCCATTGATCGTCAGTTGGGCATCGAGCGACAGCCGATACGAAGAGCCCTTCTTGACGGGCTTTGTCTGTCTCTCTGCCACTCCATTGTCCCTTTGGGGCTGCCGACGATCACCCGCGTATCGCCTGAATTCGATCCATTATTCTTTTGGTATCATCCGAAACAGACACACGATGGATCCTTCGATCATGAAGCTGCTGGAAGAAGACGAGGTTTCTTAGATTCTTTTTACTTTGTTGTCTTCTTTCCGATCTATGCTCTTTTCCATTTTCTTTCGTTTACTCGAGTTGCGGATTTAGGGCTCTTTTTGCCTCGTTAATAATTTGGTCGGCATGTTCAGGATGAACACATGCACTCCGGGGCAGACATCGAGGCGCTCACCACAGCGCTCAATAGAGACATTGGAGGTGCCCCCATCCCTACGACATCCGCAACAGATTCTGACCCGGGTGCGTGACTGCTTTGAGCAATTATACGTGATCCTTATTTAGAGATTTTGTGTTGTGTATTGAGTTGGCTTTTGATCGGCGTGGTTTTGAGTTTGTTCTTGTAATAGTACACGTTTTGTGTGTGGTAATATGCAAATAAAGCTGAAAGTAAGGCCTACGATGATGATCGAGTAATAGACTTGACCTTCACGTCCTCTGTGGCTGTGTTTTTAGGGTCTTCGTTTGTTTAAGCAATCAGATGTAAATGTATCCATCGTGACCTTGTGTCTCTTGAACCACGATACTGCGCGCTTCCTGCAAGTTTCTGAACTTAGGTGTATAATCTGCTTACTCCAGTAGTATAGGAGTATTTTATCTACACCCTACTTTCCCAATTCATGTGGTGGACCATCTTAAAGAGAGGTACTTGGGTGAACCATAACTCCCACTTGAGTGTCCGATGGTCTCTATTTTTCTGGGCACATTTTCCGGATTGTAGCAATGGTGTCCCTCTCTTAGGGAATCGTGGGCTGCATAATTTTCTCCTATTCGTGCTTGTTATGACATACAAGCTAGGGATGAGCTTTGATGGGTGCTGTTTTGAATGAAAAGAATTCCATGCAGGGCTAATCAGGACTCGTTTATCTCACGCTGGCAGGAAAGAGGCATGCTTTCTCCTTTCTGCTAAGCTTCTTTTGACTCACTTTGAGTGAAACAAGTGTTTATGCCATTGTACATATTGGCCCTTCCAGCCACGCATAGATTTTCTCCAAATAGTTCCATTTCTGGTGCTCAAAAAACTGTTTGTTGTTTGAGATTTTCTTGAGCTCTTTTGCATATGCCAGCATCCTATATTTTATCACTTTGAAGGTGTTTCTTTGGCTAAAATAGGACTTAATTAAATTTTCGAAAAGCAATGTGGTTGCTTTTGTTGCAACACAATGATGTCTTCTTGCTCTGTAAGAATCTGCTATGATGGAACTATTGGGGATGTTGATGCTGCTATTTCTTACTGTGAAATGGTCCGTACATGCAAAACTTATGAAGCTTTTGCATTCACTTTGATACTCTTATTTGTCGTAAAGCTTTGCGTATTGATAAATTGAAGTTCTTCTCTATGTACTCTAAGATTATTTTTCTCTGTTAGCTGTTGTGAGGACGTCTTTTCTTTCTTCATGAACATGCATTATATAAAATGATAAAGTGCCACAAATAAATTCTTATTGCTAGGAAGTTTCTGAACCATAGGGAGGTTTATTTGAAGACTAATGAAAATACAAAACTTTTGTGAAATAGGTAGGAGATCTGCACACTTGCATTTAATGGTTAAAGGGCTGTTTAATATTCTAAGAGAGGTTTCTATATGGCATATTAGTTGAGCTGGAGTTTGTGTGCCAGCTCCATTATACTTCTTGACTTCAAAATATTTGTTGCTTGAAGCCTTGAAATAATTGGCAGAAGCTTTCTCCAATCATGCGGATGCATAGATTAAATTTTATTTTGTTTAACTTGGACAATTTCGTCGAGTAATATTTACTTCAGATCCTGGCCATTATGAGCTACTCATTTGGCAGTACGTGCAAAATTTGTTCTCCCTTTTGAGAACTCATGTTGCTTGAGGCAGCTTGTGTAAGTCATTTAGAACCCTTTCAAGTTACAGTTCAGAAAATTTGTGGATTCCAAACCAATGGTTTGTTTACTGGACCAAACTCAGTGGTTCACCAGATGAAGAAATCGAATCAAGTCACGCACAAATCTTGCATAAATGCACAAACACATGCAGCTATATATATTTATGTACACATGTATATTATAAATAAAAAGTATAATTATACTTGATTTGAGTATCAAATACATATTATGTACAATATAATGGCAACAAAGCATATAGATAAACACGTTAATGTACGTATTTTAAGAATGTTATATAAAATACAAAGTTGTCAAGACCCAGGCAAACCATGGGTCAACCATTTTCTTGTTCAATCCTAAGTGATGAGGTTTTTCAACATCCATTGACTAAACCCATGCCTTTTTGCTTTTGAGAAAATGCTGCCAATCAGTTCTCTTTTAGTGCAGATGTAATAATGGTTGTCTTCCTACTTTATAGATGCTTTGTCTCATGGAGACCAACCTTCTCAAGCTCTTTCTTTTGGGTGGTGGCAGCAATCAACAGTAGAAGAGGATCATGCTAAGCAGCAAATTGAAATGCAGGAGGAGCACCAGCACCAGCAAATTCAAGAGAAACATTCACATGAGATGGATCAACTTACACATGGTGGTGGTTCAGAGCATCTACAAGAGAAAGGTGGTGTAAGTTCCTCAGAAGGTGATCATGCTTTGACTGACCCAAAGCAAGTTCAAGCACAGGATCAATCTAGGCAGCTTGATAGAAGCCAACATCATCAGTATGCAGAAAATAGCCAGCTTCCTGGACAGACCCTTGGAGAAGGCCCAGAAAAAGAGGGATTGCAAAATACTGAGCAATATCCGCTACCATCACATGCTCAACAAGAACCAATTGTTTTTAGTAACTCTCAGCCCCATTCTCTGAGTAGTCAACATCCATCTGCTATAGGCCAGCTAAATAGTCCAACACAGCAACCAAAACAAAGTTCTATATCCTTTGCCTTACTGATTCCAATGATGCTTCCACACCTTGACAAAGACAAGACTATGCAGCTTACCACTATTTTTGGGAAATTAAGGGTGGGTACATTTTGACTGCTTTAGATTACTTCTTTTGGTTGTACATCTTATCTCATATATGGCTACTTGCTATCTATTGCATGTACCTTGTCTTCATAGAAAAATGAAGTATCAAAGGAAGACTTTCTAAGAGTTGCTAGAGGCATTCTCGGAGATCAGATGCTTAGAAAGGCTGTTCAAATGCTGCAGGAAAAGGCAAGTCATCTGCATCATGACTGCAAATTTGTGTCTGATTACAAAAGTCTTAGTATATCTTCTTGCATTTATTGCAGCAACACATGCAATGTCGTAGTTTGTGAAATGCACAGTCAGGTCAACCGAAGTATCCATTTCAGTCTGCTGGTTCATCACAGCAGCCTGGCAGTTCTGGTTATAATCACCAACAGATCTCTGAGTCTCAATCACTGTCACATATCCACCATATAACTCAAAATGCATCTCAACAGAGCTCTCATGATCACCAATCTCAAGTCCCAAATTCAGGTATGCAAATGCAGACAAGGTCATCTCTTGCAAAGCCTGAAACCACCGGTCAGAATTTTAGACAAAGTGGAGATCATCACCGTGATGTGCAGGGAATCTCTTCCACACGGGTTTCCTCTGCCAACGCGACCCTGATTACTCAAGAAGTGGGGGAATCCACTAAGATGCTCCAATCAGTTGACTCACAGCAGCAGCAACAACAACATTTGCAGTTTCCACAGGCACCCTTTTCAATGTATGGGAGCCCGGTAGCTAATTACTATTCATACGGGTTTTCAATGCCTTCTATTAATGCTCAGGTTGCTCCGAAGTTACAAGGCCAAGATTCTCAAGCGAGGCAAATGACACACTCCTAAGGAATTACTTCTCCTCAAGTACCGTCAAGTCAGCTTATGAACATGAAGAATATACCCAAGCATGATATGCCAAGTGCAAGAAATGAAACGAAGAAGTTGCATGGAGGGTCTCATTCTCAGATGTCTAGCATGTCGTATTTTCAACTGACTCCAAGCATATGGCAAACTGCCCCTGAGAAGTATATGAAAAGCAGTGGATTATCAGCATCAGCACATGTGAAACAGGAGACAACTGATCGCACAGTTGACCAACAAGACAAACCTTTGTTGCCTACCCAAGGCAGTTCTTATAATCCAATGAATATTGATCCAGGAAAAGCAGGTCATGGTCTGATAAAGGACGAAACCATAGACAAGCAACCAGGCAGGGTCACTGCAAGTCAATTTTCAAGTCATTTGCCTGCAAATCTTGAACATGCAATGCAGGTATCTCTTTCTTCTTCTTTTCTTTGACCATGTTATGAAAATCGTGAAACCAGATCTCTAATGTTTGTTTTCCTTTTTGTTAGCCTATCACTGCCTCTTATTTTTTACCACGGTTTATGAGCATGATGTGTTTCCCCTATCTGTAATGGATGAATTTAGATGATTGTTGTTTCTAAACTTTTGTCTTCATTTTTTCTCTGAAATCCAGCATTACGTGTTTTTGCGCTAGTGATTTTCTTTTCTTCTTTCTTGTGGCACAAGTGCTATATATGTGATTGCTACCTGATACTTTGGTTTGTGGTAGTTTGTGCTTCTGTCATTAGAACTCTCAAGTTTGCAGCCTCAGAGAAAAGGAGTTGCTGGGTACCATGTTTGCAAAGGATTATATAAATGATGTACCGAGTTTCTAGTTGTCTTTTCCGAGCACGAGCTGTTTTTGAAGGTTCTTCCCGCATAATGTTGTATTGTTGGCTGAAGCAGATGTAATGGCTGATATTGTAAATGGAACACTCTGTCTTCCTTCAAGAAAAGGGCTTTAGCCGGTTCACAATTACTTAAAGTTGGTATGCACTGCTACATAATGGGTCACATCACATAGCGCCTTACCCTTACTATATGCTTTAGTGGTTGCAACGCTCACTTTATGGTGGTAATAACTTAGATAACGGTAATAAATAAGGTAGTTCCCACAGGGCGGTAGTAAATTGTGACACTTACTCTTATAGTGTCACCACTCCATGGGCTTACTAAGGGAGGTAGCTCCTGGGAGCAGTCTTTATTGGACCATTGTGTGAGAAACACCATTAAGGAACATTGATTGTGTAATGATAATTGATATTGGCGGAGGTAATGTATGGGATATGATTAGGGATGGTTGAGCAAGTACCTTACGTTATTATGTCGATCAATAGGAGTAGAAATATGATGTGAAGTGAATATAGCTGCAGGAGCATATCTTAAATGTGTGTGTAGTTAACGATCAAATTGTGTCTGATCCAGCTAGTAATAAATCTGACAATATCCCTTTAGTGAAGAATAATCTCCAGAAACCAATTTTGGACATGTCTTCCCATTTTAAATGCCGATTTCTGTTAATGTGATATCAAGCTCTCATGTTTCCAAACCTGGGGAAAATCAGCACATTTTGAAAGCAGGGGAGATCGAGAAAGGTGATAGGTTTATTCTCCTAGGTCAGTGTCAATGGCTCAATGCAAGTTTCCATAGTAAGGAATCTTGTGTATTTAGCCCACTCCGATGGCTACTTTGTGCACAGCCCATCCATCAAGTTTGCCAAACTTAGGAGAATGTTCTAGCTTTCTGTATGCGTTCTCTTGTGCACTTCATGTAGGAAGACGTGCTTTTTGCATCCAGTAGCTGAGCAACTAACTGAGTCCAATTTTGGGAAGTGCATAGCCACCACCAAGGAGCATTCTAGGCGCTCACACATAGAACCCACCATAAGAAGACAGTTCTAGTAAAATCTCATCCAGGGTCTACTGAATCCGACTTAGAAAACATGCAGATGCACAAATTTGTATGTGTGTGTTTTGTGTGCTGTTTGTGTATGTGTGTTTTGTGTGCTGTTTGTGTATGTGTGTTTGTGCACATGTTTATGTAGAGCAACGGGACCCTCTACCAGATGGCCAATATGGACCTTTTTAGTCCTTTATTTTTCCCATTTTTCTAATTCTTTTCTTTCAATATGACCTTTTACATGTAATTTCGCATGATTTGCTTGAATATAATAGTTTATGCCACGTTATGAGGCTATAAAGTCAATGGTCCACAACTTTCTAAATTTCCACTATTTTTCATCAAGAAACATTATACCACAAAGACGTCTAGGAAACCAATATTGCATATGTCTGTTGTTTGCTTTGCAAACATATTTTGATATTTTAATCCAAAAACTAAAACAGCCTGCACGTCCATTCCATTAGGAGGAGCCAATATACATACATACATACATACATACACACATATACACAAACATGCATGCACCCACATGCATGGAATGACGGTAGGCTTTTTTATGGTGGTACAATATCACGATATCTTAAGGTGATAGGCGGTTACGTCCTTAACTTATATATATTGAATGCCAAAGTACAACATTTAGGAATTGGATTGTGCTTTTGGTTCTTTACTTGGTATATTCATCTGCCAAATTTAGTTTAAAGCATAAAATTGAGTAATTTTCAAAGGTTTATTTCTTCATTAATTGCAAGCCGTTTACCTTTCATCTTCTTTAAAGTCAAATCTTGTGATGCATTACGTTTGATAAGACTTTCTAACATACTCTATAATAATAAAGAACATATCCAGACAGTTGGATCTAGGATTTTATGGTTTGATATGTCAAAATAAGAAATCTACCACCATTAGGTACCGTGGTTCTGAATTTTATAGGAAATCTACCGTGGATCTAGGATTTTATTTTTTGATATGTCAAAATAAGAGTGGCTTATCACAAACACAAATTGATTACTTTATTTGTAGAAAAAAAGATAGAGCGTGTTGTAAAGATTGTAAGGTAATTCCAGGAGAAAGCTTAACCGCCCAACATCGACTTTTAGTTATGGATTTACAAATAAAAAAGTGGACAAAGAAAAAAAGAGTGCATTGAGCTATTGAGACTAAATGGTGGAACCTCAAAAGCGAGAAAGAAGATATATTTAAACAGAAAGTCCTACAAGGAGATGTTTGGAATTATGTTGGCACACCCTATGATATGTGGAACAATATGGCTATACATATTAGGAAAGTTGCGAAAGATGTGTTAGGAGTATCTAAGGGAGGTGTACCGGCACAAAAAGAAGCTTGGTGGTGGAGTGAAGTAGTACAAAATAAAATCAAGGCAAAGAGGGCATGTTACAAATTACATTATGCTAAGAAAACTAGTGAAACTTTAGAAGCTTATAAGAAAGCAAAAAATGTTGTTAGCCTGTTAGTGAAGCAAAAGCTAAGATTTGGGAGGACTTATATAAAAAACTCAACTCAAAAAAGGATGAAAGAGATATTTTTAGGATAGCTAGGGCTAGAGATAAGAAAACTAAAGATCTTAATTATGTTAGATGCATAAAAGACGAGGATGAAAAAATTCTAGTGGCAAATGATGATATAAGAAATAGATGGAAAAACTATTTTTATAATCTTTTTAATGAAAATAAAGATGTTAGTATTAGTTTAGGAGATTTAGCCAACTCAGAAAAGTATATAAACCACAATTTCTACCGACGTATTCAAAAGAATGAAGTCAAAGAGGCTCTTAAACATATGAAGGGTGGTAAATCGGTAGGACCAGATAATATTCCTATAGAAGTTTGGAAAATACTAGGAGAAATAGGAATCACTTGGCTCACAAGACTATTTAATGAAATATGGAAAAACCAAAAGATGCCCGAGGAATGGAGAACAAGTACACTTATACCCATATATAAGAACAAGGGAGACATTCAAAATTGTGCGAATTATCGAGGTATCAAGTTAATGAGTCATACTATGAAATTATGGGAAAGAATTATCGAACGTAAGTTAAGACAAGTATCAAGTACAACAGAGAACCAATTTGGGTTCATGCCAGGCATATCTACTATTGAAGCGATTCACCTTTTGAGACGTCTTATAGAACATTTTAGAGCAAAAAAGAAAGACCTTCACATGATATTTATTGATCTAGAAAAAGCTTATGATAGGGTACCAAGGGAGGTTCTTTGGAGAACTTTGGAAAAAAGAGGTATCTCATTGACATATATTAACCTTATAAAAGACATGTATGATGGTGCAAAAACATGTGTGAGGACTCATGAAGGAATGACAAACTTCTTTGAAGTTAATATTGGGTTACATCAAGAATCAACTTTAAGTCCATACTTATTTATAATGGTGATGGATGAGTTAACAAAACATATTCAAGATGAAGTACCTTGGTGTATGTTATTTGCAGATGACATTGTATTAGTGGAGGAGTCTAAGAAAAAAGTTAATAGAAAATTGGAACTATGGAGAGAAACATTAGAAAGCAAAGGCCTCTGACTTAGTAGAAAAAAGACAGAATATATGGAATGTAAGTTTGATCATTTGGTTACTTCAGAGGACATAGAAATTAAAATAGGCACATATTGCATTCC
This sequence comes from Brasenia schreberi, assembly GCA_036023115.1. Classification (NCBI taxonomy): domain Eukaryota; kingdom Viridiplantae; phylum Streptophyta; class Magnoliopsida; order Nymphaeales; family Cabombaceae; genus Brasenia; species Brasenia schreberi. Next base: position 8,023,832 of record JAYKKT010000087.1, read on the forward strand.
TCAGAAGGAAAGTTTTAAATATCTAGGGTCAATTTTTCAGAGTGATGGAAGAATTGATGGAGATGTTATGCATAGAATTAATGCTGGTTGGTTAAAATGGAGAGGAGCATCAGGTATTCTTTGTGATAAGAAGATACCATTAAAATTAAAAGGTAAATATTATAGAGCAGCAATTAGGCCTGCCATGTTTTATGGTTCTGAGTGTTGGGCAGTTAATCATCAACATGTACAAAAGATGTCTGTGACAGAAATGAAGATGTTGAGATGGATGAGTGGTCATTCAAGAAAAGACCGTATACATAATGAGGTTATTAGAAACAAAGTAGGAGTGACACCAATAGAGGATAAAATGAGAGAACATCGTTTAAGATGGTTTGGACATATAGAAAGAAGATCAAAAGAAGAACCTGTAAGAAGGTTAGAAAAACTAAATTTGGAAAGTATTAAAAGAGGTAGAGGACGACCACAAAAGTGTTGGAAAGAAACAATAAAGAACGATCTAGCTTATTGGGAGTTAACTGCTAACATGGCACAAAATAGGGATCTGTGGAAACAAAGAATCCATGTAGCCGACCCCGTCTAGTATGGAAAAAGGCTTAGTTGTTGTTGTATATATATATATATACATGCACACACATATATTCATATGTGTGTATATATAATTAAAGATTCCAGTAGTTGGAGAATTTTTTTAAATCGTTCTAATAATTGAATGCCCTCACGAGCTTGCTCGCATCTTCAATTGAATTAGAATTAATATGTTTTTCTTCAGAAAATGGATGCAATACGAGACTCCTTGGCTTCTGTCTATGGTAATATGCTTCTAAAGACCGACTTTCAATCTTGTGGTCTAAACTTTTCCTTGTTGGGAAAGTTTTTTTAAAGCATTGATAAACAGTGCCCTTTTTCAATAATAGAGGCATGACAATTTTGGGATTCATAGATTTCAAATAGCAGTTGGACCAAAATTTTGACTTTCCATGCATAGGAAGCATGACAAACCTTTTTACATGGGATGAGGGATTGCACAATGTTGCTACTTGGTGTTGCATATTTTTATATTTCTACATGATTTTCTATTTATACTGATTGTTGAGAACACCTATTGAAATTTATGATACAACAACAACAACAAAGCCTTTTCCCATACTAGACGGGGCCGGCTAACCTATTGAAATTTATGATATGGAAATTAAATTTGCACCTGAGAATTTCTGTTCCATCTAATTCATAATATTAAGTGGAAGGTTATCCATATATGTGATTCTATTTCTTTTCTTTGGCAGACTCCACCAGCATCTTCTTCTACGGTAAACCTAGATTCGCAGAAATCATGCGTTTGGTAAATGACACACAACTTATTTCTGATGCTTCATATAGCTAGATGCATGTGCAGGTTTCTTCTACGCCTATACCTGTAAATGCTAGCACAAGTACAAAGATGCCATCAAAGAAATCTTCTGCCGGCCAAAAGAAGTCACTTGAAGCTGCTACTTCTCCCACACAAGTTCCAGTGTAAAAATCTCCCCATTTGATCACTGAACACTTCAATAGGCAATAGTTGAGATGTCTTTATTTTGCTAGAAGATTTTATATGTATTTTCTGTTTGGCATTGTGTAGTAAAAAGCAGAAGACTTCTGCCGAGTATCAGGACCAGAGCATTGAGCAACTTAATGATGTTACTGCAGTCAATGGTGTGAATCTGAGGGTATGGTTCTTGTTGCTGATTATCAATGGAACTTGCTCTACTTAATAGTGCTTGAATCGTTTGTCGTGTCCTGATAGGTAGGTAGTACATTTTTTTACTGTATCTATTTGCAACTTTTCTTGGAGTAGGAAGAGGAGGAGGAGCTACTTTCAGCACCCAAAGAGGAAAGTTGAGCTTCAGAAGCAACGCGAAGAGTTGTACAAGAGGAGGAAGAAAGGCTAATTCTCCAAAGAGGACCATTACAGAGAAAATTGGCACAGATCAGTTAAGATCAATCTTATTTATTCATTGGTAAGATACCATTGCGATGGGCTTGATTTTCTCGATTGTTGCAGTGGCAAGAGCTGGTATAAAGAATGCTAGTAGTGATGTTGACCGTTGTTTATCTATGGTAAGATAGATTGTATGCCTTTTCATGATTTGTTTAGTGGTCACTGTTCTCATGTTTCTTTTATTTAGTGCATAGAGGAGAGGTTGCGAGGGTTGATATCTAAGCTTATCAGAATATCAAAGCAGGTCAGTTTCTTTGAATATGCACGAAGAAATGTCCTTTTCCTTTTGAGATTTTTAACTTGGTTGTACTCAATTTCTCTCTTCTCTGTCTGCGATCTGTTGGTTTACAGTGAAATTGATGCTTTAAATAAATGGTGATCTGTACAATTACTTCTGAATTGTTTAACTTATTTATTTTTCATCTTAGTTTTGGCTGATTAATTTATGTTGTAGAGAACTGATCTTGAAAAAGGAAGACACAAAGTTGTTGTCACTTCTGATGTCCGAAGGCAGATTCTATTAATCAATCGAAAAGCAAAAGAAGAACTGGACAGAAGACAGGCTGAAGAAGCTCAGAAGCTCCGGAAACAAAATGAGGTACATATGTGAAAGATTTCATAAAAAGATTAGATCTGTTCAAAATTTTGGTTCTGGATGATATATTTCCTGGTGCTTTTCCTCTCAAGATGCTGATCATGTACTTGCAATAGCCAAGTTCACCTAATGTTGGGGACACATCAGCTTCCTTTGTTGAAGTACATGTGCATTGTATATCTTACATGTGAAACAGATCACGGATTGCTCTCACTTCTTTTATCATTGTTGGTTGATTCTACTTGTGGTTTCATGATGTTAATTAGTTTGATCAATCCTCAACTTGTTCCTTGGCTTTGGGACCATTGTAGGCAAACTTAAGTATGTGATCTTATGAAGGCACATTTTGATATGAAGTGGTTTGGGTAACCATTTCTTTTCTTTTCTGTCTACCAATTTTTGATGAGTTTGACATGCTGGAAATCATAGGATTCACAAGGTCTCAAATCTTAATATTTCCACATCAGGTCCTTGTATTTGATCAGAGAAATTTTATGAGGTTTTCCATGTTGCTAGTATTGGTCCTTTTCGTAGGATTTAAGGTTTCTGGTGCCATTAGGCTTCTCTTCCTTTTTCTGTTTTTCCTTTTGTTAGATAATGTCTCGCTTACTTCAATTGAAAAGGTCTTCCATTTGCTTTGGCAAGTCGCCCAGTGGATATTCCACATTTAGCCGTCTTTCTAGGTTGGTCTTGTTAAGTTAACGTGTGCGTTTTTCAGTAGCTGTTCACATTTATGTACTTGAGGTCCTTTTCTTTGGGCAGAACATGCATGACCCATGGAGTGACTTCTCCGGTGCATGCTTCTTGTGTTCTTTATACCATATTAGGATTTTTCTTTTTTCACAAGCTGAGGTTAGGCAAGGGTCAACTGTTCATATTGCAATCAGCATATTTAGATTATTGAAGGAAACCAGCCACGGGGTTTATCCTTCTAACAAAAATCATGGCTCAGGATTCCAAGTTTAGCAAGCTTGAAGGGAATGTAATTCTTCTCTTTCAATATTAGGATTGGATTTGGTCTGTCCTTTGGTAGCAGTTTTGATATCATATTACGATAGTAATGCTGTAAAAGTCAACAAAACTAACAAGGACCCTTGAATCAATTCCGTCTTGTTAGCGCAGGCTGAGGGCGACGCTACTGTTGATGCTGAAAAGGATGAAGGCCGTCTTAAATCTGTCAAGGTATTGACCTTTCTTTTTTGGAATTCGGTCTGTTGCAGTATGTACTTAGTGAAGTAACCATCTCTACTCAGAGAGAAATATGAAACGGTGTTATCCTAAGATTTTTCTTTTTGTAATGTCACAGGCAAACAAGGAAGAAGATGACAAGATGTGTACAACTGCAGCAAATGTGGCAGCTCGAGCAGCTGTGGGAGGAGATGACATGTTGTCAAAATGGCAGCTCATGGCTGAACAAGCAAGACAAAACCGTGAAGGTGGAAATAGTGGAGCATCTGGTAACTTTACAAGCAAGGATGTCAACCGTAAGACACTGGCAATCTCTACGAAGGCAGTCAACAACTCTGACAACCAAGCAGATAGCAGAACCTCCCCAGGAGCGTCATATGGTATTTTATATTATGAAGTATATTTCATTTCGTTATAACTCATTGTTCTGATGTGTTGTACGTATTAGTCGGTGTCATAAGATACATAGGACAAAACCACTGAATAGTGTAGGTGGCGGAAATGATTCAGAATTATATCACAAACCACATCTATATTATACGATAAGGGTAATGTATCATTCAGGATCATAGTGGTTTTCTAAAAAAATCTGAAGGAAAAAAGTGATGCGTGATACATATTCTAACGTATCTTACTGTCGCCCTTGTCCAATGCGGACAATGAAATGCTATTTCAATAGAAAAGAATGACGTGCCTCTCATTGAACATAAAAAGTAGGCATGGTTTGCTTGCATTTCTTTGTTAAATCATATTTGACATTTTTTTTAATTCTTGTAGCTTTGGTGAAGGTCTATCTGACTTCGTTGAATTGCAGGTGGTATTAAAGCTTTTGGTAGGAGTCCCATTTCGATGCCTCCAACCAAAGCAGCGAGATCCATCTCTATCAAAGATTTGATCTCTCTTCTAGAGAAGGAGCCTCAAATGGCCAAGTCTACCTTGCTCTATCGATTGTATGAATGGTCGCAAAATGATTCAACTGAAAAAGTTGGGGAAACATCCTGATTTTGGTGTTTATAGATGAGTATCTGTGCTTGCTGCACACCTATATTTGCATGTAATCTCTCTCTCTCTCTCTCTCTCTCTCTCTCTCTCTATATATATATATATATATATATATATATATATATATATATATATATATATTATAGAGCAGCAATTAGGCCTGTCATGTTTTATAGTTCTGAGTGTTGTGCAGTTACTCATCAACATGTACAAAATATGTCTGTGACAGAAATGAAGATGTTGAGATGGATGAGTGGTCATACAAGAAAAGACCGTATACATAATGAGGTTATTAGAAACAAATTAGGTGTGGCACCAATAGAGGATAAAATGAGAGAACATCGTTTAAGATGGTTTGGACATATAGAAAGAAGATCAAAAGAAGAACCTATAAGAAGGTTAGAAAAACTAAATTTGGAAAGTATTAAAAGAGGTAGAGGACGACCACAAAAGTATTGGAAAGAAACAATAAAGAATGATCTAGCTTACTGGGAGTTAACTGCTAACATGGCACATGATAGGGATCTGTGGAAACAAAGAATCCATGTAGCCGACCCCGTCTAGTATGGGAAAAGGCTTAGTTGTTGTTGTTGTTGTATATATATAAGCCTCTGGTCTTTCCTTGGTCAATCGTGGATATCTGAGAAGTTTGCAATTTGCTTAGGTATGAGGGCAAGTCTTTGAGTCTTTACTAATTCCAGTTATCCTTCTAAAAAGTCTTGCATTCATTTTTTATGTAATAAAATGGACCTTGGGATCCTTACCAGGACCATCTCTGTTTCAAGAGAACTTAAAGGCTGGTATATGTCATGATTCGTGGTCATTCTTAGAATGTATCCAATGATCTTACAGTTTCTTTTGCTCGAGTGCTATGTCCAATCAAAATTCTGCGTCAATGGTTCCTTCTCACTGGATTTACCTTAAAATTACCTCCTATTGTTGCCATGCTTGAAAATGCTCGTTTTCTTTAGGGTATGGAGGTGTTGCCTTAACACCACATTTTGCTTCATCTGTATTGTCTTTGAGCGTATCTAGCAGCTAAGGGCAGTGGATATGTTTGGAAAGGTTTATTATGGGGTTTAAAATCCACAGGTGCATGACAACTTGGTGATGGAACGAGTGGTAGATTTTGCTTTAATCTTGTTCTCACTTAATTCTTGTGCAAACAACTGATGATGCATTTATGGTCAGAAGCACCCATTCTCCATCTAATTGTTGAGCAAGCACTACTTTATTTTTATTGTTCACCTCACTCCATATTTGATTGTTACGTCGTTTGGTTAACATTAGTTCTACATATTCCATTGAAACCGGTTCTATTAGTATGAGAATGTCAATGCTCATTTGTGGTCACCCAACGTTTATAGGGAATAATATTTGCTCAAGTTAGATACCAACCATATATATAAAAAGTTTATTAGAAACAAATTTGGAGTGAGGAAAAATTGTTTAAGATGGTTTGGACATATAAAAAGAAGACCAAATGAAGTTTTAGCAATAAGGTATGAAAAATAGATTGTGAAAATGTTAAAAGAGAGAAGATTACAAAAGTGTTGGAAAAAAAATAAAGAATGATCTATAACTCATGTGAGTTAAGTGTCAACATGGCACATGATGGGTTCGATGGAAACAAAGAATCCATGTAGCCGATTCCATTTATCATGGAAAAGACTTAGTTGTTCTTGGAGTTATATAAATGAATTTACTAAGTTAGCAAATATATCCATATAACTCTGCTTATGTAAGGGATCACCCTTGAATAGACGGTCTTAAGCCCAAAAAAAGGAGGGTTGTGTTAGGCTTCTGACAGCAAGCGTAAAATTTTGTCGGACTTCACATGGATTCTACAAAAAAATAAAGAATCCATGTAGATGACCCCATCTAGTATGGAAAAGGTTAGTTGTAGTTGTAGTAGCCAAATATATTCCTATCATAGATGGTAACGTACCAAGATTTGGAAGTTTAAAAGGGGATTGTACCCTATTTTATATGAACGAATAGGTGGACATAAGTCACCTACATTTTGGGGTGCATACAAGCGAGCTCTAGACATTGAGACTATTATATTAATCGGAAGGAGAAGGAAGATAATTTCTACCTTTGAGCAATGGACCCAACAGACAACAAAGCGATGTTTCGAGATTTTAAGCACCACGATGAGGACCCTACACTTCTTATAACTCAGGTTCTAGTTTGAGAGGGTCAAGGAATAGTATGCAGATCAGCCAAACAGGCTTGACATGCTACAAATGTGAGGGTGTGGGTCATCAACAAAGAGATTATGCTTCTCAATTTGCTCGTCCTCCTATTAACATGCCTCAATCATCATTTGAGGGTTCTACAAGTCAAATGTCTCGGTTGGTTGCGGTCATCTAGGACATTGAAAGAGTGAGTGTCCTGATTACATGCCGCAGAGGGCACTGGGACTTTTTCGCACACCACAAAGGACTAGGGGTCAAGGCCGTATGAGCACAAGTGGGTCATAATCTGCCGAGTTTTCATTAGTTACTAGTGTTTTACTTGTTTGTGATGAAATAGCATATGTTATTTGATCATGGTGTCATGCACTCATTTATTTATGAAAATTTTGTGAACTGAAATGGTGGTTCCTCGAAGGATCAATGTCCTAGTTACACTCTTGCTGGAACTTAAATTAAGTCTTCCATCTAGTAGTAATTTCGTAATTATGGCGAATTTGCAATCCCATGTATCATGACGAACTATTCAGCTTTTTAAATGTTTAAGCACCTCTCTATAGTTAAAATTTAGTGCAACTGTTATATAAGAGCCTTCATTGCTAATTGCCACCCAGCATGTGCAAGCCTGATCTTCACAAAACGCAGGGTGTGAATTCAATTCCCACGGCATGCATATCTGGAGAATGGTTGCTGGTGGGATAGGGGCGGTATTCCTTCTTATTTTTGTTTTTTGTTTTATATTCAGTAAAAAAGATAAAGTAGCCTTTTAAGGTACAAAAACAATCTAAATTGTGCCCTTTATTGTATCTTTTGCATCGAAATTGGGCAAGCTATTTTTCCATGCTGATTCATGTAGGAGGGGTTCTGCGAAATGTTGTACCTTTACTGGCATTGTCATGGCTTGAATGTAGACCTGGTTGCCTCCTTAGAAACAATTTGGTAAGAGAAGTAACTCTTGCAACTAAAGGTTGATGTTTCTTTTGGGCTACATTCATGTTTGAAGATTCTTATCAGCAATCTAATGAACTAATATCATGGTCATATTGCATTCAACATATGGTTGTTGAATTGCTGACTTAGTTTCATTTGGTACAACATATGTATTACCATTTTCTAGTATTTATGATGCAGTTGACACATCTCCCACAATCTCTTTGACAGTTCTTCACATGTGAACAACAGCGATTTGCTACAGGCATTTCAGTTGTGATTCTTAGTCCAGAGCAGCTGAACAACAGCAAGAACATGAAAACTCTAAAATTTCTTGCCGCAGTGCCCTGAATGCTAGAAGGCGAGAATCTCACAAAATGATTAGGAACATATATGATTGAAACGATGACCCAGACCTGTATATAGCACAGATAAATGAGCCAAACAAACCAAACTGGAAATATTAGCTATTCATGGCTCCTTAGCATGTTTAGCCCAAGTCAAACATCACTCGAACATGATATATGACAGCCAAATGAACATGAAGTTCGCTCGTTAAAGCCAAAAATTGAAACTTTTTCACATTATGAATTGACAGTTTTCTTGTAAAATTATGATCATTTAATTATATGACACCTACCCAACTAGTTGAGTTAACATGATTTCCTAGCATGTCTACGAAAGATTGTATATACTTCACAAGTTTACTGAAGCAAACAGGAACTGGACATGCCTTTATATAACGTGGACAGTATTCATGTTCAACCCGTACAGCTTCAAGAGCCATCTTGTTTACAGTTTGTTTAGATCGTAAACTTAACGTGAACAAGCTCATACGAACAAAACCAAGATAAACCGCTCGCAGCTTGGTTCCTTTACGAGCAGTACCTGTATATGAGCAGATTTTCTATTGGTACCTATCAAATTCCTTCCAAGAGACTCGATCACTCATGGTGGAGCAATTTATCAAACATTCCTAAAGCCATCCAACCTTTTGGTTAGGATGATTTAATTTGTGTTTGAATCATTTGACATATGCAACGTAGTGGAACATGATATGGTGTCCATTTGCACCGAAATAAACCAACATGTAGCAAACATTCAATGAAGTCTAACCGTAAAAGAAGAAAGGCCACCTCAATGATAACGAGGTCAATTGGGAATTTTGAAACCCAAGTCGAGGTAGGTTCCTGTGTAATATTCCAATGTTCAGTCACTTTTTATAGATACTATACAAAGTTCGGTGTCTTTGTGTGGAACGACAAGCAGGCTTGTCTGCTTGGACATTCCAAAGATTCCTTGCTGCTGGATAACCAACCAACCACAGAAGCATACATGAAAATGTGAAAACACAAAGCTTACTCCAAAAATGGTTTACACAAGTTTTTCTATGTAGATACATTCTTCTGGTGCTACTCAAACCTTATTATTTAGCTGAAACTACTTGGCACCTTACCTTTGCTCCCTTAATAAAGGTTCAGAAGTAGAACCTGCAAGAGACAACAACTCAGTGTAGATTTAGCACGTGCGAGCGAGAGAGAGAGAGATACCATGATTTCCGTGCTGAGTAAAGCTCTCATCCTGCTTTGTTTTTTATATGAGTCTGACATTTCTGACAAAACTAAGCGAGACAAGAGGAGTCCAGCAATGAAGGCCCCAAAAGTAAGCATTAGAAAGACCGCATCCCATCCTTTTCGTGAGACGAATCCAGTAAGAAGAGGTCCTAGTGCTGCACCAACTGATCCAGTACCATCTATAATGGCCGTCACTGTTGCCAATGCACGAGAATTACCCTTGAGAGAGCTATGTGTGCCAAGATCAGCAGAAACAGCAGTAGTAATAAGCGCATATGGTCCATTAACAAACAGTCCAGCAATCATCATAAGCACAACATTTAAGAACATTGAGGTATCGCCATATGATCGATATAAAAGAAGTGAATGGATTGTGAGATACATAAAGCTAGCTGCAGTTATGGCCCTGGCACCGAGCTTGTCTGATATATAGCCAGCAAGAATACCTCCCACAATTCCACCAACATCAAACAGCGTTGAAAGGTTCCCAGCTGCTTGACTGACATGTACACTCCACCAATGGCTGCAACGGACCAGAGAATGCATTGTTAGTCACATTTATGTGGCTTAGTTTCATCCTCCTAAAAGATTCACCGTAGTCTCCAACTGAAACTAGTTTTCGTTAGCCACAGAATATGTTTGCTAACATGCAGATGGTGATTAGTCAATATGATGATTCCAAAGTGAATCTGTAAGAGTGGTTGAAACTGACTCTGTATTTTCAGCTTACGAGATTTAAATATGATAGGCTGAATTATCTACAACATTCTTTATTCCAAAGCAATTCTCTTTCATTTTTACAGAGGATTTAAAGGAATCTCAGCCTGGTGAAATAAGGAATAGTGAAATAAGGAATAGAAATGCAGATGTTGAAATGTCTCCTCTTAGGAGAAACTGTCAATACTCATCTCCAATTGAGTGAGAAAAGCTAATGTGTTTGATTGAACCAAATCCGCAAGTTCAGCAACCTCGTTGATTAGAAGAAAAAGCAAAACTCTTAAGCACAACGAATATCCAAACGCAGCATACATTCTGCTCTAAATATTTGATTAATAATGTAACAAAGAGCATAGATTCATTGGAATCAGATATTGAAGCTCTGACCTGACAAGTATCCTTCCTCAACTTCACAGTATTTCTCCAGTTGTTGAAGCTACTGTAGTGGGTTGTAGATTTGCTTGGAAGATGGCATGATTTCATGGTACAATCTTTCAAGATATCATGTTTTGCACGGTTATTCAAGTTTAAATAGGACTACCTCAGAAGACACACTTATATTTCGCAGACAGTTGCAAGCGCATGCTAAGCTCAGGTTAGTGGATCTCATGTTGAAGGTTGTTTCTTATCCTTCACTCGGATAATCATACAGAGAAACACATGGGACATGAGCATGTATCCCATAAAGTGATTAAATCAGTTAAAGATTTTTCAAGAGGGAAACCTGTTCAACCTTACAAATTGTGAAATAATAATGCTATTGTGCATCTTCTATGTCCCTTTATTTTGTTAATAGAGAGTAGATTCTAGTCGTGTCATTGAATTGGACTATCCTCAAGAGTGCAAGAGGAAAGAAACCACATGAAGCATCTCTACTGGAGGGCCAAAACTGGCCAACAAACTAGGAAAAAACTACAAAAACGGCGCAATTTATGTATACTCAAAGAATAAACAAATGATGCTGTTGTAAGGATGGTGAGTGCCACTTTTGGAATCAAAGCCCATTATGACCCCTGCCTATATACAGAAAGTAAATAGCCTCAGTTCTTCTTGATCATTCCAGGGAAGGGATCCTTGATGGCTTTAAATCTTTTTCCCATGCTTCTGGTTCAATCCCACTTTGTATTGCAGAGCACTTCCAGTTTCTTTGGTCCATGAAGAACATTCTATTATAAATATAAGTTTTTAAAGGAGTACCTGTCTAACTCAAATAAAATGGTAACCAGTAAAGGAATGTATAGGCCACAAGCTTTGAGAAAAACAGACACATTGCAAATGGGATGACTCCAGGAATCAGGCATGCTTGTAAGGGTCCAACGGCATTGCTCCTGGTGATCACACAAACAGTTTCCTCAGTTGTTTTAGAATTTACTCTTTCCTTCCCCCGTAGTCGGGGGCTGTGTTTGATTTTCCACATCCTCAGCACATGCCTCTCCGTCAGTGGATGAATCCCATTGATGAGGGCAAGGAAGCCCGACATCCTCAGGATCAGCGGCCAGAAACAGATAAACCATAATACCTCCACAGGAAATCAATGCACCAGGAAGGATAAACGACCAACCCCAACCATACTCTAGGACGCTCACAGCGAGAAGTGAGCCACATATGTTACCCACTGATGTATGGGCGTTCCAAACACCCATAATCAAACCTCTCTTCCTCTTTCCAAACCAGTTGCCAACGACAGCAACTACAGAAGGCCAACCAGTTGCTTGAAACAATCCAGCAGACATTTGCATTCCCATGTAATACAGAAAACTGTGAATGTTCCAAAAACACCCCATCTCAAAGAGCCCCACAAACAACCCACTTCCAACCATCCCAATGGTTAGAAAGAGTCTGAGATCCAAAGTGTCCCCAAGATGTCCAGCAACATACATGCCCATTGAATAAAACAGAAGAAAAGCAACATCAATTTCTCCCATTTTTGCAGTGCCATCTTCTTCATTGAATGGTGCCCAACCTTTGCCAGAAAAACTGCGAAGCCGTGCTCCCTTGCTAATCAAGGAGAAGTTGCCAATCAAGTCATCTTTTCTTATAAAGATTGACCCCATCGGCCATGGACGAAACTCATTACCCAGCTTACGGAACCCCCATTGATCGTCCATGATAGGCTCTGGATCCAGCACGCTCTTTACAATACTGGTAGGCTTTCTTGAAGCATGATAGCAAACATAAGCAATAAACGTGAGTATCAGGACAAGCGGCCTGTGAGTACTAAGGCTCCATTCCAAGCTTCTTATACCAGTTAGCAGCCTAATTCCTGGTGGCTGTCTGCCCATTTTAGGCACGGATTCTTAAACCTCTCTCCAACAAAAAGCCTTAAAACACAAATCTCCTCGAAATGGAATACTATCTACTGACTAATTGAGATCAAATCAACCAAATGCATAGCACAATGTCTATCGCATTTAACAAGGAAATCATCGTATGGAGGCGCTATATAGATTTACAACTTCACTGCAAAATACAAACTAAGAAAGAAACTGACACCTTCTTTTAGATTCCAATTGACTTTATGGGAACAAATCCCAAATAAAATATCAGCCAACCAAACTCTACATCGGCCAAGATTCAACTCCCTGTGACTAAATTCCGCCCCTAACCCTCGGAAAATTATTAGAACTTACACCTACGTTAACACATCACCGTCCTCTTCCGTTAAACTAACAAGGAAATCACCCAAAAGCCCTCTGCAAGCCTTAGATTTCGACAACCTCATAGTCCTCCTCCTTCAGATATTCGATTTATGCACTTCGTGACAGAGTGAGATTCGGGACTTACCTTTCCGATACTTTGTTCGCCGGAGGTTTCCAGTGGACGCAGCGGAGGTTGATGACGTCGCAAGGTTTCCTCACGAGGGTTTTTTGAGACGACTGTATTCTGTATATCACTTCTGTAAGAAGCTTTCTGTATCGTATCTTTTTTCTGTGAATGGATGCCCTTTTATAGGCATCCGCTCCCCTGTCGTCTGGCATTCTCCTCTCGTGGCTTCCCTCGTCTGGGAGAGGTAACGGATGGCTATTACCGGATTTTCCGGTAACGGCTGTCTGTTACTTATCAGGCCTCTCCTCTACCCGAGCCGAGAATGGCCATCTCAATGTAACATCTCTCACTTCGTCATTCGAGCAAGTGTATCGACATACTGGTTTTTCCTCCCACTTTCCCGAGGTTTTCTCTAGTTATGTCAATCCCTGATTACTATTGCAATCAAAACCTATTGTGTGGTTATTTCCCTACACAACAAATCATCCATTGTATGGTTATTTGCCTATACAACAACATATCTCAAACCCATGTTTCTAACATGTTTTGAGAAGAGTTATTTCGTTATGCCTTTGGTTAAGGGGTATGCCAACATATCTTCTGTTGGCATGTATGAGATGAATATTTTCTTTCTCATAACCATATCATGAACATAGTGGCATTTTACCATTATATGCTTGCTCTTTGAGCAATCTGCTCCACTCTTAATAAGAGTAATTGCTGCATTGTTATCGCAATAGATAACCACCGACTCATCTGTTATTTCCAGCTTCAAATCACGTATGAAGCGGCTTATTCAGACAGCACTTGTTGCAGCCATACAACAAGCAATATACTCAGCTTCCTGTGTATGCAAAGCTACACAACCCTGTTTCTTACATGCCCAAGAAACAACACCACCTCCAAATAAGAATATTTGTCCTGAGGTTGATTTGTTGTCATCTTTGCTCCCAGCAAAGTGAGCGTCTGAGTATCCTACCACTTCTAATTCATTTGCTTGAAAACATAGTTTAAAGTCATTTGTTCCTTTTAGATATCTACTTTGATATCTACTGATAAGACCAACAGCAAAGCTGATATCAGGTCTTGTACACAACATAGCATACATCAAGCTGCCAACAGCTTGAGCATAAGGAACATTAAGCTTATCGTCTCCTTCATCGGGACAATCAGCCTTACTTAGTTTCACCCCTTTTGCAACAGGTGTATCTGCAGACTTGCATTCACCCATTTTGAATTTCTTGAGGATATAGTCTATATATCTCTCTTGACTCAGGCATAAGAGTCTAGATCCTCTATCTCGAGAGATCTTTATACCCAGGATATAGGATGCTTCTCCCATATCTTTCATTTCGAACTTGGAGTTTAACCATGACTTGGTTTTGACAATTATTTCATTGTCATTTCCAGTTAACAATATGTCATCAACATACAAAGATAAGATGACAAAGTGGCTCCCACTGTTCCAAACATAAACACAGTGATCAAGCTTGTTAGCCACAAACCCAAGTTCTATAATGGCATTTTGAAAAGTCAAATACCATTGGCGAGGTGATTGTTTTAGGCCATATAGGGATTTTTTCAACCTATATACTTTATCTTCTTGGCCTTCAATCACAAATCCTTCGGACTGCTGCATGTATATGATTTCTTCTAGATCGCCATTTAGAAAGACAGTCTTCACATCTAACTGATGTAAATTTAAATCATAATATGCAAATATTGCCAGGATTATACATATGGATGTAAATTTCGCAACTGGAGAATATGTCTCAACATAGTCTATCCATTCTTTTTGCGAAAAACCCTTTGCAACCAACCTCGCTTTAATCTTGTCGATTGTACCATCGACCTTATATTTCTTTTTCAGAACCCATTTACAGCCTATGGCTTTTCTTCCTTTTGACAAATCAGCCAATTCTCAGACTTGATTTTTCTCAATGGATTCAATTTCCTCATCTATGGCTTTCTCTCAGTCTGTTGCTTCCAATGAATTCATTGCTTGCTGATAAGTCAAGTTATCAGTCAATTCATCTAAATCTACCGAATTACACACTTCTTCTCAAAGGTAAGTGTGATAATCCTTTAAATAGGATGGAATGGCTCTTGGCCTCTTATGTCCAATTAAGGTATCGGTAGTTTCAGGAAGTTCTTCTATTGTCTCAAAAGATGATTGGTCAAAATCTACCAAATCATCAACATACTCTTCATTGTTTTCCAGGATGTCATTCTTAGAATCTTCTAAGAATTCAACATCTCTGCTTTCAATGAGTCCTTGGTCCTTATGATAGAACCGATATCCTTTTAAACCTTTTGGATATCCAATAAATATACACCTCAAGGACCTACTGTCTAGTTTATCTCTAGACTGATCAAGGATCTTGACATGTGCAATTGATCCCCATCTCTTGAGATGACCTAGGTTGGGTTTTCTCTCAAACTACATCTCATATGGTGTAGTGAACACAACTTTACATGGTACTCTATGGAGCACCTAAACAGTTGTGCTTACCGCTTCTCCCCAAAATACCCTTGGTAGAGAGGCATCAATAATCATAGACCTTGTCATATTCAATAAGGTTCTATTATACCTTTCAGCTACACCATTTTGTTGAGGTGTTCTAGGCATTGTATTTTGTTTAGTAGTACCAAAGTCTTTACAACAAACAACAACAACAACTAAGCCTTTTCCCATACTAGACGGGGTCGGCTACATGGATTCTTTGTTTCCACAGATCTCTATCGTGTGCCATGTTAGCAGTTAACTCACAATAAGCTAGATCATTCTTTATTGTTTCTTTCCAACACTTTTGTGGTCGTCCTCTACCTCTTTTAATACTTTCCAAATTTAGTTTTTCTAACCTTCTTACATGTTCTTCTTTTGATCTTCTTTCTATATGTCCAAACCATCTTAAACGACGTTCTCTCATTTTATCCTCTATTGGTGTCACTCCTAATTTGTTTCTAATAACCTCATTATGTATACGGTCTTTTCTTGTATGACCACTCATCCATCTCAACATCTTCATTTCTGTCACTGACATCTTTTGTACATGTTGATGATTAACTGCCCAACACTCAGAACCATAAAACATGGCAGGCCTAACTGCTGCTCTATAATATTTACCAAAGTCTTTACAGAATTCTAAAAATTCTGCTGAGGTATACTCACCTCCTCTGTCTGATCTCAAGACTTTGATAGTATGCCCCAATTGATTTTCCACTTCTTGTTTATATTCTTTAAATGCTTCAAGTGCCTCTCTGATTTATGTGCTAAAAGATATATATACATATATCTAGAGTAGTCATCGATAAAGGTTATAAAGTAACCATTTCCTCGATGTGTCTTTACTCTAAAAGGTCCACATAAATCTGTGTGAACAATCTCTAACAAGGTTGTTGCCCTTTTTGTTTCCTTGAGAAATACTTTCCTTGTCATTTTTCCTTATACAAGCTTTACATTTGTTGAAAGTCTTTTCCGCAAATTCGGGTAATAAGTCAAAGTTGGATAATTTCCTCAACTTTTCCAGACTTATATGCCCCAGGCATTTATGCCACATATTCACATCAACAGAAAAGACACTTTCAATATAAACAGAAGATTGATGATTTTCATTATCGGATAACTTGAACAGTCCATGTTCTACATCAAATTCTCCCGAGAACAAGATTCTCCCATGTTTTCTCACAATCACCTTGTTACGTACAAACCTTACTTCAAAACCTTTCTTTACTAAGGCAGGGACCGAGACCAGATTGCGCCTTATAGATGGCACAATTAACACATCGGTCAGTACAATTGGTTTGCCTTGTACAAATATCCTAAAGGATCCAATACCCATAACATCTGAGAAAGTACTATTTCTCATATACACACGATGTTGTTCGGGTTGATATTCCTTTAGATCAATTGCCCCTTCCTTTGTTTTTGAGATGTGTCTCGTAGCTTCTGAGTCGATCCACCAACCTCTAACTGGGCGATCCAAGTATAGGCATTCTAAAATTACACAGATTATATCATGCTTCTCCGATTGTCCGCGTTGTGGGTTGTTTCCTCCACCTTTCTTGTTGCGGCAATCCCTCTTATAGTGCCCCATCTTTCCACAGTTGAAACACTTGATCCAGGAAGAGGTTTTCTGTGATTTCTTAAAAGCTTGACCGCCTTTCTTGTTATTCTTGTCAAACTTTTTATTTAGTTTCTTTTTCTGGTTGGATTTGGAGCTAGATGTCAACTCATCCTGGACTACTAGCAGTTTTTTCCTTTTATTTTTTAGCATGTGTTCTTGCTCAATTGCTAACTTTAGGGGCAATTCTGAAAGGTTATTTCAGGCCCTAACCTTAAGACAGCGGTGACCATATTCCATGATGGAGGTAGACTGTTCAGTATAGTTGATATCTGCATTGGTTCGGGGATGACTGATTTTGCTACAGCTAAATCCCTAGCTATTACCAGCATATGATTTACATGTTCTACTACATTTTCCCCTTCTTTCATTCTAAAGGAGTTGTATTTTTGTAGTAGCAACTGCACATGCAACTTTGCAGTTGTATCATACTTAGCTGTTAAAGAGTCAAACAGCTCTTTTGCAGTCTCATATTCCTCAAAGACCCTAATCAGGTCATCCTCCATATAAGTTAACATTACAATTCTTGCTATGGTATCGTCTTTTAGTAATTGTTGTTGACTTGCGTCTGATGACGGAGGACGCACTGTTTCCTTTAACACATACTCTACACCTTCTAATATTAGAGCTAACGAGATTATTCTCTTCCATGTTTGGAAGTTCAGACCGCTTAATTTTTCTGTTTTTGCCAGTTCCGATACACATATCCTAGAACTCATTTTTGTTTGGCAAAAATATCAAGCAAGCGATCTTATTCTTTCTAAAGGAAACAAAGAAAAATACAAAGCAAGAAACACGTTAACTTGATGCAAAAAATCTAATAATTTTAAGGGTTTTTCTGCCTCTAAACCAATACCAAAGAATAAATCTATAATTTTATTTATTTGTTCTTTTTTGTAATTTTTGAAAAATTACAAGGACAAACTCGTAAAATCACTATTTGGTATTCTTGTAAAATTCGCAACTGATCGGGGTTAAAATAGTAATTTTAACTCTCAGGGCGAATCTATATTTTTTCAAAAGGAACAAGGGTAAACCTGTCTTTTGACTGAATAGCAGAACTGATATTTTCCAAACCGGGTTGGATACTACCGTAAATCAGTAGCCCTGGTATTTTTGTAATTTTCAAAAACGGCCAAGGGGTAAACCAGTCCTTTTGCCATGGCAATTTTGAAATAATCAGAAAATGATGGGAGCAATTTTGTCTTTCTTTCTCAATACCCGAGGCGGTTTTCTGAAACCTCGGGAAACTGTCGGCGGTTTTGAAAACCGTGGTTTTTTTTATTGCTATAAAAGCGAAAAATAAAAAAAAACGTACAGGTATCTGGATTTTTTCAGAAAGAGAGAGAGAGAGAGGGAGGGACAGGTTTCGGCCGTCGTCGTCGGCTGTTTTTCTTCTTCTAGGCGCTTCAGCCGGCTGCTTTGTTTTTTTTTTCTGTCTCGCCTTCGGGGGTTTTCCGGCTTGCCGTTGTTTTGCCTTTTGAGGCTTGCCTCTAATTTGCTTTTAGGGCTTGCTTCTGATTTGCTTTTAGGGTTTTTCCGTCAGCTTGCCTCTGGTTTGCCTTTGGGGCTTTTCAGCCGACTTGCCTCTGGTTTGTCTTTGGAGCTTTTCCGCCGGCTTGCCTTTAGTTTGTTTTTGGAGCTTTTCCGCCGGCTTGTCTCTGGTTTGTCTTTGGGGCTTTTTCGCAGGCTTGCCTCTAGTTTGCCTTTGGGGCTTTTCCGCCGGCTTGTCTCTGGTTTGTTTTTGGGGCTTTTCCGTCAGCTTGCCTCTGATTTGCCTTTTTGGCTTTTCCGCCGGCTTCCTCTCGTTTTCCTTTTGGGCTTCTGCCGATTGTCAACTGCTCTCTTTTTCTTCTTCTTCTTTTTTTTTAAATTCTAACCCTCTTCTCTCTGTTTTTTTTTTTAAATTCTAACCCTCTTCTCTCTGTTTTTTTTTTCAAGAAACTAAGCCCTGGTACCATTGACAAAGTGAGATTCGGGTCTTAGCTTTCCAATACTTTGATCGCTGGAGGTTTCCAGTGGACGCAACGGATGTTGATGACGTCGCAAGGTTTCCTCACGAGGGTTTTCTCGGATGATGTATATCACTTCTTTAAGAAGCTTTCTCTATCATATCGAGGCATCCGCTCCCCAGTCGTCTGGCATTCTCCTCTCGTGGCTTCTCTCGTCTGGGAGAGGTAACGGAAGGCCATTACCGGATTTTCCGGTAACGGCTGTCCGTTACTTATGAGGCCTCTCCTCTAATAACGGCTGGATACCCGAGCCGAGAATGAATCTCAATGTAACACTTCGTAACTAAACTAGGTTACTGCAACGCTAAAACAAATGCAATTTTTGACCCCAACACCGTCATGTATGAACAATTCTTTGAAAAAGCGTGAAGGGAAAGGAGGATGTCACTCGAAAGAGGAAACCAACTATTTCGCACAAGCGATTCGGCGACCACAGATCGACCAAGCAGGACCGTCTGATCGATCGCAAACTCGGGACGAAGAAGATAGTGGGTCGAGGAGGAGCGCAGAGAGAAGGACGATTCTTCCGGAGGATGCGTGAGAAGCCAGATGCATAGGGGAGTCGGTCGGAAAGCGAGGAGGGCACGTGGTGCGTTGGCATTGTCCGAAGCCCGTGGCCGACGGTACGAACGCGGTTCCCCGTTCTCTCCGCGCCAGATTTTGAAATGGCAGGGGGTTCGCCGTCTTGTGCCCGCCACGCCGAATGTTGAATTTCCACAATATATATGTGTAAGAATGAAAAAATGTATCCTACGGCAATAACTGTTATTTAAAAAGTTACTCAACAGTAACCGTGTTGACACATTTAAAGATTAATACATCTAAATAAATCTTAATTATTTAATTTTTAATAAATTATTAAAACTTAAATTCAAACAAAAAATATACATATTAATACACCACAATCTTTTTTTTTACTTTATGAATTTACCTTTCGATCACCCATCACCTAAAATATATGATTAAAATTCGTTTTGGATACACTAGCATATAAGAGTGTTGGTACAGTGAGGTTCTCTCTTCTTCTCTCTCACAAACACCAACACATATAATCCCGGTATAATATCCCTTAGTAACAGTTGGTGCATGATTAACTATAGGTATGAAAAAAAATAAACCATTGAGCAAGGCCACCAATCAGTTGGTTTATCTTTTTAAGTCTAGATGGAGCTAGTTTAGTTGGATCACGAAAAAATCAGAAATTCGTGAACGCCAAATCCAACACGCACATACGTTGGATGATTATTGATATCATGGATCAAAATTCATATAAATCTCTTCCTATCTTTTCTTAAGGTACGAGTTGGCTTTTGTCTAACTTAGCATGATTTTGGTCTTGATTGTTGGACAAAAATATAACATGACCTTACACCAATGATGTACACGAGTCTGTGCCCAAGTTTAGGAACCTCGAGCCACGACCAATGTATGAAATGGTTGTAATTTGTGGAATTTATATCAAACCCGAAGACCCAACGAGGCGGTTCGAGCTCTGGTTGAATAGATTTGCCAGACAAGCAGCAAATCGAGTTCATCACTGCGCGTCTCATATGTATATGCTGATGGATACATCTATGGTGTGTTATCCAATTAGCTGTACGGTTGTACAGGTCTTCAACAGGGAGCTTCTGTTTTTTCAGGAAACTATTATTGTCTAACAAAGTCCAGTTTCACCTAAAGAGATAAATATTTACTTAATTGAGCAAGAATGTTCGATCTACACTGAAAATTAACGTGATCTACAATTCAAGCTTAATGAACTGGGTCATCTTCAACTCATTTAACTTGCAGGGCAAAGAAAAGTCACAGACAGATGGGACATCAATCTAATGAGACTAGTCACCAACGCACCCAGCGTGGCTCGTTTGTCTCGTTTAACATCGTTGGAGCCCCGTATGAGCCTAGTGTCTCGTTGCCCACGGTTCGTGTGAGCTCCTCGAGCTTGGTTGATCGGACCCAGGCCCGGGCCTGTCTTCGAGGCAAACTGGTTCGAACCTAGGATCACTTGGGCAGCTCGCTAAAACAAGGATTCTGCGTGCTGCCTCTGTGGATAAGGTTCGCTTCACTTGTTTACCCCTGTGAGAGTGCCGACTCTTCCCCTTCACCGTTCTTCGATACCTTCACTGACGCACCACAGCAGGTCTTCATGACGAGAAGAACCCATTTCTTGGTTTCCCTTTCCGAAGAGAATTAGCTCTCCTTCTCATACGATCTCGCAGATTCTGCACAGTGACAGCGAAGAATACTCAAATGGGAACCCAAATGCTAAACCAGGTTTTCTTTTTCTTTTTCGTTTCCTTGACATTGAGTCGTGGATTGTTCTACTTCTTTCGTTCACCTGACACAAAGGTTCGAAATAATAAATGGTTTTGCTTATTTTTATTATTGGCGGTGTTATTTGCCGCTTTCCCTTACTGATGATAGTATCCTTTATGAGCTCCATATAAACGTTCTCAAATAAAACGATGATTTTCTTTCTGGTTTCCAACTGATTAAATTCTCTTCGGGTTTCTGGCCGATTGTACTATCATAAGCTTTGTTTCTTTCTCTGTTTGGTGAGTTTTCATTTTCGAAGCATTGGTATTCTTCGTTAGCTTGCCCTATAAACAATTTCGTTCTTGTGCTCATGCTTCAGTTGATATAGCATTTATTTTTGGTTTCTTTTTGTAGGTTAATGTCTTGGTTCACAAGAGTTATTCTCCATACGTTTCAAAACCCGTCATTTTCTCAGAGCTGTGCCGGTTAAATTCTCTGCCATGCCCGCGTAGCACGAATTTCATAGCAAAACCCGTTTCATTGAAGGCAGTTAGCTCACGAGTTCAACCAATTTTGAGAAACAGGAGGTCTGTGATAATCCGTGCACAAGCCGAAGAACAACCTGCGTCTGAAGAGGACAGAGGGTCGAACGATGCGCCTTCTTCATTTGACTCCCCAGTCGCAGCGCTGGAAGCTGCCGAACCAGCGGAGAGAAAACCTAGAATTAAACTGGGAGAAATAATGGGGGTATATGTTAATCCCATAAGAATTATATTCACAGCTTCTGCTTCTCTGCACCATGTTTGTGCCTTTGTTTTCCTCTTGACTGCAAAAGTCGAGGATTTTCCTAGAAAATGATATTTTTTCTTGTGGTTATCAGATTCTAAACAAGCGGGCTATCGAGGCTTCAGAAAAAGAAAGACCTGTTCCTGACATCAGGACTGGAGATATCGTTGAGATCAAGCTGGTAATTTTGAAATTTGCAGCATTCTCAATGTCGAATCATGGTCTCGTGGATGGTTCACTAAGTTACATCATGTGATGGAGCGTTTTTGGCAAATTGATCTGAAAGCACATGGTTTTGCTTCATAATTTCAGGAGGTACCTGAAAATAGGCGCAGGGCTTCTATTTACAAAGGCATAGTCATGTCAAGGCAAAATGCTGGGATTCATACGACGATCAGGATTCGGAGGATAATTGCTGGTGTTGGTGTTGAGATTGTCTTTCCTCTGTAAGCATTTTGTACCTTACTATAGGTATCTAGGGGAATTACATCTTTGACTTGACATTGAGTGCATCAGGTCTTCTGCCAGATTCGGTCCCATACTTATTATTTATACAAGAAATCTCAATTTCCGTTTGTTTTAGCTGTTAGTTTTGTATGACAGTTTCATTGCAATGTGTGGCCTTCATCAGCAATATAGAGAACATGGTGTTACTAGGGCGAGGGGAAAAGGTTTAGGTTGTGTTTACTTTTATAAGGACAGCGTGAATTCTGTGCCTTTGGTACTCGCGTAGAATCCCCTGCCAGACACCCACTGTGTCTGCATGTAGATTAAGGAAAAGGGACCTCCTGCTTCAGGAGGACTACGACCCAACTAAAGGATGGACTCATCCTCATATTTCACTGTTCATGATTTATTTTTTGTCTTAGAACATAGTTATTTTTTATACCAAAGTAGCAATTGCCAGAGCATTCATCATTCTGAAATTGGTTTTGATGGTCAGAATGCACAGGTTTTGGACAAGGTGGTTTGGTAATTGATTTCAATTATCGTCACTTCAGTTTATACTTGCCGGAGGTCTCAAACTTATCAAGAACTCATGGTCACCTTAAGTATGTGCTTGAAGCTTGTGGCTCAGGGGTGGGGATAGTGGAGTTGTTTGGCTCATTTACTAACCTCATAAGTGTAAATAGATTATTGACAGTTCTCTCTGTCTCTGTCATTCAGGCATGATAAGTTTGCTACCTTGTAATTGATAAATATGGTGTCTTCATAAATTGGTCTGCATGAGTATCTAATTTAATTGTTTCTCACTTGGTTAATAATGTCATTATCGTGTTGTCCAGGTACTCACCTAACATCAAAGAGATCAAGGTTGTGAAACATAGAAAGGTTCGGCGAGCAAGGCTGTACTATTTGAGGGACAAGTTGCCCAGACTTTCAACTTTCAAGTAGGCTAATTGATCCCGAATGGGACGCCATGTATGAGAACTTTCCAACCACAATTGTTTACTAGAACTGTTTTGTTTAATAGCAAGCAGTCATATATTCCATGCTTTCATCTTTTCTGTCATAAACTGCCAAGACTGCTCACCATTGGTTTGGTGATTGCAAGCGTCACTTATTTTCGTTGTTTTTTTTGTTTGTTTGGAAAGTTTTGCTTCTCAAATATCTTTTTCAGAGGCATTATGTTCAAATAATCTGGTGTTTATGACCCAAGAGCATGTTCTTAGTATTGGTTCTGATATTTTTAAACAAAATAACTTATTGATGGAGAGGCGAAGATCGAATCGAGGTGGTCAAAATCATAGATCCTTGCATGAAGTTCTAGAGATCAAGGATTGTAGGTTCGAGTCTAGATCTAGATCCTACCTTACCTCTATTGCAGGAGAGTTGGTTAAACCTTTTACTAGTGGCTGAATGCTGTCATTATTGCAGACTGGTGTGCCTTTCGTGTGGAATGTGCTCTTGGCTGCTTTCTCAACCCTTCATTTCATGTGATCATGGTGAATTTAAGCAATGGATTACCATGTTTTTCTCACTGAACCAAGGGACGCAATAAGCAGAGTGCTAAAGGCACCAAGTTCAAGTTTCATTGGGTTCATGCGCAACGTCCAAACTGTGAGCTGAGTCCAACCACCGCTCTGTAGTAGCCGGAGACAGGAAAGAGCTCGGCCGTACCCATTAAGTCCATCATTTCATTCCCTATTGACAAACAGAAATGCAGAATCAATTATAGCCTTTAATTGAAGTGAATCCTGAATAACAGATTAAAGCCAAACACAAAAATTGGTGTCATGGGCTCGTGCCTTTCATTTATCTGAGTGAAACTGCGAACAAATGTGAGCCCTTAAGCTTGTTCCTTTCATTTTCTCCTCTTTGAATTTATTTGCTGCATTGCATGTGAAACACCCTAAGAAGCCATGCTGTTCTTGTGAGGGATTTGATGTTCAAATGAAACTTCCGGGAAGGTCACAAGTTCAATACACAGAACATGTATGCCAAATCAAACACGAGTGAGCTCAATACAAACCAAATTTTGATTTGTGTGGTTTGTCCACCAGCCGTGTTGGTGACTATGGCGAAGAACCAAAAGCTCTAGTGGGTGCATGGTATAAATCAGTTTGAAAAAGTTTTAAAAGATAATTGATACTCTTCAAAAACAGATTTTAAAGCAAATATCTTGTGTAGTGTGATTTACCAAAACAGCAAAGTGCAAGATGTTTTTGAATTGATCACCCCCCATCAATTTAGTAAATAGTAACACCCATATATGCATGTAACTGCCAATTGTCAGTCCATATATCAATAAATAGTGACATTGTTCTCAAGTGAACAAAAAAATGAAGCTAATTTTTTTTTCTCTTTATATAATTTATTAATATGTCTACTAACTAATTGCCTATAAATAGGTACAGTTAGAGGATTATGAGAATTTTTTATGTAATCAACAAATCTAAGTTTTTGACCAAAATTAAAAGAAAGATGTTCTACTAAAACAAAACAGGCAAACTCTTGTCTATCTTGAGTAGAGTTGTAGTGAAAAAGTCCGATAAAAACAGATCTATTAGTAGATGAACTATCTTGCATAGAAAATTGAGTTTGATGAACATATAAACCCATTAGTGGTGAATGCTTTTTCATAACATGATTTCTTAGTTTGTCATAACTATCTCCTAGATTAAAATTGTATACCTTATCATAGTTGTTATACTTCTCTTGATTTACAATGCCTCGTTAATCATATAATTTTACAAAGTATTTTAAATACTCAAACACACTCACTTGACATGGTTTGGTCTCAAGTACCCTAATACAATTAACTTGGGAGTACCATTTGGCTAGAAGTCTTTAAAATTGTTATTTAGAAAAGGGAGCTCGACCTATCGTGTTCGTGTTCAGTGCATAAGGTTTAACAAATTGCACAAGGACAACCCAGTGATGGACCTGATTTATTTACCAGCCCAATTCACGCTAATATATTGCAATCAGTTTGGGCGTTGGACGGTGGCGGATCTCATTGAGTCGAGGTGGAGCATCCGCCTCACCTGAAATTTCAAAAGTCATATTGAAGCCTATGTCCCAAGATGGATCTGTGGGCTATATAATACATGGTTCACCCCGCCCTAAATCATTGGAGGGGTTACCCACCCCACCCTAAAAAGAATTTCTAGATTGGTTCTGAATCGAGTCCAATTAGTAGTTGGATATTTGTCTCGTCAGACACTAAGTCATAAACCCCAAGATAGGATGCTCAAGTGTGCAAATTCTTCCTTGAAATCCAATATGCATTAACAGATTGGACCGGGTAGAATATCAAATATCATTCGGATCTATTTGTAAATCAGGTTCCAGGGTCCAATCCAATTAGTAATTGGATATGTGTCGGAGACTATATTACAGTTCGGGCGGATATTTGTTCTGCGTCCGATCTCTTGAAATCCATATCCAGGAAATGCTCAGCCAGAAGGACCCGATCCTTTCTCGACCTTTGGACCCGATCCTTTCTCGACCTTTGACTCGACGACGTCACGTCACTGTTTCAGAGGAGAGAATCGTAAATTGCCATAAGAAGACGTCTCCTGAGCGGGAAAGTGTGACGCGTCCAAATTGTTGCTCCCGCTCAAATCTCTCTCTCTCTGTGCTATCAGCAATGGCGCAGTGAGGCGAAGCCCTGGTTCTTTGCAAATCCCTGAAATTCTCATGCTGGGATCAGGTTTTCGGAGAATTCGCTCATGATTTTCTTCTTACTCTTCTGTTGATCGTCTTCGATCCGTTTCGTGTTCCACATCCTGATAAGAAAGAATCCTAACAGTCCATGGAATCGTCGGCTGTGTTCCCCGACTTCCCCGCTTCGAACCCTAGGTCTCTAGATATCGAACAGTCGTGGTATTTTCTCACTATCTTGCTGCGGATCGGCCGTCCTTGCCGGCCGGAAGAGATCTCTGCTAACTGCTCTCTCTTCTACGTTCCACCGGAAATCGTCATCCGAAGTTGCTTCCTCCGTGATTCTCCATTGGCTCTTATAGGTGGCCTTTTCGTTGTTCCCTCATGGATCGCCACATCTACTTTGGGAAATTTCGTGGCGAAGGTGAAGACTTCGTGCCTATCGCCTAGCATTCGGGTTGCATACCCGTTCAGCGGTCGGAAACGCATTTGGGATGACGTCGTGAGGACTTATTCGCGGAAGAGAAGAAACATAAGAGACTCATTTCAGGAGCAGATATTAATTCATTCGGGGAACGGTAAGGGAATGATATCGGGATTATAGTTTTGTGCTTTTTTCTTTTGAAGATGCGATGTGCGTGACCTTTTCTTTTGTAAATGGGGCGATGTTATGCATTTTTTTCATCATCTTGTTTTGATTGCCTCATTTTGTCAATTCCTTGATTCTTCCCTCTAATTAATCTGATAAGTGTTGATGTCTATGTTCCTATGATTTACTTTCTCCTTCCACTACTGCAGATATATTTACGAATCCTTCTGATTCTGTTTGTTTCTGAGAACTTTGATTGCAATACGTGGTTGTTGTGGTTCAGTTTTATGGGCGGGGCATTATATTGGTTTTCTTTTCAACAGAGTTGCAAAGAAATTATGGAACGTGTAAAACTTGCTAGGTTTCTTAACTGATTTAGGCCTGGAATCATAACTATTGTGATCGTTCCTTGCAGAACTTCAAGACGTCGATGTATTCGCTGTATCTCTATTGGTCGATTTGAAATTTTACTATTTTCGCAAAATTTTGGTCGAGTTGATTTTGTCTCATGGAGAATCATGTACATGAAGATGCATTCAGTAGGTGCTGATAACGCATTTTCCTTCTTCTCCTTCTCATTGAGGGCTATAGGGTCCGGACATGTTTCTCTTTGCTGGTCACTTTAAATATCTGGTTATTATTCACCTAGTTTATCAGGTGACAAATTGTTATTCTTGTCTTCTTATCCCATAAAGAACTCCGGGTAACAGGTTTTCCATTGAACTCATGTTAAAGAAATTGAAAGGTGCTTTAAGGACAATGATTAAATTTGGTTTTTCTTGTCAGCAACTTGGCTATTTAGGAGTAATAATCTTTTATAGAAGTTTTTGAGTTTGTATATAGCTTGTTTTGGTTTGCTTCAGATGTTCTTATCAATATTCACCCTGTTTTTCTCTTTAGATAAGCAGGGCAGTTTTTGTGAAGATCAGTCACAGATGGAAGTGAAGGGTTCAAGTTACTTAGATTCTTATCTAGGAAATGAGGCTGCCTCAGATTCTTCAAAGGTACCTTTGTAACCGTTACAAAAGAATTTCTACCTCTAGGATATTCATAAGTATTTTATCTGTTGGAGATGCTCTTCTGCTGCAAATGACAACTAAATGTTCAAAAAACATTCTGGTGCTTAGGAGTTTTATCTCCTGCAGTATGTATTTGCAATTTTTCGTGGCATGCTACTCTTTCCTAGTTTGTGTAATGTCCAATAATTTGTAGTTAAAGGAATACTTTTACCGGCAGCCATACCCCACAATTGAAACTTCAGTGATCTATATTCATTCACAAAATTTGACTGTCTTTTATTTTCCATTATGAATTCGATGGTTTTAAAGGTTTCTGGACCAGCAAATATCATCCATGAAGAAGCATGTTATGTGCCTACCAATGGGTTTAACATGGAATCTAGCTGTCCAGTCACAGAAGCAGCAGCAGTTACTGTTCCCCTACTTTGTGCGTCTCATGTGTCCGCAAGTTTTAGGGCAGATTATTCTTCTAATCATATATACTGTGCTGCTAATGTATACAATTCGGCAGAAGCAGCAAATGAAGTTGTAAAACAGGTAGTATCTGTAGAGTTACCAGTGCGTGGGTGTCAAATGATAGGAGATGCAATGATGGACAAGAAAGAGTCTAATGCCATAGCTGATGACGGAATACAGAATTGCACAAAGGTAGAATCTCTTCGCATGACAAAAGCTATGCAAGTGCTTGGGAACATTTTGGAGACGGATGATACTCAACATATTGTGTTTTCTCTCAATGAGTTCGTTGTCTGTAATGAGGCACCTAGAACATTAGGGAACAATGCAGATATTGACGATCAATTTTTAGATACATCCAAGAACATAGTGGGAACTCCACTAATGCATCGTGGGAGGAGTTCCACAAAAATTAAGAACTCACATGCTCAAATGACATTAGGTCTTGTGGAAACAGTAAAAGAATGCAATGCTTCAGAATTAGTTGCAGAAATCCCAACGGAAGTTCCAGACAGTTTTGATGAATGTATAGAGGGAAACTGCAGAGAGAATGAGGGTTTCACATCCAATCAGTTACATGGCAGTGGCAAGGTTGTCAGTGGCAACTGCAGACAGTTAGAGTATGTCACTGATACCAATCGGCTTCCAAAGAATGAAGTGGGTGCTGGTAGCAAAAAGTTTTCATGTGAACTTCTTGAAGTCAGTCCTCTTTCGATTCAGGAGACAAATGATCACATAGATGCGATGAAAGACATGCATAAAAAGCCCTTATGTCTGGATAGGGAACCCCAACACGAGTTCATGGGAGAAAATAATGTTGTCAGCCCTTCTAAACTTGGAGAAAGACACCATGAAGAAAAATATGTATCTGTTATAAAGCAAAAGCGAAGCCGTAAACATAACATGCCTGTCAAGAACAATGGTCCAAACCCTACACAGAAAATGACAAAGGTACACCATTTGGTTGGTCGAGTTTTCTTTATGTTTGCCATATTCACGTCTTTCTCTTAGATATATCTATGATGTGATTGGATGGATTCTTATCTTGTAAGTGTTGAGATTTAATGCTCATTTTGCAGAATCAGCTGGCGCCAAAGGTTTTACCAACATTTGAAGCTTTCACAGTGGAGGAAGAGGAAGGCTCCGGTAATTGCATTTGCAGGCTGGTTTTTATCTTCTTTCTCACTCACAATCCCTTTAAATAATATGCTATTAATTTAATTTCATCTTCCTTGGGGTCCATGCAGGTGGATATGGGACAGTTTATAGGGCTCGCAGAAAGCATGATGGAAACGTATTTGCTATTAAGTGTATGCCAATTTTGTTGCTTTTATCTTATATCTATTTATGGTTCATCAGTTAAACTGAATTAACATTCCGATCGCTAGTAAGTTTCAAAAACACAGGAAAGATATGATGCACATAAAAGTTTTAAAATGTACACTTGCATAGAGATATTTATCAATAGTCTGTCAAGTGATCAGTATTAAATTGGAGAGAAACAAGGTCTTCTTGAATTTAACCGTACTTCAGTGATCAGCAATAAAGCCATGCCTTCAATATCTTTCTTATTTCATTGTTATTTTCTTTAAAAATTTCTTATGATTGGTACTGCTATTAAAATGTCTGATTTGGGAACCGAATTTTGCATTGCTGAAAAAACTTCCACACGAGTATTAATGTGTAAAGATTTAGAAAGCAAGGAGATGAAGTAGGAAATGGGATTATATGCTTCACTGGAGCCTCATTATTTAGACGTTGAAAAATTTCATCTTATTTCTAACTTTTTCATTGGATGAACCTTTGGTTATGTGGGTTGTAGGTGTTGAAGATGTTGAAGACTCTTAGTGGACTAAGACTTAAATTTCTGTACTTTGAACTTCTGTACTTAATTTCTTCAATTGGGTCATTCGGCTCCTATTGGATCAGAATCTAATCCAATAGGAACCGGCTATGATTAGGAGTACTAATCAGGAGTATTTCTGTTTTTCAAGTTATAAACCTGTATTTTAAAATACCCTAATTGTAATCTAGTAGGTTAAGAAACAAAATAAGAAAGAGAGGGAGGTGCAGCAGTGCTGGGAGACGCCGACCCTCATCTTGATTCATATATCTCTTGCTATTTGTTGATTTGAGTTTCTTAATGTTTGGGTTGACTCGCAACAGTAGGATCTAAGATTTTTTTTCTTCTTTACTTGCTTTTCTGGTGGATTTGTGATCATTCTGATTTCTAATTTGTCTTATTACCTGAGAAGGGTTTTACATTATCTCATGCGCAATATTCTTTTTTCCCTATTATTTCCTTAGGCCCTCATACTAATGCCCATGTACACCACGTCAGCAATGAGTTGAAGATGCTTGAGAGGTTTGGGTAAGTCTGATGAGCATGACTAGTTTCTTGCCGTTCATAACAAGTCATTGAAATTTTTAAAGGTGCTTTTCCTCAGCGGTAGGAACTTCGTGATAAAGTATGAAGGTTCTTTCAAGAGTGGCAATTCTGAGTGTTTTGTTTTGGAATATGTTGAACATGACCGGCCGGAGGTTATATCCTTTTTCCACAACATTTTCTCCTTTCAATGTGTTTCTCGTTATTTTGTATAATAATTTTGGTCCTTATTTAGGTTTTGAAAAAAGAAATAGATATGTTTGAGCTCCAGTGGTATGGCTATTGCATGTTCAAAGCTCTTGCAAGTTTGCACAAGCAGGTATGTAACCTTCTGCTGAAACAGCACTTACTTTTCTCTATATACTAGTACATAACTGCATGTCTCTATTGCTCCTCTGACAGGGAGTTGCACACAGGGATGTTAAGCCAGGGAATTTTCTGTATTCTCGAAAATTCAATAAGGGGTACCTCATTGATTTCAACCTAGCACAGGTATTTCTTTTGTTAGTCTTTTGACCTTCTGTATGTCTTGTTGGTTATGAGTAATCACTTTTCCTTCATTCATGTTGCCAGGATCTTCATCAGAAGTTCTGCACTGTTAGTAAGTTCTCGTATAAAGTCCATATATTTTCTTTTAATGTTCATGTATTCATCTTTTTTCATGATACTAAGCTACACCATATAATTAATCAGTTAGAGTGAAGAATCTGTTCATGCACAACCTCCTCCCCACTTTTCATTTCAGTTTCTTCTTAAATGGTTTTGTAATAGTTTCATGGAAAATTCTTGTTACCAAGTATTGCATACTCAAACTGGATACACCCCAATTAGTTCCCTCTCTACTGCATATGCAAACTGTTAATGGTCTTGTAATATTCTCATGGAAAATTCTTGTTGCCAAGTATTACATAGTCAAACTGTTCAACATCTATGTGCTACTCGTGTCATAAAAGCTCAATAATGCGATACATGGCACTAATGGATCATAACTTTAAAAGACAAAAAAAACGAAAAAGCAACAATTAAGCCTTCCCATACTAGATGGGGTTGGCTACATGGATTCTTGATTTTCATAGATCTCAATAATCTTCCATTCTAATGGTTAACTCAACATAAGCTAGATCATTCTTTATTGTTTCCTTCCAACACTTTTATCGTCATTCTCTTCCTCTTTTAATATTTTTACCCTCTAGTTCTAACTACATGAGCTTCCTATGGTTGCCTTTCCACGTGTTTGAACCATCTTAAACATTTTGCTCACTTTACCATCTATTGGTGTCACACTCATTGTTTATGATAATCTCATTACATATACAATCCTTGTGTGATCGTACATCCATCTCAACATCTTCATTTTTGCCACAACCATCTTTATTGTATGTTAGATATTTCTTGTTTGATTACACATCAATCTCAAAATCTTCTTATTCACCACAACAATCTTTTATACAATGTTGATGATTAACTACCCAACACTCATAATCATATAACATAGCGGGTATAGTTACCACTCTATAATATTTACGTTTTAACTTTAATAGAATCTTCCTATCTTAAGATACCTTTTCATTTTAACCAACCAACATTAGTTCTATACATAACATCTTCATAAGCTTTTCTATGCCTTCTTTATGAGGGACACATGCCAATCTTAATTTCTATGCCATTTGAAGTAACCAAATGACCAAACTCTTGTTCTATATATTTTATCTTTGTTTTACTAAGTTGTAATCCTTTACTTTCTAATGTTTCTCTTCATAATTCCAATTTCTTGTTAATTTTTTGTTTACTCATTCGTTAATACAATGTTATTTGTAAATACACGATACTTCATCTTGAATATACTTTATTAGCTCATCAATAACTAAGCTAAATAAATAGTCATAAAGTTGATTCTTGATGTAATCCAATACTAACCTCAAAGAAATATGTTGCTCCTTCACAAGTCTTTGCACATGTTTGTGCACCATGATAGATGTCTCTTGTAAGATTGATGTACGTCAATGTGATACCTTTCTTTTCTAAGGTTCTCCAAAGAATATCTCTTGACATCCTATCAAAAGCTTTTTCTAAATCAATAAGTACCATATGAAGGTTCTCTTTTCTAAATTAATAAGTACCTTGTGAAGAGACATAATTTTGAATATCTCCCTTGTTCTTATATATGAATATAATTTTACTCTTCCTCCGTTCCTCAGTCATCCGTTGATTTCTTTATATTTCATTAAATAATCTTGTAAGTCAAATGATACCATCTCATTTAGGATTTTTTATTTTTCTATAGAATATTATTTGGTCCCATTGATTTACCTTCCTACGTTTAAGAGCTTTTTTGACTTCATTCTTTTGAACACGTCGATAGAAATTCTGATTTATATATTGTTATGAGTTTACAAACATTCCCAAGCTAATACTAGTACATATATTTCGCTAAAATGCTTATAAAAACATTTCATCTATTTTTATATCATCACTTATCACTAGAATCTTCTCATCCTCATCTTGGATGCATGTAACAAGTTAGATCTTTAGTTTTTCTACCTCTAGCCATAACTATCCTAAACATATCTCTTTCACCTTCTTTTGAATTGAGTTTTTTTATATAAATCCTCCCAAGTTTTAGTTTTTGCTTCACTAGCAGTCTTTTTTGCTTCTTTATTTGCCTTCTTAAATAAGCCGGTTAAGTTTTTGTAGTCTTGTCAGTATAATGCAATTTCTAACGTATCCTCTTTATCTTAATTTATACCACTTCACTCCATAACGAAGCTTCCCTAGTTTTTCAAGATAGGCTGGATATGGTAAGATGGGTATGTTACCCATCTCCTAATTATTTTTTCTTTTTTCTTTTTAAACTTTAAAAGATATAGAAAAAGAAAAATAACTAGATGGGTAACATACCTATATTACCCTATGCTCTGTATCTTGAAAAAAAATTAAGTCTCCCCTCAAACCTTGTAATGGAGGCATTTGCTATTTGGTGTTCGATACAATACATATTACATGTCATATACATTATAACGCTGGTTGGATCTACTTTCATCAAATTATAATTTTGAAGTTCAAGACTTCTGTTTTCAAGAGTCATTAATAGTTAAGAGTTAAGACCATATTCATCTTTCAGAACACTGTATTATGACTCAGTGCTGGCTAGGAGTTGTCATGTCAGAAATGTTTTTGGAATAATAGAACTTCTCTACTTGCTATTATGATTTGTGGTGGGTTTTCCAGAGTAATGTGGGTTAAGTGACTCTTATTATTGTAATTTACGACTGGCAGGAAATGCGAAGTCTGATTCAGACAGAAAGTATTGTTCTGTTCATCATAAGCCACTGAATAACAATGAAGTACCTTCTGCAAGCACTAGCTCCATTGCGAATGGAAGATCATTAGAAACATTCAGTAGTCTCAGAGGGTCCAAAAAGGAATATTCATTTTCTAAAGGAACAAAAAACAGGGTTAGGGAATTGTTCCTTGATATCTGTGATAACAGTAAATACAGAAGCCAGGGTGCTGATGGTTCTGGTGTCACACAAACAAAAGAAGCGACAAGCACTAGAACTCCTTCGGCTGAAGGACTGAGGCAGCCCCTTCCATGTCAAGGAAGGAAGGAGTTGATCAATTTGGTGCAGGAGGCAATGCAAGGTCTTCACCGGGAGCCAACAACTATTTCGACCTCTCAAAGGAAAAGAATACCTGCACCCATTGGTAAAATGGACCAACTTGTTTTCTTAACTCCCATGCCAGTGCACTCGAATGGTTTTGCCGTTCCAGGTTCTGCTCCATCGAGAAGTAAAGGTATCTGTTACGTCCTGCCTACTTTGCATCAAGTATTTCTGGCATTTTTAATGCCTTTTTCTTTGTGATATATTTCATTGAAATGACTTGTAATTTCTGCATTTCTTGGGACCCATGTAGTTAATAGCGTCCTATAGTGTTTTACCGGCTTGGTGGCTGCTATATCACTGAGTGCTTAACGGCTGACCCTCAAAAATGCTAATAGCACCAATATTGGCGCTATAGCGGTCTGCTAAGTCTTTAATTCCGTACAAATATGTCGATCTACATGAACATGGGTCAACCCGATCCAATTGAAGAGTTTAATAAAAACCAACATGTAAATCCTAGCCGCAGCAACTGCCTCTCTCTCTGTTATGCACTTCACTAATTTCCTAGTTTGTAAATCAAGTATTATATTTGTGTTTCTGTTGTGCCTTTCTATGAAATACCTAGTCATGGCATGTATTGGTTTAACGACCACATTCTTGTTTCACTTGAGAAACAATATGCTAGTCCAAATGCTAGGTGAGCAGAACACTACATTACAGTTTGGAAGCATGCATCTATGTGTTCTCGATGTGCACATCTCTCCGTCTCTCTCTCTCTCTCTCTCTCTATATATATATATATATATATATATATATATATATATATATATATATATATATATATATATATATATATATATATATATATATATATAACATGATTCATTAAATACAAACATGAACCTGGGAGATATTCTCTTTGGTTCTTTCGGGTATGTGAAAATGCCATTAAATTTATGCAACATCATTCATTTCCCTTATTCTATTCTCTATTTTTTTTCAAAAATTTGCTTCAATGGAGAAGAATCACGGGACTATTTTGTTTTACAAATTCGTTTTCCTAATCTAAATTCACTTCAACAATCTATATATTTCACATGATATTTATTGTTTGTTTTTAAAAATTTGTTTATTTAGTTTGATTCATATTTATGAATGTGGTAGTTATATGTTTGTTGGTATTTCTTAGAAATTAGAGAAACCATTATATATATATATATATTATTTTTTATTTGCAAATAAAATGTACTGCTAAATCCTCTATATCTCCGCTACTGCTATATTAGGGTTAACCGCTATTGGTAACATAGCTTGGGGCGGTCAAGTTTGTTGTTTAGTTGTGTTTAAATTCCTCATTTCCTATGAGATTTCCAACATCAACAATTTGCTTGAATTTATCATTATCTGGCCAAGGGCTTCTGGTGCACAGATATTCCAGCTCCATCCAGATGCCAATGCTGTTGTGGCATGGACTGGAAACCAAAGTTGCATCCATATGAATGATCATGTGGACTATCTGCTGTTATTCTTTTCACAGTAGGTCCATGTTATGGTTATTCCTTTTGACAAGGCTAAGTGCTTGCAATTTCTTTTACAGGAGATGGAAAGCACAGGAGAGAAGGACCTTGTGCTGGGACAAAGGGGTTTCGAGCACCAGAGGTTTGACATCATTCATTCACATGTTCACACATATAGCAAGCCTTGTTGATGCCAATTTAGTTTTGGCCAAACAAGGATATAGGCTGATTGATAATTTCCACTAAATACCATTTAGTATGGTAATATCATGGTCTCTATCGAGTGTCTATTATCTACTTCTATATAGATTATACTGATAGCCAGCGTTCATATTTGCCTACTTTGTTGGAGCAGCTTGGGAATTTACTAACGGCTTTGCCTTCACACGATGCGTCTGTGCGTTTGGGGGGGGGGGTGTACCCCGTCGTGGGGTTTCACTTTTAGGATCACGAATAATCAGTATCTCACAATTGAAGAGTTCTTTAAAAATTCCCGAAGATTTTGCATTTCGGAATTCCATTGATGTAAGTCAGAGTACCACTACGATATATCATTGTACGCCACACGCATTATGTACATGTCAGGTTCTGCAACAATCGACATTTTGGTTCGCATCTCTCTCTCGAAAAGGTATTAATAAATACATTTTTAAATATTTGCGATGTAAAAATGATATTTTTTACCTTAAAAGTACCATGCACTTTTGAAAATACAATCTTCTTTGAGGCTCATGTCAATCAATTTAATTTGTCGAGGATCAAACCATTTCTGTTTTAATAAACGCTGCACCGGCACACATTAACAATATGTTCTTTTGTTTTCTGTTGCTATGTCTACTAGATGATTGGCATTATCGGTGCTTGCAGGTTTTGTTGAAATCTGCTCATCAAGGTTACAAGGTTGATATATGGTCTGCTGGAGTTACCTTACTTTACCTGATGATTGGAAAGTCGCCCTTTGTTGGTGAACCTGAACAGTGAGTATTTACAGCCCAAAGATGACAGTTGACAGCGTTGCCTGCATCTTGCTTAGTTGATGAATAATTGACATTTGCAGGAATATGAGGGACATTGCAAAGCTAAGAGGCAGTGAGGAACTATGGGAGCTATCCAAGTTGCATTGTCGAGATGCATCATTTCCTACGGTACAATCAGTTTCTATTGTCCTTGCATCTTATAACTCCGTTAAATCTTTTAAGCTGATGATTCAAACTCTACAGGATTTGTTAGACATTCGAACCATGCCTTCTATGAAACTGCAGAAGTGGTGCGAACTAAACACGAGGAGACGTGATTTCCTTCAAGTCATGCCAAATTCACTGTTCGATCTTGTTGATAAATGCTTGACAGTGAATCCAAGACTCAGAATTGATGCAGAAGAAGCTCTTGCTCATGAATTCTTTGCTCCTTGTCATGAAGCCCTTAGGAAGAACAGGATGCGGAGACGGGGACTGACCTCAGAAATCCCAACCTCAAAATCAAATTGTATAAATAGGCAAGAAGAGGGAAACATGCCTTGTTTGAACAGAACATTAGAGCTCGGCGGTTAATACTCTCTATTGTCCTCACCGGTTTAGTGGATTCTGCACTAATTGTTCCTGTGGTAGATGTAATCAATCCCCTACCATGTGTTGATGTATCATTAATCATCAGTTTTTCTTATTCTTTTATGTTCTTCACTACCTTGTGGAAAATAGAGGGTCCGTTTGATGCTTCTGATGTATTTTTAATAATTTACTTGTGAGAATATATGCAGAAAGGAACACTCCTGGTATGTAGTTTGTAACCTATTCGCTCTTTACGTTCTACCACGGGAAATAGGCAAGTTGATCCTTATATTTGATTTTTACTATAAATCATGACTTATTTGAGGAACCAGATTGCTAAACCCAAGTTCTCAACAAATCAGGTTCTTGAACTGACAACCTTGAGCTAATGATCTTCCTTCTCCTATAATCAGGTCTAGACGTCTCATTGCAATTATGTGAGTGAAAGATGGAAGAGAGGAAAAGAAACATGCATATTACACGTATTTACAAAGTAACGGGGTCAGACCACCTTCTCTTGACCTCAGTTTTCCAACGGACTTCTATTAGTTTCCCATCGACTCCATAGTCCCTCTCCATCACCAGATTGATCCCTTCCTCAGAATACCAACTAACGCCAATGCATAGGATGCTGTCCTTCACATCGACATATCCAGTGACGCCACCTGGCAACCAGAGAATGGCCACTTCTTCCATGTCAACTGGCTCTTCCTCACCAAAGTAGATTGGGTTCTCCGGCAAACTTCTCTTCTTCAAGGTCTCCATGCACAGATAAACATAAGGTGGTCGGCCTTCATCAGTGGATGAACTCATTCCGTTTGTCGATTCCTCATCTATGACAGTGGCACTCACCTCAAACACCTTCCATGATCCGGCGAGATCTAATGGTTGAATGCGCTTGCGTTGTGAAAATGGCTTCAAATTGAATTCTCCCTCACTGAATGTAACAAGGGACAAAGAAATTGGTTTATATAATTGACGTGTTACCAGGGATTACAGATAAATCTCTCTCTCTCAATCATGATCAATTTCTGTTACATTTTCTAGATAGATGTGCCATCTAAGTTACCAGAATGCAAACATGTACCAAAGAATGCTAACAGAAAACCTCAACAAATGTTATCAAGCAAAAGTAAAGAAATAAGACTTATGAAGAAAAGAGATGCGCATTTACCTTTCCCCTTCCACATTGCTACAGCTAACCCACTGCTCCTCATAGACAGCAACTCTGATTATTTGTATATCTGAGCCACCATTCTTGAATTCTATTGTGTGCACAATGCGCAGTCGCTTATGACATCCTTTCACCAAACACTAGGGCCAACAAGAGACCACTAAATTTAGATAGTCTGAAATAAGCTCTAATGCTATGTTGTACGGATACAGGTACGGTACCGGTACAGATATGGGGAACACAATTTTTAAAAAACTAAGGTATGATTACATCACTATTAAAAAACATAATAAATAGGTAAATTTACATAAAATGCTAGAAATTCTGAAAGCAGCAAGAAATTTAACAGTGGAAGGAACTAGAAAACACCAATTTTGCAATGAAGCCTTAACGGTTGAAGAACTAGAAAACAACATATTCACATACAATTCATATTTTTCATATTCGTGAAAGTCATGTATACATATGACTGCTTACACGATAGATTCTCAAATAGACAATATCTGACTATCAATAAACAAAA
Source organism: Brasenia schreberi (assembly GCA_036023115.1). Lineage (NCBI taxonomy): Eukaryota > Viridiplantae > Streptophyta > Magnoliopsida > Nymphaeales > Cabombaceae > Brasenia > Brasenia schreberi. The sequence goes on from JAYKKT010000087.1 coordinate 8,062,884, forward strand.
ATAGAATCTCAAATATCAAACAAAAATAAGGGGGTTTATCTCCAACATACTTGTTCAAACTTCAAAGTTGGAGAAAGAAAATATTTAGACTCATCAGCTGCTCCAACTGGTATCTCTACCGGCCCTCTAGAATATGAACCATCCTACAGAGAATATCAGAACGTGAACATGTATCATGACTGGTTGCAATGCTTACCAAAAGAAAATAAGAACTTGAATCATAAGATGTGTAAAAGTTAATAGAAAATTGGAACTATGGAGAGAAACATTAGAAAGCAAAGGCCTCCGACTTAGTAGAATAAAGACAGAATATATGGAATGTAAGTTTGATCATTTGGTTACTTCAGAGGACATAGAAATTAAAATTGGCACACATTGCATTCCCCAAAAAGAAAGTTTCAAATACCTAGGGTCAATTTTTCAGAGTGATGGAAGAATTGATGGAGATGTTACACATAGAATTAATGCTGGTTGGTTAAAATGGAGAGGAGCATCAGGTATTCTTTGTGATAAGAAGATACCATTAAAATTAAAAGGTAAATATTATAGAGCAACAATTAGGCCTGCCATGTTTTATGGTTCTGAGTGTTGGGCGGTTAATCATCAACATGTACAAAAGATGTATGTGACAGAAATGAAGATGTTGAGATGGATGAGTGGTCATACAAGAAAAGACAGTATACATAATGAGGTTATTAGAAACAAATTAGGAGTGACACCAATAGAGGATAAAATGAGAACATCGTTTAAGATGGCTTGGACATATAGAAAGAAGATCAAAAGAAGAACTTGTAAGAAGGTTAGAAAAACTAAATTTGGAAAGTATTAAAAGAGGTAGAGGACGACCACAAAAGTGTTGGAAAGAAACAATAAAGAATGATCTAGCTTATTGGGAGTTAACTGCTAACATGGCACACGATAGGGATCTGTAGAAACAAAGAATCCATGTAGCCGACCCCGTCTAGTATGGGAAAAGGCTTAGTTGTTGTTGTTGTTGTTGTTTTTCTAAACAATGAGCAAATTATACAAGATTAAATACAATAATGTTTGGAAATTTACGGGACAAAGCAGAAAACTACACAGAATCATTTCTCAAACTCGTTCAAGATGTCCCTAACTTGTCAGGGTGGTTTCACTGTCTTCATGATATCTTAATATTCCTTGTAACAGGGCAACACATCTAAATTTAGTTGTTAAGGATGATACACTGCAAATGCACTTACTACAAGTACTTCCTTTTCAATCATTAGTAATCTAAGCAGAGTAAATAAATGATTTGCACATGTAACAGAAGCAATTTGAAAGTTGCAATCATCAACAACAGATCCCACCATATGCTCACTATTGTAACTGTTGTCATTATCATTGACACCATCATTGGCATTGCCATTGTTGCTTTTTGTCATTATAACTTGTATATGAAGCAATTCTGAATCCCATGTCTCGAAAAAGAAAGCACATAAATGGAAGTGTAGGATAAATCCAACTGAGGAAATATAAAAACCGCTTTACCTCAAAGAAAACAAGCCCTGGCTCCATACCCACTTGATCTTCTTCCATAATCTCACTTCTGGTGAGGTCAAAATATTCAAATGTAGGAACTTCTTGATTCATACCATTGGAGTGATGACTACTTGGATCTTCTTTCTTTTGATCATTGCCTTGCATCTCACCATAAGGGTTCAAAGTAACCCAATTTATTTTTCTCCGCAGATGAGAGCCATCAGCTGAAGGGACCTTCTCAAGCAGTGAAAGGGTGTAGCAGTCATATAGATTCTCATTCTTGCTCCCAATATCAATAGGCTCCATCTCAGCAGTAAGTGGTGAGAACACCGCACCAACTCCCTTCCATATGCCACTGACGCTGCTCAGAAAGGTGTTCCATGCAGGTTTTATAACAGGTTCCTATAATAAAAACTGGAAACTTAAGAATACAAGTTTTACTAGCATTAACGATCTCTACGAAAACAAAAAACCTATCGTATAAATGTATTCCATGATGGTTTTACAACAGATAACGAGCATCAACAATGGGTATTTAAGAATCCAAAATTTACCAGCACGAACGCATTAGAATTCAACGAGTTGTTCTTTTTCTTTTTTTGAAAAACACGCATAGAAGGGGACCCTGTTCAACAAGTTCTAACAACCAACCATACAAGATATAGCAGACCACATTTCACTTGAAAAGATTCATCTTTAGCAATTGAGAAGGGGGGGAGGGCATAAGAATTCCAAATTAAATACACCCACAATGCAGAGAACCCATAAAAAATCCAAAGATAATAAAAGAGCAACACGCACCCACCTGCGTCTGAAGTACGGTCTCGATCTCCATGAGCATCGAACCAGACACCAAAACCCTCGAATTCTTTCCCCTCTTTCGCACCCTCCTAACCCTCGTCCTCCGCGTCGAAGAGACCGCCGCTCCATTCTTCGCCGTCCGCTCAGCCAGAGCGTTGTCCACGCTCCAGACATTGTCCTTCCCCTTCAGCTTTATGGTGCCGGCGCCACCGCTTCTCCGGCGTCCTCCGCTGCTTCCACTTCCTCTGCCGCTAGCAACGCACCTGAACGACAGCGACGACGTCTTCCACGGCGAGAAGAGAGCAAACTGCTTCTGGTCAACCAGCCGTAGTTCCGTCAATCCTCTGCAGAGATTCTGCTGTTGGGCGTGCATTCTCTCACCTCTCTCTTCTTTACGCTTCGTTTTCGGTGAACAGAGAACGGTAAAAGATGAACCACTTATCTTCGCCTCCTTCGCACGTGCTATGCCGTCCACACCAGCGATGAGGCTTCCTTCAATGTCACTGGACACTTCAATTTAGTCAACGTGTCGTGTCCTTGCTCCGGATTTTACGCATTATATAAGTACGTGGTATGCGAATCGGCCATGGGTTCGTAAATACCATCCAATACAAGGACGTGTCTTTTATGAACTTTCTTGATTAACAAAAACAATTATGATATTTTTTGACGTATTAAATCAAATCCTAATGGAAAATTTGTTCTTTCTTTAAAATATAACTAAGAAGAATAAAAAAAACCATGACACGCCACGAAAATAGATAGCCCTTGTGATGCTTTGTTTCAAAATTTGTTTCTCTTGGACAAAGAGCAATAAGTCAGCCAGCTAGGGGGTCGAGTCACAAGTTGAAGGTCATGAATTCGATATCTGGGGCATGCATCTGGCTTTGACCCCGCACGCCCCCCATTTGTAGAAAGAATTCTGGCTTGTCTTTTCTCTGGCAAAAGAAAGGTTCTTTATACCCATGCATCTTGTTCTAAACGAAAACTTTACAAGATAAGTCAAAAGCTTGTCACTGAGATTACATAGCTGGAGACAGATATTTGGCAATCAAATTTGTGCCTGTGTAGAGAGTTAAGTTTTTAAGGTATGCCATTTCCAGTACACAAAATATTCACTCGGACCGGCTCCTACATAAGGAATCATAATGTTAGGCCATTGATGGTCATGTCTCACACCCAATTAATATCGCTCCCGAGTTCTGAAAGTTGTTCACTACACTGGAGATGCTTAGGAAAGGGAAATTAGGTGAGTTCTCACACCAGATTAGTATCGCAAAGGCAAGCTCGCATAATAGAACTCAACTTATAACCTTTCACGTGATCTTCGTCATGCTCCAGTAAGACGCTTCATAATCTGTTCAACTTTAAAGATGTACCCCTTTCAGTTCACCATGTTTCTATAGCCATGCCGGGTCGCTTCCGCATGATTGAATTGATAGAGATCACTTCGCACGGCATGTTTTCGAGGGAAAACGGATGCAAACTGAATGAAGCGTCTCACTGGAGCATGACGAAAATATCAAGAAGAAAATAGAAATCAACTCCACAAAATATGCAGACTTCTAATAAGCACAAGAAACCCATTCAGTTTCAATCGGGGGATTTCGTCTAGATACACATCCATAAAGAACGGTTTCCCTACGGAGATCTTCCTAAGTTAAAGCCAAGTGCACGTAGTCCTTCCAAAGTTCTCACCAAGGTCAATGAAAATGCCCACACCATTGACCTCCACGTCACATTCATCCAATTGGCTCAAAAATATGTTAATGAGAACATGTTTGTTAGAAGTGGTTGGAATCCCACAACAAAAAGGCCCAAAAACGTCTTCCTTCTTAAAGAACCACAAGCTTTAAATCCATAAAACTGTCAAACTGCAAAATTAATTCATGATGATGTTTTATAAGGTAGTTAAAGCAAGAATTCGTCCAACAACATGATAAACATAAGAATAATCTAGGAAACCAATTTTTGTTTTCTTAATGCCTGAGAAAATAGAAAGTTGCATTTACCACCTTGAGAACTTGCGTCCTGAGTTAATTGTTGCATGAAAACTTGTGTTTCGATTTATTTCTTTATGGCTAGCTTTAGGGCCCTTGTCCAAGCTTAAATAGACCTCTTGGTAGAATAAAGAGAAATAATATAATATCCATTGCATGACGAATTTTGTGTTATCTTATCTAATTCAGTTTAGAATTAGTGGTGACATACATTTATTAGTTCTCTCTTATCACTTGCAAAGGAAACAACATACATTGCAAGACAAATTTTGTGTTATTTTATCTAATTTAGTTTAAAATTAGTGGTGAGATAAATTTCTTAGTTCTCTCTTATGAGTCAAATATGTGGCGAGTGAACAAGAAAGGGAATGTATCGTTTCTCTCCCTCTCACACAGAGAGGGAGAGATGGGAGACATCAACGATCTGCAGAAAGTGTTGATATTTGAGTCGAAGCAGCGGTTGCAGTCGAGGATGAAGGTTCTGCTATTGGTGGTTCTCTCCAATTTGTTCACCTTTTACATCTTCACTGGCCCTTACAAAACTTTATTTGATATTGCAGATTGGTCCGCCCGCAACCTTCTTCACCAGCTCAATGGCACGCAGTGCTGGCTATGGACAATGGAAGAGCACCTTTCCGAGGTGAAGAAGGAGCTCCGTGCCGCACAAGCCCTCCTTGACGGCCTCCTCAAGGAGCTCTCTCAGTTCCACGAGGTCCTAACAGTAAAAACAGTTTGAGGAGAAGAGGCCTCTAAAGGTTGAAGGTTCCAGATACATTGCACAAAGGATTTGAAAACCCAAGCGTATAAGCGAAAGGTTCCCTAGAAGGCTCCTATATATGTACTACTGCCAAATCAATAAACCACAAACTGAATTTTATAGAAAAGTTCCATGAAATAAACTGGACAACATACCATACATAAGCAACACTTTGCAGTATAATGTTACAGCTTACAGGGAAAGCCATGTCAAACATATTTATCATAACATGCTGGTTAGAAAAAGATAAATTTACCAGGAACTCATGTTCCACCAACATAAAAAGGCCTTGATCACTGTGCACTGATAGAATCTGCAGCTGGAACAAGAACAATAAGAACAAAGTTTTCAAAAAGCTTCATATTTGAAAAGCACTTGTGAAGTAAAATACCTTCAATACACCCAACCCTCTGCATCCATTAAAATCCATACATCATCTCATTTGAGAGCACATGAATGTAACGTCATGTACAAAAAAGTAGACAATAGACAGTTCACCCAAGATAACTGGCACATATAGGAACAATTCACTTACGCTTTACCAAGGAAAGAAAGTGTTTCCTAATAAATATAATTCTTTCCTAGAATCAACACAATCAAAATCATACCGTGAACAAGTTGCGGATATTTGCAAACACATGGATGTCAAATGCAAAGTGAGAAAAGTGCTTACCTATATTAGCATAGATAGGTTCTCGTGATCTTGTGACCTGGTGATGACAAAAAAAGTCTAAAATAAGATCCACATATGGATGGTATAGTTACTCTTGAATCATACTCATCCAACAAAAGATGAGCACAATGAGGATAAGGCAATGAAATACGTTTTGTTGAATATTGCCCCTAAGAAGATCTTTTACATTAGGTAGCCAAATAACATCCTTAGATGGCACAAATGTAAGACCTATTTTCTTAACAATCTACCTATCCGAAGAGAACTTTGATCTTGAATCCCATAGGAAAAGTATTCACCTGCAAAACAAGCACCAGAACAAATTCTGCCAGCAAACTCAGAGGTGAAGAAATAGTGCATGATCAACATAAAAATGAGTTTTAAACAGAGACTGCTACACCACATAATATATAAAGTCCATGAACCTTTAACAAATCAGAATTAACCACCATGACATCACAAATTCACTTAGGGAGAAGACTTGCTTCCCTTGTAACCAGCTGATTTCTTGGATGGAACATCATCAGAGATCTCCATAGAGGATGGCAAATGTTCAGAAGAACTGGAAGATGAAGATGTAGTCTGACATTTCCTTCTCTTTCTTTCTCTATGACCATGTTTATGCCTTGCATAATTTTTATTTTTCTTTGTACTTCCGCTTCTATGTTTTTCAACAAAATCCTCCTCCTCCGAATCAGCTCTTTTATGCTTTTTGTGGTGCTTTTCTTCAGACTCCTCTGAATCATCTCTTCTATGCCTTTTATGATGCTTATCACCCTCTTCAGAATTTTCTCTTCTATTCCTTTTGTAACTTTTTTCCTCATTTTCTGACTCCTCTTCCCTATGCTTCTTGTGACGCTTCAAGTTATTTTTCTCGAGCTCTTCTCGTCTGTGTTTTCTGTGATGTTTCTTGTGGTGCTTGCTCTTCTTTTCCCTAGACTTTGATCTCCTCGTGGACCTTTTCTTGCCATGACCTTTTATAGCAATCTTTCCCCATTGGTCATCATCGATCTTTTCAAGTGCATTACTCTCATCTCCAGCCTCAGTGGTGCTCGGATAAGGCATCAGGTTTTTGTTCATATCCTCACCGGTTTCTGATGAAGAGTCCATTGCTCCCTGTCTAGCAACAAGATACTCATCAACTGTTTTATGGTCGCTAAAGGTTTTCTTGGTAGATGCAACCAGATCTTCAGATCGTTCTTCCCTTATTTGATATATTTGACTATAAGCTACTAATTCTTCATCATTAGCTGATCTAATACCCTCATCAAAGTTCTCCATATTCTGCCTGCAACCAGGTTCCTCCTTTAAATGTGAGAGTTTGTGCTTCACCACCTCGGTGTTGCTTCTTCTTTTAGGCATGACATTATCAGCTTGAAAAGCATTCTTATGTTTGTCATGTCCAGGATGTCCTCTAACTTTGACTTCAGGGGGGGATCTCTTACGGTTCAGTGCATCCAAATCACCAAGAGTATCATCACTGTTGACATTTTTGCGATTATTGCTAGATTCATGATGAACACGCTTATGAGGACTTGGTAGTATGTTTTCCTCTTCAGTAGCTTCTGGTGATCTGGATGCCAAGGCTTCATTTGAACCTTCAGGATTAGCATGATTTCCCGAATCAGAAGAATAACTTGCAAGCATAAAACTCCTTTGCATTCCTCTGGTGACCTTTCCAGCAGAATGATCAGAAGATCTTGGAGAATAGCTTGAACTACCGTTTTCTGTCAATTTTTTATCAGGGGAGGAAACGACATACTTATGACATATGTAGACATGTTTAGATTTCTCATTCTTCCCAACACTTGTGACACCATCATCATCACCGTTGGCACTCCCTGTAGTATGCCTGCCGCCACCACTGCTCCTGGAGGGGGTGAGTCTTCCCCCATCTGTGTGTTTTTCTTCACTTCCACTCTTTGAATTTTCAAGATGTGAAATGAAGCTATTGCTTTTAACAGGACTTTTGGAGATCCTGCATGCCTGCTCCTTGGAACTACTATCAGACTTTGGAGAACATCTGTTGGGATGACGCTGGGGAGACAAGGATCTCTCGTTATAGTGCCTTGCTCTGGACCTGGATAGTGATCGCCTACTCCTGCTCCTGCTTCTTCTCCTACTTCTACCTCTACTTCTGTGGCAAGATGGATAGCCTCTGTCATGATAACGATGATCAAAATCTCTTCTGTAGCTTGATCTGTAGTAGTTTCCATGGTCATATCCACGGATGCCATATCGAGAATATCTCTGATTTCCACGATAGCTATAGTCTCTTGAAGAATATCTTCCAATTCCATGCTCTGTGCACCCATGCTTGTAGCTGATAGGCGACCGGGATGGAGAGACGGACTCTGATTTTGATGATAGGGACATTGATCGAGACCTTAGGCGAGGCAGGGGTTCAGCCCTTCCCCTGTATAAACAACATATTTTCGTGACATAATGACAACTTCAGAAACATCCTGACATGGTAAATAAGATTAACACAATAAGATATGAGAAGTGCATTGATTAGCAAGACACTTACAGATGGACAATCTCAGGACTTCTGAGCAGACAATATTGTTCTTCTAAAATTGGATATTATAGAAACAAAAACTAAGAACTCATACGTAAAAGATAAAGAAGATACAGCAACATGAAGATAAAAAAGAACATGGCATCGTAAGTAAAGCTCATAAAGAGGCAAACCCATAACATAATTATGTATTCAGGTGCTTATCATATATTTCCTACAAATTATTTGTTTGGATGGAAGCCACTAACTCGTGAGTACTTGAAAGGTTCAAACATAGCATAAAATATTTGAGCTAGTTCAAAGCAATACAGACTATAAAATATCAGCAGATTATGCCCAAAATCTAAAACAGCCGACTGATGAAAATCATCCCAGCCGACAAGGAAAAGGGACTAATCAAAATAAGCATATGGACGTTATGTATACCTCCTCGGAGAAGATTGTTGAGCTTTTTCTTTCTCTTGTTCTGCATTTTCTCCAGACAAAATTTTGCTGATCTGGGCTGCACGAGCAGCTGCTTCTTCCACAGCAGCTTTTATGCTAGCAGAGTTTGCTGCAGCCTGTTGTTGAGCTAAAATTTGTTGGTTTAGTAATGATTGCTGAAAATGGTATTGCTGAAGAGCTATAGCATGTTGCATCAAAGGCGTGCTGTTAGGCTGCAGAGGCACATAAGCTGGTGGAGCCGCAATAGGTACAGATCTAGGTACATGTTGGCCAGATGCTACTCCAACAGAATAACTGCCTGTCGGTGCTCTGGCACCAGGTTCCATCTTCCACCTTCAAATTCCAGCTATCCTGAACAAAGTGCTGCCTCTTCCAAATATGGATCTGGAAAAACCCAACTCTTGAATGTTTTCAAAACCACATATGCAGGCACGTCAGATATATGTGAACAAAATGCTATATATGGAACTGAGAACAGACGAGAAAATGTGAAACACCAGCAGCACAGGAGCACATATAACACTACACTGCACTTGCATCTTACCAAGTAAATAGAATCTCAATCTTTGTCCAAAGTCAGTGGCTAACAAAGCACAACTCTTCGAGCTTAATATGCACAAAATAACCAATCCAATACAGAGGTGAAAGAATAAAACCTCATATTTGACGCACTCAACATTCTTACTGTGATCAAACAAAAGTGTGCATTAGATTGACTTGAACAAAATCACAACAAATACCAGCAAACACATCAAGTAACGTTTCTCCCTCTGATCAAACAAAAGTATGCATAAGATCGACTTGAATAAATCACATGGCTCAACAACCTAGAAAGACACTCATACGTTAAGTGACTGCAAAACATTGAATACTTTCAACCACGAAGAATTCAATTGAGGAATACGAACCAAAAAAATAAAAAAAGAAAGGCGAAAAGCATTCAATGAACATCATGTAACCCATAGTACACAAATCTTAAACAATCAATGAAATAAAATGTTGAGCAAACAAACTTTCCTGAGTACCCTATATTTAGAGCGCTAAAAAGAATCACACAAACCCCTTCAGAGAAGACGCAGAAATTTACGGCAATAAATACCTCAAATCACCGCCGTATTAGCAATGCCATGCACCAATTTTTACCCCACCCACGGTACACCCATTACAAGAAATTCGCAGTAATCACCAACGAAACAAACAAAGAGTGATACAAAGATACCATCACAGAATTCGCAATACAAATCCTATCGAATTCGCAGTACGGATTTCGAAACAAACCAATCATCCAAAACAGCACACAGAAAGAGAAAGGTGGAGGAAGAAGGCTGATGAATAGAAGAATCAAACGAAAGGAGACGGCACTGCTGTACCTATGAAAGGAGAAGAGGCGATTCGACTAGTCCCAAGACTCTCTCATCCCACTCGGTTCACCGTCCGTGTGAGGAGAGGGGTTTGCGGAATCCCGTCTGAGGAAAATTTCTTACACCACCCTTCATTTTCTAGTGTTTTACACGGAAGTCCATCAAGGAGGTAGAATTCTTATTCTGCGATAAGAAATACGTCCTGCAATTTACAAAAACAAACTCAAAACGACCAGTAGCGCTGTTGGGCGTCTAATAAAAGCTTTTCAACGCTTGGTTGGTTTGAGTGATTCGGCACTTGCTTCCTCGGCAGAACGTCCGTAGTTCGAATCTTACTCCTATAGCGTGTAGATCCTAGTTAAATCGGTCCGTACACAAGCATAATACTTGTACAAAAAGAAAAAGAGCTTTTTTATTCATTATAATGAAATGAGAGAACTTAAATCAAATTAGTTGGTCCGTATACAGGCTCATACATAATGAAAATGCACGGAAGTGATCACAAGTGTGTTTCTTGAGGGCCTTGCTCAATCCAGCTTAATTTATTACTCGAATTATGATTTAATTGACTGTGAACCATATCAGATTCAAATCAAGTGTGACACATTTAGGTTCGAATCAATGCCCCATGCGAATGGATCATGCGCGCAGGAAACTTTGCCGTGTAAAAAGAATTCAAAGAGCTTTTTTATATTTTTTTTCATCTATCTAACTCAATCCCCCTCCTTTGTTTAGAGATAGAACAATCAATAGACGCATCGTTCTTTTTTTTATACATTTTTCCTAAACAGGGAACAGGAAATGTCAATAACTTCCTCTCCAAGAAAAAGGGAGGAAATGTCAATGGATAAGAAGCCTCTGGAAAGAGAGAGTCAACGAAAATCTAAAGAAAGATGAATCACAATAAAATGATAGAAAAAAGAAGGATTTGAAATACAAACATTTGATGATGCCTTAAAAGGAAATTATAGATATAATAATTCCTGGTCCCTCCGATGACGAAGCTATAAATTGCAGGCAGGAGTGCTGTATCATGGAGAATCTCACTCGCCCGCATTCTTCTCCATCTGCTTGCCTTCCTCCAAATCCCTAATCCTAAGTCATGAATATTCTCGGAAAGCTAGGGTTCGGCAGCCCGAGGGCCGCCGGCTCATCGCCGGCGCTGGGTCCCGACGACGACGAGCCGGCACCGGGCCATCAATTCGCTCAGTTCGGCGCGGGGTGCTTTTGGGGCGTAGAGCTGGCGTTTCAGAGGGCTCACGGCGTCACCATGACGGAGGTGGGTTACAGCCAGGGCACTACGCACCAACCCACCTACAAGGACGTCTGCTCGGGGATGACAGGCCACGCCGAGATCGTCCGGGTTCAGTATGACCCGGCTGAGTGCACCTACGAGTCGCTCCTCGACGTCTTCTGGGCTCGCCACAACCCCACAACGCTCAATCGCCAGGTATACTCCTTTCTGCTTTCTTCATTTCTTACTGTTTAGATCATTCCTACGCCTTTTTATTTGTTGGGTTTTCGTTCCGAATGCAAATGCTGGAGTTATGCAGTGTTGTTTTCAAGTTACTGTTCATGCAATTTTAGTGAAATTCTAGTGGCTTGTTTTGTTGGATTCTGAGTTTCATGATATTGAATAACATAACTTCAGTTCTCTGGATCTTCTGGGAAGCTTGTCGTTGATCTATGGATTTTGTGGGTAAGCTTACATTAGTACGAATGGATTTAAAGTGTTGTTTGCTACCTTCTTGTGGAGTTTTGCGAGTTTCATAGAACTCAGACCTGGAACTCCGTATCCCGGAAACGAAGTTCCATGGTCCCAGAAATTTTGTGTTTACGTTGTGCGCATAAATTGTAGCACTTAGTTTAGAAACTGGCCTGAGAGGCACGTTCGAAAAAGTGGCTGGCATAGTGGACGTCACATGCGTACATGTGCTTTCCCCTTGTTAGTTCTCTGATTAATTGAATGATGCTGTTGTCCATGTCTTCATACACAACTAGGAGATTATTGATTCGAGAAATTTTGCTACTGGTGGTCACTCTAGATCATATAAAAAAAGGTGCGGTTTGGTTGATGTGCAGTGCACAGATATTTGGTTTCGAATTATTTCGTTTGAATAATTTGAATACGTGAATCTGACTTTCTGGTCTGTTTATTATTAGCGTGATTGGATTTCGAGGTGGCACCTTTAGCAGAATTAGTAAGTAATAAAGTTATTCTAATAATGGGGTCAGTTGTCTTGTTATTCATTAGTTGCTGGAAGACTTCCATCACCAAGTGCAATTTTGTTCTGATATATAGGTGTGCTACAAGAATTCGTCAAAGTCGAGCTTGTGCAAAAGATGCTAGGTCAGTGTCCACGAAATGACTTCCGCTTAACAATAAAAATTTTCAGTGGTAGAAGTGATTCATGACTGTTATCTTCCCCGGTATCCCCTGGGAATATTCCATAATAACACATCATATTTATTTGTTGGGAATGAGATTTGTATGTCCATGGATGTTTTTAGTGCAGAAGTTGGAAAGGTTGAATTAGTTAGCAATAGCATGTTAAATGACTTGGCAGTTTAGGGGGTTCTCTCTGAGTAGCGTTTAATTTATTTTGAGCATTCTTTACAACTCCAAGAAACTTAGGTTTTCTGCACCCTTGCAGTTGGTTCCATGCTTGCCATGGATATTGATAAGTGATAGTTGACATCCTAAAGTTTGTTTTCAGGAAGAGAGACTCCAGGACTCGTTCTAGTCTTGGATGGAATTATTGTGACAGAACCGGTTTCAGCGTGCATCTCTCACCAGTAACAATTAAGGGCTGTACTTTTGAGAATTGGGGGTTCATAGATCTGAACTTGTGTATGCTAGAATTGTTTTCACTTTTCACATTCTCGGTATGAGTTTCAAATAGATGTAGAAGATTGTGTTACACAAGCAAAGATGGTACACGAAGGGTATGAAAATTTAGTGTATTTGTTCTTTTCTCTAAATTTGTATAGGCTGCATATACGCTTTAGATGATGGTGTTAGGCCTTTGTGAAATGAATATAATGGAAAAAAAAAATCTCTTGGCCAACCTTAACATTCTATGTTCCTTTTCGAATAAACAGACATCCATCTTTCTGTCTATAGTCGGAGTGCAGTGAGGGCTACTGTGGTTCATTCATCAGAAGTCCCAAGGGGGGCTTTATCTATCGTTTCTTTCTACCATCTAGCCGTAGATGTGATGGGTCTCTCTTGCATTTTCTATCTAGAAAAGAAAAAGGCAAGCTGGGTAGGCAGCTGTCCTTCCATTATGTGCACCCATGTATTGAACACCAACCTACCGTCAAGAGAGCCAACCCCTAGTCGGTGTCCTGTGCACATTCATTGCAAGTATTTGTAGGTCAAAAACTTAGAAATGGTACATTGTTCAAATAGCTTTAGCTAAAAATCAAGTACATCAAGTCAGTGTAGGAGCTTATAAACTGTAGTTTATCGATTAAGACTGGGGAATCTAATAGCTTACCTGCCATAAACTGGGATATGTAATAACTGTTCTGCTGCATTCCTTATAGTCTTATCTACATATGGAAGATCATTGTTTACAAAAACTTTGGATTTGGCGTCAGGGCAATGATGTGGGCACCCAGTATCGGTCTGGCATATACTTCTACACCCCAGAGCAGGAGAAAGCTGCCCATGAATCACTGGAACAACACCAGAAGTCCTTGAATCGAAAGATTGTCACTGAGATCCTCCCTGCAAAGAAGTTCTACAGGGCAGAGGAATACCATCAGCAATACCTTGCTAATGGCGGCAAGTTTGGCTCCACACAATCTGCTGCAAAGGGTTGCACTGACCCCATCCGCTGCTATGGCTGAGAGATTCAAATTCTTGTTTGTGAGACCTATTACAAAGTATAGAACTGTTTAGGAAACGTTTGTTTGCATATTCGGTCTGTTGTCTGTAATTTGATGTGAACTAGTCGTTTTCTGAGGAACTTCCAGATGTGGAAAAATAATATGTATGAGTCATTTGGCTTGAACCTTTTCAGGAGTCGGGCCCTTCTCATCCTTCTTTAGCATGCTACTGAGATAGCATACTAACTAACTAGTGATTGATAATATCTCACTTTACGTATATTTTCATCTTAGGCGATCCGCATGCTTTGTGTTGTAAACTTTGCGTCATTGATCATATTTATTGGCATGATTTAAGCTCCATGTTCCGCCGCTAGACGTGAAGTGAATTGTAAACTGTTCTAGTGTAGGAGGTTGTCTCCTAACCTGTAGGTCTGGAGTTCGACACCTGGGGTGAGCTCTACCTCAATATCAGGAAGAAAAGGACTCGTGCGTGCTCTCATCTCGGGTTTCTTTTCCCGCATTGCATTGGGGTGAGTTGTGGTTGGTCTATTCCCATCAAAATGCACAATCTGGGTTATCGAACTCCTTATCTCCTTCAGTACTTTTCACTTGATACCTTGGCCTGGTCTTGGAGCTTGGTAAAAACCCCATGTTATGAGACCTGCTCGCAAGACGCCTTTAGATAGGTAAAGAGAACAGAGCCTGTGAACTCCCAACGTTGGATTTTCACGACTAAAAGTCGGCTAACCATGCTAAACCTAGTCATATGGTTCGATTTGATCGATATGGCTCGTGACATGATGGGTATTATCTTAGCTCTGCTGGAAGCCAAGAGAGGCGATAAATGTGATTCTCAACGGACAGGAAACTGAAAGATATCAGAAGGCCACTACTTGGAGCAGTGGTGAGCCGTTCAGATTGAACGCGTAACGTAAGGTCAGAAGATTATCATGGTTGGGTCTAGCCTGCATTATCTACTGCACCTCAAACTCAGTATGAACTAGGAGAGAATTTTTCAAGCTTCAAATTACACTATGGAGTCGGCAGACATCTGCATCAAATTGGCCTTAATACCATTCAGGGTTTGCTTCTTCTAAGAGTGGTGTGATCATTTCATAAGCTAGCTCGCAACTCAATCTTTTCCTGCATCTTTCTATTTTAATTGGCAGCTGGGTTTGAGCATACTCTTACCATATATGCATCTCCAGGTAATTGAACTTGAGACCCTTAACTTGAAGAACCTTTTCCGGTTATAGAAGTTGGGACTTTCAACCTGAAGATTTTTGAGTTAACCAGAGGAGCCATAGCTTCACCTCCCATGTCCTAAAATATTGCACGAGATAAAGCAACAGTGATCTTGGAGGTCCATGGGTAACTTATTCAGTTTGTTACTCGAAGAAACCCGTCTGGTTGGAGGACTCATCCGGGAACAGTTACTCTTGCTACTGGTAAAACTTTGAGCTCGCGGAAACCGCATAGGTGTATACTGTCCAGAGAGATCGAACTGCGACCAGCCGGCTAGTGGCTGAACCCTTTTTCAGTCCTCCCTGGCAAATTGCAGCCGTGCATTGAATTCCTATTCTGATCTCAAGATATGTAGCAGAAGAGTGGACAAACAAAAAGATGGTCTCCCCATGCTGGTTCAGAATCTAGCTGAAATATAATGCTTGGATTATTCTGAAAAAGAATAAAAGAAAGGTATTCAGCTGGTATGATGACATATCAACTGTAAATAATATGAGGACCAATGCCTAAAAGAACTGCAGGGCTGCCCCTCTGCTCCCTCCCGATGTGAACATCTTGAAATTATAGGGGACTTGAGGTGGGGGCAGTGATGGGCTGTCTGCTCCCTTTCCTGGAGATCTTACAATTATTGATGAATGGATCGTCTCATAGTCTAATGGATCAAAAAAGAAGATGGATTGAACCAGAGAAATTTTAGAAGTAGGAAATATGCTTAGGTGCTTACCAATTTTGTGGGAATCAGCAGGCAGTTTGAGGGTTAGAGCTGGAGCCGATTTAAGACCAGCATGACAAAAGGTTCAAGATGGCAACAAGCAAAATCTTGTGAGAAATTTAAAGTTCCTGCAACGCCTACTGTAAACGATGAACAATGGCTAGTTTAATCTATAAAACATGTATTTTTGGTGACGAATTATGTTCTAAAATACTTTGATTAAAATATTTAGAGATTGTGAAAAGTAAGAAATTGTGGGCGTTCATATCTTGCATTTTCCAGTGTTCATCTTTCTAAGAGCATCATTTTATGTCACTATGGTTTATACCTGGAGTCTAACAAGCACATCAAGCTGGATACAAGAAGGGCCTAGGGGGATCTTCAAAACAACTCCACAATAAATCCATCCAACCTGAAATCCATTCAAGGGTCCAAATCCAAAGTAACATGAATAAAATCAGGTAGTGTTTGGATTGACTTGTTTTGGCATGAACACGAAATAAGCTATAACCCAAAACAAGGAATTGCTGCAACGTAGTTCCTAACACGATAACTAGACATAGACACAACCTGAGAAACCTTTGTTCTTGTCCAACCAAAGTAACAGGAAACAAATCGTGTTGTGCTTCAATTGATAGCACAACTGTACATGACCCGGGAACAGGATATCGCCACCTCTAAATGTATGGAGTTCAAACTTAAAACATCAGCCACAGCATACGGCTGGGCCCCATCTGTATCGGACATGCAACTGCTTCTATAGAACACAACTGGGGCAAATGCAAAGTTACCTAATAAAAGCACGACTTTTTTTTTTGTCAATGCCGTCTCTCAGAAAGCTTTAAAGAAATGGGTAAAGCACAAAATGACGAATAATAATGAAAGACCCTCTACATTGAGCAAGACATCCTCTGACATCGTATATATAGATCACGTTATTCTCCCCTCTCTCTCTGCACACACACACACACACACACACACACACACACACACACACATATATATATATATATATATATATATATATATATATATATATATATATATATATATATATATATATATATGATGAGTGCACAATTAGTTAGATGGGAGTACATATGTCAATGAGTGTCGAATGTTTGGTTTTCTACAATAAAGATGACATTATAAAGTTCTTTTTATATACAAAAGATCAAAGAATGTATTTATTTAGTGATAGGATACTCCAAAACGAGTACCACTGTTCTATCGCTCTTGAAATGTGATCTAAAACGGTGTCAACAAGGTGACATTTTTGTTCACATGGTAGAACCTTCCACTTATGTGGTCATTTTCTATCCTTTATGAAGGATGATCGGACAACTAAGGTCCAAGAGTATATACGCATGATAAAAGTTATTACGAAACCCGAGTGTTAGAACCGTACCTTGCTCTAGGGCCTACGCTGTGCATCAGCTTGCATAAGGTGAGTGCTAGTGCACGTAATAATTGAGCCCTGACTATTTAACACCCAAGACCCCTTTTACTAGGCTCAACCGTTGGGGTTTAAAACAGTGGCAATGTTAAACAAGTGACTTCATACTTTGGTTTTTCAAATAATGCCTTACAAATTGCCCAAGGGGCAGCACAGAGCAGTGGCTAGTGCTTTGGTTCTGTTACTTAGGGCGAAGATAGAGAGGCTCTTGCTTATTTTTCATTGTAATCGGGCTCTGCAGTGAGTCACTAAGAGGGAACGTCCCAATACAATGCTCATAATTTAAGTACCATTTGTACACACATCGAATAATTTTTTCTCTTATAAAAAAAACGGCAATGTTTGGATGGAGCCATAAACATGTTTTTGTTTCAGTGTTGTCAGCATCTACAGGATCCAAAATATAAACATAAAATATCCAAAATCCAAAAAAAAAATGTTCCTCTCATAGGTAACTTTTTAAGATGAAAAAATCCAATAGTTCCTAAAATATCAAAAGAATTTTAGAATCATAGAAATACTGAAACGTAAACAAGATGTATTAAAAATGCCCCACGTTGATAACTCCCTGTTCCCAATTTCTCGTCTCCACCACTCCGCTCTTGATCTCACCACTACATATTGTTTTCTCTTAGGAGAATCGTCATATCTTGCGGATGCAAGAAGCTGCAAAGAGTTTTTGTTTTCATTAACAGAACCACAGCTTATTACAGTGTGATAGCAACTTATTCAAGTTGAGGCATCAATTTCTTCAGATGCTTCTGTTAGGCCTTTTTATATTTTTTACAGACCAATCTTCTGTTGAACAGTATCAACCATCGCATCATTCACCTAATAGCTCTTAAACTACTAGTATGTGAGCAAGTTTATCTTCCTCACTGACCAACATAATATATAATTATATGCATCTTTCGATTTATATTTGTTAACACTGAAAAATCGAGAAGGTACGTAGCAAGCTCTCAAGGTATAAAGAAAGGACGTCAGTTTAGGCATAAGATGCCCATGAACATACACGACGGTGACAACAGTATTATACAATAAAAAGCTCATCCATTACACCGAGAAGTTAGAAAGATGGTGCAAGCCAATAAAAGAAAATTCCTCTGGTTTTTAGACAAGCGATTAGGGACTTTTCTTCCTCTCTTTGCACTTGGCTTCCTTGTTAATTCGTCCGAAGTTTGTTTGCAGGTTATAATGGGGAGGCCGAAGCCAGATGCATGGCTGAGGCATTGAACTCTTGAATTCCAACTAGTGAGTCCATCCCCTAGTCAGGTGAGCTATTGCTTTTTGTGTTTTGTGCCACTTTTGTTTCCTCTTTTGGGGGAATTTCAAAGACTTTGTGCTTTGATAATTCCAACCTAGAAGCTAGGAATACGTGCAATACAACATAAGATGATTATAATACAATTTACATAGAATTTTCATGTCAAATTGTATTATACAAATAAGAAATCGTTCTCTTTTCTTTCTTTTTGAGGAACACCCATGAATTTGTGCATTGTTATTAGTCAACCTAAAAGCTGGGAACATGTGCAAGCTGACCATAGAGCAAAGCTAGATAAGGGCATATTCTCAAAGAATATTATAGCAATTATGATGATCTTACAAGCGCATAAAAATCCAATTTTATCTCTCATACCTAAAGAAAAATCTAAATTAATCATATTGTGATCCTTTGACCGCGAACTCTACTTATGGTATAACCAAAATCCTATGTAAAAACACCCCCGTCAATTCTAGTACTTAGTCTAGGGTCATGTACTTTTTGTTTTCATAATTTGAGTTGTAAGCGTGTTGTAGGTTATGTACCTTTTTGGCTTTTTATTCAAGCTTCTTTGTTGCCTCCTCCTTTTACATTTGTTGTGTCGTATCCGTTGAACTAGTGCAACCTTGGTGAAAGCTTGCCTAGTTGAGATGACTAGGCACCTGGTCACGAGTGTTGACTCCATTGAGTGATTCTTGAAAGGAGATTGAAGCTTACCTTTCCGGTACTCTGATCGCCGGAGGTTTTCAGTGAGCGCAGTGGATGTTGATGACGTCGCGAAGTTTCCACACGAGGGTTTTCTCAGACGATTGTGTTTCTTAGATTCTCTGTATTCTGTATATCACTATAGATCTGTATGAATCTCTCATTTTTCTCTGTGAATGGATGCCCTTTTTATAGGCACCCGCTCCCCTGTCGTCTGGCATTCTCCTCTCGTGGCTTTCCTCGTCTGGGAGAGGTAACGGATGGTTGTTACAGGATTTTCCAGTAACAGCTGTCCGTTACTTATCCGGCCTCTCCTTAGGTAACGGTTGGATGACCAATCCATCCATTACCCGAGCCGAGAATGGTCATTTCAATGTAACATCTCCCACTTGGCCATTCGAGCCAAGTGTATCGACATACTGGTTTTTCTCCCACTTTCTCGGGGTTTTCTCTAGTTATGTCGATTCCTGATTACTAATGCAATCAGAACCTGTTGTGTGGTTATTTTTCTACACAACAAATCATCCGTTGTATGGTTATTTACCTATAAAACAACATATCTCAAACCCATGTTTCTAACATGTTTTGAGAAGAGTTCATTCGTTATGCCTTTGGTTAAGGGGTATGCCAACATGTCTTCTGTTGGCATGTATGAGATGAATATTTCCTTTCTCATAACCATATCATAAATATAGTGGTATTTTACCATTATATGCTTGCTTTTTGAGCAATCTGCTCTACTCTTAATAAGAGTAATTGCTGCATTGTTATCGCAATCGATAACCACCGGCTCATCTGTTATTTTCAGCTTCAAATCACGTATGAAGCGGCTTATCCCGACAACACTTATTGCAGCCATACAACAAGTAATATACTCAGCTTCCTGTATATGCAACGCTACACAACCCTGTTTGTTACATGCCCAAGAAACAACACCTCCAAATAAGAATATTTGTCCTGAGGTTGATTTGCTGTCATCTTTGCTCCCAACAAAGTCAACGTCTGAGTATCCTACCACTTCTAGTTCATTTGCTTGAAAACACAGTTTCAAGTCCTTTGTTCCTTTCAGATATCTTAAATTTTTTTTTTACAGCTATCCAATGCTACCAACCTGGATTACTTTGATATCTACTGACAAGAGTAACAACAAAGCTGATATCAGGTCTTGTACACAATATAACATACATTAAGCTGTCAATAGCTTGAGCATAAGGAACATTAGGCTTATCGTCTCCTTCACCGGGACAATCGACCTTACTTAGTTTCACCCCTTTTGCAACAGGTGTATCTGCAGACTTGCACTCACCCATTTTGAACTTCTTGAGGATATAGTCTATATATCAATCTTGACTCAGGCATAAGAGTCTAGATCTTTTATCTCAAGGGATCTTTATACTGAGGATATAGGATGCTTCTCCCATATCTTTCATTTCAAACTTGGAGTTCAACCATGACTTGGTTTTGACAATCATTTCATTATCATTTCCAGTCAACAATATGTCATCGACATATAATGATAAGATGACAAAGTGGCTCCCACTGTTCTAAATATAAATACATTGATCAAGTTTGTTAGCAACAAACTCAAGTTCTATAATGGTATTTTAAAAAGACAAATACCATTGGCGAGGTGACTGTTTTAGGCCATATAGGGATTTTTTTCAACCTATACACTTTATCTTCTTGGCCTTCAACCACAAATCCTTCGGGTTGCTGCATGTATATGATTTCTTCTAAATCACCATTTAGAAAGGTTGTCTTTACATCTAACTGATGTAAATGCAAATCATAGTATGCAGATATTGCCAGGATTATTCGTATGGATGCAAACTTCGCAACTGGAGAATATGTCTCAACATAATCTATCCCCTCCTTTTGCAAAAAACCCTTTGCAACCAACCTCGCTTTAAACTTGTCGATTGTACCATCGACTTTATATTTCTTTTTCAAAACCCATTTACAGCCTATAACTTTTCTTCCTTTTGGCAAATCAGCCAATTCCCAAACTTGGTTTTTCTCAATGGATTCAATTTCCTCATCCATGGCTTTCTCTCAGTCTGTTGCTTCTGATGAATTCATTGCTTGCTGATAAGTTAAGTTATCAGTCAATTCATCTAAATCTACCGAGTTACACACTTCTTCTGAAAGATATGTGTGATAATCCCTTAAATAGGCTAGAGTGGTCATTGGCCTCTTATGTCCAATTAAGGTATCGGTAGTTTCAGGAAGTTCTTTTATGGGCTCAAAAAATAATTGGTCAAAATCTACCAAATCATCAACGTACTCTTCATTGTTTTCCAGGATGTCATTCTTAGAATCTTCTAAGAATTCAACATCTCTGCTTTTAATGAGTCATTGGTCCTTATGATAGAACCAATATCCTTTTGAACCTTTTGGATATCCAATAAATATACACCTCAAGGACCTACTGTCTAGTTTATCTCTAGACTGATCAAGGATCTTGACATGTACAATTGATCCCACCTCCTGAGATGACCTAGGTTGAGTTTTCTCTCAAACCACATCTCATATGGTATAGTGAACACAACTTTACATGGTACTTTGTTGAGCATGTAAACAACTGTACTTACTGCTTCTCCCCAAAAGACCCTTGGTAGAGAGGCATCAATAATCATAGACCTTGTCATATTCAACAAGGTTCTCTTGTATCTTTCAGCTACACCATTTTGTTGAGGTGTTCTAGATATTATATTTTATTTAATAATATCAAAGTCTTTACAGAATTCTAAAAATTATGCTGAGGTATACTCACCTCCTCTGTCTGATCTCAAGACTTTGATAATATGCCCAATTGATTTTCCACTTCTTATTTATATTCTTTAAATGCTTCAAGTGTCTCTGATTTATGTGCTAAAAGATATATATACATATATCTAGAGTAATCATCGATAAAGGTTACAAAGTAACCCTTTCCTCGATGTGTCTTTACTCTGAAAGGTCCACATAAATCCGTGTGAATAAT
The DNA here is from genome assembly GCA_036023115.1 of Brasenia schreberi. NCBI lineage: Eukaryota > Viridiplantae > Streptophyta > Magnoliopsida > Nymphaeales > Cabombaceae > Brasenia > Brasenia schreberi. Next base: position 8,085,149 of record JAYKKT010000087.1, read on the forward strand.
CTCTAACAAGGTTATTGTCCTTTTTGTTTCCTTAGGAAAGACTTTTCTTGTATGCAAGTTTTATATTTGTTGAAAGTCTTTTCCTCAAATCTGGGTAATAAGTTAAAGTTGGATAATTTCCTCAACTTTTCCAGACTTATATGCTATAGGCGTTTATGCCACATATTCATATCAATAGAAAAGACACTTTCAATATAAATAGAAGATTGATGACTTTCATTATCGGATAACTTGAACAGTCCATGTTCTACATCAAATTCTCTCAAGAACAAGATTCTCCCATGTTTTCCCACAATCACCTTGATAGGTACAAACCTAACTTCAAAACCTTTCTTTACTAAGGCAGAGACCGAGATCAGATTGTGCCTTATAGATGGCACAATTAACACATCGGTCAGTACAATTGGTTTGCCTTGTACAAATATCCTAAAGGATCCAATACCGAAAACATTTGAGAAAGAACTGTTTCCCATGTACACACGATATTGTCCGGGTTGATATTCCTTTAGATCAATTGCCCCTTCCTTGGTTTTTGAGATGTGTTTCGTAGCTTCTGAGTCGATTCACCAACCTATAATTGGGCGGTCAAAGTATAGGCATTCTGAAATTACACAGATTATATCCTGCTTCTCCGATTGTCCGCCCTGTGGGTTGTTTCCTCTACCTTTCTTGTTGCGGCAGTCTCTCTTGTAGTGCCCTATCTTTCCACAGTTGAAGCACTTGATCCGAGAAGCGGTTTCTTGTGATTTCTTAAAAGCTTGACCGCTTTTCTTGTTATTCTTGCCAAACTTTTTATTTGGTTTCTTTTTTTGGTTGGATTTTGAGCTAGACGCCAACTCATCCTTGACCACTAACAGTTTTTCCCTTTTGTTTTTGAGCATGTATTCTTGCTCAATTGCTAGCTTTAGGGGCAATTCCGAAAGGTTGATTTCAGGCCCTAACTTTAAGGCAGTGGTGACCATATTCCATGATGGAGGTAGACTGTTTAGTATAGTTGATATCTGCATTGGTTCGGGGATGATTGATTTTGCTACAACTAAATCCCTAGCCATTACCAGCATATGATTTACATGTTCTACTACATTTTCCCCTTTTTTCATTCTGAAGGAGTTGTATTTTTGTAGTAGCAACTGCACATGCAACTTTGCAGTTGTATCATACTTAGTTGTTAACGAGTCAAACAGCTCTTTTGTAGTCTCAAATTCTTCAAAGACCCTAATCAGGTCATCCTCCATATAAGTTAACATTACAGTTCTTGCTATGGTATCGTCTTTTAGAAATGTTTTATATATTTCTAACTGTTGTTGACTTGCGTCTGGTGATGGAGGACACACTGTTTCCTTTAATACATACTCTACACCTTCCAGTGTTAGAGTTAACGAGATTCTCCTCTTCTATGTCTGGAAATTCAGACCGTTCAGTTTTTGTATTTTTGCTAGTTCGGATACACATATCCTAGAACTCATTTTGTTTGGCAAAAATATCAAGCAAGCGGTCTTATTCTTTCTAAAGGAAACAAAGAAAAACACAGAGCAAGAAACACGTTAACTTGATGTAGAAAATCTAATAATTTTTCTAAGGGCTTTTCTGCCTCAATACCAAAGGATAAATTTATAATTTTACTTATTTGTCCATTTTTGTATTTTTTTGTAAAATCACAAGGACAAACTCGTAAAATCACTATTTGGTATTCTTGTAAAAATCGCAACTGATTGGGGTTAAAATCATAATTTTAACTCTCAGGGCGAATCTGTAATTTTTCAAAAAGAACAGGGGTAAACCTGTCTTTTGACTGAATGACAAAAATGATATTTTCCAAACTGTGTTGGATAATACTGTAAATTAACAGCCCTCGATATTTTTGTAATTTTAAAAAACAGGCAAGGGGTAAACCTGCCCTTTTACCATGGCAATTTCGTAATTATCAGAAAATGATGGGGGGCATTTCTGTCTTTCTCTCTCAAAACCCGAGGCGGTTTTGAAAACCGCTGGTTTTTCTGCTGCAGTTTTCTGAAAACCGTGTTTTTTTTTAAAATATCGCTATAAAAGTGAAAATAAAAAACTTTTACAAGTATGGATTTTTCCAGAGAGAGAGAGAGAGAGAGAGAGAGAGAAGGTTCGGCCGTCGGCCGACCGTCGGAGTCGACGTCGACTGTTGGGTTTTGTCTCGCCTTCGGGCGTTTTTCGGCTTGCCGTTGTTTTGCCTTTTGAGGCTTTCCGTCGGCTTGCCTTTGGGGCTTTCCGCCGGCTTGCCTCTGCTTTCCCTTTGGGGCTTTCCGCCGGCTTACCTCTACTTTGCCTTTGGGGCTTTCCGTTGGCTTCCCTGTCCGACTGCAAATCGCCGACTTCTCTCTCTTTCTTAAAATTTTTTCTAACCCTCGTCTCTCTGTTTTTTTTTTGTTTTGCAGGGAACTAGGCCCTGATACCACTGAAAGGAGATCAAAGCTTACCTTTTCGGTACTCTGATCGCCGGAGGTTTTCAATGAGCGTAGCGGATGTTGATGACGTCGCGAGGTTTACACACGAGGGTTTTCTCAGACGATTGTGTTTCTCAGATTCTCTGTATTCTGTATATCACTATAGATCTGTATGAATCTCTCATTTTTCTCTGTGAATGGATGCCCTTTTTATAGGCACCCACTCCCCTGTCGCCTGGCATTCTCCTCTCGTGGCTTCCCTCGTCTGGGATAGGTAACAGAGGCTGCCCGTTACTTATCCGGCCTCTCCTCAGGTAACGGCCGAGCTGAGAATGACCATTTCAATGTAACAATTCCAATGCTCCGACCATAATACTATGATCTAGTTTTATCACCCCGAATCTATATTGCTTTTCAAGGTTGAATATTGCTATCCATGGGTTCATTCATTAGCGAATTCAGAAATTTGTTTCAAACGGGGCGGACTTTAGTTCGAGTTGGACGGGTTTTAAAAACTTTCAAATGTTTTTGCATGCCATCATAGGCTTTTCTATCATCCACATGCTCATGGATCACGATGGTCAAATGTGGACATATGAATAGGACATGATGACTTTTTTATCTAGGGCCATGCATGCAAAGTCCATGACATATCATTGATTGGATGGATCATGCCAAGCAGAAGTCTCCAAGTAGATGATGGTCCACACATAGGGCATCCCCATGTGGTCTTCCATCCTTTTCTATCTATCTATGAATCTATATTACACATCATGCCATTCCTCATGTTCAATAGACATGAAGCCAGAATCTTAAAATACATCGCAAGGAGAAAGAAAAAAGAAAGCTGTGCTTCTTTCACACACAAAGAGAAAAGAATAGCAGTAATGATCATGTTATAGAGTCCTTTAATTTTTAAACACTATAAAAATTATGTAATACCACACAGCTAAGAGCCTGCACTTTTGCTTGCTTTACAGGTACCCTTGCACGTGTGTGTGTGTGTGTGAGAGAGAGAGAGAGAGAGAGAGAGAGAGAGAGAGAGAGAGAGAGAGAGAGAGAGAGAGAGAGAGAGAGAGAGAGAGATTCTAATGAGAACGTATATTGCAATAACAGTACCACCAATATTTCCCCAAGGCGGGTTACTACAAGAGGTAGTAAAAGACCGATGAAGCACCTTCAGCGCTGGCTTACTGGGACGGGGTTCTGACGTCCTTGCTGCAGGTGAGGAGTTCGACTCCCGGGGTGTGTGTATGTGTTTGGCTTCGGCCTCCCTTGTACATGGGTGCCAGCCTCAGTGTCTTCAAGCCGATTTAGCAGCTTGCTCTAGCTGGACGACGCCCAGTAAACTAAGCTTGTTCAAGTACAAGTTAGCTCGAGTCGTTTACAAAGAGGGCTCGGCTCAAATGACTTCAAAAAGCAAGTTGGCGTGATGCTGAGAGTGAGAAACTTCAGTTCTCTCCTTAACATCCAATCCTCCCTCTAAACATAAAAGGAAAAACATAAAAGAAAATAATAGTAATAATAATTTAATAAAAATAACAACAACAATAATAATAATAGGCCTAGGCAGTCTTGGAGACTGATTTTTGGCTACAGCATTAGATTAGTAGGCATTGCTTGAGAAATAAAGATATGGAGGAAGGGAGGCTAAAACTGTCAAAATAGTTGGTGACATCCATGTGGTGCCTCAATAGGCACAGTAATTTTGGTGTCCATATTCTTCCTTCCCTTTGAACATTATGTGTGAAGCACAAGATAGCACGTGAAAATCCAAGAAAACAAGTGGTCGATACATAAAATATAAGGACCCCTAATTGCATTACTTAAGCAAACCACTCATAAAACATACTTTCTTTCCAATAAAATATAACATACAAATTGCACCTAGAACGTGAACTCATAGGGTAAGGCTATTTGATGCCCACTCATAGGTGAGAAGTTCAATTCTCCGAATGGTGCATGAGTGTTTGTGTTAGGCTTTGGTGTGTGTGTGTGTGTGTGTATATATATATATATATATATATATATATATATATATATATATATATATATATATATATATATATATATATATATATATATATATATGTAGTAGAAATTGGAATTATTCAAATCTATATTTTGTAAGACTTTTAAGTTTAATTTTGACTTGCAGAGAGTGCTTCTGTAATAGCTTATTCAGTGAAAAATATAAGCAGTTCAGGTATTTCATAAGTCCCATATACGTGCCGAAACAGCATGAAGCTTGAGATGCTCTCTTCAATCAAAGCATGTTTCGGATGTTTCCTGTTGCATGCGAATGACAAATGCATTGATAGCTCAAATCAAGTCAAATACTTGTGAGAGATTCCATACATATAAAACTATACAATTTTTTTTTAGAGAGAGAGAGGAAGAGAGAGAGGAAGAAGAGACTATATTGGAGGTAGGGGTATCAACAACAGGTGAGAACTGATTTTGATCAATGTGGATCTAGACCCATATCCCATGTTTGAATGTTTGGAGGCAGATTTGGATCAAGGCCACATCGGGTCTACCCTCAGAAAACCCATACCTGCATCATATATTTCTTAAAAAGCAATAAAATCTACAATTGTTTCTGCACTGGAACTCCATATCACGATCGGAACATAACTCGGTATACATCTTCACAAGCCATACCTAACTCCAAAAATTAGTGGTATCGTTCGGGTCTGAATCTATTGTTTTAACTAAACCCCGTTCATGATCGGGTTGGCACAGTTCTTAATTGGGTCAAACCCTACGCCTTGACAAACAAACACATTGGTCAATGCCAGCAGTAACTTGCATTTCAAACCAAACCAGCATTTGATGAAGATGACTGCCAGATTGTAGTTGAACCTAAATTTAACCTTGTCTAGTTAGAGACCCCTTTGAACATAGGTTCGTAGCCCTACCAATCTTGTGGGGGACTACGGATTCTGTCCAACTATATAAGATTGATGCTTTTGATAAAAAAAAAAAATTGGCAGGGCAGGAGCCTAATCCAGTCCCCACCACCCCAAAAAAGTCCAACCCCATTGTTATGTCACATGGCCAAGTTAGGGCACCCTTCAAAAGCTAATTATTCAAGTTCCATAACTTTTCATGCACTCTATTAATAATAAAATATATCTCTAATTTTAAGAGTTGCTCCTAGTAAGGCAAGCTCAACAGTAAGTTTTTTTGTGGGTGTACAAGCATTTTTTTGTTTTTTGAATTAAAATTTAAAATATTTATAAACCCAAGATGCATGATTGAGATTTATTTAGATAAGATAGTACCCATGTGTATTAGCATGTACCAAGTTCTCTTTCTCTCTCTAAACGTTCTCTAAACTAATTAAGCAAACACGAGCCAAGAAGAACCAGACAGTTATTATCCATATTCAACTCATGGAGATTAGTGATCCAGTTTGTGTTCATTAGTTTACATCACAAACCGAACACGAAGGAGCTGATAGCAGGTTGAAGCAAGCCGAGCCGCACCAGTTCCTATTAGTAGGTCTAATGTTGAGATCTATAAGGTAAAAGAGAATTATCATGCATGTATTTATTGTTTTTACATGTTATTAATATTTTAATATTTTTTCATTAGGTCAAGATTGGGGATTTGAGATTATTTAAGTGATTGCATCTTTGTGGATGTAAGAGGGTATGTTGGTCACCCTAAAAACTTTAAGATATTCCCCAAATCAGAAAGATACTGGCAATAAAGCCATACTTTGGACATTTAAAAGGAAGGAGAGGACCCTTAATAGGAGTCTCAATTGGTCAGACCGGGTTTGGATTTAGTAAGATGAGATCCGCATCAATCATTGGATACTGGAACCAGACTTAGTCCTATAGGTCTACTATGAGAAAAATTACTCTTTGATTGTGTCCATATTCACTCTTTTTAGGGGGTTACAACGGTGAGGCTGGATGTAGGCATGCACGGGCCCCCAAGTTCATGACCTGCGACTTTTAGGGGTCCACTGTCCAGAACCAACTTTGAATTGGGTTGGATCCATACCTGGATTTCCTTGAAAAGGGAAACAAGAAATCAAAACCAGGTAAAAGAAGCAATCCGAACAATAGCTAACTGGTAGAGAGGACTCGAGTCACAAGCTGTATTAAATTTTTTTTTTTGGGTTAAAATGGGAGGCCAAAGCCTAACACACACACATATGCACCCCCAATGATCAAGCTCGCCGCCTTCGAGTGGGCCTAACACTCTGGGTGTTGTTGCGGGTCGTGAGTTCGATACCAAGAGCCACAATTCCTACACTATCAGGTCGATATTCATATAAAAAGGACCTGATGAGCCAATTGGAACTAGATTTGATCATTTGAATTTAGAATTCCCATTGGACACTGCATATTAATTAGTAAGTAAAATAAGAAATTGAATTCAGATTCGATAGTGCTCGGTCCGAAACCGAGTACGACCCATTTAAGTTAAGTCGTTACGACGCTAGATACTCGCGCGACATTCTCGTCGATTTTGAGGGTAAAATGGTAATCCTCTTTGCAGTAAATGCAGAATTCATGAATTTACTAACAAAAAAGATAAGCAAAATAAATAAAAGATCTCCGGAAACCTAACGACATTTTTGTAATAATCCTCTCTCTAAAACTCTTTTTCTCTCTCTACAGAGGAGGGAGAGAGGGTGAGCGTTCGGTTCGGTTGCGCCAATAAAAGTGGCGCGCTTGCTGAGCTTTGAAGACAGAGAGGAAACGCACCACATCAAACGGAATCTACCCGAAAACCCACCTCTGTCGCTGTCTCTGTCTCTCTTTCTCTCTCTCATTCCTCGTAAGGAATCCTTTACCCATCCCGCGTTTTCTTCGTTTTCGGTTTCCTTTTCTCCTATTCACGGCAAGAAGAGGGAGACGGGCTATGGTCTTCATGATCCTGTCGAAGAACGAAAGGATTTGCAGGCGTTCTTTGTTCCGGTTTTCTTGGTTGGAAGGGTCGGAGTTCTTGTTCTTGTTTGGTTGCTAGAAAAAAGAGTTTTTGTTCGTGGCGCTGCGTGGGTGATGCGGTGGGAAGACAGGATGGACGAACGAGGTGGTTCGTTCGTCGCCGTCAGAAGGCTCTCCATCGGGATCGGGCGCGGTAGTGGCTGCCATTCTACCTCCGGTATTCAAAGTTTCGTCTGCTTTCGTTTTTTTTGCCTTTTATAATTTACGTGGTGAAAATTCACGTAGTTTGGTGAATTGGGGAAGAATGAAAGGGTGATCATTTATTTTGCGGCAAAGAATTCCTTGTACTTTCTTTTGTTAAAAACTCTTACCCATCCGTCCAGTCTGATATGCTCGTTGATTATGCTTCTTCTTATCGTTTCTGTATTCCAATTCGGATGAGGAAAAAATTTGACGATCCTTAGTATTTGTGGGTATTGGGTATTTGTCTCTTCTATATTTTGTGTGCTAAGCTGCTGTAAAATTAATGGCGGGGCGCAAGGATGATTTAAGTCTGATTTTGAACGAAACACTTAAAGCATAATTTTGTGCTGTTGATGGATCACTAGGTCTTATCTCACCCAGATTATGGTGCTGTTTGAGTATCTTATATCCTTAGTTCCATGAATATGTGCCCTGTATCTTTTCATGCCTGGTTGCCAAGTTATATATCATATCGTTATGACATCTTGCATTTTAATGGCGGACTCCTTTAGCCGTACGTCAGAGAGATAGCTGTGGCTTCCTCCCCTAAAGGATCGTGAAACTTCTCTGTTTGTTTGTGTTTTGCATCCATGATCTGCTTCACGGTAACCTTCTTATTTTGTGAAATCTGTGTTACTATTCTCTATTCTTACCAAAGGAGATACGACATGAAAGAAACGAGTGAACTTGGCACATTTATCATTTCGGGAAATATTGTTTTTGTTTCTTGATTCTTTAATTCGTTTTGCTCATTTGAAATCTTAGAAATGAAAAGTTTGAACGATTGTTCTTATTGTTTATTTAAAATAGTGTGTACACTAAGTATCAATGGTTGTTCTTCAATTGCTGCAGCTGAGGTCGTTACGGGATCAACTGCTTGGATTGGGAGAGGTTTCTCATGTGTTTGTGCACAAGGAAGAGAAAATGACGCTCGTGCTTCTTTTGACCTTACACCTTTGCAGGTTTGCCCCTTCTTATATGTTTTAGTGCCACATTTCTTCTCTTTAAACACTGATATATTTTTGCAAAAGGTTGCTATTTGTGGAGTGATAAAATATATGCTTTCATGTCATTTGGATTTATCATCTAACTTTGCTTATTTCTTCTTTTTGTGCCTGCCTGCCTGCACACATACGTGTCTGGGGCTCAGGAGGATTGTTTCCTGAGGCAAAGGAATCGGATAGAAGTTACATATGATAGTTCGAGGCTTGAACATCAGGTACAGTATATCAAGGATTCTCTTCTAGAATGGAAATACGCTAAAATGTTCTTAATTAATCTTTCATACATTTCTTAAATTTCTTTTCATACTGTGATTATGATAATGGAGAATCAATTCTGCCAATCTTCTCTGTTTTCTGAGATCCTTGTAATAAACTTGCTAAACCATTTTCTTGACGGAAGGTCTCGTTTTGGTTTGGTGAACTTATCCTCATATGAAGCACATTTCTGGTTTGTGTGGTCATTCAAACACTGCCAGTTTCTATATTTCCATTTGACACTTGTGGTGGCAAAACCATCCCATTTTTGTTCGTCTATGGGTTTAACATCCAGGATTTCTTTTCATGTTATGACCTAAAAGCTGAACATCATGCATCATTTATGTGTAGAGAAAAGTAGCTTTAGCTATGGAGAGATCTTCTGTGTCTTTTTGTTAAGAATTAGAAAAGTTTTTGTGAATTACCCCTGCTGGTTATTTTTATATAGATGACTTAAAACGTTCGTTGCTCTGCTCCAGCTTTAGTATGCTCATCTGATGGCCATGTCAAACGGCATGTATAACAGAAGATGTGACACTTCATTTTCGTTTTGGATCTTTCTCCTAGACGTAATATAAGAGGACATGGCATCGGAGTAAATTGGAGTGTCCTGTGACATAATGTGATGGGCGGTATGCTGATTTTGAGGAACTACATATCTGTAGATCATATGCACAGACACATCAAGCATCAAGATGCAAAGTTTACAAGGGATTTTTGAATCTTATTATGTTATCGTGAAATTATTGCAGGAAGCTTTGAGAGCTTTGTGGTCTGCAGCGTTTCCTGAGGAAGAACTCCATGCTTTAATATCAGATCAATGGAAGCAAATGGGATGGCAAGGAAAAGATCCATCAACAGATTTTAGGTATTTTAGTGTATGCGATGAATTATCTGGCTTTTTCATGTAAATCCTTTCTGTTTATCTGTTATTTTTTCTGATCATATTTCTCAAGCTTATATCTTCTTGTTTATGTTAATTTGAATAATGTAGGGGTGGTGGATTTATTTCTTTGGAGAACCTATTATTCTTTGCAAAGACGTATCCGGTGTGTTTCTTGTAACATTCATTTTCTTTTGATGTTAGAAATCTATCTTTATATCTAGCATATCCATATGTAGAAAACTGTGCTTAATATGAAGCTGGCTAAAAAAAAGAGGTGTATAGGAAATCCGTTACAACAACAACAACAACTAAGCCTTTTCCCATACTAAACGGGGTGGGCTACGTGGATTCTTTGTTTCTACATAGTCCTATCATGTGTCATGTTAGCAGTTAACTCAACATAAGCTAGATCATTCTTTATTGTTTCTTTCCAACACTTTTGTGATCGTCCTCTACCTCTTTTAATACTTTCAAAATCTAGTTTTCATACCTTCTTATAGGTGCTTCTTTTGATCTTCTTTCCATATATCCAAACCATCTTAAACAATATTCTCTCATTTTATCCTCTATTGGTATTACTTCCAATTTGTTTCTAATAACCTCATTATGTATACGGTCTTTTCTTGTACGACCACTCATCCATCTCAACAGGAAATCCATTGTTTGGTAAAAATTTCTCTAGCATTTCCTTGCCTTTGGTTGTTTGTAGGATATTTTGTGTGTTTCTGGGTGCTAGGAATTATTGCTCTCTGCTTAGTTGTATTTTTGTTATAGAGCTATATCCTCATTTAGTTGTTATGAGAACTGGATGCTAGATCCTGAAATTATTGGTTGGTTCTTGTTGTAGTTCTTCACTTCTGCAGACTGGTAAACCCATGCATTTTATGCAGAAAACTTTCCAGGAGATTCTTCGGAAGCAGGAAGGTAAGCGGGCTTTGTGGGAGTACCCTTTTGCTGTCGCTGGGGTGAACATTACATTCATGTTAATTCAGATGCTTGATCTCCTATCTGGTTTGTATTTCGTATCACTTTTTACTTGTGTTTCTGTGAGTTTTGCATGAGTGGAGTTGCTGACAATTACATGCAATTTGCAGCCAAGCCACAGACTCTAGCAGGCGTAGTCTTTGTCAAATTGCTTGCAGGTGTGTATTGCGAACATAATGGCTGATGCATGAAACTTAGGAAATGTGATCTTTAAGCAGAAAATTTTACTCTTCAATTTTAAGCAATTGTTCTTCTTGTAATACCTCGAACACTTTATAAGCCTTCAACTCCTTTAGAGGAGATTGTAGTAACTCTCCTTGTCTCTTTGGACATGCCCTAAGATTAAAAAAAAAAGTTTCCTGAGACCAATAACTTGGATTGATGCTTGAAGCACGGATACATGACCTTTACTAATTGTTGCATGCTTGGTTCATGAATTTAGCATTAATGCAATTGCGGGACTTTGAGATGGCATAACATTGAAGTCCTACCTTGCAGATAACGACTGTGCATTCGACCTTCTGTATTGTATCGGATTCAAGATGATGGACAACCAGTGGCTTGCCATGCGTGCTACTTATATGGACTTCAACGTATGTTTCTCCTATGAAATTTTCCGTGGTTTCTATGCAGATTCAAACTTGCCTGACTGCTGGTTTTTTGTTTCTTGTTCTGGTTTTTTAACTCAGTCTGTTGTGAAGGCCACAAGAGCGCAGCTGGAAAGAGAACTGCTTCTGGAAGACATATCACGGTTGGAAGACATGCCATCCTATGGATTGCTAACTCGATAACGAACTGAAATCACTCTAATGGCTGTAGCTTGTCAGTTTTCACTCCCCCCCCCCCCCTCCTTTACCTTGTTCTGTTAAAAATCCTGCTTCTTTGGGGTTTGAGTTTTGCCAATTGATTGGGATCAAGGAACTCTCTCTCTCTCTCTCTCTCTCTCTCTGTGCGCGCATGTATGTGCACGCACGTACGTGCCTGTTTAGCTGCTTGGCTTTTGAGTTGAGAATTTCTGAGCAAGTTAATACCAAATCTACTTGTTGAGTCAAGTGGTGCCTCTCCTGTAATCTAACTACTGTAGTATATAATTGTCAACGCGGCTTTGAATAAGATGAGATAAGAGGGATGGGCTTTCCCTTGGGTAAATTCCACAAAGCGTAATATGTTGAAAATCTCTACAAGGTGGTACAGTGGTCATTCTTTGGCTCTCGGATACAGGGCTCTTGGCCTTGTGTCCCTGCTGTTCATATCAGTGAACCTGAATTTCCTGCAGTTTGGAAAAGGGAAAACACCCCCTTTTCGATTTATTTTAGTTCATAGTTGGGAACCGTTGGATTACAATCTTACACTAACTAATAACCACATGTTCAGTAGGTCAGAAAAGAGTCCCCAACCGCCTTGTGAATAAACAACATCAAAGAATCGCCAGCAGTTTACTGTTGTCTTTCTTTCAGCAAAGATCATGGTGGCTTATTTCTCTGAGTGAACATAACATACGATCATAAAGCACGAAAAGTTCTGAGATAGGACGGAGTCACTCTGTCAATTAGGACAGATCCAAAACAGTATTGGACCCCTTTTCATCCCAAAACTGCATGATAGAGAAGAAAGATTGATGCTTTTAGTATAACCGTAATATTATGCTACTTTGGCTTCCAAAACATAACAAGACCGTAAGTGAACAGGGCTCCCTGTACATTAACCATGTGCTACATTCGGCAGATAATGTTATTTTTCCTTATTTTTTCTCTTGCAACAAATGCCCACTACTGTACAACAACAAATAGAGCTCTTCATTTGTCTAAATAATTCAGTGGAAGGAAGACGTCAGCCAAATGAAGAACAAAATATGGCAGTTGGATATTTTCACAATAGCTATTGAGCATCCTCTGCAGACATCCTGTGGTAAACTATTGAATCACAACCGGTTGGACTGGCATGGTATTGCCCATAAGCAGCATAAACTCCAACGGCGATAACACTGAGGATCACAAACCTGATCCATGCTTCCCAGTGAAGCTGCCAGAACAAAAGAGACAAAATGCGTAAGCATAGTAGCTGAAAGTGGTTCAAATATCATCATTGATCATCTATATGATGGCAAGCGTTGATCAATAACCTGCTGAGCTTGAACCAGCAGAAAGAAAGCCAAAGCACCAATGCATAGAATCATCCGTTTGTCTTCAATTCCACAGCATTAAGGGGCTGCTAGTTAGCTTAATTCCGCTAGTGGCTTCAGATTATATCATGCCAATGCCTCTAAGGTGGATAAAGCAACGATGGAACTTGTTTCCACTTGATAACTTTCAATAACGGAATCATCAATCAGTAGAAAGCTTAGATGACCCCTTTCCCTTTTCTCCTTTTTCTTTTTCAGTCCATAGGTTGACAAGGATGATAGACACTACCTCGTTCTGGCCAATTATATTTTACAACCAAAGTGTATCAAGCAAGTGTGAAATAATAATGATGACAACGCCAAATTGTTCTCAAGCAAAATATAGGACAATAACTTGTTCTTTTGGACATAGGAGCAATATGTTGTACTCATGGTAAATATGGAACAAACAAGCACAAAGCGTACATAACCAATGATAAAATGAACGACTGAATTCTGCTTTCTGGTTCTCACTAACCTGTGCGAACAAAAACATGTTGAAAAAGATGGAGATAGTTGGCACAACTGGAACTCCTGGGCAACAAAACCCAGACGGCTCTGCGTAGACCTGATGCAATCATAAATTTAAGGGATATTGGTTTAGTCAAATATATCATCGTAAGAAACTGACATATCTCAAAACAACCATAGCATAACATAGAAATGCTTTTCTTTCCCCCCCTTAATATATGGACCATCATTTCTTTTTGCACTGAAAAATGATGATAGGAATGTACACTAGCTTGTTGATAAAATGAAAGTGAAAGAAAAGAAGTGTGTCATGTGCCCGCTGGGGGGTGTTGGGGTGTGTGTGTGGTGGGGTGGGGGGTGCGGGCACTGAGGTGCGCTGGACTACTCTGGGCTTGTTATCTGCCAATTATCATAGAACTTCTACATGTACAAAAGCAAATGTGACAGCATAGAAGTAAACGTATACAAGGAAGCCATTGAATTGCCTTTGAGAAATCCATCGAAAGTGTACTTGCAAAAAACCACATTGTGACACTTTTAGTTCTAGACTAGTCCGTATAAGGTAAATCCCAAATTTTGATAAAAAAACCAAGGAAACCGTTTTGTACTGTTAGCAAATCTCATTCTTGTAGTTAAATTTCTTTTCCATTCTTGCAACATCTTAGTTATTAACAGCTCTTCAGCTATCTAACGGTGGCAGGTGAAAAGACCCCGCTCCGGGCCTCTTAACAGAATCATGATAGTCACAGATACTTTGGATCAAAGTTGGTCTAGGAAAAAGAAAACAATTCAGTCAATTAATCAAGTATTTATCCATTTTCTTGCATGTCCCCACCACACACACACACACAGAGCTCAGGTTGTTAGTCTGCAGAGATAAGAACTTTGATTTTCCTCAAGTAATTTAATCAGCAGTAACATCACTCATTTCTTGGTGCATCTGCTAGGCATTTTAAAGGAAGAGCAAAAAGAAAATCCTCATTTATGCAAGACTAAAGAGTTAGCTTGATTCGTAAAGATTTAGTTCGAGTAATATAATCAGAAAAGTTCTTTCGAAGGATGCTTTATGGCCGGAAAAGTGCATAGTTCTAAATGTGGTTACAAGACTGATCAATAGACCGTGGTAGATATTTCAAGAGTCCAGCTCCTACTCTTGCAAAATTGTGAAAAAGGGCCATGCGGACAAAGTGAGAATGCAGAGCATTTGACAAATATGTGAATTAAAAAAAAAGGAAAACTAATATTCTGAAGAACATATTGTCTCAGACTAAATTATTTTCACATCAAGAACCAAATTAATCTCATAAAAAAGAGAAAAGAACTTACTTGACGGTACTGAAGAGCAGCACCAAATACAATACCTATGACAACAGCTATTAGCAAAAACACGATACCAGCACTTAGACGATAACATAACCCAGACAAAAAGCCACAGCAGGCAACTCCAAGAAGGGAGAAGACACCCTCTTGCCGAGTTGAGAGACCTCTTAAAGAGAATTGGCCTGTTGCTTTATCCTTCCAGCGAAGACTTATGACACAGGCTGAAACAACAGAATATCCAGTCTGTCCATAAGGAAAACAAACATTCAGAGAGGTTTCAACAAGAAAAAAAGAAAGGAAAAGAAGAAAATACAGAGGTTTAGCAGGAGGGTGGGAGCTACTCGAACTAAATTGCAACAGAAATACATTCTACATGAAGTTGGGAAACCTACCAGAGTGCCAACTGAAAGAATGTGGGAGAGTTCATGGACGTTAAGCAATCCAGCCATGATTCCAGCAACGCAACCAACCCAGACCTGTGAATGTATGGGAGTATGACGAATATGATGCACCTTTGAAAAGACTGAAGGTAGCAGTCCATCTCTTCCAAGCCCCAGATATAAACGAGACTGGTAAAGAAGAAGAATGCACGTATATAAGTTGAGAGAACATAAAAGAGCATGAGAGGGCTTTCCAAATTCACAAGGACGATACTCACAAGCTTCCTTTCATAGACAAAATGACAGTGTGGACAGATAGTGCACGTAAGCACAAAAACTCAAAAGGAAAATAGACACAAGTGCAGAAAGTATCTTAATCCAAACCAAAATGGTTTACCTGAACATACAAGCCAACCAAAAGAGTTGTGGTCAGGCCTGCAACAGCTCCTATACTGATTAAAATAGAAACAAATTTCAGTCCTTTTGCAGTAAAAGCTTCAGCTAGAGGGGCATCTTCACCAAGTAACTTGTACGGAACCATCCCGGTGATTACCAAACATACACCAACATATAATACCGCACAAGCAAGTAGGCTGACAAGAATGCCAATTGGCAAATCCCTCTGAAAGATAACCAATGCAAAAGAATTGAAGTGAGAGAAATTTTAGCAAATATTAATAAAACAGATCTAAACAGAATATATTAAACTCTTAACACATGGCCTGACTGCCATTAACCTCATAAGAACGCATCAATGGCAGAAGAGCACACTTTAATTAACCTGTGGTCTTTTAGATTCTTCTGCAGAATTTGCAACTGCATCAAAACCGACATAAGCAAAAAATACTACAGTTGCTCCAGTAATGATAGTTTTGAACCCATTCGGGGCAAAAGGTGACCAGTTTGAGACATCCACCTCAAATGCACCGACAAAGATGACAACAAGGACAATGGTCACCTGCAAAAGAATTGCCATTTTATTAATTGCTTAGTAAGTAAGCATGTGGGCAAGTTTATTCATAATTGAATACTTTGCTGTACACGGTACTGAAGTAAAAAATGAAGATAAGATGAAGATGGAAACTCAGCCCAACTAACCCAACTAACCGGCAGAGACACACCCACTCATACGTCCAGTTTCCAAACAACTATCCTTCATGCCTTGAAGATACTATTCTCGACAAGACCTAGGAGTGTTCCATTTTCCATGCTTTAGGAATCAGCTTCACAGAAAGCCCAACGCCAGAGAGGAACCTAACATGTGACAGAAAAAGTTACCTTTGTTGCCGTCATAATCGAATTGACCAACGCTGATTCCCGAACACCTTGGCACAGAATCACCGTCAATATCAACAAGAGAACGGGTGCTAAGACATTGATAGATAAAACTCCGCCGAAGATCTCTTGCCCACTCCCAAACCAGTCAGGCAAGCTCTCCCTAAAGAAAGGAAAGAGCTTCAATAAGGCCACCAGATAGCTCGCGAGGCTGCGAGCTATGCTTGCCGCCCCGATATGGTAGTCTAGCATCAGTTGCGTGAAAACAAGGAAGGCAGTGAACTCATTGAATGCTGCGTATGAATATAGATAGGCACCACCAACAAGTGCAGGAAACCGTGATGAGAGCTCCGCATAGCACAGAGCGTTGAGCACGCATGCTGCTCCAGCTAGAATAAAGCTAATCGTAACACCTAAAACAGTGTTAAAACATGAACTAATTACCCATTTAAGAATAAGACTGAAGAAACCACACACACAAACGACGCCGATCCAGCTAGAATAAAGCTGATCGTTACACCTAAAACAGTGTCAAAACATGAACTAATTACTCTTTTAAGAATACGAAGGAAGGAGCCAGCCAGCCAGCCAGCCAGCCAGCCACACAGAGAGAGAGAGAGAGAGAGAGAGAGAGAGAGAGAGAGAGAGGCTGGAATTGCAGTTTAGCTAAGAAGTCTAGAGTTTGGATTCACTGAGTAAGGAATATTATCTAATTGCCCTGTAATGACCACATTCCACGTTTTGGGTATCGCACGCAAGACGTCCACTTCTAGAAGCAAATTCAACAAGAATTCGCGAGATCTTCGATACCATCAAGCCGAAACTCGGCGAGCGATTCATGTAGCAGACTGTTTCCGTCCTCGCGGTTTCATGGCAAATGAATTCCGACAAGAAACCGCATCTACAAACCCAATCGATATATTACTACATCGAAAAGGACAACTACGGGTTCAATCAGCTTCATAATACTATTTCTGGAAAAAAGGGCACATACTATCCCAAATAACAGGTCACACTTTGAGTTGTGAATTCACATAGTTCTTAATAGTGGGAGAAGAAGAGGAGGGAGAAAGGGAAAACCAGGTCCAGCGTCGTGGGCGACGGTTCCAGTGATGACGAAGATTCCGGCACCAACCGAAGCGCCGATGCCAAGCAAGATCAGATCGAGGGCGCCGAGACGACGGACGAGGCCTCCATCTTCTGCCAGCGTGGAGGCCACGGAGTAGATCGAGGCGCCATGGATGGGCTTGACGCGGCCGGCAGAGTTCCAGAATCGGGCGAGCCACGATGAGGGATCGCGAGTAGAGGTACTACCGCCCGTCATCCTCCCGTTTCCTCTTCCGTTATCGCTTCTTGTCTCGTCGGTATTTGATACGAGAGAGAGAGAGAGAGTTTCACGCCGCTCGCGTATAGCTGTGAAATTCGGTATGGTAAAGCAAGCAAAGCTTCACTCGCAATTACAGATCAAGGAAAGAAAAGATCTATTTTTTTTCTTGTTTAGTTATCAAACCACATGATAAACAAGACGATGATAATATTTGAATCATATGCCGTTTGATCATGAGCAAATTTGGTCCGATTATAGACGGATGCATTATCGACTTTTACTTATGGAGGGAGCCATAGTTCTCGGTAGGCAGGATGGCAACTAAACCATGCTGTCCGGCTTGTGACTTAACAATGAGCGGTGTGTTCGGCTAAGCTTGGCTTTGATAGCTAATAGAAGAAGCTCAACTCTTTCTGAACTGTTCGTTTTATCATAAACTTGTGTCAACCTTCTATCTATTCTAATTGGTTTTCCAGTATGTGATAATATACATTTTTCTTAGGGGTGTTTGATTATGGGGTTGTGCTTGCACAATTGTTAGTGTAAGCTCGGTTCAACTGATCCACCTTTAAGTAGACATCATAATTTCTATCACTGAAAATTGATTGAAACTGAAATTGGTAGAATTGAAACCAATTCAAAACTGGAATTATCGTATTTCTTTTTAAATTTTAATTTTTCTATAATTTTGATTACGGTTCTAAGTTTCGAGATAACCGGCCATGTCTACCCAAGAAGGGTTGGCTGCTCGTGGGCCACATAACTCAGTATATATGAAGTCGAGCCTTATTCCGCACAGAGGAAGAGGATTAATTAGATCCAAACACGAACACCAGAACGCCAAAAAAGGGTTTTGGTAGTAGGCTTTCCCTTTGGGAAGACTCAACCTCCACAATTCCCAAATCCCCACCAAAGTCGTTCTGTGTGCGGAGGTGAAGGGGAAGAAGAGGACGGAAAAATTCCGCCATGGATTTGGATTCCGACGATCTGGAATACCTCGGCCCTTTATCCATCGTGGCCACATCGATCGCCATCGCTCGCTCCACCCCGGCCCATTTCTCAACCACCACCGTCCTCTTCGTCCTCCCGCTCTCCCTTTCCCTCCTCGCCTACTCTGCCACAACTCACCTCCTCATCCGCCAACTCTACGGCCACCCTTACTCCTTATACCATCTGCTCTTCTTCATCGTTGTACAATCATTCTTCGTCCTCTTCCTCCTCTCCCTCTCCCTCCTGTCCATCGCCGCCGTCGTCTACACCGTCGCCTCCCTCTACACCGCCAAATTCATATCCATCTCCCACCTTCTCTCCGTGATCCCCGCCCTCCTGAAACCCCTCTTCTCCACCTTCCAGTGGGTCCTCCTCCGCGCCGTCGTTCTCTGTACCTGCCTCATGGTTGAGCTCGTCCTCTTCCTCTCTCTAATTCAGGATACCGAGAGCCGGTACTTCGGTTTCACCTTCCTTCTTCTCATAATTGCCTTCTTCCTCCTCGGCACCGGCCTCTATTTCTCCGCTGAGTGGCGATTGTCCTGCATAGTCTCGGTTCTGGAGGAGGTTCGCGGCCGCGAGGTGATCCGGAAGAGCCGTGCGCTGCTGAGGGGGAAGATGTTGATGGGGTGTTTGTTTGCTCTCACGGAGTTGGTGGCGTGTAGTGCGATCGGTGTGGGATTCAGCGTGGTTGTGGTGGACGGGAGCGGCGGATTGGGGGCCGGAGGAAGATGGGTAGTCGGAATTTGGCTTCTGGGGATGTTGGTGGTGGTGAATTTGGTGGGTTTGCTGGTGCAGAGCGTCTTCTACCACGCGTGCAAGGCGTACCATCATGAGGGCATTGATAAATCTACCCTGTATGTTCATCTAGATGAGTACGTAGGCGAGACGTCCGTGCCTCTGGCCTCGAGCATTGAAATGGGTAATGTGGAGTAACAGCAACTTCATACATATAACTCTCAGTTTTCATGGTCTCATACATAACTTTGTTCTTGTTGGGCCGGCGAGAAGCCCCTTTTGCTTCTCATGAAACAGATTTACAGTTCATTTTCAGGTGTTTTTACTCTTGTATTGCACGGGCAAGAAGCCATTGTTGTTAAAGATGCACCTTATAGCAATTAATTTTCAGATTTGCGTCTCTCTCTCTCTTAGTGGCAAAAGTTCGTCGCTGAACATGTCTATGGTCTCCGTACATGGTAGAAACGTGTCAAAAGGTAGTAGTTGAATTGGTATACATTTGTAGGGTTCTCGAGGATTTTGAAAAGGTGAAATATGTTTTTATCTGAACGAGTGATACGGGTTCAGAAAGCTTCAATACGATCAATCTGTTCTTGTTTTAAATGGTTAGCCGTGTCTATGGGTTAAATTAGAGTTTCATAGTAAACCATGGCAATTAACAGCGTTGATCGGAATAGGTCTTGGGAGTAACCAGAGCAAACAACGAGGCTTCTCTCAGACAAGGTGGGTTCTGCATGGCTGAGCAAATCGCCTTCTCCAAACAACTCCCACTTATTATAATCAATAAAATACAACTGCTCTCACTCATTATAACCAAGAAAGGATAAACTACTCCCACTTATAAAGCATAAGATGCAAAGAAATGATATTCTTATTGGTCTTTTAAGAGAAAGTTCCAATGTGGTTGAGGGTACGGTAATGATCCTTATTTGCAGCGCTCTAGCTGCCAAATGGTAGATGCAATTGAACTTGTGTAATTTATGTAGTTGACACGAAGATGATGAACTTTCACAAGCTTGATCTTCTTGGTGTTTGTTGTAGATGAACATCGAAACAAGGTTTTTCGAACTCGATGCCAAGCCATACTATGAACCTTTGATCAAGCCTTGTCGTTGCCCTGCGTTAAGCAAGTCGGCAAGAGGGTCCAACACGAAGACTTCCTAAGAAATCACCACTAATTAGCTTCGGATTTTGAGAGAATCTTGTGCATCAGCTTGAAAAGGATGTCCTTCTCAAGAAAACATACAACAAAGTTTTTTTGTTCGCTTTGCATGCCTTAACACAACCCTCCTTTTTTATTTCGTCTTGGGATCCTCTTGTGAGGATAAATCTTTATAGAGGTCGAGTTGGAGCTGTTTGGACTTTAAGCTGTATGAGCAAACCGTGTTGGCTCGTTTAAATTAGATTTACTGTTGTAGATAACTTCCACTATGCGAATAACCTTTACAAATTTACATGCAAACCTTGTATTTAATGAGAGTTATTTTCTGTAAAGATTTCTCCAAAATCATGCTAGCCTTCATCTTTTTTACGTGTATAAACTTTAATATCATCTAAACAAACTAAAGAAGCTAAATACAGGCTGAGCCAAAAACTATGCTTGCTCACCTTGTTCATGCTCCAATGAAAGAACGGAGACAATTGAGCTCGAAAACAAGAAAAAAGAACATTATCTAGGACGCACGCACGCATACACACACTTCATGACCGGTTCATCCACTCAAATCTTGTTTATCTTGGGTGTCTTAGTTCAGTTGACATGCTTTTACACCAAGTGTTAGAATTGACTTCTGCTTAAACAATATTAATTTTTGGTTGTTTTAGGAATTGTTTAAGAAGAAACCTGATTTTATGTTTGAGTCGACAGGCCGTGTGGAACACCAGGACACGAGTCCGTCAAGCCCAACCACTGCAACACAGCCCCAGTTCCAGCCAGCAGGGCCATATGGCGTGTTTGCATCAACGCCATGTTGGAACACAACACGTGCAACCACGGACACACAGGCAACATTATTCGGATATAACCGAATAACTGAACCGAAATTTATCTCGGTTCGGTTTTCAAGATTTGAAAACTAAATAAACCTATGTTTATACACATAATATGCATACATACATATATACACATACATATGCATACATACATATATACACATACATATGCATATATATCTCGGTTCGGTTTTCAAGATTTGAAAACTAAATAAACCTATGTTTATACACATAATATGCATACATACATATATACACATACATATGCATACATACATATGCATACATACATATATACACATACATATGCATATATATATATATATATATATATATATATATATATATATATATATACATACATACATATACATATATAATACATATATATGTATTTAGTGTATATATATGCACATATATACATATACCTATACATACCATATATTGGTATACATATAAATATATGTATATATTTAAATAAATACATACATATGCACATATATACATATACATACACATACCTATATATATATATATATATATATATATATATATATATATATATATATATATATAGAGAGAGAGAGAGAGAGAGAGAGAGAGAGAGAGAGAGAATTCAGTTATAGAAGGTAAACAGAATAAGCGAACCAAACCGATTCGATTCCTATACAATTTGGTCTTCAGATTCAAAGGAAGTTCGGTTTCGAATGACCGACGCAGAGACAGACGATCCATTTCTGGGTCTGCCAAAGTTGTAGGTCTATAGAAAATTCTAATGCTTAGACAGAAGATCCAATTGCAGACCCACATTGAGCTGAGTCGGTGAGTCTAGGGTCTGCCAAAGTTCTGGGTCCGAATTTGCTGGCTAAACTATGTAGTTCAACCTAGAGATGAACTAGAACCAAACCACCGGTTCCATTCCAAGTTCAGAATCGCTGGCTCTGGTTCTAGTTTCAGGTTGTCCTAAACTGACCAGAACAGGCCAAAAACATTAAAAAATTTGAAATCTTGAAAAGAAAAATATGAAACTGGCTGGGACCACCAATTCCGGTCTTGACCCGCTTCTGGTTCCATAAAAAGTAGCACCAAAACTGAGCCGAGTGGTCTCGGTTCCCGGATCTGGTTCTAGTTTCATCGGTTCTGGTTTCTGAGGTACTATAACAAATGGTCATACTATAACTTGTGACCCTCCTGTTCCGACCTGACCTTGCAGGTTAACTAGAAACCGTCCTGTACGTGGAACCGGTGGTTCCAGAACCTAATTGGCTCAGTAAGCACCGACCCAAAACCCACTTACTCAAAAATTTCAAATGTGGGCAGGTGAACCCGCATATAATGGATCTGAAACCAAGACCCAGATCCTGAACCAAAACTAATCAGCTAGGTTATTACATAAGAAAGATGAAACCCATTAAGATGGTAAGAGCATGAAGCATGTTTTTTGGAAAGATGAGCTAGTCAAAAACTCAAAACAGTATCAACCCAATTCTCACATAAAAATTACTTTTGAAATAATTAATCTCCTGCCTTAAGAAACACGTGAACAAAAATGGAGTAAATACTTCTAGTAAATAATTAAAAAAATATTTATACGGAAATTTAAACAGAGTGTTGTGTCAAATACCTTTGTCAATAAAAATGCGGCACAAAAAACAATATTAACAATTTTTATGTGGAAACAATACAAGGATTAAAATGTTCTAAAATGCATACTTTTAACAATTAATGTTTTCAAAAGAATAACTTTAAGAGCTAAAGCAATTTCCGGAAAAAGAAAGGTTTCTTTATATTCAATATATAAAAAATAGTTTCAAAAGGTTTTGGAAAACAATAAATGCTGCATAAGTATAGGGCTAACATTTTTTCTAGGCAAAAAAACAAATAATTTTAGAGAAATGGACTCAGCCATTTTACTACAACGTTCTTAGGATGCTCTTCGATTGAAAGCAAATCAAATATTGTGAAAATAAAATATCAGAGAGAAACAAGAACAAAAATAATTTCGTAGTGATCTTTGAATGCTGAAAACCAAAATTATTTCAAACAAAATCAATAAATGACAAAATAGTATGTTGTAAATCTAATATTTTCTAAACCTAACATTCAAAAGGTAATTTACAAAAGAAAGCGCTTGAAAATATTTGGTCATATATAAACCTTCTTTATTTTTCAAGAAAGGACTGACAACCAGATCAAAATAATTAAGGAAGTTCTACTTAAGATCATGTACTAGATGAACAGAAACTTTCAGGTTTAAATTTAATTTCCACATTATAAACTTCAATAAGTATCTTACACAGCAATCACCATGAAAAGAAAATCGTATAAAAATAGAAACATATACAATACCAAGTAGAAACAGTGTCAAATCCTTGAAGGGATTTTCATGCAACAGTGTAGAAGAGTTACATTTTACGAGGAAAATAATGCTTTAGTTAATGTCGATATCTGCTCATCAGATTGTTGAACTTATTGTTTTGCATTTTGATTTTGGCTGATCAACTGATGCTATAGGGGGCTGATCTTGGAAAAGGAACACATGGTTGTCGTCGCTTCAGGACTTGATAGATGGGCGGCTGAAGAAGCTTGGTAGTTCCGGAAACAAAATAAGATACATATCTCAAAATTTCATGAAAGAAGTAGGAAATTTGCTCGAGGTTTAGGTTCCGGATTTATATATTTTCTTGTGCTGACCTCTCAAGATGATCATCATTTTACTTCTAAATGCCAAATTCACCTAATGCCGGGGATACATCAGCTTTCTTTACTGATGTAAATTTTCTTCTTATCCATCATCACCTCTCCTGCAGCCATGCTTGGTCGCTTTTTTATATTCCATTATCTCAATCCGTCATTTCCATGGCAGCCTTGAAGAGTCCATATTTTCAGATTTTTTTCATATCTGCAATGCATAACTCATGCTGATAAACTGTATATTGTGTTTCTCCCAGCAAAACGTGGCTGAATCGTTTGCAAGCTGTATAAATTCAACACTTCAATATGTGTGTGTCAAAATGCTTGCTCTCCTGCCTTCTTAATGAGGCCATCATTTTCATGCATAAAGAAATCCATCGTCTATGATTTCATGCCATTGATCTCTTCCAGCAGCCATCTGTGGCATTACATTGTCTTCCGCAGCCATCATTTTCATAACACCCAGCCTTTTCCTTTTCCATACACTCAATTGTCTTCCGAAGCGATAATAAGCAGCCATCTCTCGGAAAGGGGCTTGTGTTTGCTTGATTAAAGTTCTTATCCTGTTATTCACACGAAACGCATTTGGAGAACATGCATGGACCTTCAAAGCAGGCTCTGCAAACCACCTTCTAGCATTCCGTTTGTTGCTGGCTATAAAAGTTCCATTAGATGCCTATTGTTAGACTTTTAAACCAACCACTCCCATTTAATAGAACCAGTAAAAGAAAGGCTACTACCACTTACTCTAAGCCAATAAAAGAAGAATTTCTCCAATTTAGAAACCACAACGATGACAATCTGAACCAGCTTTTTTCAAATTGGGTTATTTAAAGTTTCCTCTCTCTCAAATTCTCTCCGCTCCCTTTGCCCACCATTGTTCATGCTTTTCTTAAATGAAATGTCCTATTTTCTCCACACATTAAATCAGATAAATAGACGTGCAGACCGGCATGCAAATATTGGCATAGAGTTGGCACCGGGATTACATATCTGTGATGAAGCTCTTTCCTGTATTGCGTTGCTTTTACTCGCATATCAGACTGGCAAAACAATACATTCCGGACACATAATGATGCCTTCTAAAACTAACATGTGTTCAGTGTGAGGCTGTCACCTGTATTTAGTAATTTGTCGCAAATAGAACCATGATTTATCGCTTGGCTCATCTAATCCAAGACAAATTATTCTGAATTGATGAGGACCAACACTAGGTTTTGCCCATTTTATGACTTCCTGGTGAAACCTATTATGAAGTAGCGGCCTTATATTTATTAAAGAACCTATGGAAATCTGCTAGTTCTATGCAACTGTAAAAGAGTGCGCCACTATATCAATGCCTGGTTCAGCATGGTTTCATGAATCGAGTATGAACAAATAGTGTTTGGCAAAGTTCGGCATGTATCCAATTGACTTCAACCTGTTGAGTTTTGGCTCATTAAGAGACCGGGAACAGACTGGAATAGAAGCTCCCCCTAGTTGCATTAAATATATGAAATCAATGGAGATCTGTTAATGGGTTCACAATGCACTTAATGTGCAAGGATCGGTTTGAGTAGTACTGATCACTGTTCCTTTCCTAAGTTGATGCCTATGAATACGATCATCGGATTGCACCTAGAATTCATTCATATTTGGTTAGACACGCCTACACGGATGGTTTGAGCAGGTATTCGACACGACTAAGTCACTACAAACTCGTATACATACACCAAATTTCATACATTCGTGTTTCAATTACTAGATTATGCATTTTCATCAATAATGGCGCAAGTCAAGAGGTGGTTCCGCACTACCATGACAGTGCCCTTTTACGGGTAAGTCAAACGTAGAAGTTGGAATATGGATGTGGAGATAAGGTTAGCATACAAAAAAATATGCCAAAAAAATATGGTTGAAATTGGCCTCAATGTTTTATGTAGTTAATGTATGACACGTAATTCTATGAAACATTGTGTACATAATTCATGTTCGGTATCCTTAAATATTCAATTGATGCATATTTGATACATCAAGTGTAAAAAGTCACATTTGAGGGACTTACATGTGGAGAAGTGAAGACAAAGTTTAGTGAAGAATAAGACAAATCTACATGTCCTTTTATATAGTTGGTAACTCGTAAACCTTACTTCAAAGAATTTGGGATGGATATGTTCATGCACACACATGCCATACTAAGCTGGGTCGAGCTTGAGCTTACCTGTGGGTTTGGGAATTAGTTTTGAAAATTTTCTTCCCGTCCATTTTTTTCACAATAACGCGGAATAATTATCAAACATAGAAGTACATCGTTTGGATCGGATTCAAGATCCATCACGTAACTTATACGTAAGGAATTAGGGCTCCCTAATTTATACTTATGCGATTTAATACTCTCTCCTGTCTCGATATGCTTGTCGTGTTGGTGGTGACTGACCCCTCCTATCTTCTTTTCTCGTTTCGAATTGATTGAGAAAAAAGGTACGTAACTTTGAGTTGTGGGAGTGTTTTATCATCAGCCCAGGTTCCCGGAAGGGATATGGATTTCTTTAAAGAAAGTATAGGTTTACAATTCACACAAGTTTTTTTTTTCTATCAGTTTGCTTCTATTTTTTATACGGTTTCTATGACTTCCTCTGCATCTGCGGCTGTTGTTATGCATTTATTTCTACGGTTGTTTGCAACAATCTTACCCTCATCGCCTACTCCGCCCTTTCTCATCTTCATGTTCACCAACTCATCGGACACCATCTTTCCGCCGACTTGCTCATGTTCATGGCCGCCCAATCCGTCTGCGTTATCTTCCCCCCGTCTACCTGCTATCTGCTGTCGCGATAGTCTAGACCATCTTCTCCCTCTACACCGCCAAGTCCATCTCCTTCTCCAGACTCCTCGCCGTGATCCCCGCATTCCACAAACCTCTCTTATCCACTTTTCAGTGGCTCCTCCTTTCCGCCAACATCTTCGGCACTTTACTTATGTTCGAGTTTGAGTGCCTGATTGCCGCAATTCAATAGCCCCCCAGTCAGAAATTTGGTTCCTCCTTCCTTTTTCTTATTCTCGCAGTTGTTTTCGTCTTGATCCTCTTACTCCTCCTTTTGTCCGAAGTGTGGCGGTTGTCGTGCGTGGTCACAGTTGCGGAGGAAGTTCGCGGTTGCAGGGTGATTCGAAAAAGCTGTGCACTGATGAGGAGGAAGATGACGGTGGGATTTTTAACTGCGCTCACTGAGTTGGTGGCCTGTAGCGGGACCGGGCTCGCTTTTGCCGTAGCTGTGGTGGATGGCATTGGCGGATTGGGAGTTGGAGGCAGATGGGCAGTCGGAATTTTGCTCTCGGGGATGATGGTGGCGCTCAATTTGGTGGGGTTGTTGGGGCAGAGCGTCTTCTACCATGTGTGCAAAGCGTACCACCATGAGGCCATTGATAAATGGAAATGTTAGGAAGACGACCCGTACCATTGGCCTCCAGCAAGGAGATTGATAGATTCGCAGGTCACATATTCTCGTACGTACGAGTGTGTGGATGACCACTCAGCAAGAAACGTTTTTGTTTTCCCACGAATTACAGAATTACAGTTCTATTTTGGAATTTTTACTTTTGTATTGCATGACACAAAAACCACCATTTATTTGTTTATGTCCAGAATTCCAATAGTTACAGCTGTGTGTGTGTGAATCTCCTATCTAATCTGTTTATTGCTGAACATGTTTATGACGAGTGTATTTTGATTAAAATGCAGTTTCATCATAAACCATAGCATCTGAAAGTGTTGATGGGTAATGTGACTCGGATATTTGAATCGCTGGAATATGTTCTCTTTTCTTTTTTCCTTTGAGAAAGGGATATAATGAAGTCTATGCTTCAATATAGTTGCGAAAGATCAACGAGTGGACAATACCACAAAGTAACAATCACAAGCTCTTAGAAAAGGAAATAGCCGAGAACAACAAGTGCATGCGAAAAAGAGAATAAACAAAGCACAAGCTTGAATAAATAATCGTTATTCATTAGCCATCAAAAGTTTTATTTTACAAGAGATTACAAGTGGTATTTATAGAGTAAAATAGGTTGTGTATGAGAGGGAGAGAGAAGAGACAATAAGAGACAAAGGAGGGCTGGCTGCAGCCAGCCCCCAACGGCTAGTGGCCCTGGGAGCCCTGGCCCTGATGGCCTAGTGGACCAGGGCATCGGGCCACTCTGACCCAGTTCTTTAACAAGGGAATCAATCCATTGTATTCAAGCCTTAGATGCATTGAGATTGCATCATTTTATAGACGCTAGATAAGTTTCATTTACATTTGATTGTAGATAACTATGGTGAATTCCTATTCTCAATTGAAACTCCTTGATAGTGTCTCAAGTTTCTTTGATCTAATTTATCGGGGAATCCCGCACGGATGAGGTCTTCACATGTTCGACAAATGTCCTCAAGTTCGAAGGAGTCTTCTTCGTAATCCAAATGCAGTTGTCACGCGCAATATCCTCTTCGTTTTGGATCTGTATATATATATTCAGAGAATTAATCATGTTCTTATGAACCATTTTCATGCCGAACCAGGCTGATGTACTAAAACAATTGATTTTTGTGATGGAGAAAACTTGACGACACTCATTGGGAGGCGGAAGCCTAACACGAACACAAGCGTGCGGTCAACGGGAATCGAACTGGCGTTAGAACTAAAATATGAAACACAAATTGGCCAACACATGATTCTTTAATTTGGAAAATGCTTTGAATGTGATAAACGTACTGCAATAACTAAAATTGTGTTAAATATGTTTCAATGACTTGGGGAACTAGCTAAATCTAGAACAACAAGTTTTGTTGATGAAATTAAGAAATGATGTATAAAATTAAGAAGCTCGGAGTAAAAGAAAGAAGAATGACTTGCAGAATCGATGAAGGCACTTAGAACCAAGTGCTTGAATCTGGTGCCAATTGAAATCCAGCATGAAATTTGGCATTAGTTCAGAAATCAAATTGCACGCACAAAATAAGAACCACAACAAACACAACAAGCACAAAATATTTTCACCAATCACCATTCATCATGGAGCTTTATGGCAGTCGAGATTTCGGGGGCTGATCTTACCCTCCAATTGTCAATATTCAATATCTTCTATTCTAAACTATATGAAATAAGTATAAATAATATCAAGCTTTCGAAAAACTTTAAATACTATCAAATAAGTCATTTTGAGTATGATATGAAATTTAAATTCTTCTAGCTGTCTTAGTCTCATTCCCTCTTGATTCCATTACTTCAAGAAGATTTCCCGTCAGGACTCATAGTGGCTGCCATGGATTTAGATTCCGTAGAGAGAGAGAGAGAGAGAGGTTATTATAGGACGGACCTTTCACCAATCTTCGCGCAAAATACGAGTTCAAAAACTGAATTGTAATTCTGTTTACAAAAGGCTTCTTGCAGTCCAACAGCACGGTTATGAATTAGACAGACTGTGAGATATGTTGGCAAAACCAATAGAAATACATCTATAATAAATTAATATGCAATAAATATAAACATGTACCAATTAACAACAATAGATGGAGATCCAAAGTAGTTATAAGCAAACCATATGGAAAACAAAAACAGAAGTAATAATCAGAAGAACTTATTTGTGTAATCATTCTTGCGAACTTGGCTTAGAGAAATCAATGCCCCGCTATGAGTACGTAGAGGTACTTCCACCTTCCTCTCATAATAAAATACACACACAACTTGAAAGGCATGTACCTAACTTCGAGTGAACCTTGATCACACCTCAGTCGCCTATGCCTGGAGGGAAGGATAGTTGAGAACAATCACACCATAAGAAATACCACGGACATATGGAAGTAGAGAACAGAGGTGAGGAGAGAAAGTGCTTATGAATAAAAAAATGTTGATTAGAGAACCCTAATCGTTTATTTATAGATTGTGTGTTGGATCACGGATCATGAATCCAATCTAAACAACAAACCTTTTTGTTTTGTAATTGTCATGTAAGAAAAGATTTTCGTACAAAAAGATAGACCGAAGATAATTTTTAAACCCAAACCTAGGCCTAGCCCGACGCGCGCGTGTGGTCTAGCATGTCCTCCCCAAGCTCTTTGAACCAAGATGCACGAGGTACCAACTATATAAAAAAGGTAATGTGGGTTTGTCTTGTTATTGAATATGAGACTAAACTTTGTCTCCTCTTGGTCATCACTCTCACAAGTCCCTCACATGTGACATTTTATACTTTAAGACTTTGATGATGCATTGTAAATTGTCTTTTTATCTGCATTGATACATTGTATGAGTATGCTTGATTGTGAGTGAACATTATTAGATATGGATCCCTCTCTTTATGGTGGTATGTGACATCATTGAAGTATGGATGGCCGCATTTATTAGTGCTAACTCATGGGTCTTAGTGGGTGTGGGTGAACCATGTGTTCATATAAAGTTGTAATTCGTAATACAAATGGTTGGGACGTGTGTGTCAGGATGGGAAGGTTACGTGTTTTTGGATGGACATGTTGGATGATCCTAACATGTTGGCTACTCTATTAGTCATTTGTGCTCACATGTAACTTGCATTTAGCAGCTCGTATCGTATTATCCAGTACACCTAGGTTGGGGACATGGTGAGTCATATGGTAAACTAGTGAGAGTAGAGAGTGTGTTAAAAAAATGAGTTTGATACTAAATTTAGATACTTAAAATGGAAATGTATTATGGATTGATATAGTCACGAGACTGAGAGATGTCTCGGGTGACAGGATATGATTTTGAGCCTTATTATGTAATTATGTGAAAGTATGATCCTATTTGTGTGATTTTTGAAAACTATTGCCTTGTATACCTGAGAGGTGGGACTTGATGTGTTGTTTTACAATCCATCAAGATCTAGGATTTGGTTAGTATGTGTGGTAGCTATCAAAGACCACGTGTTGGGATAGGAGGGATTGGGGGCCTCCTATGGTGTGGTCGTGGTTGAATACGGTAGTGGTCCTGATATCAAAATTAAATTGCACTATTGAAGAGTGTTTGATTTTACGTGCATGATTTTGGTTGATAATCTTTATGTAAACAATGATATGATTTTATGTTATAATATATGATTTGAAATATGCATGTCCTTAGTGTATTTATAAGTGTAAAACATTCATCTATGAGTATGATTGTTTGTGCTCATAGTTTATTAAAAGGATTCAAATAGGAGAGACGCAGAGAGACAGAGGTGACTTGTATAGTACACGAATACATATGGTTAGTTGGGTTGTGAGTAGTTTCACTGTTTTTTTTATATCATCATGCACGTGTACTTAAACTTTGATTGTAAATAAATAATATACGTTAACTACGTTTTAAATTTTATGGATCATAGAATTTGGCTATACAGCATGAACGAGCCTTATGTCTATGTTAGAAGAGTTTCGTAGGTCGTTACAAATATATATAAATAAGGATCAAGATTACCCTTTTAAGCACACCCGTCTGAATCTGTCAACTCTTTCGTACGGTACTCTCTCCGGTTCCCTGCACGTTGCACAATTTAGGGTTCCGCCAAAATGGTTCTGTCTCCTGCTTTCTCTTGGAAAGAGAAGGAAGAAGGTGTGTCATCTTCTACTTTGAATCGAAAGTGGTGTTATTCCACTTGAGCTTGTGAACTCTTTCTCTCTCTCAATCAATCAAGACTAAAGGGAGTGTACTGAACTGGATTTGTTTGCTTCTATCACTCAGCAAAAAGTAGTGCACAGCGAGGAGAGCCTTGCTGATATCAGAAGGAAATTCTAGTGCACAAAAAATACAAGGATAAGACAACATCCAGAGTCACCATGATGCAACGGTGTCCCCATTGCTCATGTGAGGATCTCTATACGACGTCAAATTCATTTAACATGCCTTCCACTTGGAAGCCAATAAACTCGTTATAATTCAATATAGCTTAAAATGTATAAACTCATTTCCAAAGTATAGACTAAAGAAGGCTTATTTTGATTAATTAAGATATCATAATGCACCACAAGCAATAGCTCATTTGAGTAGGGGATCAACTCACAAGTTGAAAGCTATGAGTTTGATACTCAAAGTGTGCATTTGGCTTCAGCTTCTCATTACACAATTTTTTTTTAATAGTAAACACTTCTAGTGGTTTGATTTAAAAAACTTAATTTCGATAGAGTCCATAGATCTAACATTTGATTCTTTTACAAGATAAAAGCCAAAGAGGCAACAGCTGGTTGCTCTAATGCCCTTGCCGGAGGCGAGAGTTCGATTCCTGGAGGGTGCACGGCTTCGGCCTTCTATTGAATTAAAAAGAAAACAACAAAAGGGAGTCCTCCCAATCAAATGAGGGGATGCATGAGTCGATTTGAGCGGCGGAAGCCGGCAGTTTTTCTACCAAGCAGTGAACAAATGAATGGGTTGTCATCTATCAACCCATTCATTTGGCTTTTTGTGTTCGAAGATACGAAAATGGAGATCTCTTTTTCTACTTTTGTTAATCGACAACTTTAGTTGGAGAGACTTGTATTGCCCTGATGACCTCCTTTCGCTAATTAAATAAATGGATGCATTGTTCGAAACACGGTAATAAATATTGCAGAGCCATTGAATTTATCACGAAACTATCGTGTAATTCAGGGTTAAAACTGGAGAAATAATAAAATCTTTTGACATTTTGAGAAGGATAACTTTTAAAGACCAAACAAGAAGGCCAACCCGTGAGGGCTTTCAGTATGTGCTTCCACATTTCTCCCAAGGTATTAAGAAGAGAACCCTTCATATGAATGAATGCCTGCAGACTGGTCATTCATATGCCCTCTGCCCACAGTATGCACTTCTTCTATAAATCAATGGGACACAAAATACCGTATGCTAGTCTCCAAGACAAAATACGTAACCAATTTATCAGACAAGAGAACAAAATTGTAAGAGATTTTACTGTTGAATTCTCATATCGAGTTGTAACATCAACTAGTATGCTGAGAGGCACAATGAGCAGTAGCTCACCTAGATAGGAGGTCGGCTCACAAGTTGAAGGCCATGAGTTCGATATCTGGGGCTGGCATCTGTCTTCCGCCTCTCCCCATGATACCAAAAGGAAAAATGAGTATGATGATTGAGCTGCATAAAGAATAACAAGTCCTTAATTTAATGATACTTTTCACATTTTCTTTCTTTCTTATGAATCTTAAATTTCGGATTCGGGTCTATTCAAATTGATTGGGTCCTTCCCCTGGATCTTTTTGGAAACGATTTGATTCAAGAACCGATTGCGATATGATGGTAGTTGCCATCATGGTAGTGTTGAAGTGAATATCTACGCGAAGGTTTGTTGCCGGTGGTGATGCAGCGAATGAGCCAAAAACAGGCTCCTCACCTCAGTGAAATCGGAGAAAGGAAAGAAGATGGATGGATTTCACGGATTCACATACACCTTTCTCAAGAAATATTCTTTCTCTTTCTCAGTAAATCGATTGTTTTCTATATTCTCATATACAATATTTATAGTGAGTGAGTCCGACTTTATTTCACGTATGGGCTTTTTGTTACAAACTGTTTTTCATTTATTTTATGTAACATATACATTTCTTGTGCATTTAATGATTTACAGCCGAGAGTAGCTACAATTTCGTGTTACTATTACGGGTAGAAATATCAATAGTTCCCCATCCAGATTAGATTAGCTTCCGTCCAAGGTCCATTTTCCCTTTGTAAAGTGGACCACCGAACGTTGCCTCGAACTGAATCAGCTTAAAGTTTCCAAACCTAGAGCGGTTCGATGCGGGCCGTGTTTTGGTAAAAACTGTTAGACCGTATCAACTTTAAACTAAGCCCACTTGGTATCCAGTGAACACCGAGTCCCCAAGTCACACCAACATGACACTGGACATGTCACTTTTGCGTTGCTTCCTATTTTATACGGAAAGGACACGACTCGATGTTAAGTAGAACTATCCAGTCTGAATGGGGTGGGAAAAGGACGGGTGAACTTACTTGACTTAAAAGACACGATGAGTCGGTAACGAAAGTCTAGATCAACTCGCTCGGTTTAAATGAGCAGATGTCTCGTGCATGGCTGGGACCAAATTTCAGAACTTGATCGACTCGATCAATCATTTAGACAGAACCTGGCCTGACACCATGTCAGGTTTGAGATACCCATTACAGGTTACGTCGTGTCTTTGAATGGAACCCATGCCTGGGTCCTACTGAACAAAGTAAATCATACGGAGTCCCACCAAGAAAATATTACATGATAGTCTTACACGAAACGCAACCGATTCTACTCTGAAGTATCAAGTCGTGTAGGGCTCGGGTTGAAATTCTTATAGGCCATGCCTTGCTTCATGCAACTCCAACGACGAAACCAGTCTGAAACTCGAACCGAAAAGGAGGGTTACGTTAGGCAGCCATGGATGGCATCAAGTTTGATCCTGTACTTTGATACTGAATTCGTGGTTGGTGTGAGATAAGGTTCATTTATTGAGGGCCAAACATAAAGAGTCACATGTTGATAGCCCTAAGAATTAGAGGACCAAAGCTTGCCAATCTCTCAAAAGAAAAACTCATCCAAACAGGTTGAATTGTTCAGTTCAAGGGCTCAAATCCAAACATGTTCACACCCGTAATCCCAAACCCGACTTGAGCAATTCCAGGTTGATTTCGAGTTGGGCCAACTATCCCAACGAAACTCGATCCATCGGCAGCTGAATCTTTTACCTCTAGACAAAGGTTGATGATAAAGCAGAAAACAATGAAAAAAGAAAAATATAAAAGAAAAATGGGAAAAAATCAGGCATGTTAGGGTTTTAGGGGATTAAATCGGGTCAAATATCCGATAAATGACCCAATCCGCTAGAAAAATACTGCGGCGTACCCCTAGAAAATGGTCAAATGGGAAGGTAAGAAATTCATAATAAGGTAATAGAGGAATATAATCTTTGTCGTAGGTACATTTGTGGATGTGCTGGCTCCCTTTCCATAGAAGGATTGAGAGTTTCTGAAAGCAGAGTGACGCCCTTCCCCGAACAGAGACTTTCTGTTGAGTGTGAGAGAGAAGAAAGAACGAGAGAAATGGAGCAGACCTTCATCATGATCAAGCCCGATGGCGTCCAACGAGGCCTGGTATATCTTCTCTTTCCTCTACTGCAAAACGTTTCCTGGTTTTCTTCTTTCATGGGAAGTTTCAGGCGACGATACTCCGTTCTGAAGGACAAGGAAAGGATAGAATTCGGAATTGATTATTGGTTATTTCACTATATTTGGTTAAATTTATTGATTTCAGAATCTTTCCTTCGATAGGTTTGTGTGTTTTGGTCGATTAGTGGTTGATGAATAGATTTAGCGTTGAAGGTGATGAATAATTTGATTGGCCGTTTTTCATGTCGTTGTCTATCATCTCCCCTGTTTAATTTGTATTTGATGAGAACGGTTGATTTTGGTATGATAAAAGGGTCGAATTCGTGACGTACGTTTTAGTGCTTTATATGATTTGAAAAAGAAAATGGAGATTGGTGGATTAATCTGAATTCTGTGTTTTTCTATTATTTTTTTCAGGTGGGAGAAATCCTTATTAGGTTTGAGAAGAAGGGGTTCACTCTGAAAGGTAAAACCATCGGTTTCCTTTGTGTTTGGCTTAACTACACAGTAAGAGAAGAGTGGTGTGTGTTCTTTAACTGTCTCGGTTTGTTGTTACGAGATTGATAACTTCCTGAAGAAATATTTGAAAAACAGGGTTAAAGCTTATCAGCGTTGAACGGCCTTTCGCGGAGAAACACTATGAAGATCTCTCTGCAAAGCCCTTCTTCAACAAGCTTGTGGAGTACATCACATCTGGCCCTGTTGTTGCAATGGTGTGGGAGGGCAACAACGTCGTCGTGACGGGTCGAAAGATCATTGGAGCAACAAACCCAGCTGATTCTGCTCCTGGAACCATTCGTGGTGATTATGCAATTGATATTGGCAGGTAATATAGCTTGTTTGCTATATTTTGGATATTGTTGATGCCGACTATCATCTGTTTGGAGATTGAATTCTTTCTTTCTTTCTTATTGATTTCCTAGGTTGCATAGTGGTTTTGTTTTCATCTGTCATCTAACCTATTTCTCCTCTGAATAGTTTTACTTAAACAACTGCTTGTAGATTTGTAGTCATGTAGTATATGCTTGGTTCTAAAATGTTTTTGTAGTCATGTTGTGTGGTAGAGTCTTTGTAATCTAGGGAACAACACTTCGTTGTAACAAGAATCTGATAGGATCGTTTCTTCATTTTGATTCCACAGGAATGTGATTCATGGGAGTGACTCTGTGGAGAGTGAGAGGAAGGAGATTGCTCTGTGGTTTCCCGAGGGCATTGTTGAATGGCAGAGCAGCCTTCACCACTGGACTTACGAGTAGGCAGGCAGGGCAGATGAGATATTTGATCGCTAAGTGGAACCTATAATAAATAAAAGAGAGAATTTTTGTGGGACACTGCTTTGAGTGACATCATCATATGTTGCTATGCGCCTTTGTTGGTTTGTCTCCTTCATTTGTACCGATTATGTGAGCACTTTGTCTCTGTGCACCTTTGTTTGCTTCTTCCTCAATCAATTGACGGTCCTAGTCCATCGACGAGTTTAATCTGCAATTAAACTGGACATGACCTTTTCGGAACCGACCTGGTGGCTTATACCTGAATTCAACCCGGCCAGAAACCGGTCACAACCCGAACCAGCTAACTGCAACAGAACGAGGACCTTTTCTAAATGATCATGGTTCTTCCTCCCATGAAACTCAAATCCAAATTGGCGGTTCAAACTATTGATTCATGCTGTATTTTATAACTTCTTTTTTAAATTTTGGTTTTTTTAACCAAAACCATCATGTCTAGATACCTTTCAGTGCAACGCGACATATGCCATGCGATATTCTTTTGGAGGGTGGAGGGGAGGGCCGAGTCACAGAAATTACAGTGTTGAGCATTTAAGATTCAACATATCTAACTCAAATAATAATAGAGGCTATAACCATGAAGGGGCCTCGAGCAGGATCAGCGGCATTATTGATGTTATATTTTATACGTGTTAGCATTATTGGTGTTATATTTTATGTGTTGGTTTGAAAGATAAAAAATAACAGTTTATTTTATAAACTATACAATACGAGGCCGGCCTTTATATCTGCACTGCACTAAGAACCAATGGTTCAGTGCTCTAATTCTTTGGAAAGAGCAAAAACCTGATCTTCTTCGAACAAGAACTCATGCTTGTGTGCAGTAGAAAACGTAAGAGTTGTGTGTCAGTGAAGGGTTGGTGAAGATACTTTTCAGCGAGCATTTAATAAGGTAGGTCGAAGTATATCTTCCTGAGCAACCCGTGAGTTAACAGAAAGCCCTCCTTGTTTCTCATGCAACGCGAGAAAGCCCACCTTGTTTCTGTTATCGGGTTCGTAGACAGATGATTTTTTAATTGAAGGGCCTAAAACATAAGTCGAAATATATGTGGGCCTATAAGTACTGCAAATGTGGCACTTAAAATTTATGGCTTATAGTATAAGTGTCTGACAGATTTTGGGTTCTACACAGATACTATAACGACTTTAAAACTTTGGGAGGCCTTTTGAAAACAAAAAGGAAAAAGAGTTTAAATTTGGGGGGCATAGGGTGATTTGGTAGTCGATGTTCATGGGTGGGGCTGAGGATCAAAGTTCTTGTCCCATTCTCGTTTTAGAACCCCATTTTTTATTCTCGTGATGGACCAAAAATAACTATATCTATGTTCTCGTGTTTCACAGACTCATTGGAGAAAAGAGAGATGCTCAAGTATATGTTGAAGGTCACTTTTTCATCTGAAATGAAACCTAATTTATGCAAAAATACATCTAAATTTGAACATATTATTACAGACGAAATATGAGAAATGAAGATCACGTGATGAGTTTAAGAATTAAAAAAAGTGACACTTTCTTTTATTTATTTTCTTTGTTTTACTTTTAAATGGGCCTAGCTTGGAGAAAGATTGGGGCCGGGTTCGCGAGGTGGGCCAGTTTAAGAAGCTTAAGATGGTTTTGATACTAAAAGGTGACAAAATGAGGGAGAAATTATTTAAGATGGTTTTGATATATAAAAAGACAATTAAAAGAAGCTTCGATAAAAAGGTATGAGATTGTGAAAATATTAAAAGATAAATAGAAAGTATACAAAAGTATTAAAAGAAAATAATAAATAATCATATAGTTTAGGTTGAATTAACTGTTATCATGACACATGATTGAGCTATACATAAACAAAAAAATTCATATAGCAGACCCGATATAGTATGGAAAAAGACTTAATTGTTGTTATTGTATTACAGTAGATTTTCCTACACAAGTATGTATGAAATTTTATGTATGGAGAATGGACTGTTGCACCCAATGCAGTGCAGATGAGATCTAAAATCCTGTTTGGGACGACCTCTACGTATATATGTATAAATTTGAAGTTTGGATTAGTATGTTATTCTTGCTAGACAGGTTAAATTATCGACTTCTTCAAAAGCTTGTGAGGCCATGTAGAAACCGAAATAAATGAACCTGCTGCTGTTCTTGTTGGTGCCATTGGGTTTTGTACGACGTTCGTTTTCTGGGGAAGCTCAACTCTGGTGGCCTTTTATGCAAATATAGACAATCACATCATATTTTTTTAATTCATTAGCGGTCTGCCTAACACATTATCTTGGTAATCCGAAAATAACAGAATCTATAGCGGCCCCAAAACCTTCACGATAATCACGTTTTCTTCATCCTAACCTCTCCATAAAACCTGTTAAGAATATATATATATATATGGCTTTTGTGTGTGTATGTGTGTATATATACATATGTAATAATATGTAAAGAAAGATAGAGGGAGAAGGAATAGTCCATGCCTATATCTATTTTCTTTATCGTTTGATGAGAATACTTTTAGTTTTTAAAATCTAAATATTTATAGTTTATCATGTAAATCAAAAAGTAAAAATATTTAAGTTGGTATGAGATGAATCATGCAAATCAAAAGGAAAGGTGAAAATGTTTAAGTTGATAGAAGCACGAATGAAAGTATTCATTTATGTTCTCTCTTATATATATAAATATATAAAAGAGAGAGAGAGAAAAGTCTTCCGTTACATAGGAAAACTGATTAAGGCAAACTGGAAACATAAGCTTTACGTAACGTGAGAACCTTGAGTTGTATCTGGACTCTATCACAAACAGGAATCCTATACATACACATAGTGGTATACGTAAAATACTTTCGCACATGACCTAGAGGCCCCCTAATTTCTTGCCTCTGCCCCTAAAAACATATTTCAATCTTGTAAGGTTCTCGTGAACTGACAAGTTTCTACTACTAATTGCACCTCTACTTGTACTACTACTATACCCGTTTCTGCAAATTACGTGTTACATAGACAACGCTCTTCATGAACATCTTCAGCTATAAACAAATCGAATATGTGCGTGCCTATGCGTGTATGAGAGAGAGTTGTAATGATGTTTGTGTTACAAATAGGGTGGCCATTCTCGGCAACCTTATCTGGTAATGGTTGGACTGGCCATTCAGTCCGTTATCAGAGGGGGTTACCGGATAGGGCCATGTGTAATTGCTAGACAGTTACCGTCCGGATTCGGACTGCTCAGAAGAGGGAAACCCAGCAAGCAAGCCAGGAGATCATGAACAGTCTCTGCTCTATAAATAGAGCAAAGAAATGACATGATTGTGTGTAGAAAAATACAGAGAGACAACCAAAAGAAAAATACAGATCTCCTTAGAGTAAGCCGCTGTGAGGAAACCTCGAAAAGCTGCAACTGCAACACACACTTCCGCTGCTGCAACCAACAGACAACTATCGACGACCATCCATTCTGCATCAAGAAAGCAAGGTTTTCCTCGCAGGAGGTCATCGGTTTCATCACTAGCATCAGGGCCTAACAAACCCTATAAAAAGAGGAAGAGAAGGTAAGCGAAAGAAGAAAAAAAAGGAAGAAGGGGACAACGAGACAGGAAAGGAATAGAGAAAAAAAATCCGACAGCAAGGTAGTGGCGGTGGCCAGCAGTAACGGCCAGATCTGAGCAGCAAGAAAGCGATGGTGGCCAGATCTGTGGTCAAAGCAAAGCAAGAACCAGATCTGAGGCCAAAAGTAAGACGACGGCCTGAATGAACCAAAAAGGCCGAAACAGGCCAGAAAAGGTCAGTCACCACACAAGCCGAAGGGCGATGGCCTGACTGAACCAGAAAGGTCGAAACAGGCTGGAAAGGTTCAGCCACCGTACAAGCCTAAATGAAGGCAACGACCTGACTGAGCCAGAATAACCGAAAAAGGTAGCCGGAGCTCTCTCTCTCTCTCTCTCTGTTCTCCATTCCTCTCTCTCTCTCTCTATTTTTTCTCCCGTTTACACTCTCTCTCCTCCCTTTATAGTAAATAAAAAAAGCCTAAAAAGTCTGTTTTGCCTAGCCGGTTTTATTTATTTACAATTTTGCCAAATTACAGAATTGTCCAGATATTTTCGAGTAAAAAGACTATTTTGCCCTTACTTGCAAAAAGTCCGTTTTACCCTCTAGTTGTTTGTGAAAATTATGAAATACCGGGCTATCACTTTACCTTTATACCCTTCCCGGTTTAGATAATTTCAGTTATGCCTAGTCAAAAGACATATTTACCCTTTTACTTTTAAAAAATTACAAATTTGGCCTAAGGGTTAACAAAATTACAATTTTAGCCCCAATCAATTACGAATTTTATAGAAATACCAAAGTGTAATTTTACGAGTTTGTCCTTAGGCTTTTAGAAAATTACAAAAAAAGAGGGCCAAATAGATAAAATTACAGATTTTCCCTTGGCATTATTTTAAGGGGTACAAAGGCAGAAACTCTTCGAAAAAATTTCGAATTTGTCCCAAAGAGCATATGAAATTATCATTGCCTTACTTGTTTGATATTATGCATGATTCTTACTATGTGTGCTCTTGGTTTTGTATTTGTTTCTTTTTTAGACCGTTTAATTGTTACTATTGCCAAGCACATAAAAATGAGTTCTAGGATATGTGTGTCTGAGTTGGCAAAAACTAAGAAGTTGAACGGTCTTAACTTCCAAACAAGGAAGAGAAGAATCCCACTGATTGTAATACTTAAAGGTGTTGAGTATGTATTAAAGAAAACCATGCGTCCGCCATCCCCAGACACAAATGAGTAACAATTAGAAATGTATAAAATATTTTTAAAAGATGATACTATAGCAAGGACAATCATGTTAACCTGCATGGAGGATGTCTTGATGATGGTCTTCAAAGAATATGAGACCGCTAAAAAGTTGTTTGACTCAATAACAACTAAGTATGATACAACTGCAAAACTGCATGTGCAGTTGTTACTACAAAAGTATAACTCCTTCAAAATGAAGAAAGGAGATAATGTAGTAGAGCATGTAAACTACATGCTGGTAATGGCTAGAGACTTAGCCGTAGTAAAATCAGTCATCCCTGAACCGATGCTGATATCAACCATATTAAACAGCCTACCCTAGTCATGAAACATGGTCACCACTGCCCTAAGATTAGGGCTTGAGATTAACCTTTTAGAGTTGCCCCTAAAACTAGCAATAGAGCAAGAACACATGCTCAAAAACAAGAAATAGAAGTTGTTAGTGGTATAGTATGAGATAGCATCTAGCTCCAAAACCAATCAGAAGAAGAAACCAAATAAGAAGTTTGGTAAGAATAACAAGAAAGACGGTCAAAATTTTAAGAAATCGATGAAAATCGCTTCTCGGGTCAAGTGTTTCAACTGTGAAAAGATGAGACACTACAAAAAGGACTGTCGAAATAAGAAAGGTACAGGAAACAACCCACAACGCGGGCAGTCGAAGAAGCAGGACATAATCTGTGTGATTTCAAAATGCTTATATTTGGACTGCCTAGTGACAGGTTGGTAGATAGACTTAGGAGCTACACGGCACATCTCGAAGAACAAGGAAGGGGTAATGGATCTGAAGGAATACAAACCTGGAGAACACAAAGTCTGTATGGGAAATAGTACTTTCTTAGATGTTCTGCGTATTGGGTCTTTCAGGATATTTGTACAAGGCAAGCCAATTGTATTGACTGATGTGTTAATGATGCAATTTATGAGTTACAATCTGGTCTCGATCCCTACCTTGGTAAAGAAAGATTTTGAGGTTAGGTTTATTCCTAACAAGGAGACTGTGGGAAAACATGGGAGAATATTATTCTTTGGGAAATTTAATGTAAAACAAAGACTGTTCAAACTTTGTGATAATGAAATTAGTACATCTTTTGCTTATATTGAGAGTACATTTACTATTGATATGAATATGTGGCATAAACGCATACGGCATATAAGTTTGAAAAAGTTGAAGAAATTATCCAACTTTGACTTATTACTTGGATTTGAAGAAAATACTTTCAACAAGTGTGAATCTTGTATACAAGGAAAAATGACAAGAAATATTTTTTCTAAGGAAACAACAAGGGCAATAACCCTGTTCGAGGTTATTCACATAGATTTATGTAGATCTTTTAGAGTGAAGTCACATCGTGAAAAGGGTTATTTTATAACCTTTATCGATGATTACTCTAGATATATATATTTATATCTTTTGGCACATAAATTTGATGCACTTGATGCTTTTAAAGAATATAAGCAAGAAGTAGAAAACCAATTAGGGCATTCGATTACAGTCTTAAGATCAGACAAAGGAGGTGAGTATACCTTGGCAGAATTCTTAGAATTTTGCAAAGACTTTGGTATTGCAAAACAGAATACAATGCCCAACACACCTCAGCAAAATGGTGTAGTTGAAAGATATAATAGAACCTTGCTGAATATGACAAGGTCAATGTTCATTGATTCTTCTCTTTCAAGGGTAATTTGGAGAGAAGTAGTAAGTACAACGGTTTACATACTCAATAGAGTACCATGTAAAGTTGTATGCACTACACCATATGAGATGTGGTTTGGGAAAAAACCCAACCTAGGTCATTTCAAGAGGTGGGGATCTGTTGCACATGTAAAGATCCTTGATCAGTTTAGAGATAAGCTATACAGTAGGTCATTGAGATGTATATTCATTGGATATCCAAAAGGTTTAAAATGATATCGATTTTATCATAAGGACTACGGACTCATTGAAAGCAGAGATGTTGAATTCTTAAAAGATACTAAGAATGACATCCTAGAAAATAATAAGGAATGTGTTGATGATTTGGTAGACTTAGACCAATCATCCTTTGAGCCTATTGAAGATCTTCCTAAAACTACAGATACCTTAAGTGGACACAAGGGGCCAAGAGCCACTTCGTCTTACTTAAAGAATTATCACACTTATCCTGAGAAGAAGTGTGTAATTCGGTAGATTTAGATGAGTTGGCTGATAACTTGACTTATCAGCAAGCAATGATCTCATCAAAAGCTATAGACTGGAAGAAAGACATGGATGGAGAAACTGAATCTATTGAGAAAAACCAAGTCTAGGAATTGGCTGATTTGCCAAAAGAAAGGAAAGTCATAGGCTGTAAATGAGTTCTGAAAAAGAAATACAAGGTCGATGGTACAATCGATAAGTTTAAAATAAGGTTGATTACAAAGGATTTTTCGTAAAAGAGGGGATAAATTATGTTGAGACATATTTCCCAGTTGCGAAATTTGTATCCCTACGTATAATCCTAGCAATATTTGCATACTATGATTTGGATTTACATCAGTTAGATGTAAAAACAGCTTTTCTAAATAGAGATTTAGAAGAAATCATATACGTACAGCAACCTAAAGGATTCGTGGTTGAAGGCCAAGAAGATAAAGTATATAGGTTGAAAAAATCTCTATATGGCTTGAAATAGTCACCTTGCTAATGGTATTTGACTTTTCAAAATGTCATTGTAGAACTTGGGTTTGTGGCTAACAAACTTTATCACTGTGTATATGTGTGAAACAGTGGGAGCCACTTTGTCATCTTGTCATTATATATAGATGACATATTGTTGAATGGAAATGACAACGAGATGATTGTCAAAACTAAGTCATGGTTGAACTCTAAGTTCGAAATAAAGGATATGGGATAAGCATCCTATATCCTATGAATAAAGATCTCTCGAGATAGAGAATCTACACTCTTATACCTGAGTCAAGAGAGATATATTGACTATATCCTTAAGAAGTTTAAAATGGGTGAATGCAAGTCTGCAGATACACCTGTTGCAAAAGGGATCAAATAGAGTAAGGTTGATTGTCTTGGTGAAGGAGACAATAAGCCTAATGTTCTTTATGCAAAAGTTGTTGGTAGCTTGATGTATGCTATGTTGTTTACAAGACCTAATATCACCTTTGTTGTTGTTCTTGTAAGTATATATCAAAGTAATCATGGTTGGCAACACTAGGTAACTGTAAAAAGGATTTTAAGATATTTGAAAGGAACAAAAGACTTAAAACTGTGTTTTCAAGCAGATGAACTGAAAGTGGTAGGATACTTAGACGCTGACTTTGTTGGGAGCAAAGATGATAACAAATTAATCTAAGGACAAATATTCTTATTTAGAGGTGGTCTTATTTCTTGGGCATGTAAGAAACAAGGTTGTGTAGCATTGCATACACAAAAGCTGAGTATGTAGCTTGCTGTATGGCTGCGACGAGTGTTGTTTGGATAAGTCGCTTCATACGAGATTTGAAGTTGGAAATAACAGACGAGTTAGTTGTTATCTACTGTGATAACAATGCAGTAATTACTCTTATCAAGAGTGGAGCTAATTGCTCGAAAA
This sequence comes from Brasenia schreberi, assembly GCA_036023115.1. Classification (NCBI taxonomy): domain Eukaryota; kingdom Viridiplantae; phylum Streptophyta; class Magnoliopsida; order Nymphaeales; family Cabombaceae; genus Brasenia; species Brasenia schreberi. The sequence continues at coordinate 8,129,925 of JAYKKT010000087.1, forward strand.
GCAAGCATATAATGGTAAAATACCACTATGTTCATGATATGGTTATGAGAAAGGAAATATCCATCTCATACATGCCAAAAGAAGATATGTTGGCAGGCCCTTTAACAAAAGGCATAATAGAGGAACTTTTCTCAAAACATGTTACAAACATGGGTTTGAGGTATGTTTGATTATTGTGTAGGGAAATAACCATACAACGGATGACTGGTGTTATATAGATAAACAACCATACAACAGATAAATTGTTGTGGAGGAAAATAACCATACAACATGTTCTGATTGCAATAATAATTAAGAAATAACATAACTAGGTAAAACCTAGGAAAAGTGGGAGGAAAACCAAAATGTCAATACACTTGGCTTGAATGGCTAAGTTGGAGATGTTACAAATAGGTTTGCCATTCTTGGCAACCTTATCTAGTAACGGCTGGAATGGCCATCCAGTCCATTACCAAAGGGGGTTACCGGATAGGGTCATGTGTAACCATCGGACGGTTACCGGATTTCACGGTAACTGTTCGAATTCGAACTGCTCAGAACAGGAAAACCCAGCAGGCAAGCTAGGAGATCATGAGCAGCCCCCGCTCTATAAATAGAGCAAGAAATGACACGATTGTATGTGGAAAAACACAGAGAGATAACCAAAAGAAAAATACATATCTCCTTGGAGTAAGCCCCTGTGAGGAAACCTCAAAAAGCTGCAACTTCAACTCACGCTTATGCTCCTGCAACCCACACACGACTATCGACGACCATCCGTTCCGCATCAAGAAGGCAAGGTCTTCCTCGCAGGAGGTCATCGGTTTCATGAGTTTGTTATTTGAATTTGGAAAAAAATAATGGCTTCTTGGCATGGCAATAATACGAGAGTGAAGAATCTACAAAAAAAGCTGCAGTTATGCAGTTTGTGAGAAATAGAAACGCTTCCTGCTGAACCTTCATCAACACTCATACGTACAAGGATATAATACCTGTGAATCTATCAATCTTCTTACTGGAAGCCAATGGCAGGACGTCTCCCCTAACATATCAATTTACCAATGGCCTCATGGTGTTACGCTTTGCAAGCATGGTAGAAGACGCTCTGGCCCAGCAACCCCAACAAATTGAGAGTCACCATCATCCCCGAGAGCAAAATTTCGGCCACCTATCTGCCTCCAACTCTCAATCCACCGCTACCGTCCACCACAACTACGGCGAAAGCGACCCATGACCCGCTACAGGCCACCAATGCAATGAGCGAGATAAAAAACCCGACCACCATCTTCCCCTTCAGTAGCGCCCAGCTCTTTCGAATCACCCTGCCACCAAGAACCTCCTCCAGAACTGTGACGACGCACGACAACCGCCACACCTCGGACATAAGGAGGAGTAAGAGGATCAAGACGAAAGCAATTGCAAGAATAACAAAAACGAAGGAGAATCTGAATTCCCGACAGGGGGAGTGCTGAATTAAGGCAATGTAGCACTCGAGCTCCGTCATAAGTAAAGAGCAGAAGATGGCGGCGGGGATGAGGAGCCACTGGAAGGTGGGGAAGAGAGGTTTGAGGAGTCTGGGGATCGCGGTCAGTAGTTTGGAGAAGGAGACGGATTTGGCGGTGTAGAGGGACGCGACGGTGTAGACTATGGCGCCAGCGGACGGTAGGTAGACGGAGAGGAGGAAGAAAAGGCAGACGGATTGGGTAGCCGTGAACATGAGAATTCGGGAACATGGTGACCGGTGTCCACCTCCTACTGTTAGGCATATAGTCCATGTGATACTCTTCAAGTATTTTTCTAACAGTGTTCTTAATTTCTTATAATATGCTTTACATATAAAATTCGAAGAAACAATGATGATTTGTCTTAAAATGTCATTGTCTTATTATTCTAATCATGGTGGGGGTATGACCCTGGTGGCTTGCGGCTATATTTGACCTCTTGACACTGGCAATCAGCATTATTAATTTTTATATTTTACATGTACTGCTTTCAAAGATGTTGAGATGGATGAGTGGTAATATAAGAAAAGACCGTATACATGATAAGTTATTAGAAACAAATTAGGAGTGGCATCAATGGAGGATAAAACGCGAGAATATCGTTTAAGATGGTTTGGACATATAAAAAGATCAAAAAAAGAAACTTTAAGAAAGTATGAAAAACTAAATTTGAAAAGTATTAAAAAAGGTACACAACGACCACAAAAGTGTTGGAAAGAAAAATGATCTAGGTTACTGTGAGTTAACTCCTAACATGGCACACGATAAGGATGTGGGTAAACAACACCCATCTAATATAGGAAAAGGCTTAGTTATTGTTGTTTGCTTGTATCTAATGCTTTGAAAGTAAAAGATATGCCAATATTTTATTCTGTACAAGGTACGACCCTTTTCTTCTACACTTCTATGAATGGTTCAATCTTCTAAACTATAATGAATGGTTAGATCCTCTCAGCTGTAGTACGCGGCCTTTGAAAAGGTCAACCTGGTTTTCTTGGATCAAGAGCTTACGTTGTACAACAGCACAGGGGTTGTGTCAACTTTTGCGTTAGAGAATGCTTGGTGGACATAGTTTTCAGGCAGCATTAAAAAGGTTGGCGTCGGCGGAAGAAATCTCATTTTAAGCAACCCGTGAGTTACGCCGCTGCAGCCACCAACGACAGCAGAAAGTCTCTGCAAACCGATTTTCTCATGAGGCCTCGCCATAAGATGTATTGGGTAGGATCGAATGCATGGGTACGTACAGAGATGGAGGTTTACAATACGATTCATCAAACAATTGTACGTCATTTTGTACTGGACTAACATTGTATGTATTTTACAGTATTGCTGTATAATTTAGTTATATACAATTACCAAGACATATTTCCACCTCCTACGGTTAGGCATATAATCCATGTGATACTACTCTTCAAATATTTTTCTACCAGTGTTCTTAATTTCTTACAGTATGCTTTACATATAAAATTCGAAGAAACAATTATGATTTGTCTTATCATGTCATTGTCTTATTATTCTAATCATGTGGGGTATGACCCTTGTGGCTTGCGGCCATATTTTACCACTTGACACTGGCAATCAACATTATTAACTTTTATATTTTACATGTACTGCCTTGAAAGTAAAAGATACGCCAATAGTTTATTTTATTCTGTACAAGGTACGAACCTTTTCCTCTACACTTCTATGAATGGTTCAATCTTCTAAACTATAATGAATGGTTAGATCAACCAGGTTTTCTTGGATCAAGAGCTTACGCTGTACAAAAGCACAGGGGTTGTGTCAACTTTTGTGTCAGTGAATGCTTGGTGGACATAGTTTTCAGGGAGCATTAAAAAGGTTGGCGTTGGAGGAAGAAATCTCATTTTGAGCAACCCGTGAGTTACGCACTGAATTGCTTTGCCGCTGCAGAAAGTCTCTGCAAACCGCTTTTCTCATGAGGCCCCGCCATAAGATGTATTGGGTAGGATCGAATGCATGGGTACGTACAGAAATGGAGGTTTACAATATGATTCATCAAACAATTGTACGTCATTATTGTATTGGACTAACATTGTATGTATTTTACAGTATTGCCGTATAATTTAGTTATATCAATTACCAAGACATATTTCCACCTCCTACGGTTAGGCATATAGTCCATGTGATACTACTCTTCAAATATTTTTCTAACAGTGTTCTTAATTTCTTATAGTATGCTTTACATATAAAATTCGAAGAAACAATGATGATTTGTCTTAGCATGTCATTGTCTTATTATTCTAATCACGGTGGGGGTATGACCCTTGTGGCTTGCGTCTATATTTTACCGCTTGACACTGGCAATCAGCATTATTAACTTTTATATTTTACATGTACTGCTTTGAAAGTAAAAGATACGCCAATATTTTATTTTATTCTGTACAAGGTACGGCCCTTTTCCTCTGCACTTCTATGAATGGTTCGATCTTCTAAACTATAATGAATGGTTAGATCTGCTAAGATGTAGTATGGGGCCTTTGAAAAGGGCAACGTGGTTTTCTTGGATCAAGAGCTTACGCTTTAGAAAAGCACCGGGGTTGTGTCAACTTTTCTGTCAGTGAATGCTTGGTGGACATAGTTTTCAGGGAGCATTAAAAAGGTTGGCGTTGGCGGAAGAAATCTCATTTTTGAGCGAATCGTGAGTTACGCACTGGATTGCTTTGCCGCTTTAGCCACCAACGTCAGCAGAAAGTCTCTGCAAACCGCTTTCTCATGAGGCCTCGCCATAAGATGTATTGGGTAGGATCGAATGCATGGATACGTACAGAGATGGAGGTTTACAATACGATTCATCAAACAATTGTACGTCATTACTGTATTGGACTAATATTGTATGTATTTTACAGTAATGCCGTATAATTTAGTTATATCAATTACCAAGACATATTTCCACCTCCTACTGTTAGGCATATAGTCCATGTGATACTACTCTTCAAATATTTTTCTAACGGTGTTCTTAATTTCTTATAGTATGCTTTACATATAAAATTCGAAGAAACAATTATGATTTGTCTTAGCATGTCATTGTCTTATTACTCTAATCATGGTGGGGTATGATCCTTGTGGCTTGCGGCCATATTTTACCGCTTGACACAGGCAATCAGCATTATTTACTTTTTTATTTTACATGTACTACTTTGAAAGCAAAAGATACGCCAATAGTTTATTTTATTCTGTACAAGGTACGTTCCTTTTCCTCTGCACTTCTATGAATGGTTCAATCTTCTAAACTATATGTTAATCAAGTTCCACAATAGCGAGTTAGCTGATTTGTGTTCGTGTTGTCCAGACCCTCTAACGGTATGTTTTTAGAGAGGCTCGAAAATTCTCAGATCAACTCATTTTGGGTTAAGTGACATTTATCACATTCATTTTGGGTTAACACCAGGTGCCTACAGATATACTCTTTCGCATCTGATGAACTAGGTAGCATCCATATCCGGACTGGTACTGCCACCGTTACTGGGACCATGATACCTGGATCCGCACTCAGCCAGACCCAAGTAAGGCGCAATTTTAATGGGACTGGTCCATATATCAACAAGGATGTTAGTATCCAAAATACTTTTTATTCAAAAAAGCAACTAAGCTTTTTCTCATACTAGATGGGGTATGCTACATACATTCTTTGTTTTCACATAACCTTATCATGTGTAATACTAGATATTAACTTAATATAAACTAGATCATTCTTTATAGTTTTTTTCTAATATTTTTGTAGTCATTTTCTTACTTTTTTTACATTTTCACAACCTACTTTTGGAAGTGTTAGTTAGTCATTTTTTTCATGTTCAAATCATCTTAAATGATTTTTCCATTTTATGACTGAACAAACAACTTGTGAACTTGGAGTGAATCATCTTAACGGGGCGTAGTGGTACAAAGCTGGGGTTTGACTCCCTCCTCTTTCTTCTTCAACGACAATCAAGGCAAAGCTCGCCGAGAACCATGTCATCAAGCAGCTCTAAGAACAATTTTTAAATTGCATAAAATAAAAAATACTAAGCTGATATCATGCACGACGCAATTTGAGTTAATCATGAACATGATTCGAGATTAATTTGAAGATAGAAATGGTTTCTTTAATGGTGCCGTCAACGATTCTAGCTCAAACTTCATTTGTTAAGATCCGAAGCAGTTGACCGTGAGATTCTGAAGCCTCTCAAAACAGTCACAAACTAATACAGACACACAGAGAGAGAGACGCCATGTCGACTAATTCGCTGCCGGTGCCACAGCAATCGGGGGAAACTTCGGGAAATACACCGACGACTGCTGAAATTCAGCTGTCTCAGGTGGCATCTACTCCAGTTCAGGTGCCACAACAAACGGGCCAAACGTCGGGAGGTGCAACGCCCCCATCTGTGTGCATCTTCAGGATGTGGGAGCACCACACCGCATACAAACCTCTCAAGAATCATTTTCTAAGACTAGGACCATATAACGAAGAACGTCCTCATTACCTCGAAAATGTCGTGCAGAGGGTAGTCCTGACTAGGTTCGGGAAAACTGAGGAAGAGGTTTTAGAAGCCATACATCAAGATGCAGTGACTGCTCGGGAGTGTTATGAAGGTGCTGACAGTGAGAAACATCATTTTCCAGAGCTAACTTTATTCAAAAAAGCCATGGTAAGAGATGGCTGCTTCATATTGGAGTTCATGCACATCATGACGGGAAACCGTGACCCCTTGAGCACCATCAACACCGACTTTTCCGCATACAAGTATCCCATAAACGGGATGTTACTGCGCCATATTCTGCTGGATATGCTGTTTTTGACAAACCAGATCCCCATGGTCATCCTTCGGAAGCTTCATGGATTTTTCGGTTACCAAAACCAGATGAACGCGATGCTCAACGAGTTCTTGGAGAAGTACTTTGTCGCCACGAGTGGCGGCGAAACCACAACAACAAATACAAATGGCGCTCCGAAGATTAATTTTGTTCAAGCTCTCCATCTTCTCGACGCTGCCAGGATCATTTTGCTGCCCGGAATGGTTAAACAACAAAAGCTGAAAAAGTCTGAATCTAATCCCCGCGGATACCATGGGATGAGCGTGTGGTACAGTGCCATCTGGTACAGTGCCCTTGATCTCAAGGATGGTGGCATAAAGATCATAAGAGCAAACGAAGGAATGGTGGAATACTCCGTGCACAAAAGGATCCTAAAACTTCCTGCCATTCGCATCAACAGAGACTCTGGTTTCATATTCAGTAACATGGTGGCCTTTGAGCAACGCCTTGAAGACACCACCGGCTCCGCGCAGCCGATATCTTCCTACTTGCGCCTTCTCAATGACCTCTTGCGCACGCCTGCAGACGTCCGAGCCTTGAGCTCCAAGCGTGTTATCATCAACAATCTTGGCCCCGAAGATGACGTCATCCAATTCTTCAAGGAACTCAAGCTGCAAGATACGTATGGCATGGGCATGCTCTCCGACACCCGAAAAAGCATCAACAGTCATTTGGAGCGCCGTATCGTGAGGTCCAAAGCTGATCTGTTCCGCAACTATTTTAGGAGCCCATGGGCTCTCTGCTCCGTGATTGCTGCGGGCGTTTTGCTAATTCTCACCACCCTGCAAGTGATTTACGCCATGCTCGCCTATCACCACCCACCTTCCTAGCCTCCAACTTTGTGAAAAATAATTCATGCGTGCATTACATGCCCTCAATAGCAATGAGTTACTAGTGCTACGTACACCAGTACAGCAACCGAAATGGATTTCTTTCTTTTGGTGAATAGGACCCACGTAGAAGCCGTGAGACCAATTTCATTCTCTCCTTTCTTTGTACTGTGTTGTCTGAATTAGCTTGTTCTTTCAGTTTGCTTTGGTAACGTTTAATGTCTTAAATAAGAACGACAGATCAGGCTGTCTTTGAATCTTAACGATATGGAACAACTTCAAATGGACCGGCAATATCCAATTCTTTCTTTGACCAGTTTTTCTTTGTTGCTTTTTAGTTACAAAGGGAAGCCGAAGCCTAACACACAAATGCACCTCCGGGAGTCAAACTCCGGTCAGTAGCAAGGGCCGCAAAGCACCGCGCCGTTAAGCTAAAGCCATAGGTACTTTTTTTATTTGTTGCTTTTCATCTTGGGACAAGGTGCATGTATCATCCCAAGATTTTGTTGTAGAGGCAAGCATCATGGTTGATTGCCTTTCTGAGAGCATGCTTACCATGTTCTCTGGGAAGTTGTATTTCATTTTGGATTAACGTTTTGATATATGTTTGGTCATGGTAATAAGCATCGTAGCAATGCCCCCTCCAAACTATTGATTTTCATATTTTGGTGTTACACCTTCAAGTCGAGCACCATTGTCCCTCCTCCAGGAGGTTGAAGAGGAGAGGGGTTTCTCGTAGCCTCTAAGGCCGTTGTGGTTATATGGTGCATCTTCAAAAATGGCTCGGATGATATCGGTGTGGTTGGTGTTAGGTTTTATTCTTTTTCTCTACAGTGGGAGGCCAAAGCCTAACACGCTTGCGAATGCAGCCCCTCATGGGTTCGAACTCGCCACCCGCGGGTGGGCGCCCTACCAGTGAGCTAAAGCTCTGCGTGCGGGTTGGTGTTAGGTAGAGTGCTGTGTATACGTGTTAAGACTGATAATTTCATTTATAAGCATGTTGACTATAACAGCATGCCTCCTAACACAGTAACAAAAGGGAATATCTCAGACCCCATGAATGGAGCATGTGCTAGTTCATCTTTGTACATTATTTGCTTTACACTGACGATCAAACAATTAATGACAAGCTTTACACTGGATGGATGATGCATCGCTAGCTTCACTGTGAATTTTTGGATAATCTGGTAGTTAACCTTCTAAATCAGATAAAAATTATCAAGAGTCGAGGCAGAGCAACGGTGACAGCAGTACATTCTTTCTCAATATATACGAGCGCATCTGATTTTATGAAATTTAAATAACTTAGAGACCACATCGGCCTTCAAGCATACAATTCGATTGGCCTATACAGGTCACGCTATGATAATCAAATAACTACAATGGTGAATTAGAGTTTTTCAGATTGGTTGCGAAAGTTTTATAGCTGCAAAACGCCATTCACCTTCTGCAAGAGAATGATTATGATCAACCTGCTTCAACCAACAAGAATATGCAACTTCCATTTATATTTCTGATAGTTAATCTGTCCCTCCAACAAAGATGCAATGAATGGAAACAAACTTTGTCTCCACAACTAATGAAAACTCGCGCAGTTACTACTTCTAAATGATAACTAACGAACATCATGAACATCATGTGCTCTAACTTACAAGGCAGATTCGAAGAATTCGCTAACACTTAGCGCAACGCGAGAAGGTTGTGTGTGCACAAACGCACACTCAAACACATGCATTCATATTCTGACTTGAAGTTCCCGAAAGCTTCTAATTTCCAACGTTTCACAAACATTATACAGATTATAGACTTCATATTGAACAGTTCTTTGCTTTCAAAGTTTTTGAACAGATTTTGAATCAATCTGACAATAGTAGAAACCTGACATTTTAAGATCCTGATATGTAGGACGTCAAGATTTTGACACGTCTAATCTATTAAATTGTTAAAACTGAGGTCCTGCACGCCATCACATTCAAACATCTAAGTTCGTTTAGTTTTTGACCTTTCGTAGACCTGGAGAAACAAATCGAGCGCCAATTCATGAAGTTCCTGTATCTATTGCTTAATGCTTGCAGTTTCAGGAAGCTGGAGGGCCACAAAGGATGCAGACGGCTCCCAACTTCAACTTCCAAACATCAGTGACGGATGTCCTTCTTTAATGGCAGAAAATCGACCAAAAGTTATAGCCCACGGTTGCAATATTCAGGGCTATTCCTAATACGTAATTGATAGTTCACCTAGATAGTCTGGTGGGCAATTGATCCCCCCACCGTACAAAATTTTCTAGATCTTCCATATTTGCAGAGGTCGCACCATTCACACAGTCCTTAAAGATTGTCAATGACTAGGGAGAGACATGAACAACAGTTACACAACAACAGTTACACAGTTTCAAGCCGTCAATAACGAAGAAAGTTAAACATGAAAATTTTCACTCCCAAGCTAGAAAACTCGAAAGAAGAGACAACTCCCAAGCTAGAAAACTCGAAGGGAGAGACATGAACAACAGTTACACCAAGCCGTCAATAAGGAAGAAAGTTGTAAACATGAAAATTTCCACTCCCGAGTTAGAAAACTTGAAGTGAACTTTTTCGTATCTACACTTGCACGAGCGTGCCAGCTAACGTACTAATTTTGAAACGATTTTTTGACTTTGGCGATTGTAGGTAAGCAGACTCTTTTCTCTTTAAATCTTCTTGAACCGATGCTCAAGGGTCGGTTTAAGCGCTTAGAAACTTCGACTTTCAAACAAGTTTTACTTAAAACAATAAGTTTTTTGACAAATTCAGTTCGTGCACTCTTTGCCAATTTTATTACGAGGCTGGGCGTCCCTAGATTTCTTGCAAATTTTATTTATTTAGGCCTGATGTGTGTGCGGAATGTGTGGCCTAGTTTCAACATGGTTTGAGCGAGGGTTCGAGCATTTTGCCGCAATGAACGGATGCAGAGATGCTATAAACTCTTTTGGGGTTTTTGAAAACGATGATTGAACTCACCCGAATTGAAATTTGCAACTCACTCTACATCCGAAGTAAAACTCACACGAATTTAAAGTATACTCACTCTACTTTCACGAAAGTAAAACTCACGTGAATTTAAAGTGCAACTTACTCTACTTTCACGAAAGTAAAACTCACGCGAATTTAAAGTGCAACTCACTCTACTTTCACGAAAGTAAACTCACGTAAATTTAAGTGCAACCACTATACGATTACGAAAGTAAACTCACGCGAATTTAAGTGCGGCTACTCTACTTTCACGAAAGTAAAACTCACACGAATTGAAAGTGCAACCCCACGACTTACGTGAAAGTAAAACTCTTGCTAAATGAAATACGTATACTTGCTTAATATCAGAGGGGGTTCGAAGTATAGAATGTTTATAATATATATTAAGGCAGAGAGCGGAAAGGCTCAAGTGTATGTGAGTGTAAAGAGTGAAAAGACTCAAGTGCTCATGGGTGCGATCGTGTTCATCCACCAATTAATAGCGAAAAGGCTCAAGTGCTCGTGGGTGCAATCATGTTCATCCACCAGTTAACAGCAAGAAGGCTCAAGTGCTCGTGGGTGCGATCGTGTTCATGCATGAATATTACAACATGGGGGGAGGCTTCGCTCCATTAATACAACCCCGTTTCAAATTGAATTTAAGGGAAAAAGCAGTTTAAAATAAAAGTTTTAAAGACTTACAATTTTTCCTTTCATCGAGCTCGGGGTTCGACCAGGTCAAATCAGCCCCTCCACTTGGTGTGGTTCGGCTAAGTCAGGTCAGCCCAAGGTGTCGCTATGGGCTAGGTGCAGTCCTCTTGCCTTTAAGCTGGGTTCGGCCAGGTGTAGCCGGTCCAAGGTGCAGGTTAAGAGCTGGCCCACTTGTTGGTGTGGTTCAGCCAAGCAGTTGGCCCACTGTTTGGTGTGGTTCGGCCAAGCAACTGGCCCACAGTTTGGGCTTGGTTCAATCCAAAGTACAACCCACCTTGTTGCAGCCACTTTCGTTGACCGAGTCTTCCTTGATCAACCGTGAGCTCCAAGGTGCAGCCTTCTTCCCTAACTCGAACCCACTTGGTTGCAGCCCACTCCCTAGGTCGAGCCACCTTGATTGCAGCCGGTCCTCCACTTGGTGCAGCCTTCTTCCCTAACTCGAGCCCACTTGGTTGCAGCTCACTCTTGGTGAAGCCCACAATGTTGCAGCCCACTCCCTAGGTCGAGCCACCTTGGTTGACTTTCACTCCCTCTCTCTCCTCCTTTCCCAAAGCTCCCAAGATTTCCAAAAGTGAATTCACCACAACCCCCTTGGCCCTATTTATAGGCCAAGGGTGGTTCTTTGGATTGGGTTTGGATCCTAGGATCCAACCCGATCCAATCTTCAGTGGGACTTAGATCTGAATTTTTTGGTTCACATCCAATCCAAACTTTTTCTTTTGAGTTTTTTTTTGTACATTAAACGAACGGTTTTCGAGCGAGCTCCGATTCCTCGGTAACCCGATTTTAGGCTGAGTTTTTCCCAGTCCTTTGATTGGCCAATTTCCTGCTTTTCGGACCTTTTGCTGTTTGGTTTTTTATCTATCTAATCTCGTCTCGGGCTTGTTTTTTATGAGATCAATCTCGGATTTTCCAACGGACTCTGATTTTCGTTTTGACAGGCCTGACCTTTGATTTCTGACGGGTTCATCAGGGCCTTGGTTTCATTTTGTACTTTTTGAAGCTGAATTTGACTTTTGAAATGGACACAGGGTTCGATCCTCCGTCTCGCTTTTATCCGGATAGGCTGGGCCTTTCCTTCACTTTTTGACCATGATCTCGAGCTGGATTTTGGATCAGGTTTCACCTGTTCGTTTGAGCTGTTTTGCAATCCTTGGGTTTTTTACTTTGAATTTAAAACCTTTGTTTTGAAATATTTTTCGAAAAGGTTAAAACTTCAAAGTTTTTGGGGTTTTGAAAGTTCAAAAAGGCTGTGAGCTGATTTTCGAAATTCAGGAGTTTGGTTGAAAACATTTTCATTTTGGGGTGTTTACAAAAGTGAAAATTTAAAGTGTGTGTTCGGGAGGTTGTATTTTCATTCTCTTATATATATATATATATATATTTGTGAGTTATAGCACAGAGCCAAAGGTAAGCGTGTTTGTTCGCCATACTTGAAGAGAAGTGCTGCCCCCGTTGATTTCGTGGGGACAATACAGAGATCACTGTATAAGGACAGGCAAATATTAGAGCCATCCTAAAGATTCTCTAGATCAACCATGGTTGGTTTATGATGCTTATGATGGAACTCATTACTTTAATTGATGCAGGGTGGATCGGGATATGCAACAAACATTTTGTTTGAGAAACTTACATTCCAAAATGTAAGCAACCCAATATTCATCAACCAATACAACTGTGACTTGGACAAGCCATGCCATGAAGAGGTAAGGGCATCTGAGAAGTCCATTTGCTTTCGTATAAAAATTTCTCTAAGATGATTAGGAACTATGGCTATTTCATTAACACAATCGAACCAAGAAACTGGCACCATTGAAAAAGCTTTAACAATCTCTGAAAGATTTGCCATTAATAATCGTTCAAAGATTCTCGTATCTGTAATCTGGGTTTCAAGATTGCTAAATGCTGCTTAAGTTTATATATATATATATATATATATATATATATATATGTGTGTGTGTGTGTGTGTGTGTGTGTGTGTGTGTGTGTGTGTGTAAAAATAGTAGGGAGAGAGAGATGTATGTGTGCGTGTCCACTTGATTCCAAGGAACCCATAAATCGTAAGAAATTATTGGAAAAACTTTCATTGTATAGTATTTAATCCCTTAAAAGAGGATCATAAAAGTTGAGCTCAAATAAATTCTTTATTTGGTTTCATCCGATAGTTATAAACTTTACATCGTGCTAGCTGATATGTCTTTGATTTGTTGCAGCAATCAGCAGTGGAGATAAGCAATGTGAATTACATTCGTGCAACTGGTTCTTCGGAAACTGATGTTTCTATTAAGTTGGCATGCAGTAAGACTACTCCCTGCAAAAATATTGTCTTCAACAACGTCGATGTTAAGTCTACAAGCGATGAAAAGCCGGTTTCTTCATATTGTGATAATGCCGATACAACAATCAGCGGCATCGTCAGACCTCCCTTAAACTGTTGAATCGCATGTATGGATCCTGTATCCTAACATGTAGAGACCTTCTAAACAAAAAGTAATTCGTGACTGATTAGATGGAGTTGCAATTATGTCCATTTGTTGTCGCGCTTTGGTTTTGTGATGAAGGCAACTGTTTGTCCTTCTTGCTCAGCTTGTCTCCATCTCTGTAAGATTAATGACTTTGGATATAGTATCTCACGTGCCTAGCAGTGTTATTCGGCTCGGTTCTTTATGGGAAAAGAGGACAATTAACAAGATCCATATGCAGAATTTGTGCAACAATGACCAAGAACAAAAGGATTTCCAATATGAATATGCAGAAAATAAAGAACAACAATGCAAACAACTTTTACATGAAACCCCATTCGACGACAGAGGTAATATGGAAGGCAAACCAAGTATGAAGACTTCTTCTCCAGGTCGCGTTAATGTCGAAAGATCAATAAGATGAACACGTTGGTGAACGGAATCACCAATTGAAACAAGATGGAACACCCAATAGGCTGCTGTATTCTCTCTCTTAGTCGTGCTCTGAAGGGACCTCTATTTCTCAGTGTGCGGCTACTCTTTCTACGTGAAGAAGACCAATGAAAACCTATTCTTCATAAACGCCCACATTCAAAGACAAGATCAAAGCGCTCATTGCACATGACTGTAGACACCCCACAGTGAACGTGACTTTTCCAATGCCAAAACAAGAACGGCAGAAAGTGTTGAGTTTTGCCAAATTTGAAGACAATACCTCGCACAATCAGGGCCAAGTCGTTTAGAGCAGACGTCCTTTGGGTAGTTAAGATCAATCAAAATCTGCCAATCGAGATGCATATTCATTTGGTTTGTTTGAGGATCTGTTATAGGATAGTTTCTATCAGATGTCAGATTACGGAATCTTTTCGCTCCATTAAATGGCACAAGCACATATACATGCTTCAGGGTTTGGATCTCAACTCAGCATCGGACCCAAATGACCTTGTTTAATCCAATTCCACTTAATGAATTAGATTGTGGGTACAGTTCGAGAACTTAACTGGATTCAGCTCTGATCTGCAATTTCATGTCCACTTGTGATGCATTAATAACCAAATGTTCGAAGGAAAGAGAATTCGAAACCCTTGCCTCTTCATATCCTTGTGTTTGTGAATCCGTTAAAAAGTGGAAAGAGAATTTCAACTTCTTGGAATTCATGAATTTTCAGTTATCATCAAACAGATGAGAATTCTCTTTCGACTTCCAATTTTTCTTGTGGTGTCATGGGGGTTCTGTATCCGGTGGAGCTCTGTTGCGTATTTTAGGAAAGTTAGCACTATACTACCTATGTACACATAAAAGTCCTATATACTCAACCAGGCTAGCTAGTACGAGCCCAGCTGAACCAAAATTGCACAATTCATGTTCAGCTCCTTTGGCATGATGAGTAGGGATGGCAACGGCGGAGACGAATATAACTGTATCGGGCCCCAACCTGTATGTATTTGTTTGTGTATCTTTATATACTTACATATATATACATAAATATATGTGTGTGTGTGCGTGTCTGCCGGGTAAGGGTTGGGGCAACCTACCCCCATGCCCGGAACTGAACCTAATCAGGTCGGATCAGTATTGCCATCCCTAATGATGAGACTTGCTCTTGGTTGAATCATTCAGATCATGAACTGAGCAAACCGAGCTGAGCACCCGGTTCATTTACCATCCTTAAGAAGGCAGCGTGCATTTGATCCGTCATTTGTTTTCTTATGTTCTTAATACTTTAAAGTAAACATAGATCGCATGATAAAAGAGATATATGTTTCAGTTAATGCTTATCTAATAAAAAATGTAGAAAAAGAAAATGGTACGTCTGAAAACAGTAAAAAAGGTTTTACACCCGCATTTGAATACGGTTAACGTGGTGATTAACCTTACTAATTGAGCTGTATATATTAGGGAAACCCTTCGACATCTTCCTTTCCACAAAACCGATGATGATTACGTCTTTGCATTGTCGTGCAACCATGCAACCTCTCATTTATGCCATCTGCTTGATTTCTTTGCGTTGTGAGGCTTCAGAATCGATCACCTTAAGCGTTGTTGAGTTTGGTGCTGTTGGCGATGAACGAAGAGACGATGCTGAGGTACGTATACAGTTTTCTTAATGCAGTTTCTTCCCTTCTTTTTCTACAAATGCTTCTCGTAACAGGCACCAGAGGACCACCTCATCTTTGTTGTGCTACTTTAGGTAGACACGGAACACAATAGAAACGCTCATACCCAAAATCTTAACCAACTTTTGGCCTAATTCTCTAACTCTATCCTAATGAACGGTTGATTATTCACCTTATATATCAAATTCATCCTTTCCACAAGTTCGGTTTTGAGAATATAGTTATCAGAATTTTCTTTGTTTGCTGCTCTAATTCGTCCTCATTTGGAATCAAATCTTTAATGTAAACGCTTGGTAAAGAAATTGGTTGCGATTTTGGTGCTGATACCGTCATTAAATCTAAAAAATGCAGTTCAATCAAACACACTAAATCTAAAAATGCAGTTAAATCAAACACACCCGCAAAATCGTCTACACAGAAATCATTGGATAATCGTAAATCAAGTGATTAAATACCTTTGAAAGCCGGAGGAGATTTCACAACGCTTAAGGAATACTCAAATCAGTCATTCATCAGTTATGATCTGAAGATACAATTGCAAGTCACAAACAAGAAATTGTGTGGATTACAAAGATTAATGCTTAAGAGACCCTACTGAGACCTATGGCTTGCTACGCTTTTTTGGTTGAACAAAAAAGAGAAATTGTAGAATTTTACCCTACATGTTTTGACTTGGAAAAAATTTCAAGGAAAAGGCATAAGATACTGAAGAAACTTCAAATCAGAAGACAAAATGAAAATGAAAAACAGTTGAGAGAGGGAGAACCAGAGAAGAACAAAGGGCGCTCAGTGGTGGCGATAAAGATAAATAAGGTTCGATTCTGCCAGCAATCTTTCCTCAACACTTTTTCAGAAGAGGGAGCTTTTTATCCTCATCGCGCCCTTTGTTACCACCATTTCTTCCCCGAATATCAGAAAACTTTAAGAAGGAAAAGATACAGAAACGAAATGAAGGAGAGAATACGGATCAGAAGAGAAGAACGCTCAGGTCAGCGGGGTAATCAACATGAATTTCGGGATCTTAAAAGATCGAGAACTTCAATCTGGTCTGTTGAGCTTGAAATTTCGTGAGTCATCACCACGATTCTTCTCTCTTTACCCCTCGGTTTCGGCTGATCGAATCGTCAATCGATTTGATACAGACGATGCTAAAGCCAAATTCTACAAAACAACTGTACAAAAACAAGAAATCGCAAAACCTAGAACGCCATTTCTCTCGGGAAAGAATAACCCAAGCACCATCTCGCACTGAAACAGGTAAAACCCTAATCTTATCGCAAAAGATCCAAAACTCCACGAACGTGAGGAGAACTCTCCTCCCATCCCCTCTATTTAATGGGAGGAATTAGGGTTTTCAGTTTTTGCATGACCATCTTTGCCCCTATGCATTTCTGAAACGGACATGTAATTTCTAGGTTTTTCGCTTTTATTAGGTGGTATTGGTTCGGGCCGGGTCTAGGTTATCCGAATCAAGTAGTTTCACGGGTCGGGTTTGACTCCTAAAACAAGGTCTGAGGACAAAAGAACGGGTTATGGATCCATCAATTCTGCAAACCAATTTTGTAACAGAACACGTTAAACCCTGTATCAGCATAGAGATGCAGCGCACATATATTTCACCATAATAAGAAACTTTATTTATTCACTAAAGACTATCTTATATTTAAAATAAGAATACATAAGATATAAGATAGCACAAAGAGAAAGAGCTCACCTGGTTAAGGGGTCAACTTACAAGTAGAAGGTCATGAGTTCAATATTTGGGTGTTTATCTAGCTATCCTTCAACATAAAAAAAAAAAAGAAGAAGAAGAAGAAGAAGCACATAAAAATACACATATAAGTCTTTTTTCTATATTAGATGGGTATCTGGCAACCATGTATGTAAGGATATGATCGGTTGTTTGACAGCATAAGCAATAAGAAAACTTTAAAAAAATGTTATTTAGTTAATATTTCAAAACTTAATTTTGGTTTAGTGAAACCATATAAACCCATACCTAAAACTCCAATTAATAGAAAAATTAAACCTCTTAACGGAGTAAAGGCATTTCTTTCCTCCTCCACGTATGGATAGAAGTAGGTAAAGAGGAATTAACTCTAACTCCCACATTATGAGAAAAAGTAAGAAATCTTGAGAAGAATTTCTTATATTAAATGGGGTCGGCTACATTGAATCTTTTATTCTACCAAGCTCAATCATGTCTCATGCTAACAGATAACTAAACATAAGTTAGATCATTCTTTATTATTTTCTTTCAATATTTTTGTGGTTTTTCCTTTTTTCTAACTTTTAAAATTTTGACTATTTAGTTTTTCATATCTTTTTATCGGAGCTTCCTTTGGTTGTTTGTTCACGTATGAGTATGCAAACCATGTTAAGCTATTTTCTCTCATTTTATCATTTATTGGTATTATCTCTAATTTATTTCCAATAACCTCATTATATATATGATTTTGCTCGTGTAACTATCCATCCATCTCAACATCTTTATTTATATTATGGATATTTTTTTAGATAATAGATTAACTAGCCAACACTCACAACCATATAACATATGAAGTCCAATTATTGCTCTATAACATTTATCTTTCAATTTTAACCAACCTTCATTAATTAATTTTATGTATAACATTTCAACCATTTTTTTATCCTATAAAAAAATTATCTTAGGTATTTAATTGAGGGATGCAATGTGTGTCAATATTAATTTATATGTCATAATGAAACTTGCATTCCATATATTATGTCTTTGTTGTACTAAGTTGGAAACCTTTACTTTTTGATGTGTTTCTTTAAATTTTTAATTTTTTGTTAAACTTTTTCCTTACACTCGTCTCTAACATAATGTCATCCGCAAACAACATACACCAAGATATTAACTTTAAGAAGTTTGGCATTTCTTCATGAGTTATTTTACATGTCTCTTATAAAATTGAAGCATAGAAGATAATCAAAATAGTTGTTGCAAATAACATAATACCTTTCCATGTTATGTGATATTTAACCGTAAAAAGTGCAAATGATACGTGTTATTTGGAATATAAGTCTACAAGGACCTTAACTAATGCGCTTCAAGCAAGGTTGTTCCACTATAGGGGTAAGGCTCTTTTAAACTAGCTTTCTCCATTTACAAAACTTGAATTGGAGACCTTGCTGAAGAGGAATGCACTAAACTGACCAAGTGTGGGCATATCAATCCAAATATTTTGATATATGATAAACTCATATGAACGAGAAGATCTTCTAGTGGTGTTTATGCTTAACTTTTACCCAAAGAGTCAAGGTATATCAATAAGAGAGAAAAGGTATGATCTACAATTAAATCCATTGTCCTTTTATCTATTTAACTACGATATTAGTTTCACCATAAAAAAAATCTAAAAGGATCATTGATTTTTACCAAGCAATGTTTGATAGATAACATTATTATTTGCCTCCAAACATTTCAAGATGAGGCTTAAGAATTTGGTGTGCAAAAGTTTAAAGGGCTTCAAGTTGTTGCTTTAGTATTTTACTCAAGTGTCACCTAGACAAAGTAAGATGACAACAAAGTATCACTCGGTAGGCTAAATGGGTTTGATTCAATCTCAGGTGAACCCAAATCTAAATATGCAAGATTCAACTAAGTCGGATTCAAGTAGTATTAGGATCTGATCCTAATCCATATTTCCATACACAAGTCAATGTATCAACAAAATTGTCAGTCATACCTTAAGGTCATTTTAGTCATTGTATACATATGCATATAGAGATATAAGGTACTGGCAAGTGCTCAAATTCCATTTGTGCTTAAATTTACTCAAACATCTCTATTGTTTAATTGACATGATCAATGGTAAATATTTGATTTAAAAGTATCATTGTATTTTTATACTTTATGTTGGTGGATGGAACACTTTTTGCATTATTACCTAAATCATTCATCTCAAATATCAAATAGTTAATATAATAAAGGCGAGTTTAACAAGGATGGAGTTTGAGCATTGAATACTACCTCTATATATATATATATATATATATATATATATATATATATATATATATATATATATATATATATATATATATATATATATATATATATATATATATATATATATATGTGTGTGTGTGTGTGTGTGTGTGTGTGTGTGTGTGTATAGGAAAAGTGGTAATGCATAATATCTTTTGGTGCATAATGTTACATAAATATCTCTACCATTTGATATTTGAAGTCACTCGTAGATATTTTAATTAAAAGTATTATTATATTTTTGTAATGAAAAGTATTTCAAATATCTATTATTGATATTAAAAGTCAAATAGTGGAGATGTTTTAGTAAGATATTGCAATTTAAATATTGTGCTCATACTACTCTATCTCTCTCTATTTGATATATATATATACTTTTTGAATTTAAATTTTAATCATCTACCAATCAAGATGAATTATCAAGATTTCTTTGGTGTGGTGATACTTAAGTGTGCTAACATATACCAAGTTCTCTCTCTCTCTCTCGCTCTATATATATATATATATATAGTGGTAGATATGCATTCACAAGAAAACTCTTTTTTGCTTTTTCTTTTGGATTATCAACGTTTAGGTGTGTTCATGCTGCAATTACTCGATGGTTGCCCCAGACCTGCCTTCTTTTGGTTAAATCAAAACTGGCTGTTCACAACCGTGGATTTTGGTTTGACCTGAAACCATGAACCGAAACGAACATAGTAGGTGCCGGTTACCGAACTGGGATTCTGGTTTGATCAGGTTAGAATTCGGTTTTAACTTATAAATTCTTAAAAAGGATGAAGTATATAACAAAAACTTTTTAATCAAACATATAATACAGATAAAATAAGCCAGGCCGTAGACAATCATCGATACTGACTAGTCAGTAAGTACACAATGTACTACCATCAATATAAATGCTTTTAATGGTTACACTGTATAAGGTACGCAATCATACTATATATTTAGGTTAATTTTGCATATAAATTAATTTTTTATTTAAGTAATTTCATGTTGCAATATAAGGAGAACACTGTTTGGTTTTGAAACTTAAATTATTAATTTTAATTTCAAAATTTTTAAAATCCTAACCAAAATTAGATTTTGAAAGTATTAAAAGAGGTAGAGAACAAACGTAAATGTTGGAAAGAAACAATAAAGAATGATGATGGAAGTTAACTTAGTTGTTGTTATTGTTGTTGAAACAGTTGTTGAAACCGAGGGAACCCTTTGGTTCTTGTCACAGTTTAGGTTCCTTGATTTAGAGCTTTTATGGTGGTGTGGCCCAACTGGATGTCACACACATCTATTCGGTGTCACGGTTTCCGGGCGGCTATTACCGAGTATCACCCAACATGGGTTCTACGTCATATTACGTGGTGTGCTCCCCGGTTAAGTAGGTGCTCGCCTTTCCGATCGTCATTTCCAACGCCCGCTTGGGCCAGAGAACGCCAGCGCCATTCCGGTGGGCGCCGGGAAGCTTATAGCTGTCCGATTTGAAATGCTGAGGGCTCATCCGCCGTCCATCATTCTCCGCGATGCCCTCCCCGCGTGCTTCCTTCTCGCGATCCCCGTCGGCGCCGTCCTCGTCCGGCGACGCTGCGCGGGAGAGGGAAGTTGAGATCGCAGCCCGACGGGCGCGAGAGGCGGAGGAGATTCTCCGGGAGGCGCTCCGGCGGCAGAGAGACAGCTGCGGCGCGTCTGATCGTCGCCTGCCGAAGCGGTGCGATCGTCATCCCGACGAGTCGTGCGTCGCCCACGCCATCGGCAATCTATGCCAGAGCTTCCTTCTCTCCTACGGCGTTAGGGTCGGCATCGGAATCCTCCTCCGTGCATTCAAGCTCGCTCGGGGCCAGTCCTACGCTTCACTACTCGATCTCAAGGTCCGGTATCGGTCGATGCCCTAATTTACGCTGTTTTTCTGCGGAATTCTCCTACTCTCTTGTTGCCTTTGGAGTAAAGCGGGAATCAGTTTCCTGTTCCCTGTGTAATGGTTTTAAAACTAAATTCAAGGAAATATTACTTGTTTTGGAATAGAGCAGTACCGAAATTGTAAATTTTCTACTTTGTTATGGATCTTCTGATCTCCGAAGTTCCGGCAAATGCATTTTCTACCTTAGTATGGATCCTTCTAATTATGTATGCGAAGAAGTGATGAGTTGGATTTCTTCCCCTGTATTTGGAAACGATTGCATATACGAGCAAGATTGTACGCACATGCTAGGCAGATTGGAAGTTTAAAGATTCGCATACTTTTATGTTGTTTGATTTTCTATCTTACGAGACCTTTGTCGATTTTTTGTTGTTGTTTTGCCAGCAACTTGTGTCTGAGAAAGACTTGATTGTGAGAGAGGAAGCATGCCGTATCGGGCTGCTTTTTGGTGGGTTTACGGGCTCGTATCATGCTATTAGATGCCTGCTTAGGAGGATGAGAAAGGAAGAGACGCCTTCAAATGTGTAAGTTTTTGCTTGGATAGATACTGGTTCTTGTTTAAAAAATTGGATTTCCGTGTATCAACTTAAGATTGAAATGGTATTAGGTGGTTTGTCCTACTCAAAGTGTCGGCTCAATGAGCTCATGTGAGGGCTTTTTATATGCTCTCGATCATGGCAATGCGGTGTTCATTAGCCAAGAAAGCTTATGTTATACTTGGTAAAGCTTGACTTAGTTGTAATTGCCTAACGTTAAATCCTGAGACATCCCAATGGACTAGTCTCCACTTTGCTGAACTGTTAGATATCTTTTTGCTGATATTGTTTTCATTAGGAAACATCAAGCCTGCTTCTTGTTCTTTCTGCATTCAGGTTTTAAAGATGTCTTGTGTTCTTATTCTGAAGCATTTCTGGTTTCGTTATCATGTTTCTTTATTAACGTCAAATAGCATTCATGAAGGATGAAACAGAATTTTGGCAGGTACAGTTGCTGGTTTATCAATTTTAGCATTAGATGGCTCTAGTAGGAGGCGCACTCTTGCCCTTTATCTTCTTGCACGTCTTTCACAGGTAGACATCATGTCTATTGATGTCTCTCTTTTTTTTTCTTACAATAGTGGTTGATTAGCTACCACTTTAGCTACGGATTGGTAGCTGTTACTGGATATTCAAATGCTTACATATTACCCGATCTTGCAGTGTGCATATAATTCAGCCAAATCAAAGAATAAGTTTCACTTTTGGGGAAGTCATTGGGGACATGGAGATTCTTTGCTGTTTGCTTTTGCTTGTTGCCAGGTGAGGTTTGAGCTTGTTTAGTTATTTCATCAACATGTTTAGCGCAAAGTGTTGAAATCTACGTTTGCATTATTAAATGTGACGATACCATGTCATGATATTCATTTCTGACTTTGTTAATAAAGTTTCCTCATACATCATCGAGAGAATGATGTTTATCTCACTAATATGATGGTGGTTGATTCACTCTCTTCTTGATGGGCTTCCATAACAGGAAATATTCGTCCAAGCGTTTCTCCAAGCATGTTCTAAATTTTGTTAGCTTATACTCCATTTTGTTAGGTTGATAATTGTTTGTTAGGCCAGCAATTGGTGAATGATTTTTCTTCAACTGAATCACCATCCTTCATTGGAGTATCCTATCACTTTATACAAGGTTATTCTTGAGTAACTCTTCGCAGAATGGTTTCTTGTTGTATTAAGAGTGGTTTAGTACCTTGCCTTTTTCTCCTAATATGATCGATATCTTTGTTCATACTTCTGTCTTAGCCGTCTTGCCTTTTTCTCTTTGTACCTTTGTTCTGTATATGATTTACTGTTATGTTTCCTTCCTTTCATTAATGTAGATGCATATGCATGTTTTCCTTCATATGCACTGCATGTAATTGTGCTCTCCTCCAACATAGTTGTTTTTTGTTTGTTATGCTGTCAAAGTTATTATGGCTTGATGATGTACAATCCAATCTCACAACTTGCAATAACCAAAGAAAACAGGCAAAGAAATGTTATATGAAAACGTGATTGTTAACTTATGATTTGCATACTTGCAGGTTATGTATGCCTTTGTGATGCGGCCAGAGACCCTGCCCAAGACGTATCGGGATTTTATTCAGAAAACAGGTCCAGTTGCTAAGTCTGTGTATAATGCCGTCCGTGACTCTTGCCGAGGAGGGCGTGTTGACATTGTTGCTCTTTCTGCCTTCCTTTCTGACAAGGGACTCAACTCAATAAAGTTGGAAGAATATCCTTCCATAATTCCATGCTCTATAATTCATCCGGACACAGATTCATGCCTAGCTCACAATGCGAACGTGGCATCAACAACCTTTAGAAAAACATTTCCATTGTACTTCTCCCTGACATTTGTACCATTTGTTGTCCTTCGTCTACAGAAAGTAAGCTTGTCATTTACTGTCATTTGTTGTTAAATATTTATTTTTGGTGCCCGACTTAGAAATGAATTTCAGTCTACTTGTTTCTGTGGGTTTGCATACCTTCTGCATCGTATGTCTAATTTCTATGCAAATTTATCTCAAGATGCATTTTTTGTCTGTGTGTTGAAGGTTTCAAGATATTGTTTTCTTTGTAAACATCTCCTAGGATCTTCATATGCCTAACAAAGCCTTCTGCTTCCTTTTTTGCGTGTAGGGTGGGGTGGTTGTTCTTGTCTGTTTCTGTTAACGATGTCTTTTCAGTAACGTACTTTGAAAAAACCTGTTTGTGTTGTAGTTTCTTTAATTCGGTTTGAAGTTTTGTCCAGTTCATGCAATCTCCTTCTCGTACTTGCTGGAATGCTGTCAAAGCTGCCATACGCTCAACCACATTTTTGTCGGCATTTGTGGGAATTTTTCAGGTAGAGATTTCTGTTCATTCTAATCCTGTGATTCATATAACATATTTCTAATAGGCCATTGTTTGATTGTTGCTAGGCGGTCGTATGCTTACACAGGAAGGTAGCATCAAGGGACCACAAACTCTTGTACTGGATTGCTGGAGGAATTGCTGGAACATCTGTGCTCTTGGAGAAGAAAGAGAAACGATCTGAATTGGCACTGTATGTTCTCCCACGAGCTGGAGACTCATTATGGTACATCTTAGTAAATCGACACCTCCTTCCGGATATAAAGAACGCTGAGGTATGCTACTACTTTCTCCTTATGTATTTGTGGTGGAGTTTTCTGTCCTTAGTAGGTGATTATTCAGGAAAATCATGTACAACCAACGTAGTAGCTGGTGCTAGTTTAATGTGCTTGACTTGCTTCCTTAGGCAAGTAGATAATCCATCAACTAATCTGTCGTCTATGTACCTAAAACTAAGTTATGAGTCTATTCTGATAATGTTTTTCTTTCTATTACTCAGCCCCTCGTATGCTTTTTCTATCCAAAAAAGCCCACTCTCCTGATACTGACGAAGGCAAAAGTGGATAGAATGACCACATGAGAGCCTAGGTTCCTGTTAAATGGTGGCTCCATACTCTTGAGATATTTCCTTTAGAACGTTTGATGTTGCAAAGACGTTTATGATCTTGGTACTTTACTTTTATTAAGATTGTCCAATTATGCCGAGATGTTTGCCATTGCTTACTGTAGTTTCCGAAGGGAAGTGCTTTTCATTCCTTCGACTTCCCTAAAGCCATCCTCTTCACTCCCCAAATGTAGCGGGTGTTGAACTCATTGCCTAGTTCAACTGGAAGCCTGGCGAGCTGGCCCGTTGCCAAGTTGGCATTATTTCAAATTACGATTTTTTTCTTTAAATCGTTATCTGGGCATTGTATGTGAGCTGCTTTTTTTATCTTTGGCTGCTAAATTGTTGGGATCATGTTTGCAATATAGTTTGAAATAGTTTAAGATACCGACTTGTTACTTCGACATTTCATCAAAGCAATGCAGCATTTGCATCGATTCTCTCTTGTAAAGCTGATCGGTTTATGGTCAATGAAATACATGTTCATTATCTTTGTGACTTGATAAATAAATCTGTTGATGTCCATGAAACTTGATTATGATCTTCAATGAGCATTTCTATATCTGATGCAGGTGGCTCTTTTCTGTTTATGCATGGGAGGAATCATGTACTACCTAGAATATGAGCCTGACACCATGGCGCCCTTTCTCAGGGGTCTCATTCGTCGATTCCTCACGAGCAGAATAAGCAACGCGGATCCTCCTGCGGGCCAAGATGCATTGTATCCTCACCTACTCTCTGACAGTCCCTTTAAAACAAGGTCAAGATCCCTTGACAAAGTCGAGAAGGAAACACGAGCTACCAGAGAGCAGTATAATCTGGAAGCAATCCCTGGGCTTTAGACATTCTTCTTGGCTTAGTCTTGAGATCCTTCGGCATCCCAGTGTCGTTCATCTGATAAAGCTGGATTATGTTTCCCAAAATTACTATTTGTAACAACTCTATTTTGCAGCTCCGATGATCTGAATGGAAGAAATTAATATTGAATTAAATGCTTCTCTCTCTCTCATCTTGAGTTTCTTTTTCTTCTACTTTTTGCATTGCTTTTCTTTCCTGTGGTTTCCTCATGATGCAAGAATTGTCAGCACAAACAATTAGTCCTCATTGTATAAGATATAAATAATTAGGTATATCACGTTATAGTTGGTTGGCAATTAATGAATCATTCGTCTGTCATTCAGAATTGTAGCACTTCGTTGATCATTTAATAGTTGGTTGGTAGTTGGGTTTATCTATGGTGAGGGTCTATCCTCGTACATAGCCAGTCTGAAGCTCAATAAAGAATGGTTGTGCACTAAACTGCCAGCAGCAATCTTTGAGATCTTTCGCATCTATTTTTTCAATCACTACTTTTCGAATCCTTTGACAACTACTTCCCAGATCCCATGAGAACTCCGAAGTTGAGTGTGCTTGGGTGAGAATATGATCTGAAAACAAGTGAACTCTAGAAAGTCTTTGGTTACAATGAGGAGGCTGAAATCGGGTATGACAGCCCTGCGTATCGAACTCATGACATTTGTCTTGTGAGTCGAGCCCCCTACGAGGTGAGCCAACGCTCTGAGTGCAACTCTTAGAAGGTCTATGTTGCACCTTTTAGTCACGCACCTAATACAGGAAAAATCCCAGTTACGTTTTAAGTTTAAGGGGTGAAAGTTTGGTATATGTGCTCATTAGCTGTGCTGATGCAACTAATTGTGTGGGATGGAACGATTCGTCCGGGCCAACCGAAAGGAATGTATTTGTCACAACCTCCTTGATGTGCAAGCACTTATCAACCTAAGATCAATAAGGGGTTTCCAAGGGTTGAGGATCATGGGATCGAATCGGGGTTTATAAGATCTCACCACACTATTTTTGTCCTAAATATATGTATGTATACATAAACCCATGAGAATCATATAATCCGCACCAGTTGAATTATGTGATTCTTATATTTATTGCCTGAGATGATCAACTGATTATACGATTAATGGAATTTAAAAATAAGAAAGCAATTCTCATGTTGTACCGTGAGATCCATCTGGGTCGCAAGATCCTAAGAATCACAAACTCAGGATTCCGATCCTATTGGGATGACATGCAATAGGATTATAGGACCCTTCTCTTTAGATATGGAAAGAACCGCAAGCAGTGGCGGATGTTGACATTGGTGTGGGGTGGGGCAAATAGCTCATGAAACTGTTTAAGGTGGGGTGGATTATGTGTTTAACCATGGGTTCAACTGATAGCTATAGTTTTTCCAATTGACACTTCAAATTTCTAGCGGGGCGGCCGCCCCACCTCACCTGTATGTGGATCCGCCACTGACCGCAAGATCATACATAGAATCTCAGGATTTAGCTCAAGATCTTGACAACCATGCTAGCAACTTTGAGGAACTGAACTTTCTTCATTATTGCTTTTCCCTCAAGTGTGACGGCACAGTTGCTAGGAATTCAATTAGGACACCCCACCTAGAATAAGTGAACTTGTTTATGGTGAATTTAATACATTCTATATATTGGTGGCTCTAGGCTCTGGCTGTCATAAAACCACTCAGTTTGGTTTCTTTCGTTTTCTGTGTTTCGAGTTTGGTTTACTTTCTGTGGGCGTCACTTTCGTGCTCAAGTCCAAATCTAGGATATACGTCAGATTTTCGTCATACAAAGCTATGACAGTGTTTGAGGCATATTGCTGTTGATCATAAAATTTATGTAAAAACTTCTCTCTCTTTATATATATATGTGTGTGTGTGTGAACAGCCATTTCTCATACTTCTCGTTCACTTGTAATGAGATCAATGTTGATTTATCCAAATCAACGGTGTTTTCATGAAAGTGTGATCCTTTTCGTGAGGAACGTCGAAGATAACAAAAAAAGTTGAAGCCAGCCGATATATATCGTATAGGCAGCAAAAGGGCGTACATGTTGTATGCAGGGCCTCTGCCTGCAAGCCCCGAATGAGGTCGACGAATGAGACAACAGGTGTACAAGCCGCATAAAGATCGTCAATAAATAAACAAGCCTGTCAGAACCTTTTCATACATATATATATATATATATATATATATATATATATAGAGAGAGAGAGAGAGAGAGAGAGAAAGAAATCAAGTCCATGTACACGCTCATCAAACATAAATATCTCAATTGTTCCATCACTGAGATTAATAGTGAGATCCTTAACCAAAAAGTAAAATAGTACTAAGTACATTACATTTACTTTAAAAGAAGTATATTAAAACAATACTTTGTTTTTAAATTACGGTTGAGATTTTTAAGATGTTTGGCACGAGTAGGTACATTTTTTAGTATGAGAATGAGTTTAGATTTTTTTACATAATACATATACATATATATTAGGTAGTGTTAAATATTTAAACCCTATTCATACTCAAATCTATTTTATCATCTAAAAAATCAATCTTTGATATGAACAATTAAGATTATAAAATAAAAAGTATTGCATGTGCATTAAATATAAAGTATAATTAATATCCATTGAATATTAATTAGTATATTAATAACATATATCTATTATAATACTTAATTAATATACATTTTAGAATATAAGTATATGTTTAAAATAAGCTGACCTGGCAGCTGATATGAGAATGTCGGCATATACACATAAGCACCATGTCAGCAAAACTTAGTACGGTAACAACAGAGATCTTTTTATGATTAATCGTAGAAATCAATTTTATTAAATTAAAAATTTAAGTGTTAAGGTGCCAAAATCGTTACCATAATGTACTATTATAAAAAAAATTTAATATATATTGTAAAAATAAAACTCCAAGCCAACATCATCTGCCTTCATTTCTTTATTGTGTGCAAGATCCTCCAAGCTATCGACCATCACTAGTACTTATTGCCGCCCGTCCTTGCAAGTGTGATTTAAGACGGTACTCATGCAAGACAAATACGGTCATGTGCATTCTCAGTAAAAGTACATAAACAACGACCTAACTCATTTAAATCATATTGTTTTTACAACACTACTTATATAACTCTTGATACTTCAAGTAAAAGCTAAAACACCCAAGTACTTAGCCTTACATGTGTCCTTTTCTTTACGTGTAACACAATCATCCGGCTATCTTATTAGATGTATCAAAGCATCTAACAAATAAAGCCTGGCCACACACACACACACACACACATATATATATATAAAGAGAGAGAGAGAAGCATTCATCTATATTCTAAATTTTTAAAAGATTTTATCCGTTCAATCTTTGATATCCAGGGTTCATATCATTAAAGCAAAAAACAAATAATACACTTATAAGAAGTACCAACTTACTTTTTGCTTTTAAATTTGATATAAATAGTTAAATATTTAAGATGAACTATTGATATCTTTAAAGCAAAAAAAATGATATTAAGTATATTTAAATACAATTATAAAAAAGTATGAAAATATTTTTTACTTTGAAAATTTAAATTTTAATCGTGGGTCTTATCATTTCAACAATTCAGATTTTTTAAAATATTTAAGTATGAATGAATGTGTGTATGAACTAATTTCTCTTTTTTTATATGTAAAAAAATCCGATCTTTTAACTTATGATAGGTTTACTTATTAATTTTTAATGATATAAATATAATTTTAAAAAATAAAAATTAAAAAATGAAAGACAATATTATTAGACTCATATTTTCAAAAATAATGATTAACACGATCCTCGGTTAACAGAATCCTCATATTTAAGGTTGAGCATATACGTAGAATCCAATCACTCCGGATTCAGTGGGATGGTCTTTGACCGACTCGGCAACCGTGACCCGAGTCATTGAATCCAGGTTCAGACGAGGGAACTCGCTAACATAATAAATAAATAACTGCCAATGCTAAGCTTCTTCCGCTCCTTTTCTGAGGTGTGCATCGTCCCGTTTTGTCAGCAGCGTGGCGTCCTATTTCATCTAGGAGATTGCTGTTTAATCTCTCACAACCAGAACCCAAAAGACAGTGTTCTTTTTCCATGGCTGCCATGCTGAGTGTATCATCTCTTTCTTCCATTTCTTCATTCTCTGGCAGATCCTCCTTCAGTATCCACCAAAAAGTTCCGAACTTTTCCTCTAGAGTGTCTTTGCTGCAGCCTCTGAGGGCCTCAGATAATGAGTCTGGAATTGTGGCTGCCCCAACTCTGGAGGCAAAAGTGGCTGGGAGTGAGTCCTCTGCTCCCCTCTCTAAACTGGAAGGGTCCCTTGGTTCTGTTAATGGTGCACCGACATTTGAAGACCCGAGATGGGTAAATGGGACCTGGGATCTGCAACAGTTTAAGAATGGAGGGGAGACCGATTGGAATACTGTGATTGATGCTGGTGAGAGAATATAAAAGATTTGTTCTTGGTTGTCATTGTTCATGTTATTTTTCCCCTTTTATGGTGATTTTGTGGTGAATATTGTCATATTATTTTGGTAGTTTGTGATGGACTTGGATGATAACTCGATGTTTCCGCTTTCGAACTCCTTTGCTATGTAGGAATGTGGTATGACTAAAGCGTGCTGGTTTCTTAACTGATTGTGCTTTGTTGGGCATTTTTTTGTTCTTGTTTCACCATGTTGAACAATTCATATGATAATTGTGTGTTGGTATTGAGGGTTTGCCGTTGTAAAGGGAAGATATGCTTCCTCTGAGAGCATTAACTTGACCAAGTAAAAAGCTGCATCCTGGCTGGTTGCTTGGTAAGTGAAACAGGGGATGGTTCGTTCCTAATTAGTTAATTTCTGGAACCACAACGGGAATCTGGTGAATCAATGTTTTAAGTTGTTATTGGGCATGCAACTGTTGAGCTTTCCGTTGGAAGGATGCTCTTGTTTTGTATTTATTCGGAGTTTTTGGCCTTCTTGTCTTATTTTTGCAGTATCTTCTTCTGGTTCGGCCAAATGAAGTGATTGTTGTTCTCTATCTATTGAGAGTTAAAAAATGTAAACACGGGCCAATGCATCTAAGTATCATTGAAGGCAGGGTCTATCATTTCTGTCTGAGCCGCTTTGCTCTCTTTTACTTCCTTTCAGCTGTTTTCCTTCTCTAATGATAGGATTTTTATCCAAGTTCAATGTTGTCCCGTTTAGTTGAACGAAACACAAAAGGGGTGTGTATGGTTTGAATTTTGCAGGTCTATTTTGTCGCAGTTCACGGATTTCATGTTTCTACCGTTGCCACATTTGCCCTACAGTCGTGAAACTTGATTTACTTAATATTTCTAAACATTGATGTATTGTGTCAGATAATTTCTCTATCTTGTACTCATGGCCTGTCCCCTCCGAAAAAGAAAAGGATGATTGCAGAAAGATGTTATTCAGCAAAAGATTTTTTTTTCTCAATCGTGTTTTTGTAAAGGACATTGCTTTGTAAGTTAACCACATGACTGGTTTGCCGTATACAAATTCAAATGAGTTTTCTTATGCTAATTTTGTATGCATCTGTTGTGCATGTAGTGGAAAGAAGTACTTGAAAATGAAATAGAGTTATGTTTGCTATAGCTCAGAAATGATGATATTTTTCTTTATAAAAATTAAATGCAAAATAAGTATTTGGAAATTACACTTTTGAGATCAAGTATCTTAAAATATTTGTTGCACATTACGTCTTATGTTTGTGCTGCCCGCTTCTCTTGACGGTCACCATTTAGATATTTTTGTTGGAAATCTGAACATTGAGGTGCCAGCATGTTAATCATTAATTTGCCTTCCAAAATCAAGATTTATGATTGGATCCATGAGCTATCATTCGGGGTGGTTTAACAGCTTTTAAGTCGCTTTGTAAGTTAACCACATGACTGGTTTGCCGTATACAAATTCAAATGAGTTTTCTTATGCTAATTTTGTATGCATCTGTTGTGCATGTAGTGGAAAGAAGTACTTGAAAATGAAATAGAGTTATGTTTGCTATAGCTCAGAAAGGATGATATTTTTCTTTATAAAAATTAAATGCAAAATAAGTATTTGGAAATTACACTTTTGAGATCAAGTATCTTAAAATATTTGTTGCACATTACGTCTTATGTTTGTGCTGCCCGCTTCTCTTGACGGTCACCATTTAGATATTTTTGTTGGAAATCTGAACATTGAGGTGCCAGCATGTTAATCATTAATTTGCCTTCCAAAATCAAGATTTATGATTGGATCCATGAGCTATCATTCGGGGTGGTTTAACAGCTTTTAAGACCTTATTCGAGTGCTACTAAGTTATTAGTAAAGTAGCTTGTTCAGAGGATTGTTGATCAAACGTGTAACTATCGTGCTGCAACCTCAGAACCAAGAGTCACAATGCTAGGGGAAGGAAACATGACATTTCCTGCAATAAACTTTGAACTGCGCCTCACAGAATGAAAATGTTGGTGGATGTTGTTTGCAATACTAATGCTGGTAAGTTGAGGGATAAAAACAAAATATCCCTCGGCATAGATATTTGATCAGAGTAGACTTCAATTGCTCTTTCCCAGCTGCTTCTTGGTTAAAGAAGGAAGAACTTGGTTATGAACCTTCATATAAACGTAAGTAACAGGATTCATGAAGTTTTTGTAAATGCTGCATGACTTTTGGTATTCACAGTGAGTAAAGAACTTCAGTTATGAGCTTATTCTGGTATCTCTTTGAATCAAACTTACTGTTAACTTGGAGTTAGCAGATTTTGTTGCAATTAGTATTCTCATTCTTCATGACATCCCTTTTTGAATTCTTGTAAGTTTGTCAACAAAAGAAAGATTTCGTGCCTTTTTTGCACTTCCTGGTTTGTTTCATTTGTTATAATGGTAGCTTTGTCAAAGACTAAACATCTTAGTGGCAGTGATTGTCGAGAGAGCTTCATGTGTGAAAGAATCGAAACACTTCCCATGAGTTTTGAAGAAAGTATAACATGCTGTCCAGTTGTACGTTTATGAAAATCCTTATTGGAGGAGTGGGAATGGATTGCAGCTATAGTTTTCCAAAATTGTGCTTTTTTTCTGGTCCATACTTGCCGTTTCCATCCTCCATGCCCTGCTGTATTCTTTTGCCCAGCTAGAAGGAAATGCATCTACTGGTAGAATGTTAGTTTGAATCTTCAAGTCCTGTCAAAAGGTCATCTTACTTCCGGATTCAACCACTATTACCACATTATAAGCATGAAGAGCTTTCTCGCTGCACAATAGTTTGTTGTTTAGGGTCTTTCACTGTTCCTTTTCAAATATTTGTGCTTTGACTTTTTCATATCCATCCTTGATCCTTTTTAGAGGTTAAAAGGAGGAAGTGGTTTGAAGATAACCCTGAATCAT
The DNA here is from genome assembly GCA_036023115.1 of Brasenia schreberi. Lineage (NCBI taxonomy): Eukaryota > Viridiplantae > Streptophyta > Magnoliopsida > Nymphaeales > Cabombaceae > Brasenia > Brasenia schreberi. The sequence goes on from JAYKKT010000087.1 coordinate 8,162,985, forward strand.
CTAGCAATGACAGACCAGTCGTTTTTGATACCTCCATCATACCTTGGTGGGCATGGGTTAAAAGATTTCATCTTCCGGAAGCAGAGCTGCTAAATGGTAGGCTTTTGATGTACTGATCTTTTCTTATTTGTTATTCTTTATAATGTGAGGTTAATTAACTAAATATTGGACTTCAACAGGTCGTGCTGCAATGATAGGATTCTTCATGGCTTATTTTGTCGACAGCTTAACGGGAGTAGGCCTGGTAGATCAGATGGGCAACTTCTTCTGTAAGCTCCTTTTATTTGTTTCTGTAGTCGGAGTACTTTTTATCAGGAAGAATGAAGACGTAGAAACTATAAAGACCCTTATCAATGAAACGACCTTTTATGACAAGCAATGGCAAGCTGCTTGGCAGGATGATACCAGCAATCTTGACAACCTTGATGCCAAGAACTAGTAGCCTACTTATGGTTTTGTTCAACTCGTTGTTTCTCAATTTTCTTAGAGAATGCGATAGTTGTTGAAGAAATGCACATTGTGGTTTTCATTTCTCTAGTTCTCCTGTATGTCAAGTTTGTGCACTTAGGTGTAAGATTCCGTCTATGTTCATGTAATCTGTTGGCAATTACTAGTGGCAAGATGTTCCAATCATGTAGAACTTTGTAGATTTCTTGCTATGCCAGCGTTAGCATGATCTTCTAACGAACGGTTGCGGTCCATATGGATGTTTCTTTTCCCTCCCTTGAGGATATGTTTGCATTTAAGGACATCGGTGAAAGTTCCACCCTCGGACAGTGTTGAGGACCTTGGCGATCGATTTTGACCTCCCCATTGCTTTATATGATACAAAAGTTATGCGATTAGAGTTGGGGACGATGTTTTGTATTTGCATTGCTCGACTCCGCCACTAAACAGAAGCTCATAATGCTGAATTCAAATGCATGATGCCCACTACCTATACCCCATCTTTCAGTGAATTAATTCTGTTCCTATGCTTGTTTTATTATTTGGAATTTGATTGCATCTTCTAGAGAAAAGTTCGTATTACATCAATAAAAGATAAAAAATGAGGCCCATGCTTAAACTGGTTTAAATATTTTGAGAAGTAGCTACATGAAACTCTGCCACAAGGGTGCAAGTATTTAGATAATTTCTTTTCCAAAGGCAGGATTTAGATGATTGAATAATTTAAGAGGCAGAGCAGAGAAAGTCTCTGAAAGTGCTGGAAGAGAACAATAGAATGTGTTTTTGCCTTTTTAGATATAAATGTGAATATGACAGAAGACTTGAACAGTAAACAGAAGGCTTACTCTACTTAGTCTTCAGGTACGGATTGATTTTATTTTGGGTTCCCATTGTGGAATCATCTTTGAGGGAGCTTCTCGAATACCCTCTTTTGATAAAATGCGTCCAAGCATTTCATACGTAATCTTCTCATTGGTGCTATTTCAAGATATGGTTGGCAAGAATACAAACGTCCGGGGTGTTTGCTATTTGAAGAAGGCCTTTCGATTGGTGCAACGAGTAATGACGGGGCTGTTGCTTCCTTACGTAATCTTCTCATTGAAAGATGAAAACCGTGCAACCAAGTATTACCCTTTTCAGCATATTTGCTCTTCTTTATCAAAGTGGCCCACGCCATGCCACAAGTTTTTTGTGTGGTTACGTTACATGACGTGAAGAAATAAGAGTTCACTTCCAAACCGAAGGGTACTTTCCATCGCCAATTGACATTCTAATACATATATATATGTTACACAAAATATAGTAGTCGTAGTAGTGGTAAATGATCAAAGCCTATAATTTTTCTCGTGAGCTGATAAAATAAAAAGCATTAATGCATTAGAAAAATACAATGGTACTTTTAATTCAAATCTCCATCATCAATTGTATCAATAAAAGATCTGAGCATGAATAGAGTTTCAGCACCATCAAAATCACCTTAAAATCTTAAATATTTATATATCTAGGTGCTTTTGGTGCATGATTTAAACCAGTAGGAGCTATGATACCTCATCCTAATGATCCACCAAGTTCCTGACCCCACCAGAGGGAGAAATTTCCAGTCATTTAGAACAAATTCACACTCGAAAGCACAAGATGACATCTAAGTGCTTACTATAGGTTTTCCAGTAACGATGGCTGGAAAGTAACCATGGAATTTCGAGTATTCATCTAGTATCCATGCCATCACCTACCAAATCCAAAAAAAAGAGGATAAACATTTCCTTTAGAATAACAAAATCATACTGAAAAGGAATTGGAGATCCAAGATAAGGAGCTTGCCCCAATTAGGTCATGAATTTTTTGAGTGAAGACAAGAGTCAATCTCTCCACCTCACTAGTGCTTAAATCTGTTGGATTACATCCAATTCCACCCTTTGCACCCCCATAAGGAACATCAACTACAGCCGTCTTCCACATCATTATCTGTACGAAGGCATTTGCCTCATCTAGGTCAACCTACAAAAATCTTAGCTTAGCAGTAAATGGAATGTGCATTCACGAATCACATACATAGGCATCATTGTTGTCACGACAAGTTCACTATAGAAAGTCTTACTTCTCGATCCATTTACTAACAAGCAAAGACATCCACATAAACATGGAGATATATACATGAAAATAAACATATAGACACAAACATATAAATGCAAACGTAAGAACCAAAGACCTTGAAGATGTCACACTGCCATTGATGTTTTCCAGACGTAGAAGGTTTTGGGTATCATGGTTCCTTATAACTCACGGGTACAGGATGCCCATCAGGAGTCAAAAGAAATGATGCACTAATATGTCTGTAAGTTTGCTATGCTCCTGCTTATTTCCATACTCCACTTATTTTCTCTTTCTCGGTATTATTAGTCTCCTTCGCCCATTTAAATGATCAACAGCAAGTCAGAAAGCAAAACTTGAATTTGGATGAATATTTAAGGACACAAACCCATATAGTAAATATTTCGTCTGCCAGTTTAAGCCCATCAAGTCAATCATGCGCACAATTATAACACCTCGTAGTCATTTTTAACAATCAATAATGAATGAAAGTGAATTTTTACCTCTTAGAATGATCAAATGGAAAACAACGTTCGTCAGCCTTATGTAGAGAATCCTTAAAGGGGATAATGCACGCATGAGAGGACATACTGAACGTCTCAATGATGTGGAGGACTTGATAAGGATTGCTACTAAACTCTGGTAGGTGGAGACCTAGAGTGCATCAAGATCCTATGCATCACGGTCCCACTGCAATATGGCGAGAGTAACTTTTCCATGTGGTTCATTTTCTCAAGAACCCACATGATACTTTCCTACTCATACATACATCTCCTACCACTAAATGAATTCCTTAAACCGTAGATGTTTCCATAATGAACCCATTTCACTGTCTTTAATGAAAGTAACTTGAAAATTATAAAGAATCCTAAAGACGAACAGTGAGTAAAACAGCGGCACACCAATTCTTTTTTCAGAGTTCCCGTCAACATAGCTGTTGAAATATTATTTAACACCTACAACAACTAAGCCTTTTCCCAGAATGGCTTGAGAAATTCGAGATGAAAATCAACATGAAATGGCGGAAAGCCGTCGGAATATTACCTCCTGGTAGTACCTGATCCCTCCCTTCATAGGACCCCGGGCGTTATCGTACTGAACCCTAAACCCCACGTACGAAACCAATCTACCATCATCTTTCGGAATCGTACATTCCACCTACAGAAGCCAAATTCAACAAGCGCCACTAATCAAGATATGCTAAAATCCATCTTCTCACAATTGTACAGACCAAATATAGAAAAATCGAAATGGCAATAAGATCATCAAAAGAGCACAACAGACGCCAGTCCCGCGCCTTCTACACGGAAAGAAACATCAAGATGTTGTGGCACAACGCAAGAATCAGAGAAGAAACTTGATTTCTCTAAAAGGGATGATGAGGCTTGTCTCGAGCTAACAATCGAACCCAAGAAGACGGGCTGCCTGACGAAAGTTTCCTGTCGTCGCTGCCAGAGAATTCATCATGGTGGTGATGGATATATATGATGAAAATCAACAAAGAAGACGACGACGAAACGTTAGGAGCTCGATTCCCCCAGCGCACATCCGGGATAGAAAAAAGAAACGATGATCGAAAAGAGTATGGAAACCCCTCCAGCAAAGATTACGAAGCGAACTCCTTACAGAATTGAGGAAGGGAGAGACGAGTATTTTATAGAAGAGATGAGAGCGAGAGTTTGAGGCGGGCACCGTTACGAGGGAAGCCGATCTTCCACCGTTAAGAATTCTGCAATGTCCGAAAAGTCCCTTAACTGCACATATTTTACATGACCACTACTCTATGCGTTTATGCCATAGCCTTCAGAAGCGAAGATTAAGTTCCCAAAGAAAAAAAAGAGAGAATAATACATTATGAGACTCTTCTTTGCTTCAAAATAAGAAGCATATAGTACTCAGCGAGGAGTGCAAGACTCTTCTTTCCGTTCACAACAACAACTAAGCCTTTTTCTTCCACAAACAACTAAGCCTTTAAAGCAGCGGGAGTTAAGTTCATGAGAGCCTTTCACTCACTCAAACTAGGTTGTTTCACTTGGATAGTTATGCATAATTTGATATGATCTTTCATCATTTCATGGAACGTGTGCAGAATCATTAAAATACTACACCATATACCTTCATGGGAAGTCTTAGTGCAACCGAAGGATTAGCTAAATCAATGAACGCGACCAGGAAATGCCATGGGATCGAGTCAGGGCTTTTAGCTGGGACTCGACTTCACGGTGGTGGAAAATTATCAGACAGTCGAGCCATGTTTGCATCATTTCTCAATTTAGATCCTGATTTTCTGAAACTGGGAAAAGGTTGCAGGCAATAAACATAATCAAGCAAGGGAGACATGATTTCCTTCCCCCATAACTAAAGCTTGCCGAAGATCAAAGCGATCTCAAACAGGAAAAACAAAGAATTGGCACCCGAAGAATTTTACCTGGATATTGATGTTTCGTGACACGAGTACGAATCGGTGGGACAAAAACTGCTAATAAAGTGGTATAAACAGGTCGTTTGGTGGCGAAAATTAAAATCTTTACATGTTTGGAATTGGAGGGTGTAGATATGCTAATATAAGTTCCATTGAACAGATTGCGTGAAGCATCCTGGAACCTTGGGATTTTTAGTAAAATGTAGGTGCTACTATAGAAACACTCAATAAATATGCAGGTGGGAGGAGTTGTATGCAATAAAAAGGTAGACCCTTTCTTTGGTGTGGAATGGCGGGAGCTCATTATCAATTTCTCACCCGAAGAAAGAGCATGCTGGTTTTTACCAGCAGCTGAAGTTCGGTACGTCTCTCTTTCAAGAAAGTCCTGAAACACGGTTGGATCAGGTGGCCTGGGAGATCATGATTTACCCGGCAATGCAGGTAATTTATCATCAGTACCAACAAACGATATGGGTGATGAGGATCTAGAGGCGAAAAGCATGTCATTCAAACCAATGCCTGGTTGGCTCAAGTGGTTCAGCACTTGTTCCCCTTGAGAAAGGCCTCAAGTTCGAGACTTTACCCCCCTTGGAGGCTGACCAGCTCGAACCAGATTAGTAGGAGTCCATGTGTGCTTCTGGATACCTGTGGTGCTGACCAAAGATTAAAAAAAAAAGGAAAGCATGTGATTGGCATTAGTACTAAGATGGTATAAAGATAACAGGAACAACATGCATCAAGCGACCGCCATTTGCAGGAAGACCCCTCTTTCTAAAACGTGTTCTTGCACCTTCAGCTATAGCCCCACCTACACATTTAGCATTTTGATATCCATGGTGTGATGCTGATGCCTGCAATTTAAGTCTCATGTCCTCCCCCTCTGTGCGGCACCAATTTCCTTGCATCACTCCGTGATTTCGAGTCCAAAAATTGGTTTAGTACCAGAAAGCTGGCCATCCTTATAGAATCCAAAACCAAGCTATCTCCTGTCGGCTAGATGGGTTCTTTATTGCCACTAAGCTCAGGCCATCCTTGTGTAAAAAAAGTTGCATAAAGAGCCACAACCCTCCTTGCCAAGGGCTCAACTACGAGGCACCATCAAGCTGAAGGTCAAGAATTTGATACCATATCTGATAGAAATCCACCAAAACCCAGCTCACCAATGAAAAGAGAAGAAAAGAATTTGTAATCAAAGCGACCAACGTCATCCCTGTAAAATGCCAAATGTCAAACCCAAATTAAGCCTTTTTTCGACAAAAAATAGAAATAGCACCGATAGAGAATAAAATGAGGAGAAATCATTTAAAATGGTTTGGAAATATGAAAAGACAATCAAAGAATTCTCTTGTAAGAAAATAAAAACTAGATTGTAAAAATATTAAAAAAGAAAGAGAACCACCCCAAAAGCATTGAAAAAAAACAATAAAGAATGATTTAGTTTATAGTGAGTTAACTGCTAACATGACACGTGATAGGGCTAGGTGAAAACAAAGAATTCATATAGCCGATCTCAAAAGGCTTTGTTGTTGTTGTAAGTGATTCAAGCCTTTCTTCGACACTAAATGGGTTCAGCTAGAGGGTGCAACATGGGCCATTCTAGGAGGTCATCTATCCTAGTACTGTTCTCGCCCAAGCATAACCTAGAGTTCGGATGGAATCCAGTGTATTAATAATGGAAAAGTCACACATTTAAGACCCGAAAAGGTTTTACATTGACTATCAGCTCCTAACACAAATCATAGGAGAAAATGGCTTCACAATATCAATTAACAAAATATCATTAAATTGTATGCAGCATAGCACATCTAGTTTAATCTAAACGGTTAAGTAAAATAACACTTAAAATTAATTAAATTTAATGATGCTTTTGTGTTGTAGTCTAACAGGATCAGAATTTCGTGTTGTAGTGCCTGCCAACAGTCGTCTTGACTACCCATATAGTCGTATGGCATTCGCACTCGAACCTGGTTTTTGTGAAGACCTACTTGTATCCAAATTCAGATCAATGTTTTATTTGAATTAAATAAACTGTTTCTACATGATCGAATGTAGCAGAAATAAAGATGTTGAGATAGATGAATGGTCACACAAAGAAATACCTCATAAATAATGAGGTTATTAGAAATAAATTGGGAGTGACACCAATAGAAAATAAAACAAGAAAATCGTTTAAGAGTTTAAGATAGTTTGGATATGTACAAATACAAATAGATTGAACGTGTAGAAAAACGACCAAAGGAAGTTTTAGTAACCGTAAGATAGTAATAGTTTAAGATACATGGATATGAAAAACTAGATTGTGAAAATATTAAAAAAGAAAGAAGAAGACCATAAAAGTACTAGAAAAAACAATAAAAAATTATATAACTTAATTTGAGTTAAATGTAAGCATAACACATGATAAGGTTATGTGAAAACAAAGAACATGTAGCCAACCTCATCTAGTATGAGAAAAGCTGACACATGATAGGGCTATGTGAAAACAAAGAATTCATGTAACCGACCCCATCTAGTATAGATGAGAAAAGGCTTAGTTGTTGTTTGTTTCTACATGATCTAATGTCATTACACAAAATTACATGTAGTAGGTCCACCAGGGATTAAGATTTGAATTTATAATTCCTCAAACTGTGGGCATCCCACCTCCCTACCACATACACAAGCACTAAAGAAACGAAGAAGAAGAAACAAAACAGATGGAAAAGAAAAAACAATCTGGCAAGAAGCTTTCAGTAAACGCAGTATCTGCCATTGATTTGAAATCTGCTATACAGATGAAGCATATTTTGCCGCAGACGTGAATCTGATAGAAGCAACCAGACTTTAAAGGGAGTGCTCATTACAATTCCATCCTGCCTTCTCAAAGTTTCCAACAAGAGAAACAGAATCACACAAAGTGCCACCTTGAGCTTGGCTTTCCTTATCAACCATCTTTCCTGCACAAACCCGCAATAGGAAAGTCCAGACTTCAAACCACAGATCGCAAATACAAAGAAATCCAGTAGGCACGTGTGCATATACATATACGAGTAAATACACCATCAAATGCTAAGGTAGATGACATGGAGATGATGGTAAATCCCATCGGACACGGAGATACATGTGGCGATCACAAGAAGCAAATGCACAGATCCCGTTTGTACTAGATTGATAAATCTTAAGATTTTGATAGGCCCTGAAGTTTGTTTCCGTTACCTAAATGGATAAACTCATAAAACTCTGTAGGTGCACTACATTTTTACAAGGAAAAAGAAGAACCTTTGATAGTTCTCACATAATTCATAGCTTTTTCATAAATATAGATAAAAAAATTCCCTCTCTTGTTCCCTTAAGGAGATGCGGCTGCGACTAGTATTTTATGAGTCAATATAAGAATGTCTGTCCATGTGTACTGTCTTTCATGCACGTGTCTTGGTGTAATTGATGCTCAGACCCACAGAAAAACCCCTTTGCTTCCTAGCAACATTCCCAGACCAGTCATGAAAGATCAATCAGGATTGGTGATACATAAACATGGATCAAGTTGGTAGCTTATGCAATTTGAACACAGACTAGACACAAATAAGTTCTGACAACTCTTTGACAGTGAATGATTGACAAGATCTCCGATAGCATAGCTGATGTGAACCGGCACAAGACTATTTCTCAGACATAGTAATGATAAACTGTGATTGTGTAGAACGCCTCAGTCAGGACCACGGTAGTTTAGCTTTGGTGGTACGAGGACCAAGCTGCTCCAACCCAAGACTAGGTCTAAATAGGACCTGACAACCCTCACCAGATATGTTGTTTGTATCGTTTTAACAACTGTACCGTATTGTGTATCATTTTTCTTCATGAAACAGCTTTATCGTAACCGAGTATATCATAATTTTTTAAAAATATTTTAAAAACAAGAAAAACATTAAAAATCAATAACTATTGTAAGTTACACTAGTTTTCTAATTCATGAGCTGATGAAACTTGATTGAAAAGGTATTGAGTTGTCATTAAGTTGTCAAACTAAGGTAGAAAGAGTTGTGCAACCTACCAAAACTAAACGTGATCATTGAACATAGAAAATTGCTTTTTGAACATAAAAAAATTGTTTTTTTTCATTCATGAGAACTTTGGAAACTGCTTATTCTTATAAATCTTGGTTGCTATTCTCGGTCGGGAGGTCACCCTAAGGCAATAGGTCTCTCTTGTAAAAAGGGACAAAATCATTAACCATTCCAAGCAGCAAAAGGGCTTATTTTTATAAGACTAAGATGTATTGTGCGATTCGGACCATATCGCACGACATGAGCCAATACATATTCAGTCTACAATACACCCGATATCATACAATACGGGACGATACACGTAACACGGCTCACCAGAAACATAACCTCCACTCGCAGTTATTTAAGTAGGACCTAATGGGATCATCCCTCTAGTCTGAGCCGTTCAGATTGACTGCGGGCGGTTCCAACCTAAACCAAACAGGATCAAGAACGGAGAACCAACTGAAAATAGAATCGTAAATCAGACCCAAGATCGGGTACCACCCAGTTCCATTCCAGTTCTACCTTCTACGGACTGGACCAAGACATATAATCATGACAAGTCATATAAGATGAGGGTGTAAAATCACCATATGCAGAGAACAACTCCTATTCCAAAACTGAACATGATAACATCTTTTTAATGCAAAATCTTCAGTCCGCGAATAAAGAATGGACCTGCTAGCGACTTGTCACTAAGGTGAACCAAATCCACAATGCCACTAGGCGAAGTCTATATTGCAGAACTAAAGAAGTCCCATCGCATCACCATTATTCAATGGAAAAGGCAAAAGACGTGTTTTACCTAAATTGATCTAAGTATGCAGCAAGAAACAAAACGCAAAATTGAGACTACACTATGACATACTTCCTCTTTCTTCTGTCTCCTGCAGCGTTTCTCATGTCCATCTTCATGAGAGTAGGTCCTGAAGGCATAGTCACTTGCATCGTGGGAAGCACAAGGGGTACCACAGAGGTAGCTGGTGTTTGTAGAGGTGGTGGAGGAAGTGTTGGAGCAGGAGGGGCTGCAGGTTCAGGAGGAAGTGGCCGAGGCAATATGTGCTTCAGCCGGTTGTTCCTGAAGTTCTTCCAGAAATAGTACTGCTGCCGATGTGCCAACTCCTGTGAAGTCCACAAGACGACATTTGGATACATTGATTGTTACTAATAAATGGCTATATGAAAAGAGGGCATGGAATAAACATAGATAATCAAAAGCAGAAAACAATTTTCGAACAAAATCTGATCCTAATCATCAATGTTAGCGTGATGCATGTTAGCCTAGACATACACCCCCTTGTTATAGTGTAAATTGGTGTTGATGGTCGAAGGTTGGTGCTCACGATGCAACTTTGATAAATCACCAAGATTTCAAGTCACTCGAGTATGAATGTCAAACTCAAATATTATAATCAAGAGAGCGGAAGCAAGCCAAACGCCAAACAAAAGTTGTACGAAGACAGCATTGTTTATTCATGAGTGAGTAAGGTATTTATAGGGATTACATATGTACAGGGATATGAAGAAAAAACAGAAAAAAGCCAACCTTCAGGCTGCTGTGCACAGGACTGCACAGCAGTCCAACGGCTAGTTAACTAGCCGTTGGAGGCCAATTGCAACGGCTATGACTGGCCCCCAAGCCCTAGTGGCCTGGGCCAGTCTAGCCTCAAACACGAGCCCTAATGGCTCGTACGTATTACACTTAACACCTCTCTTCAAACTTACAGGGTATATAGCGAAAGTTTGTCCGAGAAAAATTGAAAATGATTGGCCGAGAGAGATTTAGTGAAGAAATTTACTAGTTGTATCTCGGATGTGACATAACACAATGTTATCTTCTTGTTCAAACATTCTTTACGAACAAAATGGCAATCCATGTCGATGTGCTTCGTTATTTCATGGAAGGTGTTGTTGGAGGCAATGTATATCGCGTTTTTGTTGTCACAATACATGATGGCAGGATGTTGCAAAGTAACTCCCATATCACCTAGAATAGCTATAATCCAAGAAATCTTCGTAGCAGCAGTAGCCATGGCTCGATATTCAGCTTCAGTGGATGAGAGCGACACTTTTTGTTGCTTCTTATACTTCTAGAAGATAAGTGATTCACTTAAAAAAACACAAAAACCAGTCGTACAGTTTATGTCGTTGACATCTCTACCCCAATCAGCATCCGTATATACAGTTAAATAAAAAGACGAAGAAGAAGTTAAGAAAACCACCTTCTTAGAAGTATTTCTAACATATTGAATGATGCGTAAAACAATACTCATATGAACAGAAGTTGGTGCCTACTGAAATTGACTGATTGTATGAACTGCATGAAAAATATCTGGTCTGGTAATAGTGAGATAGGTAAAAGCACCTATGAGTTGTTTGTACAGGATGGGATCAGCTAATTTTTCACCATCAGTGGATCTTAACTTGGTACTTAGAACTTCTGGTGTGTCTACTATTTTGTTATATTTGAGACTAGACCTTTCAATGAAATCATTTGCAAATTTAGTCTAAGACATAAAATACCCACAACTGTTTCTAGTAATTTCAATGCCCAAAAAATAGTTAAGGAAGCCTAAGCCTTTCATGTCAAATTCTTGGTGAAGATTACATTTAACCTCTTTAATCCCTGCTTCATCACTCCCAGTGATTCATATCATCAACATATAAAGACAAAATGATACGACTTGCATCGGTGCACTTAACAAAAAGAGCGAGAATCATGACTACTTGAAGCAAATCCAAGGGAAGAGATCACAACAGAAAATTTCTTAAACCAAGCACGGGGTGCTTGTTTGAGATCATATAACGCTTTCTTGAACTTGCAAGACATACCTAGAATCATGTAAAACATCGTAGGGGGGCATATAAACTTATTCTTGAAAATATCTATTCAAGAAGGCATTTTTAACATCACTTATCTTTTGGTATGGTACAACAGTCCATGTTTGAGCTTTATCTAAGGCTTTAAGTTCATCCCTCATAGCATCTTCTCATTCTGGAATATCTTTAGCTTGATGATAAAACTTGGGTTGATGAAGAGTTGCAATCAAGTTTTTGCATTGCGGTTCAAAAGATTCATAGGAAACAAATCGTTGGGGCGGTTTTGAGACCCTCAGTTCTAAACATGTGTCATTAGTTTCACTATGACATCGTGTATAATGTAAAGGAAAAGGTTCAACACCCGGTTGGGGATCAACAGTTGTATTTGGGACATCACTATTTTCAAGAGAAATATTCATATGATCTACAGAGTCACAGTCATCATCTTCTTTTAGATCAAAGAAATCTTGAGTTATGGAGGATTCAAAATTTTCTAATGGTTTAGACTTATAGTAGACATCATTCTAAAAAAAAAATTACATCCTTAGAAACATATAATTTATCATTCATAGGATCAAAACATCTATACCCCTTTTTGTCTATGCCATAACCAAGAAATACACATTCAATAGCCCTAAGAGACAATTTATCATTCTTATCTGTATAAACAAAGCATCTACATCCAAAAACTCTAAGCCTTGCATAATAAAGAGAAATATTATATAATTTTTCAAACGGAGAAATGTTTGAAGTTGAGATGAAGGTATTCTGTTTATAAGATATACTACAGTAAGGATATACCGCAGTAAGAGTAGCTTCGGCCCATAAAAATTTAGGAACATTACTGGCAATTAACATAGTTCGACATGTTTCTATAATATGTCTATGTTTACTTTCAGCAAACCATTTTGTTGTGGGGTTTTAGTGCAAGACTTTTGATGAAAGATTTTATTAGTTTCAATATATTTTTGAAATTCATTTGACATGTATTCTCCTCCAGAGTCTCATCTAAAAATCTTAATAGTGGTTCCAAATTGATTTTTTAATCATGTTACAAAAGATTATAAATTTTTCAAATTTTTCAGATTTATGCTTCAAAAGATATATCCAGGTAAAACAAATAAAGTAATCTACAAATATCACATAATACTGAACTCCTCTCTTAGAAACAACCGGGGTTGGACCCCAAACATTAGAATGTATTAAATCAAAAGCTTTGTTGGGTACATAGTTTCTTTCACCAAACGAGAGATGATTCATCTTTCCAAGAACATAATCTTTACATTCAAACTTTTGATCTTTAATCTTTTTCATCAAATGAATGTTACAAATTTTTTGCAAGTCTAAATGTCCAAGTCTTTTATGCCAAAGAGTGCATCTAACATTACATTATAAGACTCAAAATTTGGCATAACTAAATAATCCATTTTGTATAGTCCACTTTCTCTATGACCTTGACCAATCACCTTCTTCGATAGGTGATCATGCACAACACAATGCTTGGATAAGAAAGTGATTATACAATTATTATCACAAATTTGAGTAACGGAAAGCAAGTTTAAAATTAGTTTAGGTATGAAACTTACATTTCTAATTTTAAAATTTTCTTTTTCAAAATTTCCTATTTTCTTAATTTAAAGTTTCGTACCATCGAGCGTAAAAACATATTTTCCAATAATATCAAGAGATTCATTTAAGAAATTTTCACAATGAGTTATATGAAAAGATGCACCCGAATCTAAAAACCAAGACATACCTTGAGAAGTGGAGACTGGAGAAAGCGTTCCCGGAGATGCTTGCTTCCTCTATGTATGCTTTAATGTTGTTGGGCAAGACTCCTTTTTCTTTCATAGCTTCCACATTTCCAAATTTTCTTCGAAGAAGAGGACAAGTAGTTTTGATATGCCCACTTTCCTTACAATAGTGATAAATAGTATCCTTGTTTGACCACGGACCCATGTTCCTTCGGCATTTTTTGCATGTGGAGGCTTGTATGTCTTCATGTTAGCTCCCGGTTTGGATGCGGTAAGAACGGCTTCTTTGACAACATTAATATTTTTCAACCTTGTTTCCTCCATAACAACGTCGGCCAAAAAAGAGTCGCCTCTAGGTCTATGTTTTCTATGTATTAAATTTGATCTAATATTTTTAAATTCATCTTTTAACCCACGCATAAACAAAAAGAAATATTGATTGTCCAAAAACTCTTGAAATTCATCTAATTTATGAAGTTTTTCAAATTTATCAAAGCTCCTAAGTTGGGTTCCGAAAACTCGTTGTGATAATCTTTAATACTTAAATTTCCTTGTTTAAGCATTATCATTCTTTCCATCAAATTAATTTGAAAAACAAAATCATCTTGAGAATGAAGTTTTCTTAAATATTCTCAAGTTTCAAATGCATTTTCGAAAGAACTAATTCTATTTCTAAGTTTGTCATCTATATTTTGACAAATAATCCACGTAATTTTTTCATTCATTTTTTCCCATAATTTTAAGTCTTGCTTATATTTTTCATGAGTTTTAACAATCTCATCATCATTCAAACTGATATGAAGAAAATTGGTGTTGATGGTTTCTCGAAATTTGCACATGTGACATACTTCCCAATGCACTCGATTTCTTCCATCTGAAGCTCTGATACCATGTAAATTGGTGTTGATGGTCAAAGGTTGGTGCTCACGATGCAACTTTGACAAATCGTCAAGATTCCAAGTCACCCGAGTATGGATGTCAAACTCAAATATTATAATCAAAGGAGCAGAAGCAAGTCAAACCCCAAACAAAAGTTGTACAAAGATAGCATTGTTTATTCATGAGTGAGTGAGGTATTTATAGGGATTACATATGTACATGGATATGAAGAAAAAACAAAAGAAAGCCAACCTTGAAGGCTGGCTGCTGTGCACAGGACTGAACAACAGTCCAACGGCTAGTTGACTAGCCCCCCAGGCCCTAGTGGCCTGGGCCAGTCTAGCCTCAAACATGGGCCCTAATGGCCCGTACCTGTTACACTTAACAGATAGATGATACAACTGTAAACATATAGCTAGGCTAGAAGTAAATGGTAAAAACTCGGTAAGCTAAATATAATTCTCTGTACGATGAACCAGACTACATAAATGCTCCTCACGTCCAAATATCTGGATACAGAAGTAACCCATAAAAGGCAACCACTGAACACACATTAATAACGGACTCAGTGCACACTCGGCATTCCTTTATGTTCTGGTGAATGCAGCACATCTACATCATATGACTTGGGGTTGGGGAAACCCCTCCCATCCTTGTATAAGTAGGTGTAAATGGATGTCATGTAGCTAAAGGAAACTTACGGAATTGTATACTTTGCAACTAACATTTGTAATTTATATTAGTTCTACTCAGATACCTTGCTTGCAACGTTAACTACTTCTGAGAATAGCGTTTTCACCATTTACATTTTAATGAACCAAAAGAAACACCACTGTGTGCCTATGAAGGATATGCCCTTTTAAGTATCCAACTGAAACAAAGAAAGCTGTTTAATTTGTGGAAAAGAATATCAACAATGACATTTCTGGCTGTCACCAGGATACAGCTTTACAAGTTCAGGAAAAGTACTAGCTCATAGAGTTTTGTCTCTGACCTTGTTGCCTGGATGTGCCATTGCAGTGCGGAAGTTTGCATTTTGCAGCAGTTCAAGGAAAAATAGACAATGAGGATACCTGTAAGAGCAAAAGGAGTGAGCACACGAAATATTGAAAGAAGTTTGGAAAATGAGAAGTTGCTCACATTATAAATTTAATATACTCAGGCCGCTGCCAATACAGGAGGTATTTGAGGTAACCAATGAACGCTTCGTCTTCAAAATAGCGATTTTGAGCCAGATCTGCACAAAAGTGAATCCACCTGAAGACCCTGAGATTCTCGTCCGACTAGGATTAAAGTCCTTGTACATACTACATCGTATGAGATTCTTTCATGTTGAAAAGAGAAAAAGAAAATCATTGATTAAATCATTAAAATGTTGTGCCTTAGCATTCAGCAGAATCCACAATCAACTCACCGGACAGAAAGATACAACACTGTTTGCATTAGACCTAAATCACTTGAATAGCAATTTCGAAAGAAAGTACAGTAAAACCTCTGAACCCTAACTAAACGAAGAGACATGCGAGGTGGAAACTTACAGTGGATATAGGTTGGATTTGCTAGACACTGAACAAATTCAAGCTCCAGCAAAAACCGTTGACGGCCATCATCAGGATCCTTATATGGGTTCTTCGTCCTAAAAAGTACCATTGGCAACTAGCTCAGTGAGCAAAAAACACCACTTCCAACCATTTAGAGAACAATCGACAGAGGAACAATTGGGAGGACAACTTTCGCTGAACTCTGAAGCACACAAATCTTAATGTGCAAAGTTTTAAACTAAATATCTACTCCACCGAAATTACACTGTTATGGTCTTGCAGAGAATGAAGTAGAATAAATTTGCATAAGAAAGCAAAATGCACCAACTATTAAATTGCTGCTTAATATAAATGTTGTTTTCACTATTACCAAAGGGATCCATCCTGTTGTTTCAATGTTAACGTCCCGGGAAACACATCACAAACAAAAGTTCGAACAAAAGCAACTTCTCATGAGAACCCAAATGTGAGGAACCCTGAAATAGCATATCCACGAGAAGATTGAACGGAGAAACAAGAAACTCGGTAAAGCAACCAAGAGTCGGGAACTCACGAGGGACGTTGAGTCTGATTGGCATCACCATCTTCCCTCGAATCCATCAAATCCTTCATCCAGGAAAGCAACATACAGAAAACAATCAGGCAAGTAAAAAGAAAAAGCAAAGATTTTCCACGAGATCATACATTGCCTGAGCAACCACCGAGAGGGCATTATATAGTGAAACTCGAGCCCTCGTCGACGAGTTTGGGATTTTCTAACCGGGAAAAGACCGAAACTATTCGTATGACGCCGGAATCGAAGACTTCTTCCCACCAGAAACGAAGCGAAGGGCTTCTAGGTTACACCAAGACTTACGCTGCCCATTTGATGCCAACACAGCCTCATTTCATCTGGGCTCGGAAGACTCGGAACTACACGCCTCTCACAACCAACGCAATTCGTGTCACCATGTCAAATTGTGCACATCTTGTCACTACCTGAAACAGGGTAAACCGACAGCACCCGTCTTTTGATCGTGCTACCTAACCCAAGCACGACACGGCAGATGTGATTTCGTCGTGTTCCAGTCACGATACGTACTATTCGGCTTCTGGGGAAGAATTGAAGCTGCATCTCTTTTAAGGATGGCAGTGGGTTGGGTCAGGGACGGGTATACCTATACCTAGTCTTGACCCGATCCTCAATGAGGCAGGTACGGATCTGGGTTTTCTTTTTCTCAATGGACATGGATGAGTACCGAGCAAAATTGGATTATATATATATATATGAAGTGGTATATGTCAACACTTAGGTGCTAATAAATTCAAACAAATTGTATATGATGATTGAAATTTAAATTTAAATGCAAAAAGTGTGTATACTTTTTACAAATATATTTTATTCACATCAATACTTTTTAGTTTTTAAATTCAAATTTCAACAATAAGATGAACGATTAAGATTTCTTTGAATTTACTAGTACGTGCTAGTATATGCGACTCTCTCTCTCTCTCTCTCTCTCTCTCTCTCTCTCTCTATATATATATATATATATATATATATATATATATATATATATATATATATATATATATATATATATATATGTGCATTGAGTGTGGGTTGGGACAAGTATGAGGTCTCGCATGGATCGAGGCATCTTATCCCTATTTATGACTTCAAGTATTCCCCTTCCCATTCGGGTAAGATCACGTGGAAGGTGAATGGGTCAGATCCATATTACCATTCCTAATCTTTTCTTCTTTTTTTAAGAAAAGAACGGGAAGCGGGGTTGGGATACTCCTAACAAGTATATTCATGAAAAAATACTTAGCTATTTTCACTACATGTATAAAATACACCATAAAATAGAAGAATGAGCATACTCAAATAGTTATGTTTTCAATGTGCTAAAAAAAAACCTAAGCATTGTTAGCTTTATATTGTTGTAAAGGAGGCAACCTACTTTCATTTATATTCTTTGTTTTTTGGGGGTTATTTTTGTGTTGTGTTTTATTAGATTGAGCGTGACACAAGCTTTTCCTTTGTTTTTGTACAAGAAGGTAAAAGGATACCTTCCATCAAAAAGGGAGACTAATTGCTCTGTGTTGTAATACAATAGCAGGAGCAATTCTATTGAGTATCAAGTAACATCTGGTTGTAAGGTCTTGAAATGAAGATCATTCAGTCACCTATCTTGATAGTGATTAAAACTTGCCATAGAGAATAAGCCTTGAACTGTATTAGTCCCTTTGATGGAAACTCAGTTGCAGTAAAATCCTTGCTTTCCCAATTAAAATAGCTCAAGGTATGAGTCTCTTTACAATATTGTCCATTTCTTCTGTTGGATTGAGGTTTAAATGTTGTTCCACCAAAGGTTTTTGGCTCAACGCTGGTAAGCAAAGATAAATTAAGACTGGATGAGAGTTCCTGAACTGCTCCAGGCTTTTGGTGAGTCGTTGTTCTATGATTGTCAATGAGCAGCTTATGTTATATCGATGGTTGCCAATGTGAAGGTTGATTGTTCCAATGAAATGATTGACCAGTGGCGCCCAACCTTGCTAATAGTAAGGGAATATGATTTCGTTATTTGGGGATCCAGTGACATTGGATATCATTGAAGGTTCTATAAAAATTCCTTATATCATCATCATTTGCAGTTGAAGCAAAATTGGATCTGATCATTCTATTGAAATTGCTAACAATGTCAAGTCTAGATGACTCGATTAAGATTCTGTTCCTTCTAAAATGATGCAATATTTCCTTCCTCCATTTCCATTCTTTGATATGAGTCATAACTTTCCTTATGATCTATCATGCGCAGAGATAGACACCATAGTGACTTCGCAAGGTGAAGCCTACTTGCCAATATGATATTTTTTTGTACACTAAGAGCTTTAACCATCCATAACTTGGAGGAATCCATTGATTGATACATAACCATCAATAATGAATTGGATGTTGCAAGTTTTGCATTCTACGTAAGATGTATTCCTTCACTCTATGCATAACTTCCTCTTCAACACTTATTGGGGTTGATTCGGATCGCCATGCAAAATATAGTTCCTTTTTTCTCACAAAAATCTCACCTGTGAAGAGTGGAAGGTCAAGATACTTTGTTGGAAGTTTGATCTCTCGTCATTTACAGACTCGTTCTAGTTTCTCTAATCTGAGAGGAGCTCATGGCAAAAGGAACCCAAGATGATTTGTCCGTATTGACGCACATGCCAGAGTGAACTTCAAATTCCTTAAGTATTTGCAGAAATTTTCCAATTGACTTCCTTCTATCCCGAAGAAAAAAGAGCTCATCATCTGCGAAGGAGTGACTCCATTGAATTCTCTTTATGTTGACTGGGTTGATCTCCTTCTTCCCTTCGGCGACTGTTAAGTCTCCCAGTTACTCTCTCCATCACCATCAAGAATAGGTAGAAAGAGAGAGGGTCACGTTGTCTTATACCGTGGGAGGCAAGGAATAAATTGCCAACTTCACCATTGATGAGTAACGCGTAGTTTGCAGTGGTAATAATGCATGCCATGATGATTTCGATTTATTTATCAGCAAATCCAAAAAAAGAAAGTGATCCTTTACAAAATACCAATCAACCCGATCATAAGCCTTCATTAAAGCCGTCTTGAACATGGCGGAGGCCTTCTTGCTAATTGCCATCGAATCAGTCATTTCATGCGCAATTAAGATGCTTTCTTGGATGCTCCGACCTTTGAGAAAGGCTCTTTGATTAACTGAAATGATTTTTTATATAATAGAGCGTATCCTTGCGACCATGATCTAAGTATGATTTTATAGATGAAATTGCACAGGCTAATCGGGCGAAACTCGGTGATTTTGTTAGCCCCCACTCGTTTCAGTATAAGTATTATGTTGGTCGTACTTGCTTCTTTGAGAAAGTGGCACCTGGTGAAACATTTCGGATGGGACACATTCAAATTCAATGTCCTTGATGTTCAGGAGAATGAATATGATAAGTGGATCGTAGAGTAATAAAAAGTGTACTTGGGACAACAAATCTCACCTCATCCTTGGAAGAAAAAATGCCTTTAGGAGTTGCAGAAAGACATGGATCAAAGGTGTCAAGGAATCCTTGCATTGAAGACCTTAACCTAAGAGACTAACATCATGTTTAGTGAGATGAAATGAGAAATACATCCCAAAGGATAACGGATGCCATTATCATCAATGATTCATGTCATGTTTTCTCTGCATAATCTACAAGAGGAAGAGATGGGGTTTGATTAGGGCATGAGTTCGATCGATTGGATTCTAAATCATTAAGAATCAAACTCGAACCGAATACAGATTTTCATAAAATTACCAAACGGTCATGAACTGCGTTTTTTTTGTGACGGAACCGAATATGAAATCCCGATTCCGTCAGGTTGAGTAGATCCATTTTAACCGAATTATGCTCACCCATACTTGAAACTGCGAGGGAAGAAAGGGTTGAGTTGACCGCTTGACGTGAAACCTTGTATCAAAAGCACCCTTGTCGTTGAGCTGCACGGGCCATTTGTCTTGGGTCGAGTCCATTGTGCCGTATCGTGTATCGGGCTGTTAGGGTTTTCACCAAGCACGGGTCTATAAAACATCGCGCGAACGATGGCGCCTCCATTCCCTAGGGTTTAGGGTGTCAGAGTTCGTGCCTTTTCGTTCTCTGTTTGCTCCTACACAGACGGTGAGTGCCTCTCGTTCCTCTTCTTCCTCATTAGCCTTCCGTAGTTATCCTGCGGGGCGGTCCTCGTTAAAATTATCGCGATTTTGTTGCAGCTAGTAGCCTTCAACCCAGGGATTTATTTTCCTATATATTTTTCGAGTAGTTCTGCTCATCTACCATGGGAAAATCAAACAAGAAGTCGAACGTCGCGGTAAACTTTCTATTATTTTGCATAAACGCCTTCTAGTTTTCCCTGATTGTTTCTATAATCTTCGATTCTCTTCGATTTCCGTCGATTTATTCGTTCAGGTTGCTGCAGCACCTGTTGCTGTTCCTACTCCACCGAAATCTGCAAAAAAAGGTTCGGTTTTCCATTTGCATTCAGGATAATTTTTGCTGGCTTGTTAAGGTTTTGCTGCACCCCGATTGAACTGAGTTCGTTAACAGGAAAGAGAGAGGCTGAGGAAGATCTTAAGAAACAAGCAAGTGCGAAGAAAATGAAGCATACCCAGATACATCTCCCAAAGAAGGAGGAGACAAGCAGCTCTGAGGACACGTCCTCTTCCGAAGAGGAGGTATTAATAGTTGGAGTATCATCCCGTGTTGAGGAGTGAATTATTGCCTACGTAGGACTTCGTGGATCTCCACATCATATTTTTGTGACATATTTACATTAATGGCTATATAGTACTGAATAGTAGGATATTCTTGAGCACGAGAATCAGATTACCTTTGATGCATCTATATACACTAGTTGAATTTTATATACATTAATGGCTACGTAGGACTTCGTTGGAAACAATACATACCTGCTTGTTTCTATTGAGAAGATTTGCTGACTGATTGGGGTGGCCATCTTTTAGAAACATTGGTTCGTACTGCGATATGCAGACAAGATTGAAGATATTTTGTTTTGTGCAACGAGTTACCGTTGTCTTTGATTGCAACTTAGAAACATGATGTTACTTGGAAAAACACACAACGCATGCATTAAAGAGGAAATGCGTGAGAGGAATAAGAGGAAGGAGAGAAATACAATGGCTTTTGGAGAGAAGGAAGAAGAGTTGTAAGGTCACGGTAGCGAAGGAAAAATGGAAAAATAAGATTACGAGAGTGTACATGTACAGCTATTTTGTGATAAAGGGATAAGTTTTTAAGGATGATCTTACCTTTACCTTTGGTAAAGGTAATGATGATGGTAGACAGTGAAGATAGAGATAGGTCTGCCATGCCTTTTATATATGATGCAATGGATATGGCCAAAATGTACTGCTATTTTGAGATCAATTTGTTAAATTGAGCGCAGCAAGCAAGTGATTAAGCCACTTGTTGAGTGGGCTGAATGAGCCATTTAAAGGACCCAAATGGAACTGGAATCATACCTGTTTATGCCATGGTCCAACGCGTGGACTTGCTCTTGATTATATAAACATTGTCATCGTGTGGTTTCAACATTCTGCATTTGTACGTTGCTATCAGTTTTTTATCTGGGTTGATCTTCTATTACGTATCAAATCTTATATAAAACATTTCAGGACGTTAAACCTGCTGCTAGAGCTCCTGTTGCAGCTAAAAAGGCACTTGGAGCTGCAATGAAGAATGGCCCAGTGCCAAAGAAGAAAGTGAGCAGCAGCAGTTCAGAAGATGATTCGGATCCAGACTCAGATTCTGACGAGGTATGTTCTTTTGATTACTAAGTTGGCTTCCAGATATTTGTTTCTTGCTATCTTCATCTGGTTTCCTCTCTTGTTTCTCTGTGGTGGGGGATGAGGTGTCTTATTGGATGGTTGGCGTGGACATTGCTTGAATGCGATTTGTCTATGCTTCTGGTTGTCTTCCTTATTATTATTATTTAGTTCAATGCGGTTGATTGCACATCTCTTAGTATTGTGAAACGTTATTACGATCTATGTCAATACTTTCAGGATATTAAACCTGCTGCAAAAGCTCCTGCTGCAGTTAAAAAGGCTGCAATCACAAAGAAAAAAGAGAGTAGCAGCAGCTCAGAAAGCGATTTGGATTCTGATGATGTATGCTTCTTTATTTACTAAAAGTGGTAGTATCTTTCTTTTTTAATTGCTAAATTGATTCACATGCATTTCTCTATAGTTGATGGTTAATTTATATTTCTGGTATGGTAAGTTTGATCTTCTTTGTCCTCTGTGGGACTGGGCTGATTCTTGTTGGTTTAGATGAACGTTACTTGCGTCCTCATGTCAATTGGATCACTTTTTCACTGCAAATATGCATGCTATTGGCCTAGGCACACAGCCACACTCAAGCGTACAAAAGCTTCATTAATGATGTCTTCTGTGTTCACTGCATCTGGTTAAAAATATGGAAACCTGTGTTTCTTGTCTGTATGGTTTCTGTATGAGTAGCTTGTGCATTTGTCACTTTAATTGTGTGAAATATGTAAATTATCTAATATCAAAACTTTACAGGATGTTAAACCTGCTGCAAAAGCTCCTGCTCCAGCTAAAAAGCCTGTTGCCCCACCTAAGAAAGAGAGCAGCAGTAGTTCAGAAAGCGATTCAGATTCGGATGAAGTATGTTGGCTCTTAATCACAAAGTGCTTTGAATGTTTGTTTGTCTATAGTTGATGGCAAAGTGATATTTCTACAACAACAACAACAACAACAACTAAGCCTTTTCCCGTACTACATGGGGTCGGCTACATGGATTCTTTGTTTCCACAGAGCCCTATCATGTGAAGCAAAGTGATATTTCTGATATTCTTTTTTTTTTCATGGGAGTGGGGTTGTTGGCTTTGATGAAGAACATTACTTGCATTCAGGGTTTCTCTTTCACGTTGCAAATAATTGGTCTTATTTATATGTTTTCATGTTTGGTATGTTATCTCCTTTCAAGCCTGCTGCTAAAGTATGGTTTAGTTCCAAATAAGAAATGTTCAAAATGTGTTTGTCTATAGTTGATATTTATGGTATGATGAGATTGGTCTTCTTTTTCTTTTCTGTGTTGGGTGACTTGGGTCAGGCTTTGGGGTGGGGTTGATGTTTGTTGGTTTAGATGAAGAATGTTACTTGCATATTTAAGCTGTTTTTCTGTTGCAAATATGCATTCTATTGGGCTAAAAACACATTCATATGCACAGTTACATATAAAAGGTACATCAATCGTTTTTTCCCAAGTTTTCTGCTGCATTTGTTTTGAAAATTTTGCAAGCCTATGACTCTTGTCTTTATGGTTGTTTTAGGAGTAGATCATGCATTACTTTAATTGTGAAATATGTAACTTTTTTTTTTATCAAATTTTACAGGACGTTAAACCTGCTGTGAAAGCTCCTGCTGCCACTAAGAAGTCTGCAGCCCCACCTAAGAAAGAGAGCAGCAGTAGCTCAGAAAGTGATTCTGATTCTGATGAAGTATGTTGGTACTTAATTGTTATATCTTTTAAACACTTCTGTCTGTAGTTGACAGCAAATTGATACTTCTGCATTGATAAGTTTGTTTTCTTTCGTTTTCTTCTTTTGTGTGTGTGTGTGGAAGAGGGGGAGTAACATTACCCGCATTCGAATTTAACATTCTTTTGCAATTAGCTGGTGACAGGTCATATATATATATATATGTTTTCATGCTTCTTATTTTATCTTCTTTCAAGCCTTCTGCTAAAGTTGTTTGTCCAACTTGGAGATTTTCTGAAACCGCTTTGAAGCATAGTTTAGATCCAAATAATAAAATCAGCAGTGAACTTAGAAAGTGATGAAGTTTCCGTGCAAATACATTTACTTTGATTTAAGTAGTTCAAATTTGCTTCCTGTGTTTGTTTCAGGATAGGAGCATTATGTTGTAATTGGTTAAAACTCTGAAGTCTTCATGTGTTGACATCCTTTCTTATTTGGTTCTGGGTTGGGTTGGGGTTCTTGATTGTTTTGGATTGACATTACTGGTTTACAAATTTTGTAAATGTATTATACTTCTTTTACATTTATCTTAAGCTCATTCTATCTATTTTGCACGCCTGTGCTTCTTGTGTTGTTTTGTTGCATTTTTGTGCAGTTCAATGTGAACTTATTTACTCCTAACCTGGCATATGTGCTAAAATCTTATTTAACAACTTTCCAGGATGATATACCTGCTGCTAAAGTTTCTGCGCCAACTAAAAAAGCATCCGTGCCAGAAAACAGTTCAGAAAGTGATTCAGATTCTGATGATGTACGTTTTTTGTTGCTTTTCTCCTCAATGTTATGATTGGTGATGATTTCTTAAGAAAAGCTGGTTCCTCCTTTTTTCCGTGTTTGTTGGGCCATGTGCAGGTCCTTGGAGAAACTAGATTTTTGTTTTGGATTAGCATTCTGGGGCTAGTCAGAGACCCTAATAGGGTGTATTTTGATTCAAACTGTTAAAAGGTTGGCTTGTTATTAGATGATTAAGTCCATCTATTGTCTCAAGCTGTGGCTAATCTTGCATGAAAGAAAGCAAAAGTTATCTGTCTGACGTTTTGATGTTTACCAATTACAAATTGTATTGGGACGTTAAAACTAATGTCATGCGAGTGCTTTTGTTTACAGGTGGTCACCATCATACTTTTAACAATCACCTGTCTCCTTCTCTCTCTCTCTATTGGTAATATTAGGGTGTTCTAAACAGCTTTATAATGTTATGTCTGTATCATATGATACATGCATAGCACTGAGGTTCTTGATACGACATATATATCATAGATGGTCTCCGTATCATAAGATATGGTACCTTTTTTTCTCTTAGTACCTGTATATTAGTTCTATCATCTCGTATTTTGAGATAGATGTTTTATTTTATTTTCTCTCTTGGTGATTCATTTTATAAAAGCTAAGATGTGTATTGACATGTTTTTATTGTTAAGTCCTTGCAGTACTGATTATCGATGGATACTTAAAATGGCTCCAGGAGCACTTAACTGCAAACCATTGGATAATATTCCATCAAACAGTTAGAGGCAAATGACATTCATGAAAAAATAATCTTTTGTGAAAAATAAGTTAATCCTTGACATCCCTCTGTGTTAATAATTCTTTGATGATATTATCTTTATTGTCGGATGGGATCTCATCTTACGGTTTTGATTTTGGGTACTCCATATTAATGTATATGAAGGTTGTCACTTGGATGAGTCAAGCTTAATTGAGAACAGAGCATTTCTCCATTGTTTTTAGTACCATAGAACATTTATTATCGTCAAATGAAGTGTTTCTACTGGGATAGATAGGGGGCAGCTGCACAGCTGGTGATAACTGTTTCAAGCTCGTTACTATCATAAGTGAGTATATATTTGCTTGTCTCAGTTGCTAATGGATGTTAACTCGATATCATGATTGATAAATGCTTTAAAATATGTACTTTGTGACCCTACTCGGAGAGTGATTCTGATGACAACAATGCAAGGTTTTCTCAAATGCATGCTCTGGTTTGGCAAATATTTATGCAAGTTTTGCTGCATACGTTTTCTAGGCTCAGTGATACTATGGTGATTTCCTATGTGCACAGGAGATTGTAGCCAAAGTTGTTGCACCGGCAAAGAAACCTTCGGAAGTCAAGAGTTCTGGAGCTCAAAAGGTTAAGAAAGAGTCGAGTGACAGTTCAGATAGCGATTCTGAAGACGAAGAGGTTAGCTAAAAAGTTGTCGTTCATAACTTCATAGAAGTTTTTTCTGCTCTTTCTTCATGCTTGTCATCTCTTTGTTGTGGTTGATATTTTCATAATTCTCTGCTCCTGGTTTGACTGGACAAGTTGTATGATACACACGTTGTCTCTGTAAGTAATAAAAATTTTGGTCTTGTAACAGTCTTCCACAAAAAATTTCCCTGTTTATTTGTGTTCACCTAGAAATATATACTATTTAATATGCCTGTGTGATTGTTAATGCTTTTTCCTTATGCTTGGTAAAAATTCTGTCCATGAAAAGATACTTAATTTTCATGTACCATGAAAGAATATGGTGACAGGGATAGTTTCTATAGGGGATGGAAGATGAGGTAGTGCATGAATCTCTTTGGATTTTATTTGATGAAATGGTCAAGGTCTTGATTTGAAGTTCTTTCTCAAAGTTTATCGTTTTTTGGTTTTTTCTTATGTTGACTAGGCCATGACAGCATGGGAAAAGGCTTAGTTGTTAGTTGTTGTTGATTAGGCCATGACAATTGTTGTTGGAGATGAAAGTTGCATATATATATATATATATATTATATAGATGTTTTTGTATCACTAAAAGTTCGTATTGTTAAAAGTAAATCTTAACTTTTTATTTTTGAATGATGAGTTGTGTTTGGTTTCAGCCATTGAGAGGTTATGCTATTTTGTTTGCTTTCCTTTAGATAAGTATTCAGATATTATTTGTATGTCCTTTTGTTCGTGAGGGTTCTTACTGTTGAAAACAAAATTCTTAACATCTACACTTTTTGGTAATGGGTTACCTGGCTTCAGTCCTCTGATAGACGCTCTTATTCATCAGAAATGAAGTTGTTGAGATGGATGAGTGGTCATACAAGAAAAGACCTCGTACATAATGAGGTTATTAGAAACAAATTAGGTGTGGCACCAATAGAGAATAAAATGAGAGAATATCATTTAAGATGGTTTAGACATATAGACAGAAGATCAAAAGAATAACCTGTAAGAAGGTATGGAAAACTAAATTTGAAAAGTTTTAAAAGAGGTAGAGGGCGACCACAAAAGTGTTGGAAAGAAACAATAAAGAATGATCTAGCTTATTGTGAGTTAACTGCTAACATGGCATATGATAGGGCTCTGTGGAAACAAAGAATCCATGGAGTCGATCCGGTCTAGTATGGGAAAAGGCTTAGTTGTTGTTGTATGTTTTGATAAAAGTGTTCCCTTTGCACATGAAGAAGTCCTTGTCAGCGGCAATTTCTAATGAGTGACATTTTTTTCTTCCTATAGGATGAAAGTTCCGAAAGTGATGATGAACCTCAGTCCAAAAAGTTGAAGGCTACGGTTTGTTTCTTCGTTTCTCTCTCTTGGATATGTTTAGTGAATTGCTGGTTTGCCCATTTTTTCTTACATCATTAAAAATTGTTTCAGACAACTCCGAGTTCAAATGTGACAAAAGCTGCTGTCCCGAAGGATAGCAGCAGTGATGAGAATGACAGCTCTGATGAGAGTGATGAAGCGGACGAGAAGGTATTCCCATTGTAAATGGTGACTTTTTTATGGATGTATCTTGTATCTTCTGACCACTGCCAATTTTGCTTTATATCTTTTGTCTGGGACAAAGTATACTAGTGATAGTTTATGGCGGGTTTGATATCTCACTATCTTTGACTCTCACTGGCCATGACTATACTCACTATCTTTGACTCTCACTAGCAGCATTAATTGTTACGTATGGAATTAATGCCTGTTGGTTAAAATAAACAGGAGCATCAGGTATTCTTTGTGATACAAAGATACTTAAAAGGTAAATATTATAGGGCAGCAATTAGACCACATGGTTATGAGTGTTGGGCAGGTAATTATCAACATGTACAAAAGATGTACGTGACAGAAATGAAGATGTTGAAATAGATGAGTGGTCGTACAAGAAAAGACCGTATACCTAATGAGGTTATTAGAAACAAATTAGGAGTGGCACAAATACAGGATAAAATGAGAAAATATCGTTTAAGATGTTTTGGACACATAGAAAGAAGATCAAAAGAAGAACCTATAAGAAGGTATGAAAAACTAAAGTTGGAAAGTATTGAAAGAGGTAGAGAACGACCACAAAAGTGTTGGAAAGAAACAATAAAGAATGATCTAGCTTATTGTGAGTTAACTGCTAACATGACACATGATAGGGCTATGTGGAAACAAAGAATCCATGTAGTCGACCCCATCTAGTATGAGAAAAGGCTTAGTTGTTGTTCTTTATATGAGCATATAGGTGAAACAATGTTGTCCTCATGTGTATACTTGTTCTCAACCGTAGTTTTGTGAGACCCCTTTCGTTAAAATGTTAAAGAACTTCGGTTAGATGATAATCATTGGGTCGGGTGGATTTGGAATCCAATCGTCAAATTTTTTTTTTTTGTAAAGTAGGTTTTCTTTGAGGATGTTACCCTGCAAGCACTTAAGTCTACTAATATTTCCTTATTATGCAAATCTGTTATGCCTTGACCATCGGAAGAGTCGATGTAACTGTTATGTGGATCGACACCCAACCCTCAAGCCGATCAACCATAGCGAATTTCCAAGTAGTTCATATGGTTTCCGATAGAAAATGTTAGGCCCTTCCTCTGGATGCTATGAGCCTGGAATGGGCCTTAGCATCCGATTAACTCACACCACGCAACACGACAAATGTGTAAGAGTAAAAGCAAAGATGCATTAAGTGTTGATAGTATAATGGCGTGTTGCACTCTTAAGTTAGGGCCTTTTCTCTCAAGGAGGGTTTTATATGAGCTAGTGGCGTTAGGCCATGTGTTTGTAGTCGAAGGGTCACATTACCTTCCACTCTTAAGTTAGGGCCTTTGAAAGGTTGAAGGTTTTGGGGTATGAACCCCAAGCTACTACCGTTCACTCGGCCTCTTGAATCACTTGTGTTGGTCATAAGGTTAGATGACACGCTCGAGGTTTGATGTGATAAAGGAGTTACATCTGTCTACTTGACGCTTGCATTTTGATTCAAAGTGTGGCACTCCGTATCATAGGAAGCAACCATTGGACCGATAACCCGCACAACACTCGTGTGATGTAGCATTATCCAAGAACATGGCACTCCATGTGGCATTGCGTCGTATCATTGAAGGCATCTTGCATCATATCATTGAGGCATCTTGCATCCACGTTCTTTGTACCTCATCTTCTATGGGTATGATACGATCCTTTCATCTCATTAAACACTACCTTTTATGACAATATTAGTCACTACGACACTTGCAGCTTACTTGCAATTGAATGCTTTCATGCTAAATCATGTCTTGGGTCACGATCAAAATCAACCTAAGAGCATCTCGTCTCACCGAAGGCACCAAAACTTACAGTGACATGAGAGCTCCTCATGTGTCTTTGAGGGAGCCAACATGAATGCTCGTGCATTAAATTGTCTCTACAATTGTGACTTTCATAGTATTGGTGAATGCATCCCTTGAAAATCAGTTATGTGCTTGTATGGGGTGCGTAGTTTTGACTTGGCAATTAACATGAATGTCCTAACATCATCTCCCCGTTCTTCATTACCATTCGTACGAGAAATGTGGGTCACAGGGCCAACCTTAACAATTGTGGTGCAACTACACATCCTCATCCATGCACTACTATCATGACTTATACTTAGTGAAAATGCACAGTGTGTGGTGGGGTTCAATTTACCCCCTGTGCACGTAAATGACCTTCCTCCCTACCCGAGGTAGGTCGTGATCTTGGTGTACCTCGAGACATACCACCTCCTAACATGAAGTTATCAATATTTGAGCATTGGTCTTAAAGTAGTACAAAACTTTTGGATACTATCGTCTTAAAGTAGTACCGGTAATCTCATCAAGGGTCGTTCTGCATGCCTGAAGGGTCGTTCTGCATGCCTCAAGGGTTTAGGCTTTTTGTTATTTTAGTGTTCCTTTGGTTGGCACACAAAGCAATTTTGA
The DNA here is from genome assembly GCA_036023115.1 of Brasenia schreberi. Lineage (NCBI taxonomy): Eukaryota > Viridiplantae > Streptophyta > Magnoliopsida > Nymphaeales > Cabombaceae > Brasenia > Brasenia schreberi. The sequence goes on from JAYKKT010000087.1 coordinate 8,193,194, forward strand.
CTCTCATTGTTTTACCATGGGTTTGTGGCCTACCACGCGGGTTTGTGAGCAACACCATGCTTATCCATGAGTTCTTAAGTCGACTAACGTCTAATGAGAACAAACATGCTTTGATACTATATTTGTCATACTCTTATCATCGGAAGAGTTGACGGAGCTCGCAAGTGATTGACACCGAGCCCTCAGGCCGATCAGCCTTAGCAAATTTCTTAGTAGTTTAGATGGCCTTCGAAGAGGAATATGAGTTAGGCCCCTCCCCTAGATGTTACGGTCTTGGAATATACCTTAGCATCTGTTTAACTCACACCGTGCAATACATAAACGTTTAAGAGTTAAGGCTACAAAGACACGTTAAGCGCAAACGCTGAATGCATCACTTGAAAAGCACTTACGTGCGAATGTCATGACAAAATCTCAATGTTTTGCGTCACCATTTGTGCGAGCAATGTGGGCTACCAGGCCAACCTTAACAATTGTGGTGCAACCCAAATGCATAGGGTGTGGGGAGTTCGGCCCGCCCGCTTCGCACGAACGTATCCACCCAAATTATCGTCTTATCTACCCAGGATCGGTCATGATCCTACGGTATCAGAGGCATAACACCTCCTGCTTGCATTGACCCTTTAAACTTTTTTTCTAATCTCCATGATCCTAGTGCACTCTTGACGAACAACACAAAATATCAACATTCGAGTATCGTTCTTAGAGTAGTATAAAGCTATCAACATTCGGGGGTAATGTGATCCACTACCGATAATCTCATCGAGGGTCGCTCCACATATCTCGAGGCTTTCAGCCTTCTCCTACTGTAGTGTTCTTTCAGTTGATGTGTAAAAGATGTTAATTTTGACCTTATTATTCCACCATGCGAGTCTTTGTGCAACATCATGCTTATCATTGAGTTCTTCTTGCTTTAATACCATATTTGTCGTGCCTTATCATCGAAAGAGTATGACCGGCACCAAGTCCTCGGGCCGATCAGGCTTAGCGAATTTCCAAGTAGTTTAGACGGCTTCCGATATAAAATGTGAGTTAGGCCCCTCTTCCAGATGTTATGAGCTTGGAATGTGTCTTGATGTTCGTTTAACTCACACCGCACAATACCACAAATGCTTAAGAGTAAAGATAATAAAAACGCCTTAAGTGCAATGCAATAAGGCAAGTGCTTTATTTATAGCATAATGGAATATGCGGCCCTGGTGTGCTACAATGGTAAGTTAGGAGTGCTTCCCTCGAAGAGGGTTTTGCACAAGGGAGTGGTGTTGGGTTCGCAGTCGAAGGGTGATTTGTTGGGGAAACTTTGGGTGGAGTGGATAGTTTATTTTGGGAGGTGGATGAGTACACATGATTTTGTTGAGCAGAAAAACGTCTTGTGGCCTCTGCAATGTATTTCTATTTTAGGTTCTTCAGCTGAAGTTTCAGTTGCTCTTTTCATTTAAGCTTGCAATTTCGCATCATTTTCTGTTTGAATTGATTACTGCCTTGAGTTAAAGGGGATAGTATGTGAGATGGCACCGCCTGATGTGGAATCGGGACTTAGACAGGCATGGTCATTCCTGTGCTTGTAATTTTTCTTTTGTTATGGTCAGCACTTGCTGTAAATTTTCTGTCTACTTCATATTCTGAATGCATCCTTTTATCCTAATACCATCATCATCAGGAGAGCTTGAAGAGTAAAAATCATGTCCAGACTGAAGTTTCTGCTCCCAAGTCATCTAAAAAGCCTGAAAAAGATTGGGTATTTGGAGTTACACCTATCCTTTTGATTTCTCTAAGTTGGTGCGATTGTACATTTAATAATGGGTTAGGAATTGATTGTGGGCAGGCCAAGACCCCAGTTACCGCCAAAACTCCGTCTTCTGGGTCAACTACACTCTTTGTTGGCAACTTGTCGTTTTCTATTGAAAAAGAACATCTGTATGTATTCGGAAACTCTATAACTTTTCTCTATGCACTTGTCTTCTATTAGTCGGTCTACCTCCGCGTCTTACATGTTTCATTTGCATTATTTAGGGAGGAATTCTTTAAGGATGCTGGTGAAGTTGTTGATATTCGATTTGCATCATCTGAAGAAGGGCGATTTAGAGGGTTCGGACATGTACAGTTTGCCACTGAATCTGCTGCTACAAAGGTAATCCTTTTAGTTTTGGTAAACTGTGTCTCTCCCCTGGCTGTTGTGCCGTTTATGCTACTGATGCATTTATTTTATCAAAAAATGCTTATTAGATCAAAATACGGGCATGCTTAGAAGCACAAAGTTTGGCTGATAGGGCTGATATGATAGTACACAGGTTTCAATTAAGCAGGATCGCCTGTGATCATACTGTATCAGGGTGGTTTGGATGGGGGGGGGGATGGATTCTCCATAGGCTAGTAGTTTTGTTCTATACATGATAATGTCCATAGGTATTTGCATAAATCTTTAATAACGGTTGATGACTATGCTTGCAGAAGTGTTTGAGCAAAGGTTTTTTTGAGAAACATTGCGTCATGTTTTCCCAGTGAGATTGTTTGCTGCATTGCAGTTACGGTAGGAGTGTAATCGAGCTGAGTGAGCCTGAGTACGGGCAAGCTTTGGTTGAGCTCGTTTCGGAAAACCTCAACTCGATCTCAGCTCAAGCATATAGTACCGACGAGCTCGAGCTCAGCTTGTTTATTTGTCAAGCTCAAGTCGAGCTTGACAATGCTAGTCGGGTTCAAGTTATCTTTGAGTAGCTTGTGGGTAGCTAGGGTCATTTACACCCCTAAATTATGATAATTGTGTCAACCTCTCCCCTACTTAAACAAAGTCTATGCATTAGAATGAATATAGGAATACTGGAAAACCATGGTAAATTTTGATTGTATAAACAAAATATGTTTCCAAATTGTTGAAGGCTGAAGTATATGTTTGTATTTGCCAAGTTGAAGTTGGAAGTCCCTTCAGTTTCTTCCTTTTACAACCTGAAGCTTTGTAGTTCACAGCTGACGTTTTGCATGATGCTTTTCTTTTTAATATAGTGATTATGTTTTGTTTATTTGCTTCATTTTGTCGTCCAATGCACAGGCTATGGAGTTAAATGGTGAAGAGTTACTTGGCCGTCCTGTGAGACTTGACATTGCTCGTGAAAGGAGTGAAAGGGGTGCATACACTCCAGGTGCCAGGTAATGCAGTGTGTCGCTTGCCAAGCTGTTCTAATTTTTATTTTCGAATAAACGTTCTGCACAATTGAAATATTGAACATAGGAATCGAAACAACTATGCAGAAACGCAAATCTTGAGTTCAGTATAAGATAAACTTCCGGTTGCTCTTACAAACTCCAAGCATCTAATACATTTCTTCATTTTGTTCATCTCACAACAGCCAGGAGCGATCTTTCCAGAAGCCAAACAAATCCACCGTCTTTGTGAAAGGTTTCGACAAGTGTCTTGATGAAGATCAGGTAAATCATTGTGGAAGACCTACATATCTTAATAAGATTTTCATTCATATTTACTCTGTATTTCTATTGGAATTCACAACAGATACGCAACAATCTACAAGAACATTTTGGAGATTGTGGAGAAATTAGCAGGATCTCCATTCCCACAGATTATGAATCTGGCTCTGTTAAAGGGTTAGTTGCCTATATAACCTTGCAACTATGGCATTCTGCTATACGACTTAATAAATACAATAAACGCCAATTGTTGATAAACAGTTGCGGATGTTAATTGCTTTTCTTTGTTGTTGGTATGATATTTGGCTCAAATCATTGTTGGGAAATAGATATTGGTGATTCCTTGATATGCTAGATCTGCCATCTCGTATCTTATGCACGCACGCACTCATGCCTATTGTCCTGATTCACTAAAAAGATATGGACTGGGTTCTTGGTATGCCTGTTTAATATATTCTGCTGAGGCATGTTAAGGTTCGTTGCAATAGTCCCTTGCTGCTGCTTTTTGTTACTTGTTCATTCTAGTGGTTTCTATTATTGTGTATCAAGTTAATCGATTTCACTGTAACCAACCTTTTTGTTTTGTAAAATTATTGTTCTTAGGTTTGCCTACATAGATTTCACATCCGCTGAAAGCTCCTCCAATGCGCTGGAACTCAATGGTTCGGAGTTAGGTGGTTACACCTTGACAGTGGACACAGCAGGTCAGGGTGGTGGTGGTGGCCGTGGTGGGGGCAGAAGTGGTGGAAGAGGATCTCAAGATCGCGGTGGCCGATATGGTGGTGGCAGATTTTCTGATGATAGAGGTGGGCGGTTTGGTGGTCGCAGGGGAGGCAGAGGTGGTCGTGGAGAAGGCAGGGGTCGTGGCAATAAACCCAATTTAGCTGCTGCTGGTACGGGTAAGCAAGCTTTCTTGTGGCCTTTTAGATAATCTTTTCTCGCAACCTTCGAGTGATACTTGGAACGCTTTCTAAAATGATTGACCCCGTTGCAGTAAAAAAGGCTGCCATGCCCATCAATGAACTGTCTCTATGTTTTGCACTAAATAACAACAACAAAGCTTTTCCCCATGATAGATGGAGGGGGTGTTTCTTTGGTTTTACTATTTAAAGCCTGATTGTTTTGTTCTGCCAAAATGCAGGGAAGAAAACCACTTTCGGTGAGGATTGAAGCCGTGCTTGTGATTGAGAAGTTAGCATGGCTCTTCTTTTTTGGCGGGATTGAAAACTTGTGATTTTGTTCTACATATTGATACTGCGAATACTCATATTTATCTTCATGTGCTCTTCCTTTCCTTTAATTACCATATAGTGCGAGTACGGCGATATGCTCTGTGTGTGTGTGCACGTTTGAAACGAGAGCGTTATGGGGCGTAACCGGGTGTTATACGAATAAGGGAATCGGGTCTCGTGTTCTCGTTATTTTGACTTGGTCCTTTCCATTGGGGGAAATGGTGCATTAATATTGTCCGAAGAAATAGCGGCTCATAAATATCTTAGGAGGTGCGATCTGAATTTGGATGATTATCGAGAGACTAGGTTTTACCTTCTCTGGTTGGTTTTTGAGGTTTCGAACTCGATGTACGTCGGGTCGTTGCACAATCACCCTGAGAGCCCCGTGATGTGATATTTGAGGCTCGCGTCTGGGGTCTCATACATCAATTGCGCCATCATTAAGAAGACTTTTCCAACGAGAATCGCAGCAGGATAGGATTCTCTGATCTGCCTGCCAAACATAAGGGCATTATCACGTCGCCTTCGACACCCTTCGTCTTCCTTTGTGGAGTTTAGGTACCTTGTGGAAATTTGTTCAAATCGTCGCCATCGTCTGATTCAGAATCACAAGTAGCAATGAAGTATCCAATCAACAAACACTCAATCAAGTTTTGATTTCTGTATCTCGTATGATGGGTACGTCATCGCCACCGTCTCCGAAAGAAGCCTCAACTCCGGCTCAAGCGAGGATTCTCCTTGGTCAGCCATGGACGAACGAGGAGACCGCCAACCTCATCGACGCTTACCACGAGAAGCGCCACTTCCTTAACAAGGCGCAACTTCGGGCGTCCAATTGGGAGGAGCTGGCCGAGGCTCTCCGTCTCCGCTGCCGCTCGGCTCTCCCTTCCAAAACGGGAACGCAATGCCGGCATAAGATGGAGAAGCTCCGGCAGAGGTACAGGGTTGAGCGGCGCAAGAGCTACTCGTCATGGGTTTACTTTCACAAGATGGATGCCGTGGAGAAAGGTCCGCCTAAGCCCTCTTCGGCGCCGGAAGATGATTCCGGGGACTCTAAGATCGGCGACGATGTCTCCAGAAGACTCGATTTGTTGATGGGTAATGGAAACTTCCGGCCTTCGGGTTGCGGGAACCCGGTGGCGGAGATGGCAGCGGCCGTGCGGCAGTTGGGAGATGAGTTTGTGAAGTTGGAGCGGAGGAAGATGGAGATGATGAGGGAGGTGGAGAATATGAGAATGGAGATGGAGATGAAGCGGGTGAAATTGATAATTGAGTCGCAGCGGAAGCTTGCAGACGCGTTTGTCGATGCTTTTTATGCGAGGAAGAAGAGGGCGGCTTCGCCGGACTCGTAGGGTCAGATGGTGGACGTATGTTTCAGTATTTTTTTTTGGGAGATTCTCTTGCATTGAGATTCAGCGGGGGGTAAATTCCTTTGGGAGGGGCGGGGTAAAAGTGGTGGCGTTTTTGCCGAATTGGTTCAGATAGGAACGATGAGATCAATGTGGCCTTCGAAATGCGCGCGCTATGAAATCCTCTATCACGTTTCGAGGGTTTTGCTGAAGTGAACTAACTTCTTTCGGCGGGTAAGAACAGTCGTGAGAGCTTTTGAATATGATTTCGACACAAAATGTAACATGTTATATTGTTCACCAGTTTCTCCTTCTAATCATGTAATCCATTCCGAGGGGTCTTCTAATCTCTATTCGTCATTGATGCAAATCATGATTGCAATTGGGCAGTTACGAATGTTCCGCCATGTTCACCAATAGCCTTATCTTCCAATCTGTACTACAGATTTTGTGGTTAACTAGGAATACTTGCTGCACGACCCTTTTGTGCATAAATGTGTTTTTTTTACATTTAAGTAAACAATGTGCCCAATTATGGGAGTCTTTCTATCTTGTTCCACAATATATTGTGCGATAATGTGATTTTCACATCTATGGTTTATTAGGCATCTTTATGTCTTCCAGGATTGGACCTTGAACAATTGCATTATTATTTTCTATCTGTAAAACCGTTGTCACTAAAATTTGTATAACTGGAATAATTATAGAGAAGTTCTTATACCTTATGACCTTGTCTATTTGTCTCATTGTGCCACTTTCTCTATAGTAGACGCGTGGTTATGATTTCTGTAATTTGATCCATAAAGAAGCCTCTCCCTTCATAAGAGCATGCCATGTAAATAAAATCTGTATGCTTTGGGATCAGAAACGTTAATCACTGTTTTACTATTAAGGAAGCTCTAGATGCCCACCTATAGTTTACTAGCGAGAATAACCGAAGGCCTTAGAGAAGTGTATATCTTGGTTTGGTCGTTTCTGTTTGTTTTTGTTCATTGATTGAGATTGCCTTCTCAAAGAAAAAGTTCGTAGGACTTTCTGCCCTTAACACCCTTCTTTTTAGGAATCCATAAAATCACTCTTATAAAGCTTATAAGAGGTTACAATGTATATGCTCTCAAAACGTGTTCTTTAATAGGCTGAGTGGTAACACTTTTTAAGAAACAAATTTCTTCAACCTTGATCTAGCTTATTGTGAGTTAATTGCTAACATGGCACATGATAGGACTCATCCATGTAGCCGCCCCCGTCTAGTATGGGAAAAGGCTTAGTTTGTTGTTGTTGGTGGTGAATTTTCTTCAATTTTGGTGTTATGGCATCTTCAATGGCACCGAGAAGTGTGATATTGGACATCTAGTTCATGATACATCCGAAGAAGCTGCATTGCAGCCAGCTTGCTTATTTTTTCCTGTTCTGGAATATTATGATATGGGTGCTCCAGTCTGCAGCCTGTCATGATCTGCTCAGCCATCTTCAGGTTTTACTGCTACTCTTGTGTTAGAATATTGTTCTTGTAAATAACTGCATTTCTCATTGGTCATTTGTTTGATTCACAGTCTGAAGGACGTCTTGATGGATCAACATCTGTCATCTATCATATGCTAGCAATTCTGGAACTTCTACTGGAGAATTATTTAATTGTCATAGTTTGTAAGTTCTCCAGGTGCACCAATGTAAGCACATGAATCATACAAATTGCTTGGTGGATTTTGGTCAATTTCTACGGTCGGTCCTGTAATGTAGTGAGAGTCAGGCTAATAGAAAATCATTGAAGTCTATAATAATCACGAAAGCTGGTCTTTGTTTTCCCGAAGATTTTGGTTGCAGTGTGATGAGCAAGAAATGGTGAATGACTTTGTTGAATTGACTGGTCTATAATCAAATTTTAATTGTTTCTGTAGTTCAGTTCGAGGAACTGAGAGGAAGCTGTTCATGGCTTGTGATCTTATTTATGTTGGCCTTGTTAGCTTGTTTGAGCTGAGACTAATATGATACAAACACGAAGATAGTCAGATCAGTCGAACATGGTCTGCTTATTAAAGTTGAAAATGCAAATTTTTAGTATAATTTTGAGCAGACATTTAATTTTGGGACCATAAGTCGTTTTTGTGACAGTTGCAACTATTTTCCCTCTCCATTTCATGTGTGAGCTTCATTGTTCCCATCCTTGGTAATTCCTCCCCCACATATTTGTGCACACATGAAAACATGACTACAATACATCAAGTTACCATGTATGATTCACTCTTCTTTGGTAATTGTGGTGGTTTCAGAACCAAGTCTTTACAGCTACTGCTCTGTACAACCAACAGCATCTTCTCTGATCACATTAGCAATTTCTTTGGTCGCTCATCCATAATATGTATACCCAGATTGGAGCTAAGTGCTAAGTCCGGCACTGCCCGCTGTCCTCTTACCTTCCTGATGAATATCGTTTTTCATTAAAAGGAAATCCATCACCAAATTAATATTCCATATATTTATGCATAGTTGTGATGACCCCCCAGGGGTACCAAACAACATATACTTGCTTTTCTAACTTCTTAAAACAAATAGTGGGATTCATGATCGTCAGACCAAGAGCCAATTGCAACGTAGCCTCGCAACCGAGGATCACCTCCGCATGGTGATCGATCACCCGGTGGCCGACATAGCATTAATCTAGACTAAAAGTGGGTGGTATCTATTGAGAAGAGAGCGGTTGTTAGTGATCCTTCTTTTTCTTCAGCTTCTCTGCAATTGCAAATGCTAGATAGAGACTGAGATGCGTTGAGCCTAGGGCCACAATCGGTCTGATATCTAGAGCCCATGAGATCAGCATAGGTAATAAATGGAATTTGATTCGCCAATGCATTCAGTCACATTCTGGCCGGTCAATCTCCAAATGCACTCCTCCGTAGTAGCATCCCTCTTGCTCATGGCATGAAAGAAGGCCCTCAGCTCAGCCTTCACAGGGGAAAAAAAGGATAAGCATTAGATCTTCATACTTCATCCATAGGGATGGTAATATTGTCCTGACCAATGGGGACCCGACCCAATCCAGGGGGAATTACCCGGTTTGACAGAGTTCTGGTTCGGGAAATACCCAAACTTATATAAATGGTACTCGACCTAAGCTATGTAAATGTATAAAAATAATAAATACATATACATACATCTTAAATATACACATTGAAATTTCAAAATTTGAACAAACTAACGTTACTTTTAACAGTATTTGGATTACATTTATGATTTTAATCTAAATTTGTTTTAATTTTAAGAAGGTTATTGAGACGAGAGTTTTCAAAATTTGAACTAACCTTATTTTTGAAATATATGCATTAGATTTATGATTTTAGTCTAAAATGGATGTCCGAAATTCCGATTCAGATCCAAATGCAACTATCTGCATAACTCCCCCTCTCATTCCCAATCTTGACTTAATCCAAATCTGATTAGTTGAACGATGTACAACCTGGATGTAAACAAGTTCATCTTCAACTTCTGGCTTGGGCTCGAGTTCTAGACTTGTAAATCCAAGTGGTATTTGATCTCCTTACATTCTCAATGTGCACAAGTAGATATTCGGATCTGGATTCAGTATCATGTTTTCCATGCATTTGGATCTGAATATGCATCGAAATACAATCAGACAACGTCCAATTAAGTTGGATTGACTATTCCTTTCTCTCTCTCTCTCTCTCTCTCTATATATATATATATATAAATATAACTGGAGCATGTAAACCATTTGTATGCAATTTTTATCCAAACCAATGTCAGTGATATGTTCAAGAGATGTGTATAGTTGAGATTGAAAATCAAAAGTAAAAAGTATATACTTTTTGTGGGGATCTGGTTGTCCTATATGTTATTTTTTTGTTTTTGGTTCCAATATCAACCATGTTGATTGCAATTGGTTTGAATGGATATATATATATATATATATATATATATATATATATATATATATATATATATATATATATATATATATATATATATATATATATAGAGAGAGAGAGAGAGAGAGAGAGAGAGAGAGAGAGAGAGAGAGAGAGAGAGAGAGAGAGAGAGAGAGAGATCTTCCTTGCCTCGTACGCTATCACATAGTATGCATGAGTGTTTCTTATCAGACACGATCAGTTTGGAATCTGCCTAGCAGTTTTAACCTGAACCATACCAAGTCAAGAACCAGAACTGGTTAAACCAAACGCAGAATCAGGGACCACTCAGTTTGGTTTAAGAACCAAACTGCTGGTACCATATGCTTTTTTATATTTTCTTAAAATTAGAGCTTTTAATGATTTTTTCGGTTCTGAATGGTTTAGAATTCAAAACAGAACCGGCCGGTCTGATTCGGTTTTAATTCCAAGAATACCAGAACCACCGGTTCGGATTTATCCTTGTTACCGAGTCTGTGCACGCAAGCAAGGCTTGCTTACACACCCTCCGGAGCTTCCAGTTTCATTGAGTTTTCTATTTTCTATTTGACATCAGCAGGCGTGCCCGGTGCATAATTCAGTTCATTATTTGATCCTAATTACAATCAATAAGGCTTATGTAGGGGAGCATATACGTATAAAATGATTAAGTTTGGAATTATTCGAGCTAAATTGTGCTTCTCCATTAGACCTAAATTGATTTCCTTAATTTCTAAGTAGATGCTTTATTTCAAATCAATGATAAAGTAGCACAAGGAACCATGACGCTCCTTGTTATGCGGATCTAGAAAATCTTTTAGGGTGGGGCGAATAGCTTACGGAACTTTTTAGGGAACCGCAAACAATTATAGCCTATGGATTAAAATGTAGCTTATAGTTTTTCTTAATGTGTTCCTATTTTTGGGTGGCCTGGACACTCAGAATCCTGCTCCGTGTAGATCCATCATTGCCTTTCTACATGGTCGACTCAATATATCTTTAAGTTGAAGGTCACGAGTGCAATCTAGGGGGCATTCATATTTGGTAACACGAGTTCAAATTTTATATGTCTCATTTGAATTTTTTTTGTTTTTAAAGGTATAATGAAGAGGCCGAAGCCAAATGCAACCCATGAGTATCAAAGTCATGATCTTCAACTTATGAGTCGACCCCCTAAATGTCGTTCGTCTGAACGATTCATTAGGGGTAGAGGCTACAGTTCTGTGAGGCTCACATTGTGGGGCATATCTTTATGTTTTGGACATCTTGACTAATAACTAAGTTTTGCCTTAAGGGTCGTGAGTCTACAGAACTGGAACTTATGAGGCCTGAGACTATGGAACTGGTGGTTCCTCCTGTAATCAAATGTGAGCGCGGTGCACAGTAAAATGACCCCACTTTTTACTTATTTATGAGACCGATATAGAGTGGACTGCTAGAACTGTTCCATAATCTTAGCCTTTTAATCAAATATCCCCAAGTATATCGATATATAGGTGAGGGTAGATCTACATTTAGGAGACTTGGGGCTTCCAAACACACCCAAAATTTGAAACTTAACCATACTGCTACTATAATTATACTCCATAATTTTAAGCATGGGCTATTTTTTGATTCCCATAACAAATTTACATTATTCAAACATTTGTTTTGCTAAAAAAGGACTTATATATGATGGGATAATGCATAACCCTTGATGAAACCTTGGATTAATTCGCCCACCCTAAAAAATTTTCTAGATTCATGACAGTCTACAAGAACTTTTTCCCACCTTGTATGAGTGTTTTGTGGGTTCATCTACATTGAGCTGAGGTGAGTCATTCGCCCAAGGTTCAACCAACCCAGATATCCAAGAGAGTCTTGTGGGCTATCGATTCACCTTCAGGGGTTTGAATGGATTTTATAGGTTTACTATAAAAAAATTCGGGTTTGCCTCGCTGCAACGGGTAAACGGCAACTGTCGGTTTTAAGCCAGTGGTTCTAGTTTCACCAAAACCGCACAAACCTCATACAGTTACGGGTTCGGTTCTGGTTCCAGATATGGTTTGAGATGCCACGAACACAAATTGGCACGACATGTTCCTCATGCAAACACGAATCGACATGACATGAAGACTAGCCCACGAAAGAAACCTCCACCCTTAACTTGCAATCACAATTATTGACATGAGCCTGCAAATTTGGCAGATTAGCCCATGATTTACACCCTGACCTCATACTTGAATGCTTATGATGTGCTAATGGTCATATAGTCATGAAGGAGGGCTCAAAAGTATGATGGGAGCATATTTCTAGAAGTTTCAAAGTTTACCAACAGGGAGGCATTCTTCATTTGGAGGATCATGATGTGATAAAATCACAAAATGTTATGCAGAATTATTGAAAGCAATTTCAAAGCTTAACTTTGGAAGAAAATGACAAAGTATTTTTCCATTGGGAATATTTCCTGAAGATCCCATAGATTTCGTGTATATTTCCAGGAATAGGTTGGTGCATTTAATGTAACTAGAGTCAAATGACATATGCATTCATCAATTTAAATTACACAACCAGGCTTTGCATTGCTGTGAGGATGAGGTCGCATTGAACCCTGGTCTTCTGATTTCACCTAGTTAGGCTTGTGCTTGAGCCGGCCGGACTTGTTTGTTAGCTGAACAAGCCTCGGCCCGGCTCAACTGGTTCGACCCGTGCCTGGACTCCCCTTTAGAAGCTAACCTGGCCAGAGGGTTGACTCACAAGTTGAAGGTCGTGAATTCGATACCAGAGGATTGCATCGTCCTACAATTGTTATGCATAAGTTAATGGGTCGAGTTTCTATTGGAGAATGATTATGAACTAGTTAAGTAATTGAAAGTATTTGGATCCCAACTTGGCCTTCACATGGTCGGGTCCACTTAAAAATTGGATCTGGAGAGAGATGAAACTGATCGATTTGAAGTTATCTTTAGTTTTGGATCTCGTATTTTGTTTTATCTACAAAAGGTTGGTACTGTGCGGATCTCTTTAGTTTGGTTTGTTTGGATCTGGTGTGGTGGTGGGCCCAAATCCAATGCCTCTATCAGATTCCCGAAATTGTGATTCCAGTGAGTCCGTGAAGCCATCATTCGGTCTGCGCCTAACACCGCCACGACTTTGGTCAATAAAACCCGATCCGTTGACGTCAATGCAAAACGGGTTGTGCTTTACCTGATCCATACGAATATTTATTGGACTTGGATCCAGACAAGCAGATCGTGTTGGTTTCAAGGTCCTAGAATTAGGGGCAAGACCATAAGAGTTTCGTGTCTCTGGGTCGTATCTTTTCGTGCTAGCGTCAAAAACAGGTCAACCCACACACAGCCATTTATATGCTTGCTACTTTAAATGAATACCAAGCCCAAATGAAGAAGGAAGATGTTCGAGTTCTCCTGGTACCGAACTCATCACCTTCGTCTTGTGGGTCGACGCCCTAGCCGGGTGAACCGTTGCTCGTTGTGCTAGGCGAATCCTCGTTTGCCTGCAAAGTGTGGTGAATTCTGATCCACACGGTGCCAGCATCATCTTGAGCCGATCCATCTCAATCTGATCCAAACCCACCTACGATTATCCGGAAATATACTGTGCAAGATCCGACCCGATTCGCTTGCGACATGAACAGCCTTGAAGGCGCCTTTGACTCTGAAAGTAAAAAATGACGGCTGCGTTCCCCTTTCGTTCCAACCGACTAATTTCGATATCTTGTCGCTTCCTGAAAAATCCAGTTCCACCCCTTGTCCCACCGCCAAATAGAATCTGATTTTGGTCGAGCCTGGCCCAGAAAAAATCACGTTCTTCAAATAAAATCAGGATCTTGTACCAACCAGATCAGGAAAAGAAAAAGCCGTGGTCCTCCTAATATTCTTCCACTTTTCTCCATATTTCTCACGTTTTCCATCCAAACAAACAAGTAATATGGTTGAGGGTTACAGTCGTCCTTGGAATGATATTGGGGTTTTTATGTCATTTCATATATGAATTTCTATTTTAATTGGCGGTGGCTTCTTAGAGATCCAAGAAGGCAAAGGACTTCGCCTTCTTTGTGGACGTCCTCTTATATATGAAAAAAGGTCCACTCCCTTTCCCCATATTTGAAATAAAGAGAGTTCTCCGGCGTCGAGGATCCTGGATTCCGGTCGTTTGATCGATCGCCGTCTACGGTTTCGTTATCTCTCTCCCTCCCTCTCGTTCGCGTTAGGAAGATAGCTGACGAATCTGATCGGTCTCCGTCGAGGACGAAATTCTTGCCCCGAACTTTTCCCTTGTAAGCCATTGGGGCGATTCTTTTGGTTCTGTTTTGTGGTGTCCTGCTGGTCTTTTTGCCCGTCCTATCCGTTGCTGGAGATCTTTATGTATTTGTTTCAGTGTACCGTGCTGCATATTCGGTTATGCTTTTCTCGATTTTTTCCTTGTCATAGAAGAAAACTGCGTTTAGCTTTTAAGCGACTTTTCCCCATTTGCCTGGTAAGTTGATTGTTTGGTTACTCAGTCTCTTTGATCTGCATTTTGATCCTTGAAACATTGGTATGTATGATCATGATTAGTTTGGGGATATTAATATTTGTTGATTGATTATACTGTATTTTCATAGTGTTTACTTGAATTTCTTTTCTACTCCGAAGAGGGTGCTGTTATTGTTTAGCTGTATTCGAACCATAGGTGTTGATCTTTTGGGCAAGCGAACTTTTGTCGATATGCATTTTTTACCTTCGTTTTTTGCTTTGTCAAGTTCTTCTTATGGTTTGGTTCATTTCTCTTCCTCCCCGATTTGCAGGAGCAATATTTTTGAGGCACCTTCATTCTATCTACGTTTGTTGGCCTCTTTAAGTGATTTCTGTTCTAAGACACTTGTTGGACGATTACACACATGGGTTGCTTCCATTCAAAAGATAAGAAGAGATTTCGAGGATACGAGGACCCTACAGTTCTGTCTGCGCAAACAGCTTGTAAGTTGCAAGTTCGCTTTTCGTTCCTGATGTGGCAGGATTTGTTTCAGTAGTTGATTTTTGTGATCTATTTTCTGAGTTTAACATAATCTTTGAGAATGATGGCAATGGTGTTCGGACTTTTGTTCTGAGCATGTCGATTAGTTGCTTCTGTTGAGATCTGGAACTCAATAAGGAACTGGAGTTGCACTCTTGGGAATCTGAGTCCATGTCTTGAATCATGATTCTGTGACTGGTTTCATTTCCCTTTGAAATGTGAAGATTAGTCGCACGTTACCATTACCATCTTATGGTTTTCAGAATATTCATCACAGGATGTTGTCCTTTCCTGATTAATATCTTTTAGCGGATATTTCGCCCTTTGGGAAATACCGTATACATAATGAGGTTATTAAAAACAAATTGGGAGTATAGAGGATAAAATGAGAGAAAATCATTTAAGATGGTTTGGACTTGTAGAAAGATGATCCAAGGACGCTCCCGTAAGAAGATATGAAAAACTAGGTTGTGAAAATGTTAAAAGAGGGAGAAGATGACCGCAAAAGAGGGAGAGGACACTCCCATGCTAGTTTATATTGAGTTAACTGCTAGCATGGCACATGATAGGGCTTTGTGGAAACAAAGAATACATGTAGCTGACCCCATGTAGTATGGGAAAAGGCTTAGTTGTTGTTGTTGTTGTTAGCGGAAATTGCCCCCTTTGGATATGTATGTGTTTGCGGTCATGCTTGCTGAGAAGCCTTCTCTTTGTTCTCATAAACCTTTTTTTATGTGGTACTTAAAATGAAAATTTATATTGTGATGACTACCATTTTCTTAGCTATGCAAGTTCCTATTTACTGCTCTAGTGTTGTAGTTATGAGCAACTTATTTGTGAGTACTTGTACCTGATTTCCATTATGTAATATAGTTTTCTAAGAAGTTATTTTAGAAGCTCGTGCTTTCAATTGAACTTGGGTCTTGCTCATTTTTCTTCAATTACATATTTAGACGAACGTGATCTGACTTTCAATTCAATGGCTTCCTCTTTGCAACTTTCCATAGCGTTTATTTCTGATGCATGATGGGAGCCATATTTCTCTTTTAATTGTTCAGTCAGTGTTAGTGAAGTGGAGGCCCTTTTCGAGCTTTTCAAGAGCATAAGCGGTTCTGTCATTGATGATGGGTTGATAAACAAGGTAATCAGCGGTAGACAATGTTATATATACGTCTCTCTCTCTCTTTCTATATATATATATCACCATTTTCATTTAAGCGTCATTTCACTTTATTCAGTGCATCTTTTATTTTACTAACTCCAGCAGGCATTCATATTTCTTCTTTAAAAGATTGTTTTGTATGTTCATGTAGGAGGAGCTTCATCTAGCTCTGTTTAAGAACAGAAAGAAGGAGAATCTATTCGTGAATCGGGTGAAGTAACTCTTATTTCATTCTGATTCATACTTTGTGATAAATTGTTTGGCATAGATGTGATGAACTTTCATACTTTATTATCTGTTCTGCGTGTGTACGGGTGCTTGGTTCCAAAGTGGAATTACGTACTACCACCATGTGGTTATGTGCTAGAATGCACCATGCATTTTCTGAAAATTTGTTTTGTGTTTTTCACCAGATCTTCAATCTATTTGATGTGAAGCAAAAGGGACTCATTGATTTTGGTGACTTTGTTCGATCCCTCAGTGTCTTTCACCCAAATGCTCCAGAGCAGGATAAGATAGACTGTAAGTTGATGTCTCTGTCCTTTCCTTTATCTTCAGGCTTAGAAGTTGAGACAAATTATTTGTTTTAGAACACTTAGTTCAATTATCTTTTAAATGCTGCAGTTACATTTCGACTTTATGATTTGGATGGTAGTGGCTTCATTGAGCGCCAAGAGGTAAAATTTGGAAAGAAATTGTAACTGGGAAGTTTATTCTTCATAATGCTTCGTTTTATGATGTTGCACCACTCTGTTTGGGTTTTGTATAGGGGACATGTAGAATTTCCATTTATGGTGATGCATATCTAGCATATTTGTTGTTCATTGCCAAAAAAAGAGAGGTTCTTGAATCGTTCACAGAAAGTTCTGATATGCATCAATGTATCAATTAATGTTAAGATAGATACCTTGTGTAGTGTTTTTATCACTTTTTCTTTTCCACTACTGGATTGGTGATAAATTTCTAGTTTTTCTACAACCTAGGTTTGAAATACAAAAGAATTATCTGAAAAAGAAAGAAATGCAGTGAAAGAATTAAAAAACTGTGATAAAAAAGATGCGACATGAATGTGATATTCAGTTATGTCATTGTTTACGTTCTTGCTTCCTTATCCAGTCACATCATGCATTACTGAATGTAAAATAATCATTATTCTTTTTGTTTCTTTCATGATTATTTCTATGTTTTACTGGTCAGCTGTTTATATTTATGTAATCTGTTTCTTTCAGGTCAAGCAAATGTTGATTGCCCTTCTATGTGAATCGGAAATGAGGTTGTCTGATGAGACGATCGAAGCAATACTCGATAAGGTAAATATGCTTATGTTTGTTTTAAAAACTCCCTTATTTTTTCCCCTTCTTTTGTGTCTATGCTAAAAATATTTGGGCACCAGTGATCGTTATCCTGGCCTATATTTGCAGTTTTTCAAATAGGGCTGATAATGAGCTGAACAAAGGCTGTTTGTACTTATCTGGTTAGCATCTACTGTTGTCCATTCTCACTTCATTTGGTTGGTTGAAAGCGCAAGGTGCATGCCAGATGAGTGGAACATGACTGCTCATTAAAGTTTTATAAATAAAATTTTACTGTTCACCTGAAGCTCTGGCTTAGCTAAGCTGAAGTGATTCTTTTAATACAGTTTATTATTGCAGAAATAAAACTCTTTACCTTTCCGAACATCTATACCCATCCAAGTAGTTACCTAACCGTTGCTCTACCATGTTGTGCATCTAGTTTGCATGAAAGCAGTGTTGTCTGACGCGTATCGTATCGTGTATCGCTGGGCTCCACGATACGGGCGTATCGTATCGTATCGTATCGTATCGTATCGTACTTTAATATTAAAATAATGTAAAAATAATTAAAAATTAATAAAAAATCGAAAAAAATCGAAAAAAATCAAGAAAAAATCAGGAAAAATCTGATAATTGCTTTAAATTCATATAATGTAAGTTTAGTACAGATTGAGCATTCAACATTGAACAATTGCATCCAAATTTATATATTTTGAATCCAAAAAATAAAATACAGACATAGTTTACACTTTACAGTACACTACAGTTACATATAATGTTACATTTTACAAATTGTAATCAGGATCATCAACTAAATAATCTTCATCTTCTCCTTGTTGCAGATCCTCATCATCATCAGCCACGCCCACACCTTCTTCTTCAAAATCAAATTCTTCATCTCCATAATGTTGTTGCGCTCCTTCCAAATTAATCCAGGCAACGTCTTCTTCTGTTAGGAGGGCATTTTCTTCAGTGTCTTCCATAACCCAATCTTCTAATATATCAAAATTATCCAAACTTATTGGATCGAACTGACTTTCTTCTCTATTTACTTTTTTTAATTGCCTACGACACAAACAAAGATAAACAATTAGTAAGTAATATTAACAATTGAAAACTGAAGTTAAATAATATCGAATTGAAAATTTGAAAGTAATACAACATTACCTTTCACGAAGGCGCATGTTACAACGAATATAAACCAAATCATTAAGCCTTTTGTGTTCCAACCTGTTGCGCTTTTTTGTATGGATGTGTTCAAAAACACTCCAATTTCTTTCACAACCTGTTGCACTACAGGTTTGGCTTAAGACTCTAACTGCAAAATCTCTAAGGTTTGGACAATCACTTCCAAACCTATTCCACCAAACATCTGTAAAAAAAATATAAACATTAGAGACATAATAATCCACAGTAATGTAAGATGCAACTTAAATATGAAAATAAACAATGTACCTGGACGCATCGTAGAGCGGTTGCGAATTGCAACAGGCAAACCCATCAAGTGAAGAGCATTATCATATATCTCCATCTCTCGATGTATCGCATCTACTATGCTCTCATCAGGGACTAATCTGTCGATGCATTCAATGATTCCTCGATTAACCTCACCGTCCCTTTTGAAGGTTGCTGAGTACCTCAATGATGGGTTTAGATAGTAGGCTGCTGCATGAATAGGCTGATGCAATTGTTTATTCCATCTACTATCAATTATTTTCCACACGGGCACATAATCTCTTTTTTTTCCATTAAAGTTATTTCTGATTGCTTCTTTTGCCCTGTCCATGGATTCATAAAGGTAGCCCATAGATGGTTTCTCCTCGCTGTCAGTCAATCTCAAAACTTTCACTAAAGGACAAGTAATTTTCATAATCTGATACATGCATTCCAAAATGAACTTCTAAAAACCGTTTCTGCAATCTCATTTAACTTTCTGTTCCTTCTGTTTTGTGGCAACTCTGCAAATTGTTGCCACTCATCTGAGGAGAACATTCTCTTTAAAGCTTGCTTCTGTCTCACAATACTCTGTACAGATAAGAAGTTTGTTGCAAACCGAGTTGCAGCTGTGCGAAGAAGCTCTGCACCTTCTGTGTATCTCCTCATCATACATAAAACAAATGCATGGTTGTAAATAAATTTTGTAATATCTTGGCAACACTCAGTTGCTGCCTTTATTTCATCCATCTCACCGATGTCCTCGAGGATGAGATCTAAACAATGGGCTGCACATGGTGTCCAGTAGAAAGTCCCATAAATATCAGCTAACTCCTTTCCGGCTGCTTTGTAGTTAGCTGCATTATCTGTAATCAATTGAACTACATTTTCTAGCCCAACCTCTTGTATAACCTTATCAAATTCCTCTCGTAGGATCTCTGCAGTGTGCCTCTCCTCTGACATATCTAGAGATCTCAAAAACATGAGTCCTTTAGGACAATATACAAGAAAGTTTAGCAATGTCCTTCCTCGCCTATCGGTCCATCCATCTGCCATGATAGTGCATCCTGTTTCCTTCCACGATTGTCTCAAAGTCGAACAGTATTGCTGCACTTCAATCACGGTCTGATCTAATATCTTCCCTCTCAACTTCTGATAAGAGAGCATCCTGTATCCTGGACCAATGTTAGCAATTGCATCTGCCATTGCTTGAAAATGAAAACTGTTTGCTGCATTAAATGGAATGCATGTATCATAAAACCATCTGCCCACTGCAAGGTCTGCTTGATCGTGCAGTTGTTCTGAAGCCATAGCAGCACGAATTCCTGGCTGAGCACCAGGTGTAGTGGAAGGAGGAAAGAACGAATGTATGCTAGAAGAAGAAGCTCTTCCTCTACTCCTTCCTGAACTTCCTCTTCTGCCACCTCCAAAGTCTTCAGATGCAACCCTCTTTCCTCTGCTAGGTGCTCGCGAACTGCTACTACCAATATCTGTTCTAGCATCTGAAGGCAAACTATCAGTGAATCCAACTCCAGTGGCAGTAGCATCATCAACTTCTTCACACATCTGGAAATCATCCTTTTGTTGTCTCCTTTCCTGTATGCTCTCAATCATCTGCAAGCATTGCCATTTAATACCTTCTGGCACACTTCTAACTCTGCCTGTGCATGGAGCAACTTCTTTCCTGGTTCCTGCTAGGTGGTGTTTCAACCATGAAATTCCACCACTAACCACCTTTTCACAAAATAAACATCTGATTTTTAACCTTGAACCCTCAACTGGTATACCCCACTGCCATGCCGGATCATCAGACTTTGAATGAGAGTCTCTACCACCCCTTCCTGCCATCTCAATGGAGTACTTTAATTCAAAAAAAAAACCTGAAAATAAAAGCACTTCGTAAATCCCCCAATCTTCAAATAACACTCAAATCGAGTGTCTCCCACTTCATGAATGCAATAAAAATCGTATACACACACTTAATAACTTCATATTTTGTCATTCAAAAAAAAAACCCGAAATAACACAAAAAACAATAAATATAAAGGAAAAAAAGGAAAAAAACATTAAAAATATACCTAAATCCGAGTTTGGAGGCTTGGACGGACACCGTAGGGCACGATTTTAGAGCTTTGAACACCAAGGAGGCGAAAACCGACTCTTAGGGAGCTTGAAGAACTCAAAAAGAGAGAGGAAACCCGCGAAAAATCGCGGGTTTCCCTCGGCCCGGGACCCTTTATAAGGGTCCCAGAGCGTATCGCCCGTATCGTACGATACGGGCGATACGCACCGTATCGTGCGATACGGGCCGTATCGTGCGATACGGGCCGTATCGCACGATACGGTGCGATACGCCCGCACCTGCGATACGGGGGCCCGTATCGTATCGTGGTGGCCCACGATACGATACGTATCGCACCGTATCGTACGATACGGTGCGATACGGACAACACTGCATGAAAGTGCACACAAGCCTACACATCATTTAGCCCTACCATTCCGCTGATTGGTGTACCGAACTGAACACAAACTCAAGATGGGCTTGTTTACGAGCTGACAATTCTAGTTTGGGAGATGCTTGTCTGATCATTGCTCAAATCATTCCATATATGAGCGGTCCTAAAACCACTGAAACAGGGAGGCCTCAGATATAGAGTACTGTTTCCCTTGATCCCGTTCACTAATCATTATTGCAAGTCAGGTCAAATGAAGTTCTATCTTGATCATATTTTTGTCAATTCTATATGTGATGGCAATTCATCTAGTTTTCTTGATCATATTTCAACCACAAGGAGGAATGATTAACTAATGCCCGCACTTTGGTTTAAAGCTTTAAACTTTCTGTTGGTCTTTCACTGTAATGCATTTATGACAGCTCCATAATTGTTGCTTTCTCAAATTGGCAGACATTCTCGGAAGCAGATGTCAGCAAAGATGGGAAAATTGATAAATGTGAATGGCAAAATTTTGTTTCTCGGAATCCATCACTTATAAAAATCATGAATCTTCCTTATCTCAAGTAAGTACTTATTTTACGAAGAGTAACTTCTGGATTGCTTGTTTCCACGTACAAGTACATAAATATTATGTTTGTGACACGAGTTCTTAGTTGCTGTTCCTGTATCTATCTTGAACCTTACCTGCATCTAAATCTAAAAGAACTTAGAGGGGATTTGCCCAATAATACTAAAATGCCAGAAATCTCTATGAAGTCTTTCCTCACAGTCTATTTATCTGATTGTGACAAAAAGTATAATCTTTAGTGGTATACTTGTGCCCAAACAGTACAAAGACGAGCTAAACTTATGCATCACAAGCCATGATACCCTTTTTGTAATGATCAATAAAATGTGTCACTACTACCTGGAATATGTTATGAAACAAGGGGGAGCAAGTAAAACTTAAAAGTTTTGACAACACAACTTGAAAGGGTCAATAGATGAGCAATATGTGAGAGCCTAAGAATGATATATGACTTGCGTATTTAGATTTCTTCCCTTACGTTATTCTCGGTTTGCTGCTAGCTCTGACGTAGAGTTGTCTTCCACGTATGGATCATTATTTTTTTAAGGTTGATGTTCTGTTTTTCCTCCCTTTTAATACTTATTTGAGATGGCCTGGAGATCGTATGGCCTGTGAATTTGCCTGGTTCTTCACTGCTTGATTTCTTCGTAGTTTTTTAATGCATCTGTTTCCTGCCGGCGTTGCCCACAACTAAAGTAATATGCTAAAAAGACACGTTATAAGTGTTCGATTTTATTTATCTTGCTTGCCTCATCCAAAAATATCTTTTATCTAGTTAGCTTTCTTGTAGTCACCGAAGCTATGGGGTTTCCTGATTTAGTTACTATGAGGCCATAATTATGGGGATCAATAAACCAACTCTTTCTTTCGTTTCAATCATGTTGTATGTCACTCATGAAATAAATCCGTACACAATGTGTGAGCGTGCCTTTGTGACAGAATAGCAAGCCAGAATGCAGTCATCTTGAAAGCTGCAAAGATTGTATTATTCATGTGTCAAGTCTTTTTCTTTTGTTATTGAGAATTCTAGCTATGAACATGCTACTAATTCTGAAGGAACGGGTCATCGCTTGTCCTTGTCTAGGATAGAGTTTGGATTTCTTTTACCAGGATTTTCTCTGCTTTCGATACAATACATCCATTTCCAGTTGCTGATATTTTGTGCCTGACTCATGCAGGGATATAACCACAACATTTCCAAGTTTTATCTTCAATTCGGAGGTCGATGAAATTGCAACATGAGTTACACGAGTTTGTTTCATCCTTGCACAGTACCAACCCCTGTTTTCTGTTCCCAAACGAGCCCGGGATAAGTTCGAAGAGAATGAATCCAATTTGTTTCATAAGTAGTTTGTGATGCCCAGATAGCAAACCAACAATTTCTACGTCTAGTTCACTAAGGGATTTGTAATTCTTGAGTTGATCTCTTTCCATAAATGTATTTGATACGCAGGTTATCTTTAAGGAGAAATTCCTAGCAAATGTTGTGTATCTGTGTGCGTGTGGTGTTCAAAAGAAAAAAGGCACCTTAATCATTCTGGAGACAATCTTTACACCGCTTGGATCCGACTTGCCTGATTCAGATCAATTTTGAAATGCGCATCATCTATTTGGTGCTCATCGTGCAATAGAAATATTTTGAAAATTGAAAGACACATAATTGGTTGGCCAATCTCATTTATTTGATCGAAAAACGCCAATTGTAACGTAATATCAGAACAAGGGAATCAAGTAGATTGCAAAGGGACCCAGTTTTATCGTCTCCTACATCTGTATAGTTGGTAGATCCTGTACGCTGAGATCTTCAGTTTCAGCACACAGCTCCTTGCTCTTACGATGTGACCTTTTTGTTTCTCCTTTTCGCGCTCTTGGTGATGGCGTCGGTTGTGTCCCTTTTGCGCTTGGGATTCACATTATCCTTGTTTACTGAGCCTTTTGCTTGAAGATCTAATGCTTCCTTCACAAAATACTTTAGCCGCCATAATGTGGAGGCACTCTGCGAGAAACATCATATCACAAGCAGGTTATGAAATCATCCTCAGAGAGTGAATCAAGTTCAAATATCACATTAACCTTCCCATCCTTTTCTTTCACATAAATCTATCTGGATAATCCTAGCGTCTTCAATGTAAGGAATTTGACACACTTTAAGCTGGTAATGAAATCATCCTCAGAGAATGAATCAAGTTCAAATATCACATTAACCTTCCTATCCTTTTCTTTCATATCTGGATAATCCTAGCGTCTTCAATGTAAGGAATTTGGCACACTTTAAGCTGGTAATTAAAGATCATGAAAGCAGAATCCCAGAAAAGAAAAAAAGGATCATGAAACCAAAGAAAGTTGGGTGTTCAAAAGACAGACAATAACCTGGGCATCTATGTCGAGATCCACCTCTTCAGCTGTAGCCAAGAAACTTGGGTTTTTCAGAGCAATAATTTCAAGCGCTCTAGTAAGGTCTTCAGGAGATAACTTGCTGAGGTTTGCCCCAAGCTGTCGCTTTTCTTCCGTGGTCATCACCCTAGAGAATAAAATGTTCATGAGGTTCCGAGTCTGAGTAGGAAAACAGGTGCAATGATTCTATTGAAAAAGTGTCTGTTAAGAGGAATAAAAGTTTTATGCTCCATCTGGTATGAACACATTGCCAGTAGCAAGAGATGACCATTTTGGCCAATCTTTTGCCAACGAATGAGAACCAACTATTTAATTTAAGTAGAGAGAATATATGGTCGATTTTCTGTCACCATGCTAAGTTCATAGACAAACATCAACAATAAATCCTCACCAAAAATTTAAAAAGCAGTTTTAGAATTCATCCTCCTTTAACATTGGCCATGCAGGGTTTATACATATCATCATAAAAATACGAGTTTAAAAACCAAGTTATTTCTATTACCTCGTAGAGTTCAAGACGTTTAAGATGGAGAAAAAAAATCACATGGTTTACCTCGAAACCTCAAGCATAATTTCATTATAACAGGTGGAAAGATTATAGAAACAAACCTGCAGTGAAGTACCACCCTTTCTCTAAGATCATCCAAATGCAGATTGAGCTCTTCAAGCTGAAACACGTAAATGATGTGTTAGTAAAGGGCATACCCTCTTATTTGGTTGGCAGGGAGATAATAACTCGAAAAAGTTTATCCCATTGGATGGGGAACATTTAGAAGCAATATTTTCAATGGAGATGACAGGACACAGCAGCAGTGAGGGGTTATACATATTTCGATTGCTTAATTTGTTTTAGTAGGTGTACATGAGGAGTTCAGAAAAATACTCGAACCTCATTGCTAATCTCTGCAGCCATTTTGGCAACAGATGCCTCTTGAGCAACCTGCATATCCATCACGGCCTCTGCTTCTTCTGCTTCTCTTCTTCTTTCCTGGAAGCCCATTAATGAGACAAGGTTAATTACTAAGAACTAGGTATTATTGTCTACTCACTTTCTGTACTCCAATTGCAAAGGATAATACTTTCCCATATCAAAGAATCCACGGGTACTGTTCAAGTAAGACAATCAAAGCTGCAGCATTGATAAGAAAGAAATTTTACCTCTTCAACAACTTTAGGCAATAACTGCAGCCATTTCTCCTCAAATTTCTCCTTTAAGGTCCTTGCCATTACATGCACATCATCAGTATCTACATTGTATGTCATTGCATTCTTGAAAACAAGCCTCACATCAGCATATATTTCACGGACATGCTTATACCCAGTACCATCCTTCGCTTCCATCAGATTCTTAATTGTACTAAAATCCATTGGCTTTTCAATTACCTACAAAGTTTTATATTCACAAATAAGCACTTATAGCCATGTTGCTTGATAAGAGTGGAACATAAACCAATATGTAAGCATTAGCATGAGGACCTTTCAAAGTGCACCGTGCCCACATGTATCATATAGATATAGTATAATTCATTGGTACCTATGACAGTGGGGTTAAGTTTTCACATTTATTGCAGCTTTGGTATCTACAACAGTGGAGTCCTTGTTTTGCTGTCTCTGGTTTAAATGTCACTATACCTGAGTGGACTATTTGTCCAACTGAAAGTGATTACAAAGAGCACTAAAGTCTCCCCTCCCTTTGCCATTTTTTGCCCTCTGTTTTACCCTCTGTGTTACTCTGATCATGATATATGGCAAGTACAAGTAGAACATTTAGCAAAAAAGAACGTAAAACCAATAGGACGATAGTCTTGAGTTCTGATCTGTTTTAAGAAAAAAAATACCAGATACAAAAAGGTTATCGTTAAAATGGATCAGATGGGTGGTACACCAATAGATTCACTTCATCCCAACAATCACTAGACTAGCCAAAAACAACAGGGTACTGTGTGCTTTAACCCAAAGAGATGGTGAATTTACTCTATAGTAATCGTGCAGGCCAAGGCCCTCAACATCCACAGGTTCCATAAAAGGCCACGCCCATTTATGTTGCATAATCTGAGAAAGTAAAAGAGCAGAATCAGTTCTAACACCAACAAATCTCTCAACACAAGTAAAACCCATTGAAAAGGTAAACTAGTGTATTTGAAAGCTTGAAGACATTAATTCGATATATGGCAAAACAGTATTTATCAATAGCAGACTTCAAATACCGCAATATCTTTGAACCTTTCATGTGCATACATCTGTACATGACCACTGCCAGAGCTGCAACCATTGTTCTTGACCAAGAAATGTGTTAACCTCTAAGATAGTTGAGCAGCTACTAATGTTACCTGGCGTAATATCGTACCAAACTGGCGGATGAGTTCTTGCATTCGCCTTGCAGCTGCAATCTCTCGCTGAGATGCTTCTTGCTTCTTGATGGTTGCAGTTGCTTTGTCCTTCTCCTTGTCCCTCATTGAGCTACCTTTAGAGTTATTGGATTTCTTCTTATTAAAAGATGAATAAAAGTGAGCGACTTCATCTAGTCTTTGCTCGATCTGCATATTATTAACAATAAGGCAAGGTTATTTCAGTCCAGTCCAGTGATCCTACTTTTTTTTTCAGTTATTCTATTGAGAAGTCCCTATTGCCACAAATCATGAGAGAATGGGAATGCTGAACAAGGCAGGCTACAGAAAAGCATTAAGAATGCTTCAGCCTAAACAACTGTCTTTCATTACACACGTCATATACCGTCACCCACAACAAACATGGAAACCTTTAACTTTGAACATCTTAAAGGCATCGAAAGTATGAGAGAGACACACACTTACGGTGGTTTGAATGTTTGAAGAAGCGACCAGATAGAGATCTGTCAGAATCCGGTGAGAAGGTGGGAGAAATTAGATGGAGAACACTTTAAAAGAGGGAAGGATTAAGGCTTCTGGAAGTGTTGGAAGAAAACAATTACACATGTTCCTTCCTTGTTGGACTTGAACGCTAATGTGGTACAGGATCAAGCTCTAAGGCGACTAAGAATCAATTGTACCCGACTTAGTGTTTTGGCTTGGTTTGGGTAAGAACTCACATTTAGCACGAGGAGTCTTACAAGGAAATTACACATTCTTATCTACTGCACAAAGAAAATAAAATTCAGATCCAAAACAGCATGAAACTCGTCAGAATTACCTCATCAACCTTTGTAACCATTTCATCCACTCGTTGCTTAAGAATCTCCCCTTCATTGCTGGCGTTGCGTTCAGCGTCCGGTTTCTCCATCACTACATATGTTTCTTCTGTAATATTAGTCATTGTGGGGGCATTGCATTGACCAGATTCGTCCATGAAGGAGTTGAGCCCTTAAGTCCTTGTCTGCTCAAAAGAATTCGCCTGATTCCTACCGTTGCAACAGAACCCTCAAGTCTTACATGAAATTTAGACCGGAAAGATCAGGAACATTTACCACCGTTATGGGTGCGCCCCGTTAAACTCAGCGTTAAGCGAGCGACATAAAATCTGATCCTTCGCCTCAAATTTTCCGCTTTTCTTCCTCTTCTAACCAACAAACAAAAACAACAAATGGGCAGTCTTCAATTCCACCACAGTAAGGAGGAACAGGCATATAACACACAAGAAAGGAGAAACCCTAGAAATCGAGGATCGGGAATTCCCGGAAAGACGGGAAACCGTCGAGAGAGAGAGAGAGAGAGGAGGGGGGAAAGTAATTCGTGTTATCGTGTCGTTTTCAACTCTCGTACCCATCATGTTGGTATCTGTAACTGTATATGTTATTAAGGAAAATCCAAATCAATACTGCACACCTGCTGACATTAACACTATTTCCTCATGATTTTTGCTTTTTTGTTGTGCAATTAAAAAGTATAAGGGTGTTCGAAAAAAAAATGTAAGGACAATTTTATTACACTAATTATGTTATTAAAAGCAAAGTAAAAACATAAATTCTTAAATTCTGAGTTAAATAATTCACGTTTATAAATATATAATATAAATATATAAGGTTTACATATGTTTTTAAAAGAGAAAGTAGAGAGCCAGCAGCGGAGGAGCCGGTTAGGTGGTATCCTCAACTTTATATATTATATGTTTCTAAAGGAGGATCACTACCTTTTACATCCGCATCCTTGAATTCTGTTTTCAGGGTTATTTCAGTCTCGTCTTCTATTCCAACCAAACACGGCACGACCTTGTTCCTTGGCCCAACACGAATGAGACATGAACCTTCCAAGACCCTGTCACGAACATGAACTTGCGCTTTTAGGATCGCATTCGTGTCGTTTCAGTGTTGTGTCTAAGATTGCCAACCCATGAACTACCCGCTCGCTTCAGGGCTTGAGATGCCAACAGGTCCGATTCAACCCCAGATCAGGTCTGGGTGTAAATCCGACTAATCGGATCTGGTCCCCCGGAGTCCTCAATTGAGTTTAGATACTGACTCGGAATGTAGATAGATTTATCCAACCCAGGACGCATCTCCAACAGGTTGAATTCTTTGCTCTTCATTTTATCACACTCTGGCCCATCAACTCTTAAGGTAAACTTTCTTTTATGGTTAAGCATTAGTTTTGGAATCCCACGACGCATTGATGTATGCCTTTTTGGACTTTGGAACTGCAATAACAATCACAAACCTTTGTGTTGAACAAGAACTCTTATACTAGTGCTGCAATACCAACCAGAAACCTTTGGAACTGCATTAACAACCACAAACACACAGTTGATATTTTGTTGCCTCTGCGCAGAGGCGGACATCTTGCTATTGCAAACTAAGTCAATCACTTTGTGGTCTTCATGGGACGAAGAACGTTGGACAAAACAATATTGCCACAAACACACATAAAAGTTGACATTGATAAAACAAACACATTAAAATTATTAAATGTTGTTAAGAGAGCAACGCATACTTAGAAGCAGTGACAGCAATATTGGCTGACCAGTGGGGACCCAACCCAAATGGTTCGGGTATTACACATCTTGAAACCCAAATATCTAGGTTTCAAAATAAAGGTTCTTGTATGGATCCAGCTATGGTATGCCCATTGCAGTCCCTATTATATTGTGGGTGGAGATAATGTAACGGATTCAAAACAAACACCTGTTTGTGAAGAAGTAAACATTTATCAACCTGTTTGCGAAGATATATATATATAAAAGTGGAGGAGTGTAAGGAAAAAGTTAATAGAAAATTGGAACAATGAAGAGAAACATTAGAAAGCAAAGGCCTCCGACTTAGTAGAACAAAGACAGAATATATGAAATGTAAGTTTGATTGTTTGGTTAATTCAAAGGACATAGAAATTAAAATTGGTACACATTTCATCCCCCAAAAGAAAAGTTTTAAATACGTAAGGTCAATTTTTCAGAGTGATGGAATAATTGATGGAGATGTTATGCATAAAATTAATGCTAGTTGGTTAAAATGGAGAGGAGCATCGGGTATTCTTTGTGATAAGAAGATACCATTAAAGTTAAAAGGTAAATATTATAGAGCAGCAATTAGGCCTGCCATGTTTTATGGTTCTGAGTGTTCGACAGTTAATCATCAACATGTACAAAAGATGTCTATGACAGAAATGAAGATGTTGAAATGGATGAGTGGTCACACAAGAAAAGACCGTATAAATAATGAGGTTATTATAAACAAATTAGGAGTAGCACCAATAGAGGATAAAATGAGAGAACATCGTTTAAGATGGTTTGGACATATAGAAAGAAGATCAAAAGAACCAAGGTTAGAAAAACTAAATTTGGAAAGGATTAAAAGAGGTAGAGAACGACTACAAAAGTGTTGGAAAGAAACAATAAAGAATCATCTAGCTAATTGGGAGTTAACTACTAACATGGCACACGATAGGGATATGTGGAAACAAAGAATCCATGTAGCCAATCCCGTCTAGTATGAGAAAAGAAAATATATATATATATATATATATATATATATATATATATATATATATATATATATATATATATATAGAGAGAGAGAGAGAGAGAGAGAGAGAGTACTACCCTAGGTTGCTTTAGTTCGTAATTTGTCAAACGCAAACAGAATATATAGAACTGCGTTCAACCCATGGGAGCCCATGGTGTCGAGTGCGGTTCTTAAATTATTGTTTTGGTTGAGAAGAGGGGTCAGACTCGGAGATCAGAGTAAAAAAAAATTCTCTCTCTTCACCAGTGCCTCTCCGTCCATGAGCAAGATCTAAAGTGAATCTTGCGGCGTTCATTCCAGACGTGAGTTCCTGGTTGCGGGCATTAATTCTGTATGTCTGGTTGCGTTGTTGCGTGGTGTCATTTCCGTGTCAAAAGCAGGTCAACTCAAATACAGTTGATTACTTTTGGCATAGATCTTTCGGGTTCTATGCATGAGATCTTTCACAACCCCCCTTGGGTATTATTTCGCCGACTTCCGTGTGTACTTTTTCACATTTTGGGTATGTCTGACCCAACCAAACTGACCTGAATGGGATGTGTGTAAAAAATTCAGTACCTTTTCCTGTTTTTCATTATGCAACTTCTCGTTGTCAAATAAATCCCTTCGATCAGCAGCATCAACGAGAAACGCTCCCTTACTACCATCTCAGTCACCACCACTAGTGGCAACGGCAGATCTAAATTAAGGCAAGCTGCCTAGGTGACGGATCCACTCAATTTGTAAAAACTCAAAAAAGAGTTTAGCCTACGGTTGAATCCGTGAGCTAATCACAACACCAGTACTTAACCTATGAATGATCTTCTTCTTCTTTTTTGTTGTAACAGGAAGATGAAACCTAACATACAGACTCATGCAACCCTCCTATAGATGTTAATACAAGATTATGCACTAAAATGCATTATATGCAACTTTCTCTATATATAGAAAGAGAGAGTGATTGAATCCTGTCTACACTGACACAAACAATGTGGGCACGATCCATTTTATGTTTATATATAATATTGCGAGTCTTGTTGTCTATGGAGGCACTCTTTAGTGCAACTTCAAGAGCATCCATTACAGTCAGAACAAGAGAAATAAATTCAATCCAGCCGTTGGGAAATGATTAAAGTGGCTACAAAGCAACAGACGTTGTTTTAAGTTTAATATTGATAACAGAAAACCATTTTCTTTGCCATCAAAAGAAGAGTTTGTGTGTGTGACAGAATTCTAGTAGACTTGCAACTTTGATCAATATAAGTATTGCAGTTTGAGAGCAACAGAAAAGTTCACATTCATGGTTCAGACCGGACGATTTCTTGCCTCGCTACCGCCTCTAACTGCATTTGAGACTCGACGTTCCCTTCCAGCTAGGATTCCAAAACTCTGAGAGGTAGGATAGGGCCTTTACTGGAATTCCGGGTTTCATTCTCTTCGTTTTTTCGATGCCTGGTTCGTAACGTGAACTCTTTACACGGATTCTTGATTGGGAATCATTTCAATCCGACTCTCCGTAGATCGGTCGGCATCGTATTTGGAACCGAGGATTATCTCGGAGTGACAATTTTCACATCAATCGAAGAGGTCGCAGTGCTTTTGGAGGCCCGTTAGCCTTTTCCCTTTCGTTTTCTTCTCTTTCTTTAACCCAAAATGGTTTTCTATTATTTTCATTATATGTATCTGCACACACACATACAAACTTTTGATGTGTTGGTGTTCGTGCTCGTGTCACGTTGCATGTCAGTTGTTGGCGGTGTGAACTCAGACGCACGCACCCAATTCCCCACCTGCCAGTTTAGCTGGCGGCATTATCAGAATCGATGATTGAATCTGCATATAACAGCCGGCGACCCAATTTCAAAGAGTGGTCTGTTTGGGTTGGGTTGGGTCGGGTAGGTGCGTGTCAGTCACCACCTTCCACCTATTCGACACAATTGATGATCAAGGTTGTCACTGCGAACATATAGTCAAAGTGTTCTTAAGTGTTGTTATATAAGAATCCAACACATACATAAGAGGTAGGGACGGTAGTTCTACCGTTGGGGAACCAACCCAAATGACCCAAATGGTCGGGTATTACTCATTTTGAAACCCAAATATCTTGGACCTGACATGTGGCGTGTATGGGATAAGAAGAATATATATAAACTGTACCTGACCTGAATATATATATATATATATATATAGAGAGAGAGAGAGAGAGAGAGAGAATATGTTATTTGTTCATGAAAGCGTCTTGCCTTCTAGATTATTTATCGGGTCTCAAAGGACCTGCCCGAGCCCCACATCATGCTGATTAAGCTTAACCTTCAGCCCGCCAAGTAATTAAACAGCAACCCAAGTTGTACTGATTAAGGTATCTTTCTGGAAGTAAACTTTCAGCAATCAGTTGCTGAAGAGATCCCGCCGCAACAATGGAGAGAAGAGAATTAAGAATGACAGAGCCGGCCTCACATCGTGTTTATTAAGGGTACTCACGTTATGAGATATTACTTCTCTTGATTAAAATTACATGTGATCACTATCAGATGTGGTCAGCCAATCATTGTTTATGGCATCGCCCTAAGGAATGGAACCACAGTTCATATAAATAACGAGATCGAAATGCCTCGAATTTATTGAAAGTAAATTAACTATGATATGAGATTTTGCTTATTCGGAACGAAATACAATTGTGGCCAAAGACAAAGCAGTACAACATCTAAGAATCTATGCTGCAACTCCACTTACGCGCGGTGACACTTGGTTTCGGTTTTGAATTAAGATTAGTTGCTCTCGCTCTCAGTTTTAATTTTCTTTCTTCCCAGAAACCATTTATGTGGATACAGTGGAGTTGGTTTGCTTCATTTTAGCCATGAAACTCTTCCATTCAGCAAGGTAGGATCTCAAGTTTTGCATTTTTGCCCTTGAACCCTTGATGCAATTTGCATGCACGGTGGTCACCTCTATCATATTGTTGCTCTTTCCACAAAATCCTGAGAATTGTTGTGTGCTCAAGCCCCTGAACTTAAGTCCTAGGTGACGGATGACCCCAGTCTTCATGAACAGTCGAAGCATATCTTGTTCATTTAGAAATTTGAAGACGTTCCTGCTCTCACACAACAATTCGAACAGCTCGATCGTCTTGTTGTTCGAGCGAACAAAGAAGAATCCGGCATTGATTGCGTTGGATTCATCGTATGGCGCTCCATGATACCAATCACAGCTTATCTGCACATCATCCAATGCAGACAACCGGAGAAATGGATTCTGGAGCCACATTACATCAACATCCTGCAGGCAATGGATGAGAGAGTTATTGGCTTGTCTAGCTTTATCTTTTAATTCATCAGACCAATAACCACCGATGGCCGTGACAGGCATAATTTCTGGCGATAATTTTTGAAATAAATGGGGGTGATAGTTTCGCTATTTGCAGTGGAAAATAAAAGGATCAGATGTTTGATTCTTTTCCAAGTTTGACGTCTTACAGCAGAATTTGTTTCCTCTACTGCCATCGGTCACTTCCTCGATAAGTTTCCAAACCGATGCTGACCCCCACCCCCAAGGCACACACTTTATACATATATATGAAACCGCCTTTTACGAGTGAAAAGTACCACCACCACAAAAACACTTAAAACTTTAATATTTTTAAGTTGATAGTTTTGTGGTTTTATAAATGGTTGTAACGGTTGTAGTAATGGTTTTGAGTAATGGATGGTAGTTTTCAATAGCGAAAGAATATTTAAAGGTGATGAAAACAAGAAATTGATTATAATATACTTGTCATGGTATATGGTTATCCTTATAAATCTTAATCATATGAAGAAGATGAAAGCAGATAAATGACCACAATTGCTTTCGATAATTTGCATTTTTCACATGTTATATTTTACTTTTTATCTCAATCATCTCTCTCTTTAAGCATATACTGTAACATGGATGAATTAAAATGAAATGACCACACTATATTTTATATATATATATATATATATATATATATATCTGTGTGTTAGGGGGGGCTCAGGCTCACTCACTCGCATTGATGGTCTCCAAAAGTTCATCCATATCGACTCTCTAAAGATCGACGCTCCCATCAGTCGATAGATTCGATCTGCTGACTTACAATAGGCTGGCTGGATGACTCTCTCGTTGTTCTTTTCTTTTCTATCGTTCAACATATGGTGAATATTTAGAGAACTCCTCAGATTCTTTGGAAGTTTTCCGGAGTCAAAGCCTCAGTTGAGAACCTCTTCTGGTTGGTTCTAAGTGGTTTGGTAAATTTTCTCCTAAAGCAAGGTCTCCAGTTCAAGTCTGGAGGAAACCAGTGCTGTGAGAGCTTTACAAAGTAGAAGGCCAACTGGACGCGAACCGGATCAGGCAGGGTCCTTGTGGGCTTTCGGCTACCAAGGACGGGAACTATAACTACGACTAAGACTAGTGGGTTCACTTTGAGTTAGCTCAAGCCGCATGAAAACCAACTGTATTATAATGTCTAAGATCTTCTGTCTGAACTATAAAGATGCTGCTATGCTAATCGGAGAACTTACAGTGAAGAGGAAATCGTAGCCTCGAGAAAGCACATCGGTTAAGAAGATTGTTCTCCTCCACATCATCTTGAGAAAACCTGGGCTCATGAATTCTTCATCCTGGGAGAAATCAGCGTCGGCAGTGTTGACATTGTAACAATGGAGTCCTCGTGCTTGGCATTGGTTGAACGCGTCTCCGTCAAAGGCAGCAAAGAGTATTTGCTCGATGAATTGCTCAGTGCCTATACCTTGGCGTAAGCCATATATAAACAAATCAAGCATGCTGTTGTTTGCAGTATAAGCTTTGTTAATGGTTGTTATTATGACAGTGTTGTTGCCCATGGAGACTCTTCTAAGTGCATCTTCAAGAGGATCCTTCAATTGAACCAACCAAATTAATATGAACTGACGTGAAAAAGAATTAGGGAAGTGAGTCATGCTTGAATTCTTGATTAGAATCAGTTTCTTGCCGTAAGTGGAAGGAGGTCATGATCTTTTATGATCTGTAAGCCGGCCGGTTTAAACATGCATAGGCTTGCAATGAGAGTATAGAATCCGTGGAAACTGATAAAACTTTTAACGACTACCCAGCTAGCAAGCAGAGCCCTTCTCATTAATTCAAAACGATATCTTAGGGCCGCGTTCATGAGTTCGATTCTCAGGGTGTGCATTCCTCTCATCAGAGAAGAGGCTTCAGCATCAATTACAAGCATTCAGAATTGAAGACATGATTTAAGATTACTTTGCTGCTATGTAGCCTATGCTGAAAAGAGTGGATGAGATGGAAGCAAAGTTCATGTATAGCCTATGCTCAGAATAGCGTTCAAATTCAAACAAGAATTTATTTTCAAACTCAAAGTCACAATCTATATAATTTGTACGCCTATTGAGATCGATCTGAATATCACTGTACTTAATTAATGTCAAATTCCAAAAGAAATTTAAGACTAATAGTTAATTCTACTTGACTTTCAAAGTCAAATATATAAAACTAATGTAGTTGACGTAAGATGTCATAAATCTGAGACTTTGACATCCATATTCATACGTAACTGAGCCTTTGGCATTTAGTTGCATCCTGGTCTATGGTGGAACTTGATGACTCTTGCCCATTAGTGGATTCACCCTGCTGCTACTTCGCCCAAAAATTTCCATCTGGACTCATTTATGACCAGTATTAATCCTAAACCGTAGTCACAACATCGTTGATGCATGTAGCGGGAGGCATCAACCATCATACAGGTGGTTTGGCATTAATTATCATGTAGTTAAATTTATGTTATAGTGTTACTTGAGAAATGAACATATTGGATCTATAGTCATGCATGTTGGACAGACAGTAAAACTCGCAAGCCTAAGCAAAGCGAATTGATTGATCGCAAACTATACCGGTAAGATCAAGTCCAATGGTTGTTGTTGTATGTTGCATTTGAAGAACTCATTCCAGTTGTAATAATCTTTAGTATCCGCTTGACTGGTATTCATCGAAATTCATTAGATCCACAATTCCGAATTAATGGTGAAACCCGAAGCATACCAAGATTAAGAATTTTTTCTTCATGTGAAGTTGAAAATAATTTGCTTACGTTGCTGCACGTAAGAAATGGTCAAAAAGCCACAGGTGAGCATGGTTATTGTTGTATGTTGCCATGCTCATCTAACGAAGAAAGAATGTTTAGCATATGGAAAAGGTACCTTATCAGTTGATTGGGAATCGGTTTGCTTCCAGATCAGCATGGCAGAGTTCAAACCGGCGATCAAAAGGCCCAGAAAAAACACAGGGATGATGAGAAAGAAGATACCGAATCGCGCTTTTGCAGACTTCAGGTAAGCGGTAGATTTCTGGCGAAGGCAATCCTCCATCACGTCGAATATGTGATACGATGGCTGAGAAGCAACGAATTGAGTGCACCTCTCCAAATATTTATGGACTTAAGCCTCGTTGAATTGCATCGCGATATTTCGTGCAAGATATAAATTATGCGCTTAATTATTCAATCAATTACTGTGTCGTTACTGTCGTTTGCTGGCAGAATGAGCAGTTTCAGCTGTTGGCAGTGTTGTCCAAGTCTGTGGATCGGCCAATTTGTAAATCCGAGTGCTAGGAAAATAGTCTCCTAAAGAAATATTCAGGCCTTTTTTCCTTTTTGCTAATTTAATTAGTTTTCAATTATTTGATTAATTTAAACTCTTTCGTTCTTATGATTTGCCAATTTTGGTATCTTAGATTCAATGCGACCCGATTCGCCGAATCTTTCTGAAACATGATTAACTCAACTCAAACCGCTTCTGACGAAATGAGTTTTCTTAGATGAAATGGCTCACGATTTGACCTCTTGGGGCGCCTTGCCGATGCAAACTAAGTCGATCACATTGATAAACCAATATGGGACAAAACAATATTGCCACCAACACACATAAAAGTTGACATTGGTAAAACAACGTCGGACAAAACAATGTTGCCACAAACACAGATAAAAGTTGAGATTGATAAAACAACGCGGGACAAAACATTGTTGCCACAAGCACACATAAAAGTTGGTATTGATAAAACAAACACATTAAGCAGGGACAGCAATATTGGCTGACCAGTGGTGACACAACCCAAATGGTTCGGGTATTACTCATCTTGAAACCCAAATATCTAGGTTTCAAAACAAAGGTTCTTGTATAGATCCGGCTAAGGTGTGCTCATTGCCATCGCTATTATATTAATGGTGGAGATAAGGCAACCGATTCGACAGGATATGGGCATCAAACCTAAACCAGGGAAGTCACAGGCTTGCTAACTGATGTCCAAGGTGGATGGTCGTCGGGCCGATCCAGCCTGATAATGAAACTGTCTTGACTGTTGCGGTGTTAATGGGCCTAGTCCAGCCCCATGCAATCGCATGCATGGCGGTCACCTGATAAAATTTGCATGCATGGTGGTCACCTCTGTCAAATTGTTGCTCTTTTCACAAAACCCTGAGAAGTGTTGTGTGCTTAAGAACCTGAACTTCGGGCCTAGGTGACGGAAGATCCCAGTTCTTTTGAACACCTCAAGCATATGTCTTGTTAAAATTCAAAATTTTGAAGACATTCCTGCTCTCAAACAATAATTTGAACAGTTCGATCCTCTTTCTGTTCGAGCGAACAAGGAAAAATTCGCCATTAATGTCGTTGGATGCATCGAATGGCCCTCCATGGTTCCGATCATAGCTTATCTGCACATCGTCTAATGCAACAACCGGAGGAATGGATTCTGACTGCAGGCCAATTGATGAAAGAGTTATTCACTTGATTCTCTTCCAGTTCAGACGGTATCTATCGTTCTTTCTTAGCAACTGGATTTCACGCGATGTATCTAGAAAAAAGGGGATAATATTGGCTATTTCTTGTGAGATTTGAAAGTATATATGGGATGCTTTATTTTGCTCGAGTTTCTTGCGATACTTGCAGCCTGAAACACAGTCATTTATTTTTAAAAGAAAAAGCAAAAAGAATATGCGAAATAGTTGTAAGCATATCCTTCAAGATTTTCTGCTTCTTTATCGTAAAATACTTCCTGTACGAGAGAAGTGATACTAACACCTTATCTGAGAGGGGGTCGTGTTCAGCTGACCCATTATAGTAGGTGGGTTGAATCAATCAATGGACGTTCCGTTTGTGATCAGACTCTCTCTTCAAGATCCACCCATATGTGGACCGTCAGGTCGGAGAGAGTGACACTTATAGGTCAGGTGAACAATTTATTTATGTTTTTTGTTATAAGTTTCTCCGCTCGAATAAATGCTAATATGATACAAAACCGAACTTAATGATAAAGAATCCACCCCAGTTGACTAAAAGGATTTGTTGGTACCTTCCCACATCAGAATAATCTTTAGAAAACTTCTTAGATTGTCCTGAGATTCCACAGATAATTAAAACCGCATCTTGAAAATCTCTTCTTAGAAAATGACGAAACGAGAAGTATAACTACGATAAACTGGTGGGTTCCATTTGAGTTAGCTGTAGATGCACCAGAACAACTCTATTATCGCCTCACGTTAATCTTGTGACTGAACATTTCAGTACATCAATGATGCACGCCCATATATGCTACATAAACTTACAGTACTAAAGAGTACTATCGTCTCGAGAAATCACGTCGGTTAAGATGAGTGCTCTCTTCCGCATCATCTCGAGAAACCTGGGCTCGTGAGTTCTTCAAGAGGGTAATCAACACCGACTGTGATAAGTTTTTGCTGATCAAAACGCGTGCTTGGCAGTTGTTGAAGGCGAGTTCGTCAAATTCCACAAAGAGGATTTACTGCACGCTGAGTAACTACAGCTTGGCTGAAGCCATAGAGGAAGAATTCCAGCATGCTACTATTTGCAGTTTATTCTTTGTTAACGGCTATTATTATGACACTGTTGTTGCCCATAACGACTCTCTAGTGCATCTTCTAGAGGATTCTTCAATTGCACCAAAAGGAAATTAACATTGTCAAAGCCCCGATTCTTCGAGGCATTTGAACAGTATAAAACTCCGAAGCTGTAAGATCTTTGCTTGCCTTTACAGTAAGCAGAGTCTTCTTTAGTAAGCTCAACACCCTTTGGGTCCAGGTGTGTACTCAAAGTGCTTCTTTTTCTTATGGAAAGTTGCCCCGAGTTAAGTTTAACGTCATCGGAAATATGAGCATACAAACAACACGATAGTGAAAAGTGAGGCTGATTGTCAGGAACAAAATAGAAGCCCGCATTGGTTGCATTTGTGCCATAACCGTATGTATATGCTTTCCTCCATAGTTCTCACAGCTCATA
Source organism: Brasenia schreberi (assembly GCA_036023115.1). Taxonomy (NCBI): domain Eukaryota; kingdom Viridiplantae; phylum Streptophyta; class Magnoliopsida; order Nymphaeales; family Cabombaceae; genus Brasenia; species Brasenia schreberi. The sequence goes on from JAYKKT010000087.1 coordinate 8,232,614, forward strand.
GCTGTGAGAGGGGTATCTGTCCGGACCACACCATGCATGTTAGCATCCCAATTATATAGAGAGAGGGGTAGTGCTAAATGCGTAATTTCTTAATTAAATAAACGCTTAAACATTTTCTTTATATATATATATATATATATATATATATATATATAAAGAGAGAAGACTGACCTTGTGTTTGAGCCCATAGTAGTGGTCCTGTCCCTCTCTTCTCTCTAGCATGGGCTCCACACTCTCTCTCCTCCATAGTAAGTGAGAGAGACTACCGGGAAAATTTTCATAGATTCGTGGGCTGGGTTTTAACATTTTCGATATAATATATATATAATAGTGTTTATTCATCTATTGCATCAACTCTTTTAGTTGTACATAATACAAAGGCCACTTTAGTGGCACAATCTTATTTATAGAAGTTTCAAGTGATCCTTCCTATCTCACCCCATGCAGGGGCTGTCTGCGCGGTGGAGAAATTCAGGTGGAACCGGTACTTTGGGTACGGGTACCATAATTAAGACAAGCGATGTAGTATATATGTAAGTGGAGAAAAGGAGTGACAACCCTTATCTTTTTCTCGGCCTCTATGAGCCACCCGTTTACGTCGGGCTAATTTTGGAACTAAGTGGTGCTATTTCCTCTTGAGATCCAAACATGGACTGTTTCTGTTAGGTCAAGAAAAGTTCCATGAGTTTTGCCAGATTCCATCACACAAAAATAATATAAGTTGAATTCTCTTGTAGTATAGAATCGCTCTAAATTATTGATTAAAACAAGAACAGCATAAAAGTAGTGACTCCCGCCTTCTTTTACTCTATAATATTTGTGTGTGTATATGTATATATATATATATATATATATATATTCATATATATGTCTAACATTCTTTTAATATGTTTTAATTGCTTTCATATAAACTAATATTTGTGAAATTTGGCTGGTTTGATTGAGGCTCAACGATTCTCCCAATCTTCTGAGAAAAAGGGTTAGTTTAAAAGCGAGACCCTGACATTGAACAGGTGACACTCAATTGTATCATGTTAGAGACCAGAAGTACTAAATATTCAATAAACTCGTTTCATTTAACTTTTTCTTCACAATTATATGTCAAATAGATAATAAAGTGGCATATTGGTTTAGAAAGAAAGGTTATTTGGGTTATATATGAATGCCAGATGAACGTGGTACCAAGACAACCAGCTGAGCATTAGTGAAAGTCATGCAAACAATACAAAGTTTGGCATTGTAGAGAAGAGTACTGAACCTCTTTTTTGTTTTGTTGAAACGATGGAGCTCGACCAGATTGGGCTAAGCTTGATTATTAGTCAAAGAAGAAGCAGAAACAAAATGGGCAGATGGAAGCCCATTGCATCATGAAGCATAGTTGGTCGTCTCTTTCGGTCCTGATATCCATTGGTGGTATCTGTCAGCTAGTCATAAGCGCAAGCCAAACAACACACATTCCCTTGTCTCCCAGTCTCACCGGAGAAGATCCGGGACCAAGAATAGTAGCCTTCTCAAATGCCACTAAAGGTTGTCATTTGGATTAACTGTGTTGTCCTGTGGCAGGTGTAGAATTATGACAAATTTAATGGTTAAACACAAATTTCCATGATAGAAAGGTCTGCAAAACAACTGGGAGGTTGTGTTTTGCAGACTGTACCCTTTGCTTCCCAATGTCCCAATATCAAACTCTTGCTTTCCTGCATCCTCGGAATAGTTTTCCCAAACAGAACAGTTGTGCCGACAGCAGCCTTAGCTTCCCAATCTCCACGATAAAAAGGCTTAAAAATCTATACGAGGTGCAGAAATATTGCAATCGCCACAAACTCCAATACAGTGGAAACAACTACTTACAGTTCGAGATAACGATGAGGATGGCCTCACAGGGCATCCAATCGGAGGAAAATACAAGAGTTAAACACGAGTACCACCCAGGACAAAACACAATAACGATTAAGAATCGACATAGACCCACTAAATGTTCTTAAAGCTTGGATTTGTTTTAGGATTAAGTCTAGCTCCAGTTTATTTCCCCTTCATTGCCAATGCATACTTTGTGTGGGTGGAGCGTAGTTGGTTTGATTAATTCTGGACATGAAAATCTCCCATACAAGACGATAGAATCTCAACTTTCCCATCTATTTCTTCACACTCGTAACGCAATTGGCATGCATGGTGGTCACCTCCCTCCAATTCTTGCCCTTTTGGCAAAATCCTGAGAAGTATTGCGTGTCCTGGTACCTGAATTTAAGGCGTAGGTGACAGAATACCCCAGTCTTCTTGAAGACTTTAAGCATATCTTGTTCACTCAGAAATTTGAAGATATTTCTGCTATCACAAAACAATTTGAAGTGCTCAATCGTCTTTTTGTTCGAGCGAACAAAGAAAAACCCGAAGTTCATTTTGTTGGATTTAGCGTATGGCCCTCCACGGTACCTATCACAGCTTATCTGTACATCATCCATCGCTGGCAACCGCCGAAATGGATTCCGTAGCCACAATACATCAGCATCCTGCAGGCCAATGGATGAGAGAGTTACTCCCTTGTGTATGTTTAACTTTCAATTCAGACCAACAGTCGCCAATTGCCATGCCAACCATAATTTCTAGCGATAGTTTTAGAAAGAAAAGCGGCCGGGGCGATAATTTGGTCATTCCTAGTGAATAATGAAAATATGAGATGCTTGTGTGTGTGTGTGTGTGGTGTGCGCATGGATGTGAACCGAACAGAAAGAAATGGTAAAAGATATGTGGTCTGGCAATTGTTCTCCTTAAGTGAGAAATCAACTGGTCGGTTCAAGTGGGTTGGCAATTCTTCTCCTTAAGCAAAGTCTCGAGTTCGAGTCTTGTGAATTGAGGAAACCGGTGCTGTGAGAGCTTTACCTACCCATGGCAGACCAACCAGGCCCGAACAGGATCAGCGGTGTCCTTGTGGGCTTTCGGATACCAAGAACCAGAACTACAACTATGACTCGGGCTAGCGGGTTCGCTTTGAGTTAGCTCAAGCTGCACGAGAACCAACTTTATTATGATCTCAAGTTCATCTTCTGAACTACCAGCAGACTAAAGATGCTGCAATGCTAAACCCGGAGAAAAACTTACAGTGAAGAGGATATTCTAGCCTCGGGAAAGCACATTGGTTAGGAAGATTGTTCTCCTCCACATCTTCTTGACAAAACCTGGGCTCAGACTTCTTCCCGGGAGTAATCAACGGCGCCGGCGGTGTTGAAATTGTAGTAATGGATTCCCCGTGCTTGGCATTGGTTGAACGCGACCTCGTCAAAGGCAGCAAACAGGATTTGGTCGATGAATTTCTCGGTGCCTATACCGTGGCGTAAGCCATGTATAAAGAAATCAAGCAAGCTGTTATTTGCAGTGTACACCATGTTAATGGCTGTCACTATGACAGTGTTCTTGCCCACGGAGACTCTCGCTAGTGCATCTTCAAGAGGACCTTTAATTGAACCACGGAAATTTGTATGTAATACATATGTGGAAAAGCATTGGAGAAGTGCATTACCATTATGTTTGATTTCTTGTTTCCTGATATAAGATAGCTTTGCTGCCAAAAGAGGTTTTAGCATCAATTATAAGCATTCACAGTTAAAGACATGATTTAAAACAGCTTCGATGCAATATATCCTGTGCTGAAAAGAGTGGATTAGATGGAAGCAAAGCTCATGTAGCCTATGGCTAAGTCAATGTTAATTGTATTTTGGCTAAAACATTCAGATTGTATTCAAATTCAAATAACAGTGCCCAAACTCAAAGTCATAATCCATCTAATTTATTACGCCTATTCAGACCGATGATAACATCATGGTACTTAATGTCAAATTTCAATAGAACTTTAAAACTAATAGTTAATTCTACTTGACTTTCCAAGACAAATCTATAAAACTAATGTGGGTGAGGTAAGATGTCATATATCTGAGACCTTTACATCCATATTCAAGCGGAACTGAGCCCTTAGTTGCATCCTGATCTACCAAATTTGCAGAACTGCTGAAACTAATACTTGATCAATTACTCAGTGCCTATCCACACGTTGGTCGCTTCAGTGACCCGGAACCATGAGTCCTAGTTACATAAATACAAGCCTGAAGCCTGTGAGACCACGCGCTTCACAGCTAAAGCCAAATCGAAGACTTCTGCTCCTGTTTACTTGCCAACCCTTACTGTGGTGGCCATAGTGGTGACCCATGAGTGGTTGACATAACAAATGCACCTCCTCTTTCTTATTAATTTGGGTAAGAAACAAGTTTCTCTCAACTTGTATTTCGAAGGTGGCGATCAGAGTTGATGAGTATACCGAGAGTTCAATTTCTTGGTCCCAATATGAAGTGTGACAATATCACATAAGTTTTTTTTTCAGGGAACAGCTGCCCTTGGGCTAATTGGCATTTAATTATTATGCTACAAGCAAGGAATTATTCAGTTTTGTCATGGGCAAAATAATTTAGATGTGATTATTCTTCGAACAACTTACTAATAAGGGTGGTTCTCATGGTGCCTCCTTGCCTCCTTTGAATTAACATAACCCCGCGTCTATCGCTTGAATGATTGAAGCTCACTAGGTTGACAGTACCTGTTGGGAGTTGTGATACCGATTATGTGTTGCAAGAAGACGTCAAACTTTCAGTGACCAGAGGGTTTGGATTCAGATTACTTATCGTTTCAAGATAATTAATTATTTGAGAATGATAATGTTACGATCATTTAAATTACTTATAGTTTAAAGAAAATTATTCAATATTATCATTGGGCAGTTAATCATCAACATGTACAATCTGTGACAGAAATAAAGATGATGAGATAGATGAGTGGTCATATAAGAAAAGACCGTATACATAATGAGGTTATTATAAACAAATTAAGAGTGAAGAAGAACCTTTAAGAATGTATTAAAAACTAGATTTTGAAAGTATTAAAAGAGGTAGAGGAGGACTACAAAAGTGTTGGAAAGAAACAATAAAGAATAATCCAGCTTATTGTGAGTTAACTGCTAACATGGCACATGATAGAGCTATTTGGAAACAAAGAATTCATGTAGTCGACCCGGTCTAATATAAGAAAAGGTTTAGTTGTTGTTGTATCATTGAGCAGGTTTTCTTTAAAGCCGAAGTTTAACACAAATGCACCTTTTAAAAGTCTCCCACCAACAAAACCATAGCGTCCAGCGGCTGAGCTAACGCTCTCAGTGCATAAGGCGGGTTAGGAGAATGTTTGCACCAACCGGCGCCACAGTAAAATTACTTTGCAAGTAACCATCTTGACCTCACGTTTGGGTCTCAGGATCCACAACCCGCACCAGTTATTAAAATTTTTCTTAAAAGTTTACTTCAATATTGTACGTATTAAATATATCAAATTAAATTAATTTATCCTTGCGACCTTCTACACTTTTATGACATCACCACCTCATTTATGACCTCTCTACTATAAAAGTAAAACAAGGTTTAAAAAAAACAATCGCTAGACGCATTCTAACCATTTGTAAATATTTTACCGTGCACACTCTTTTTACTCTACACACCCGTTTTTACTGATTTTTTAAAATACCCCAATTCAATTTTTGTAATTACAAAAATGCTCTTCAGCTAGAAAAAAGGACCCTCTCTCTTTGTAAGGTGAATTTGCTTTTAGCCCTCATTTCCATCTATTCTTCCTTCTATTTTTCGTTCTCCCACTCGTTTCAAACCCCTACTACTAGATCAACTATTTTCAACAAAAGAATGGATGAAATCTATCAAAGAATAATAAAAATGAAGAATCAAAAGAAAGGAAAAAGAAAGAGAAAAACAAATAAAAAGAGGATAAAAAGTTTGAGTATAAGCACGGAGCGGTTCCCCTATCAAGTCTCTATTTTGTTGCTGGCAGACTGTGGCTCATGCTAACACGCGCGCGGGGCTTTATGTAGTTACCTCTCTCTCTCTCTCTCTCTCTCTCTCTCTCTCTCTCTCTCTCTCTCAATAATCATGGTTTACGCATGAGCAAGAAGAATAGTTCTTATTAAACAAGCAGCTCAATGGTGGTTCCAAGCTGTTTCTTCAGTTTCAGAACGTACTAAAAACCGGCACGCAGAGCGTTAGCTCACATGGCAGGGTTCTTTGACTCTCACTTGAGTTCCATTCCCAGTGCGTGTATGTGTGTATAGCGCTTTGGCCTACCGTCATAACAAAAGCGTACTAAAACACCGGAAAACAATCTCTCTCACACACACACTGCCTCCAGATGTGTTTTTACGGGTTCTTATCGGTTGGATCGTGCTCTTTCCCAGATCATTCATGTTATAGTTCATGAGCTTAACTTAGCTGAACAAGAAGGATAGTTCTTATTAAACAAGATAGCTCAATGGTGGTTCCAAGCTGTTTCTTCAGTTTGAATATGTACTAGTACTAAAACACGGCTTGCAGAGAGTTGGCTCATCTGCCGGGGCTCTTTCACTTTCACCGCCCAGTTGGTGAGTTCGATCCCCAGGCCGTGAATGCGTAACGCTTCGGCCTACCATCGTGACAAAAGAAGTACTAATACAAGGGGGAAATTCTCTCTCACACACACTGTGCAGATGTGTTTTTACAGTGGTTTTATCAGCTCGATCGTGCTCTTTTTCACATCATTCATGTTAAGTTCATTAGCTCAACTAAGTTGAACATGGATAGTGCATGTTTGGGCTCGGCTCAGTTTGTGAAGCTCACCAAAAAAGACGAGCTGTTAGTGCACTGTATTTCATCTGGCCGTAAACTCATAAGCTCGTATAAACCCTCTCTGTATTGCTTGGTTCTTCATTAATGGTTATAATACATTACGTATTGTTCTGAACATAAGTAAAAGCAAACACAAGCACAAGTCCAAACAAGCTGAAATAAAACTCGTGGCAGTTGATTAGATTGATGGGGCAGCAAGTCCCCGAGTCATGGTGAATAACCCTGTTTTCATGGCGAATATGCTAGCTCATGCTAGATGGTACCATTCGTCTAATTTGAGCCAGGTTGAAGGTTTGATATTCAGCCGAATATTTTTTATAATTGAATCTCCACGTTGTCTTCTTGCAATTGGTTGGTTTTTCACCAAATACAACAAATTAACGAGGGAAAAAAGCAAGTAATAAACAAATGAAAACGAAGAAAAAATTCAATTGAGACCAGAAATCCCGAGGTCTACCCTTTGAACATTATATGGGGTCATGTATCATTATACTTTATAGATTTTCTTGTGTAAATCTCAACATGCACTTGAAGCACATGCTGGCATGTTAAAAACAGGACTTTACTTGCTTTATGTGAAGCCTTTAATTATGCATGTGACATCTAGAGTGGGGAATAGATCTACTAACACTTGCTTGAGGACACTTCTACTGATTGCCCCCAACTATTGTGAGTCTTGTTTACTTGATGGGGGCTTATCAACCAACAATAATCATTCCAAGATAGTAGTGCAGACTCTTCCCCACTATTCTCTCACACAAACTAAGCAAAGATAATTGTATAGACCATATGATCTCACACTGCCAACCACCCATAATGAAACATGTGGAATAAAACTGCTGGTAGTGCTCGAACCTTCCAACCGAATTCTGTTCTTTAAGAAATCGACTACTTGGTTTTATGTGTTTATCGGATTAGCAGATTGCATCTTAAGCTAAGAAATCTAAAGGGGAATCGACTTTTAAATCGTTATGGAATGCAATCTGTTTAGCCAAAAGATTAAGTGAAATAATTTATGGGTTTGTCCTGTGGGAATAACATATTCAAGGTTGTTTCCTGACTAAAATGCAGTTCACTCAAGTGCACATAACTTTACATGGTTCCTGATCTAGGTTAACGAGGAGGCAAATGTGGGCCTACACGGGACACTCTGGTCCTGGTCAGAGGAATCAGCCATGATCAATTATGCTTAGACCAAGTCGGGAAAGTATTTCAGTAGAATTGCCAAAAGGGTGAAAGAAAAGGTAAAGACTGGAGGTTTCTGCCAAGTTAAAGAAAACACAAGCTACTAAATCCTTCAGTATCAACTATTCATCTCTTTAGACCCAGAAAAGTATGGCATGTTGCAAAAGCAACAGGAAAAGAATAAAAATGTCAGTCTTATGTTATATCACTTTTCAGGTTCAAGCACGTAGCATTTGCTGAAAACAGTAATATTACGGCAATTATGAAGGACCTGTACTTACTACAAGAAGGAAGCAACTATATTAAAAGAAGCAAACATATCAACTACCATGGCCTACAGAATATGGCAAAGCCGTCCGCGTTTCCTCCGTTTATTGGGTTTCGGTGGCTGAAGAACTGCTTTTATAGCAGCATCAAAAACACCTTTAACATTCTGCAGCAAAACAAAATTGTCAGACAATTATAACAAAGGAAATTATCTTACAGAACATATGCTAAGTATTCCACATATTTATTGCTTTCCCAGTGGCAGGCTTAGAATTTTTTCTGGGGTGAACTTCAGTTGAGTGAAATTCAGGTGAAGCTATTCATATAGTTTCACATTTGGACCACCTATATAGATTCTTTTTTCTGTTTTTGTCGGATTTCAGGTGAGGCAGCTGCCTCACATCGCCCATGAATAGGTCCACTGCCGATTCCTCTGTTGTAGAGAATTACAAGTATGATTCTACTAGCAACACGAATGGGATTCACTGTGGCAAGCTTTACTGCTTGACATATTTAGTTTGGCAGCCATGCATAAGCTAATATAAATGGCTTTAGATTATAAATGGTTTTATATCTTTGCATTTTAAAGATATAATCTCTTCTAAGAAGAAGCTCATCCAAATGCCTTCTCTAGAAATTACAACCAAATGTATGTACGAAACAATGATACCTGTTGCGTTTTCGAGCTGCATTCTATGTAGGCGATGGCACCTATTTTCTTCTTAAGTTCTTCACCCTAAGCAATGCAACAATACAAATTGCCAGAGAATACAACAGAGGGATCAAGAGAAAAAACATAAATTTACAGTAGCAATCATGATAAAGTTTGCCAGTTTGAAAACAGAAGAGGAAAATAGCAGGGACTAGCACATGCTAACTGAAGTTGTAAATGGAGTTGAAAGCCGAAGAGATCTAAGTAATGATTGCAAATAATCGCAGGTACATGCTACACAACCTCAAGCATTCAATCAATTGAAGATTAGGAATCAGTCTAGACAACCTCATGGATTAGAATTTGCTCTAAAATTAATAAACATAAAATGGCTAGTTTGTGGCAGGTTCCCACATTACCGACTCTTAAGTTTGTTCATGAAGACTATAAAAACCGCACCTGTGCAGTAGAGATGCAAGCTGAATCAGGATGATCAATGGAGAACTTCTTGTCATCTCTTAAATCTGTTCATACAAATGCATCAATGATCTATAATTGGAAGCCTGTTTCTTCAAATGTCACCAGAATACTAAAATTTTCTGAATCATCAAATCATAAACCTGATACAGAAACTTTTCCCTGGACTTCAGAATGTCTAAAAAATAGAAATGGCAACTCAGGAAAATGGCATGCCATCCAAGCAGTAACTGTGAAATGAGTTGGTTGTATTTAGGAATCAGGTCTCAGCGGAAAACATGTAAATAAGTTGGTTGATTCAGGTTACTTCCTTGGAAACATCTGAACATGGAGCAGTTGTTACCAGGTTACGAACTCAAGTCAGCAGTTACAATGTTATGTTTGACAATATTATCAAATGTTAAAGAAATGTCCAGCACAATCCAGTAATAAGTCTGAAACTTATTAAGATGACAATGTTGGGAAAACAAAATATTGGGTTCGATTCGTTTGAAGATGAGATAAAATCATGTCACTACGAGATAACAACCTTAATAGTGTTGGTTTTATGCCTGCTGATGACAAGACTAAATTCAAAAGATTGTTTTAGAATGAGACAATCTCAACAATCAAAGAATAAAAAGAACAAGGCAACAGATAGAACCTTGCTTGGTGCCAACCAGAACAATGGGAACCGACGGAGCATAATGCCTCAGCTCAGGAACCCACTGTCACAGCAAGAGGACGTGAAAAAAGGGGAAGTTTTTAAAATTGTGAATAATTCAACAATGTATGAATCATGTAACACATGATAGTCAATTTTTGGAGTACCTTCCTCATTACATTCTCAAAACTTGGTCCACTGACGAGAGCGAAAGCAAGAAGAAAGACATCTGCACCTCTGTAACTAAGTGGCCTTAGCCGATTATAGTCTTCTTGGCCTCCACAAATTAAGTTTAAACCTCAGTCAGTGGGATCAGAAAAACAATCAGAGAAAACCTTGAGCAAAATAAATGACACGAAAAGTAAACTATAATTTTGTACCAAGTAAAACGAAAGCATAAACAAAAAACTAATAATATCAACCCATATTTTTTGGAAAGGAGGAAAATGAACAACAATGAACTACCAAGGACACCCCTGCAGCAAGTTGGAAGCATCACAGGAGTGGTCTAAACATGACATATGACGAGATATAAAAGAGGCATGTGACCAACCCAAGAGAACCATTTAATGTAAACAAGGAGATTCGCGGAGAAGTTTGAACATGTTCTACATGTCGATTATACAACAAGAAAACTTTGAGCATATAAAGGTCACAGTTACATGATCTTGCTTTTGATAGAATGCCTTCAAGACTAGATATAAAAGAGGCATGTGACCAACCCAAGAAAACCATTTAATGTAAACAAGGAGATTCGTGGAGAAATTTGAACGTGTTCTACATGTCTATTATACAACAAGAAAACTTTGAGCATCTAAAGGTCGCAGTTACATGACCTTGCTTTTGATAGAATGCCTTCAAGACTGAAAGCTCAAACCACAAAAGCAAGAAAAAGGGATAGAGTTGTGATCTCTAACATGATCTTGATTTTAAGGATAATGCTAATATGATGCAAGATCGAGTTGAATGGCTAACCGGGAATCCATGTAACCAACCCCACTTAGCATGGGAAAAAGGCTTGGTTTAGCTTTGGTTTTAGTTGCTTCTGCTCCATAACGTTTATATATTTCTAAACTGCATTTCTATAAGCGGATATCATCAAAGAAGTAAAGCTAAATTCAATAATAGTTTTCTTCTGAACCAAATCAATGCGTCTTAATCTTTAGTAGATTCAGTTTTTGTTCCTTCTTTCCATGACAATGACAATATTATATGACATCTCTCAAGTGTACAACATCGTGTATGTTAATTATATACAGTTACATTACTCCACAAAATCCAATAGCAAACTACAACCCAGGAAATCACTTGCAGGTGAACTTTCAAGATAATCGAAATTAGTATATCTTGCTCCATCATTTAAGGGAATCGCTAATAAAAATCTTCGCAGAAAATTCAACAGAAATAAGGATTGGCAATAAGGAACCTCGATGCAGCCCGTGTTCAAAGTCACTGTGGGGATATTGGCAACAAGACAGGACAAAAAGGAGCTACAACCATCGGATAAGCAATTCTTATTCATTGAATATTTTCAGAAAGTAAGTATGCGTACTCAAATTATACCAATAAACTGTAAAAATTAAGAATAAGGAGCGAGAAGAGGATCACCTGCAGTATCCCACAAGCCCAAGTGAACGGTTTGTCCTTCCACCACTACATTTGCACTGAAGTTGTCAAAGACAGTCGGCACATAATCCTGCAAAGGACGATGGTTTAGACAGTCGGCACATAATCATTCTCCCAAATGTTATAAAATAAACCAAGACGAAAGGACCACCACTAATTAGCAAGGCAAAGCTTTCACGAAAGCATGTTACACTGGTTTAGAGAGAGAGAGAGAGAGAGTACGCTGGGGAAGGTGTTGCCCGTGTAGGAGATAAGAAGGCAAGTTTTGCCCACAGCGCCATCACCAACGGTTACACATTTTATGAACTTCGAATGGTTGGAGGTGCTCATTTCACATTAATCACAAGCAAACAGGGTACCACCAGTGATCCACAACCGGAAAAACCCTCTCTCTCACTCTATGGAGGAGTATGTGCAAGACCAAAAGATACAGACACAAGTCTCTCTCTCTCACACACACGGAGAGGAATAAGTGTTAGAAATGATGAATGGAAACAATGAGCCTTTGTTAAAGGATTCTTCGTATAAGAGGAGCAGGGAACGAGTCGCTGTCGTCCTCTCCAACAGCCTCTGACAGCACGTTCGAGGCAAAGGGAAGCGTCGTCCTGCAGTGATCGACCGCTCTGTGCTGGAGGAATCGTTCACACTGACACGTTCTTAGAATTGGAGAACGATTCGTCCCTTTGTGGATGACGACGAGACATGCAAGCGCCCATGCATGGGGAAAATGGTTGAAAAAAATAGTTTCCTAGTACGGCAAGCTTTATATTTGTTCTTTTTTTCCAATGCAAGCGAGGTTAGGAAACCCTATGGCATATATTTATGAAAAAGTAATGTGTTAGAAGAGTGAACCGATCCTGAGACTCGTAGTTTATGACTTCAATCTTCCAAGGCTTCGTACGGCGAGCTTTATGCTCATAATTCCCATCTCAAGGTTTGGTTTGAAGAATTCCAGGGCCTTGCATCTTTGCTTCTTAGAAAACAAATTCACATGTTTGCACAAGGAGATACTGTTGTACGGTTGCCGATCGAAAAACTTGTTTCAAGTGGGGCATACTTCATGTTTCGATGAGGGTAGACTTTAAAATTTTCTAAATTCTTTTAAAAATTTAATACGTAATTGAAAACGTTTGAAATTTCGAGTGGAGCCATCGCCCCATCCCGCAACTGGTCTCAGTTTTGATTCACAAGAACCTTTTGTTGAAGGTCGTAAATTCAATATCCAGGGTGTGCATGTCTAATATGAATACGTTTGACCCTAGCTTGCATCTAAAAAAGGAAAAGCTTCCTCACATGTTTAAGTTTGATAGATTTTCCATTTAGCTTCATAATATAGTATAGTAAAAAAAAAAGTAGCATGTCTAGTATGAGTCTCCCAAACCCCTAGAGCTAATGACATTAATTTAATATTATAGGATGAAATGATCCAAAAACATCTCTTATTATTTCCCACATTCATGCAATACCTTGGCTTTTCTTTTTCTCTTTTTCATCAACACGAACTTTAATATACCATGATATCTTATACATATGGATTGATTTATCCTAACTTAAATAAAATTGATCGTGCCAATGCAACGGGTAAAGTTGTGATTGTCATCTCTATCTCCAAATGAACCATGTTAATATGGGCAAAGTTAACTTCTCACTGTTGAGAATGAATTCTTGCAACCAAGGGGAAAGAGAAGCATAACTCAGATTCTTCCTTATTGGTTCAGCTAGCTGTGACATGCCCGTATTTAAATACAAACAAGATTATGCTTCTTAGATCTTTTGGTAATGCATATGGCTGGAGCTCAATTTTCCGGCTGATGTAGATGCCAAAACCGTCTTAAGCGAATTTCTTTTATTTTATTTTAATGCTATGTCGATCTTTTAATAAGTAAATATACACAAATAAGAAAATGCATTCATAATCAGCAATATGTGAAGCTGCAAAAAAAACTGAATATTGGATTCACGCTGTATGTTGTTTTGCATTTAACATAAACCAAACAAAAGAATGATACAAGAATCAAGTAATTATCCATCTTCACTTAGTCAGATCCAGATTGTTTTCCAAATACAAAGCGAGCTTAGGGCGATCTTTACCAGTTATATTCATAAAACAATATCCATATCATATAATTGCCAGGAACCAATCGAACAGATCCAGTTCTAGGTTGTTAGACTTGAATCAATGTTTCGGATCCAAAACTTGTTTGAATAGGATTCATTGGTTATAATACATGAACCTTGTAGCGGATCACTAAATTCGTGGGTTATAATACATAATCACACCCACCCCCTAAAGAAAAGAAGAAAAAAAACAAAAAAAAAAGTATATGACACTGGAGATCAGGCTTTGGTTTGGGTTTCGGATTAGTCCAGGCATGAATTGACCAATTTTCAAAATTTTGAGGTAATCTTTTACAAATGGATTCTACATAGAACTCGTAAGTTTATCTTTCTAAAAAAGCTAATGGATTCTAAAGCAAACCTTGACGACATGGGCTGGATCTGCAATTTGAGATGTTGATTGGGTTCTGATTCGGTCTAGGATTTTATATATGAATATAACTTGTATATAATTTTCATGTATGTTAAATCATACATGTTTACTTTATCTTATGATTTGCGAAAATTGTCACTTGAATGATGATTTTTTTTATCTTTAAGTTATACTTCTATATCACTTAGAGGCTAACAAGTAATATTATATAATTTTTGCATCTTAATATACTTGCATGGTATTGACATGGCGCTTTATATTACTGCAGACAACACCATACCAGCTCAAAATATAAGAATGATGATAGAGTTAACGTGGCGTTAATGTTGCATTATGTCAGGGTCATACAAGTGTATCACTTTTGATGAATGTTGACTTCCAAGTAATATAGATTTATTAGTATAGAAAAGCATAGGATACTGAAGCGATAATTTTACCATCCTAAAGTTTCGCGATTTCATGGGGTCTTATTGCATTTGGATTCGGACACTGCTTCAAACGGAGCCCAACCCAACTCCGTATCCGAATCGTAGAGCAGACGTCGTAAACGATCCACCAACGATGCGGCTCTTATGTAAGTCCTACTCCAACGCCGGATTGTGTGGTCCGTACGGAGATCTAAGTTGCTTGGACGCCGCTTCCTACTGTTCGCCTGTAACTCACCGGTATCGTCTAGGGTTTACTGATTCATGCGCCCTTTTCCTACTTACGATTCGGTTCTGCATTCGTTGATATAGAATTCGATTTAGGGCACGGACCGAAACATTGATTTCTGCAATTGTTTTGGGAAAAGATGGATTTCCCGGAGCAAGATTTGGATTTGTTCGGAGAATTATCCGAGCGCGAGAACGAAGGCGGGGAAGAGAGCGGCTCATCATCATCGTCGTCTTCGTCGACATCTTCGTCGTCGTCGTCTTCCGGAAGCAGAAGATCCGGTAGCGACCGGAGCAGCAGCGGAAATAAGAATGTCGATCGGAGTAGCGGGAGCGATAGCGAGGGTGAGGATGAGGAAGATGTGGAGAGGGATAGAAGGAGTGAAGGCGGAGAGGAAGAGGAAGAAGAGGTAGAACAAGGAGAAGAAAATGATGACGAGAAAGATCTCTTTGGTTCGGATAGTGAGGACTATTCCCGAACTCTACCGGTTAGCCCGTTTCCGGTGCCAAGTAACTCCCTTCCTTGATAGAAGTTCGTTTTGATCTATAATGTCTTCGATATCTTGTCCAACCGATGAAGTTTATCTAGCAGCATGCTGCAATTGCTGTTTTACTTAGCGTTCTTCGTTCAAATTTTCATTACTTTATGTTGTCGTGGTTCGTGCTGTGGTATGTCCGTTGCATTTAACGTTTTCTAAAATTGCATCCTTCGCGATTGTGGCAAGGGTTCACTATAACCGCACATTTATACAGAACATCTACTCGTGGCAAACGCGGTGGGCAGTCAAATTTACGAACTAATTTGATCCACCGACAGAATCGTTGTGGTAACACTTTTAAGTAATTCGTTGATATTGAGCCAATTTAGAGTATGATCCTTGCTAGTAATTGCATCAAAGGAAGCTAGTTTTTTCTGGTCTTTCTTTTTGCTAGATAAATGGAAAGAACCTAGTATTTGGGAAGTTTAACCTTTACGTCCGCACTGGAAATGAATGCTGGTTTTAAATGTCTGACTTAATGCTTGATCTGTACCTTCTGAAATGCTGTCCTAAACAAGGTGGAGTTGTATGATATGCAATAATTCTGATGTCAAACAGTGGGGGACAGCTTGTTTCTTTTCTTTTTTCTCTTTAACTCCCGACAGTCTCGTGAAATTACTTTGGCAAGATATAATTATACCACATCTTTGTCATACCTGGGTATCAATATAATAGTGCTTATGCGGTTGTGAGGCATATCAACTAAGATATGGATGACTAACAATGAAGTTGTGGACGTGCATAATTTTTCTTCACCACGGTGTACACGGTGATTTGATTACTCAATGGAGTGAAGAAAGTGAACAAACTTTTTCCTCGGAGGTGTATAGGCCTATAGGGTGAATTTGATTACAAATTGGAGTGAAAATGGTGAACCCAAGGCACCTTAGACAGTAATAGAAATGCAGTTCTTATTCCATCTCTGCTGGATTAATAATGTCCCAACCTGAGTTTGCAATGCCCAGATATGAGTATAGTGATGAAGCCTGTCAAGTAAGATCTGGCTGATACAAATATTTTTCCTCCAAGCTATATGGGCCGTCTGTCTAGCTGTGTGCAATATTTTCAAGGATATTCGTGGTGCACATGATGCATGTTACATAATAACAACTTTAGACACGCCCATATTTCTACAGATTTGTTTCCCAAACAGCACTAGCTCCGAATTCAGATGCACCCATGATTCTAATGTTGCCGGAAATCCTTTTGACATTTTTTCTTTTAGAACTGTTTGTATTGTCTTTGTATCATGACCATGGTGTTTCGTAACAGTTCATGCTTAAAGATGCTTATGTGTGTGTGCTTCAGTACATTATTCCTCATCAAAACACTTGAATCTTGTGAAATTGCAGCATGTCCAGTTGCTCAACAACAAAGAAACCAGAACAGAGGTGGTTATGGTCGTGGCCACTGGCACTCTAGTCATTCAAATGATGGTGTTCTGCCCACACCTCTCCTTCCTCGGCCTGGATCTTTTCAACAACGGCATGGTCGAGGTGGTTTTGGTTTTATAGCAAATGGACGTTCTGATGAACGCTTTATTTCAGACTTGAAGCTTCCTAAGAGTGAGGAAACTTTGTCCCGTAAATGTGTTGCAATCCAGGAGGTACAAAACTGCAAGTTTTTTAGGACGAAATTATTCTCTTTTACTTACAAACCTTTTTGTGTGACTGATGGTGTGAACTTTCTTAACCAGCCTTGTGAACTTGCATGCTACAGTCGAGATGAAAGGGGAGAAGTCTACTTTGATGATCGATGCCTGGTTAGTAATCCAGCATCTCATGCTGCCATACTTCAGTTACTCATGGTTGTTGAGGATCTGGAATGTTGTAAGTCATAGTATTGGCATCTGCTTGTGTGTCATTACTGTAAGTCTGTTATAGTATCTTGAATATCTTTGCCACACATATTGTGCAAAATTCTTTTATCTTTTATTTTCTAGATCCATATGTGACATGCAATAGCTTTCTCCTAGTTTCCAACACTGCGAGTTTCTCTGAATTTTGATTCTTTTTGTTGTTATTCAGAGACTATTCAGGCCTCCTGATATTTGTAAAGATGCTGGCATTGATCTAAATGAAGGATTTGAATCATTTATTGATAAAAGAGGTAAACTTTGAACTACAGGGAACTGTGTTTTGGTCATAAAAGATAGTCACTCCTGGAGATCATGCTCTATTTAAAGTTGTTGCAGATGTAGGTGAAACGATGGTGTAGTGATCTTTTGGCTTCTATCCCTTAGAATTTACGTTTAGTTTAGGCACATTACCCCGCTAACTTCTTTCGATGTTGGTTGTTATACTTTGTGCTTATAAAACAAAAATTAATGAAAGTTTCTTGAGCTGTTAGGTGTCAATCTTTAGTCATTTAGAGGCCTTCACTGTGACCTATTACTTGTTCTGTTTCCATTTATTTTGCTTCATGATGTACTTGAGGAGCTGGGAATGACCACAGAGGGAACGTAAATAGGAAGGGGTGCCATGTCTCTTAAGAATGCAACATTTCCTTTTACTGATTGCATTTTAGACTTTATCACGTTTCAACTAGGACCTACCTGAATGTGGTCTTGCATGCCTTTTGTTTTGCTATGCTAGTGAAGGAAATGTCATTTGCCTGTACAGTGTCCTAAGTAAATTATTTGCTTATTTATTCATATCCCTTTTTTTATCTGTTTTCCAATTTATATTTGATTCCTGGCCTACTTGTGTAAGAACTGATTTTTTGAGGGATGCTTCAAAACAGATACAGGTTCTCATGGATTTGGTGATCTTCTTGCTTGTATAAGGGACAAAGGAATCCCACTTCAGAATATTCATTTTGTTGTAAGTTGGACTCATTCAGCTTTTTCTTAACAAAAGGGTTGAGAGTCCTGTATCCTTCCATCTTGATGTACAGGTTGCACCCCGTTGTGCTTTTTAATAAGGGTTCGGATCTTGGGAGCAATTCCTACCTCAAATTCATTTTCGTACTGTTCCTGCCTTTTTGTTTCTGAAAACGCAGAGTTTTCATTTCTATGGAACTATAGGGTCCCATATGGTGCTTGTTTCCGAGTTGTATTTAGTTTGGAATATGATACGATAGGTATGGAATTGCATATTTTATTAAAGCCTGCCTTTTTGTTTCTGAAAACACAGAGTTTTCATTTCTATGGAACTATAGGGTCCCATATGGTGCTTGTTTCTGAGTTGTATTTAGTTTGAAATATGATACGATAGGTATGGAATTGCATATTTTATTAAAGCCTGCCTTTTAATACTGTATTTTCTTTTGTTGCAGACTTTCAGAAATAATCTTAACAAGGTTAGTTATTTAGTTGTGAGCTAATTCATGCTCTTCCTGAGAATTTGCATTAATTTTCTTTCTGTAGTTAGTCTTGAATATGTGTTTAATTTATCGATATCATTGTGCTAACTCTATCTCTGTTATGTTTTTTACTACAATAGATTTTGGAAACTATTTATAACAAATATGAGCCATGGGAAATGGGCGTGCATAAGAGGAAAGGGGTTGTGTATCTTGATGTCCATAAACTTCCTGAAAGACCACAGACAGAGTTGGATCGTAGAAGGTATGATTTTCACCTTTTTGTCCCTTCTGATTCATATGTAGTTATGTACCATGTTGAATATGGACACCATCACCCCCTTGTAGCATTTACCATTTTGAATTAGTGAAAGCAAAATTAGTATAATATGAAGCATTCAGAGTGTTAACTCACCTTGCAGGGCTCTCAACTATAAGGCACAGGTAGTGAGTTGGATTCCTGGGGTGTGCGTACTACCTACCTGGTTTCAGCCTCCCTGTTGTAACCAAAAAAATATAGTATAATATGAAAATCATTTTGTTAAAAGGGGGCAGTTTATTCAACATGCTCACACTTCATTGTGATGCTGGGAGAATTCTTATAAACTATTTTACACTAATCAAAGTGAAGATTTCCGCAAATGGAGAAAAAAAAGTAAATTAAGATTACATTACATACAACAACATTTGTTCTGCAATCGATTTGTTATTGATCTCTGGCATCCAATAATCCACCGGTGCTATTGGTTGTTATATCAGTGCTTAAAAGGTCCAAAGTTTTGGCCCTCTATTGTGACATTTCTTTAAGGCTGATATCGTATTGTTGTTCTTTTCCCTTTCTATTCAACGTTCCAAGTCTTGTTTACTTATTGCTTTTGTGTGGAATCTATCAACTGAAACAAACCGTACGAAAACTTTGAAGGTTCTAGCAAATGATGCAACCGTGTGACCTAGCTATTTGTTTTTCCTCAATTTGTTCCATGGTGGTTCTCCTCTTCAAATGAAGCATGATTTTGAGATTTTGATGCACTTGTTATTCATTTTCCCTTTTCAAACAGGTAAATCTTGTAGACTTATACAATTAACTTTATGCTATACTCTTTACTGTTAGATGCTATTGGGGTTATTCATTCGAGAAGGTTGCTACTGAAGACCCTAGAAGAGATGATATGAATGAGTTTCACCCAGTTGATGCCAACATAGAATTTTGTTCCGTAATTAAAACCAAGTTAGGTGCCCATCGTATCATTATGGGTGCTGAGATGGATTGCTATGATGTTTCGGGGGTTGATAAGAAGTACTATGTGGAGTTAAAAACCAGTCGGGAAGTAAGCTTTCTCTTCTGTTCTCTTTCCTCACAAGTCTTAATTTTTTCTTGGTCTCCAATTAGTGCATCTTCCATGAAGCCGTATATTCTTGATGTTTTGCATTGTTAATAAGGTTTATGTTGTCATTGCAGTTGCACTACCATACGGTGGAGAGGTTTGAGAGGCAGAAACTATTGAAATTCTGGGTACACATCTTTTGTTGTTTTCGCAGCATTGGATATTAAGCATGTATCCACTGTTGTGTGTATATATATCCATATGTGATGCTTGCGACCAATTTTGCTTGCACTTGGTTGGTGATTATTCCCTAATGTGAAACGCCAACTTTGCTTGATGTTGTGTATAAGTAAATTCTGGCAGCACATATTCTGTAGTTTGGGGAAGCGTTAGATATTAAGCATGTTCCCTTTGTTGTATGTGTATATGTCCGTATCTGATGCTCGCTACCAATTTTCCTTGGTAACCTGGGCGGTGTTGGTTTTTCTGGAGGATGCTATCCCCTTGCCACCAGCTTTTGTTATAAACCAGGAAAGTGAATCATAAACTTCCTTTTGCTCAATTGATTCCTCGAGTTGTCAATGGTTGGTGACAAAGGAAAATGTGTGCCTCTTGTCATAAACAAAGGAAAATGCATGCCTCTTGTCATAAACCTGGGAAGAGAAAACTGAAAAATGAGGGTGCTGTGTTGCTTGTCATGGCCTCTAATTGTGATTCACCACATTGTTAATGTAAAATATCTTGAATTAGATTTTTATACTGTCATAATTATGTGATGTTCAATTCTTTAACTTTGCTCTGATCAAGATGTTTTACATTATATCTGATGAAAGCTTCATGGTTTCATATTTCACAGATCCAATCATTCCTAGCTGGCGTACCTTACATTATGGTCGGTTTCAGGTATAATCATCTTCTGGTACATGACCAGCTATATCCCTCTTATGCAAACTGTAGGCAACTATTTGTGACTGTGTCTTGTATTGTGCACGGTCAAAGGTCTTTCTTAGATGAACAGGAAATAAAATTTGTGTTTTGGATCATGGGCACATAAAGTTTGGTGCAATCGCTTGGAAACAATTTTTAACTGCAGGCTTTTATTACTTGCCCAGGAGTGAACCTTTTCTTTTTCTGTTAAACCACAAATTGGATGTGTGACTTGTGTTGACTCTTGGTTCATCTTACACATGTTGTCCTTCCAGTTTGCAGGACATCACGTGGGGATGTATGAGGAACACTTGTCTTGATGTAAATTTGTATTTTTCGGATTTACACTTGTCATAAACAATAATGCAACCGTGCAGTACCTTAAATTGCAATATTTCAATAAGCATGAGTGCCAATTGATATATACAACAACAACAACTAAACCTTTTCCCACAGCTACATAGGTTCTTTGTTTCCATAGAGTTCATTCATGTGGACGTGCTAACGGTTAACTTGACATAAGCTAGATTATTTTTTATTGTTTCCTTCCAACACTTTTGTGGTCTTCCTCTTCCAATTTCTCTTTAATATTTTCACCATTTAGTTTCTCATGCCTTCTTATCAGAGCTTCCTTTGATAGTCTTTCCATATCCAGATTATTTTAAAAGATTTTCTCTCATTTTATCATATATTGATGTTGTTCCCAATTTGGTTGTAATAACATCATTATGTATACTAATTTGACTAGACATACATCTCATTGCCTAAATGCTTATGATTAACTGCATAACAATCCAAGCCAGAAAATTTAGTAGGTTTACCGTTTAATTGCTATTCTATAATATTTACCTTTTAACTTTAATGGTGTCTTCTATCACATAGAATACCTTATGCACTTCTCGATTTTAACCACTCTACATTAGTTTTATGCATAATGTCTCCATCAATTTTTTCATTGTTCAAAACCTGACTCTAGGTAGTTAAAATTTTCTTTATGAGAGATTCAATGTATACTAATTTTAATTTTTATGTCATCTAAAATAACCAAATGATCAAACTTGCACAACAATAACAACAACTAAGCCTTTTCCCATAGGCCGGCTACATGGATTCTTCATTTCCACATAGCCCTATCATGTGCCAAATGATTAAATTTGCATTCCATATTTTTTCTTTTTGTTATATGCCTCTTTAATTTATTCAAAACAAAACAATATATTAAGAGAAAGGGAAGCTGCTTGAGTATCTTATTCCTGCCCTTCTAGATGGGAGGTCATGGCCTTTTGTGTGCTTCATTGCAATGATGCTCCTGTCTCATACTTGTATGGATAATTTCAGAAAATGGCATTACCTGTATCTGCAAATGTATCCATGTGGCATCGTTTAGGCAATGGCTTGACAGAGGATCGATAAGATTGTATAATTGGTGACTTGTCAAGGGACTTGGGCTTTGTTTTGGGGAACACTTACCCCTTTCTGAAAGTTGAGTCAGCCTCTCTGGTATGTGAACGAAGTATATATGATAATCACTGGAGCTTTAACTGGGCATTTGTCAACAACGAGTAAAGTCTAATTTTTCAGTTGAAGGAGACTAACAGAGTTCAGGAAAGGTCCTATCTGCACATGGTGTGATATCAAGAACCAGAAATGTTGTACTGTAATGTTGTTAGTAGAGAATATATTAGCTATTTAAGGAGAAATAACCCATGTTAGACCTCCCATCAGCTTTTGTACGGATATTCATAGATAATACATGCAGGACCAGAAGTTCACAAGTGCACCTAAAGGCCCAGCTAGTGCCAGCAACGTTGCATCAAAACTTAACAAACAAAAAATAAATCCGGGTTTTCATACTTCAATTCAACTCACGCTTCCTTGTAAGCCATGAATGTTGCACACATTAAGGAGAAAACTGCAAATATTACTTCCCCACTCCCCTCAAAAGCATTGTCACACCTGCGGGTGTTATTGTGTTCACTTATTGGTATGATTCAGGCTATAGCCTGGGTATGCACGCACGCATGCATCAGTATATGTCCTTTTGTTATTTGTGTTCATGTGTCACGGATGTAGCTCATGATGGATTAGTGAATACGCCAACATACATGACATTTGAATGCTTGCATCTGGTACTTACGTATGCCAAGTTGGCCAACCTCAGAGAAGTTTAGGATAGGCATGCAGAGTCTTCTCTTGGTAGCTTGTAGGTCATAGAGAGAGGAAACAGCAAGCACGTCCTATGTATGTTATGATGGTGAAAATGCATGTTGCATAATGATTATATTCAGCAGGGGAGGTCGCTTGCCACTCCAGGACATCTAGATTTTATCCTTTTTTTCCTAGTAGCCGTTGGATTTTGAGAACTCAAATTACTCGGACATTGCATTTTATAAGGTGTGCACGTCTTAGTTTTCTGGACCCTTTTGTCTAGAAATTTGAGTTGGACCTGGTCGGTTTAATGTTATCTTTTCAGGGATGATGCAGGTCACCTTCTCCGAGTTGAGAGGCTTAGCACCAAGGATATCACTCAAAGGGTAAAGTTGAAAAATTATTGGCAGGTAAACCTCAATGTTTCAAAGTCTGACTTGGAAACTAAATTCAAGTGCTATTCTTCGATGTTTCTTTCCAATTGTGTAGAGACGAACTTTTCTTGTCAATGTGCCATACTTTTCAATTCTCAACGGTGGACCAAAACTCGAAGATGTGTTTTACCGTGACTACGTTTATTCCTTACTATCATAACTGTTTTATGGATGATATACATGGCAGGGTGGTGTCTGCTTGGCCTTTGCGGATGAGGTACTATGCTGGCTGTATGGAACCGTTAGAGAGAGTTGAGTATCTTCCAGCCGTTCTTTTGTTTTGATTCCTAGCTATTTCCTTTCCACTTTCCAGTTAAATAAATGTTAATTATGATAATTGCACACTTTTTGTTTCAGATGAAGATTATATCCTTCAGTTTTGCCAACCATTCACTCGGTTAGAGCTTCTACGAGCTCATTCATGCCCATCTGTGATCACTGATCATGTACAACAATTATAAAGGTCTGAGAAACCAACTTTTCCTGTAGATGGTTTCCTTTCGGATGTTGATAACATACGTAGGTAGACACGTTTGCAACTTCACCAGATTTTCTATTACAATGAAAGTTGCCATACTTTCCGAGAATGTAACTTATTCTTGTGGCCCTGGCACCTGCGGCATTTTGAAGGGATACAAAATTCTTGTTGTAGAATAGTTTCTGATTCTTGGAAAATGGTGTATTCACCTTCCCAGTTTTGTGTTCAAACTAAGCCGACAATCATAAGAATTATCTCCTCTGTTCTTGAATAAAGTGATGCTTGCCGTAAGTTTCTCATCAAGTCTCTTGTTCTCTTCACCCTCTTCCTAGGACCTATCGAGCAATTGACTCCGCTGTAATTTCCCCCAGTTCGACATGGTTTTATTTGCTACCTAAACTGTTTTTCAGATCTTTGTCCATCTTATATTTACTTTCCTGAATCTGATGAGGGTTCAGTCGATGTCCTGCATTGTGCATGGGACCATAATATATCTTTTTATTTTATCTATAGTTGATAACCAGCGTCAGAACTCAGAGCAGTAGAGAAGAGACCCACAAACCGATGTCCTTACTAAGCTTATGTGCTAGCGGCTATCTCACAGCTCTTGACATCTTCCTTGCTGAGGGTGATGCCTTACGTGTCTGTCCTTGCCAGCTTCTCTTTCGTATTACCTGCTGTTCATGGAAACCAAGTTGATGAAATGCACTTAGCGTCATTGAGTAGTGTTAGATTTCAGATTAAGTGGAGCTTTTGCCTTGTAGTCTATAAGGGCTTTTGGGGAGAACCAGTTGAAAATGTTTATTTTTTGAGAAAACGCTTCCTCTTGCTTGTTATGGGGGAGAGAGATGTGCATGGCATGTTAGGCAGAGATTTGTTGGTAGAGGGCACTTTTGCAACTAGTGTGATGTTTGATGTGCAAAGTTTCGAGTCTGAACGAAGGGGCCTATTCTGAGGTACATCCCTTGGTAAAGAATCTTTTCTCGTGCGCTATGGTCTAACCATGCTTTAGTAAATAACTACATGGCATTTCATGCTTCTCTCTCTCTCTCATAGACACATGCTCGCTCACGCACACACTAAACAACAAAGAGCTTAAGGAAATCAGCCAAATGCAGCCAGTGGTTTACTAAAATGAACACTCAGATTCTCCAACATGAGCTTGTAGTCTCAGCTTGGTTCTCTAGCTGACGTTTCAAGGTAGGAAGAATTCCATGTTTTTAGCGCTTTGATTAAGAACCGCTTGGACGCACCGGCTAAGGTTGTCAAACTTGGAGAATAGGAAGGAATCTGAGCGGCCAGGAGACCCACCGTACTTTTGATGTACTCAACATTAAGCATCGGAGTAAGAACTTGTACGTTATTCATTCTTTTTTCTTTTGACGAACTACCTTATTGAAACCATGCTCACATTCAGTCCGGTTTTCAAGTTTGTTTAACTCAACGGAAGTTTGATTATTTTTATATTTTTTCAATTCTTTTGTAATCTTTTTAAAAGATTTTCATAATCTAGTTGCTCATGCTTTTCATCAAAACTTTTTTTATTATGTTCTTATGTATTCAACCCATCTTCAACGATTTTTCTCGTTTATTACAGCACCTCATAATCCTCTAGCGGACAAAAAAAAAGTGAAATACTAGCCTTATACTAAGTGACACAGACCAAACAAAAGCTACCTAAATAAAGTCCAAAGAGGCGAAATGAAAACTACCTCCATTGTGTTATCTAAACATATCTGAGAAGATT
Source organism: Brasenia schreberi (assembly GCA_036023115.1). Lineage (NCBI taxonomy): Eukaryota > Viridiplantae > Streptophyta > Magnoliopsida > Nymphaeales > Cabombaceae > Brasenia > Brasenia schreberi. The sequence goes on from JAYKKT010000087.1 coordinate 8,258,213, forward strand.
AAATGGCACTTCTCTTTGTGCTTCCATTGCTCCAATTTTGAGCAAGGATGTGTAATAATCAATTAATATCTCGTTGAGAGAAGAAAAAAAAACCCGGCCCTCATCCATTCAAATGCGTATCAGTACTGGCACAAGAATTTATTCCATACACCTCGTTGAAGCAATTCATGAACTGGTAACAAAAATAAATTGGTTCAGCTCCACTCTATTACTGAAATTGATCGACCACTGACCTTTCCTTTCTCCAACTTCATTGAAAGAAGGATCTTTTCCTATTGCGTTCTAACCGCTCTTCTCTCTGTGGCAAGAACAATCATAAGCGTTTAGAAAAACCATATGGTAATCCAAATGATAAAAAAATAGTGGTAGAGATGTAAAGAGAAGTAAACTGAGAAACTTCCACAGTAGATTTTGCAGGAAAATGAATGATGATGCTAAACAGCATAAAGAAGAAAAAAAGAGAACAATGAGATGCAGTAACAACACTAAAAGCTTAAGGATGCAAGAACTTGTGATTGATATGGTTACAATTATATGCACGCATCCATGCCAGGCATTATAAAATGACACAACTTGATCAAAATTTCCTAACTCTAGGTTGGGTTGAATGCACTAGGCTATGTCTCTGCACAACGCTGGTACTTGTGGCAAATACCTTTGCTGAATACTAGCATCATACGTGTCATACTGCCTGAGTTTCACCATGAATTTATTCAACTTCGAAGATACGAATGAGCAGTGAACCCAACCATATGCAACAAACACCCTGAATCCCAAACCAAATCTTCACCTACCCTAAGTGAGTCAGCTACAGAGATTATTATGTCATTTCCATGTATTCTTGGTCGCCTTTTGCTCTTTTCTGGATCATGCTAGCATTTAACTCCAAAGAGTAAGATCATAACATATCATTTGTTCCAACCCTTATGTGAAATAATGATTCTACATATACATCCAATATCCTACAAAATACACAGCAAAGACCTCCCAAACTGAGCATTTATCAAGATAATGTGACTCTAAGATATGCAAAGGACATCATCTAATTGGAATGAAATTTAGAAACAAGCAGAACGCTCACCTCTTTCTTTCTGCATTCTTTATAAGCATCAAACTGGTGTTGGCATTTACTCTTATCATAATTAAAATCATCAAGGCCTGCAGTTATTCCTCAGATACAACCACGAAAAAATAAGAAAAGAGAAACAAATGAACTGAAGAGGTTTCAGGAAAACAAAGAAAGAAGGTGCCCCTACTATTCATGTTTGATTTGTATTACTAATAATTGAACTTTTTCCTATGTCCTCATCCCAGAAATTTTCATCTTCGAAACCCTTATTATGTAGGTAATCTAACTCGAGATTTGATTTGATTACCATGTCATTCAGGGTTTCATAGTGGTCGGAGCAACTTTGGACGATTGGGAACTGGAGTAAGTAATGGTAATTAGAAGATAGAATAACTAGGTCTCATATGATGTATTTTTTATGAAATCAAGTGAATCGGAATGACAAGCATGAAAGAATATGCATACCGACGTTCATGGTCAACAACCTTACAGTGAACCACATTGGTCATCTCTTTAAAGGTTTCAATTTTCACCTCTGCTGATTAACTGTCTTTTTTGCCCTCAAGGATAGGACCCTTGGTCTCATGAAGTGAAGGATTCAAGACTAGAAAGATGACAGAATACAATTGTTGATTCACCATGCTCATTAGTCTTAGAGCATGCCACTTGCTTCATAGAGATCATTGTGTACCAGCAGAGTTGCTAACTTATTCAAACTCCATAGGTAGAGACTAGAGATGGAAGAATACAATCACCATGCTCATCAGTTTTAGTTCATGACATGCCACTGCTTCCTAGAGATAGCGTACCAGCAGGGTTCACTGACGTATTCAGACTCCCACACCTAGTAAGTATGAAGTCTAGCATGGTTTAAGTGCCAAACAATCAAATCTGCAGGGGAAACCACACATAAACATGTTTAACGGAAGGACTCACGTCAGACTTTACGACCTTAGCTACTTCGGAAGATCAAAACTAGTAGGGTTTGTCTGGTGGATGTCCAAAGAAAGAAGTCATGCTTAGGATAGGAAATTGCACGCATCCTTCGCCAGTAAAGGTGGTTTCCGTTTGACTCTTCCACGGACTTCTACATGTACCTAATGCTCATACGGGAAAGTCAACTCCTGGGTCTGGAAGGAGGGGGTTGCTCTGAGAAATCCTTTCTTTCTCGTCGACTGGACCTCCCCAAACCCTACAAAGTACAAATTCTAGATGAAAAAAGATCCTTTGTTCCTGCAGCAAAACTTTAGACTCAGCTTCTAGTAGCAGCTACCCTGACTCCCACGGTGCAGTAACAGTGCCCACAGAGCGGTAAGCCCGAGAAGTTTCCTACTGTACTGACGCTTTGCTAGGGGATCAACCTCAATCATCCCCAACTCTTGAGAGTGACCGCACATGAACAACACTAACCCTACTACAGCAACTGGAACAATAACTACTAAACTTCTCCTAAGCAACATTCATCCAAACACATCACAACTATTTTAAACAAACAACTGCCTATGTAAACTTAATTTTAGGACCGATTTCACATGATTGCATATTCCTAGTGTCTTTCATGCAAAGTAGCTAGGACCTACTACTTGAACATTGACCCTAGGAGGCATGACGTAACAACAACAGGGAAAACTGTAATATAGCGGCCTGATCAAACCGTCCTGCTACTTGTACAGAACAAAGGTGCTTATTGGGTTAATAACAGAAACGAAGATTTTGAAGAAGTTCCTTATTACTTAATTTGCAGCTGCAGAGGATGGAGAAGACCTAATTTTCAAGCAAAACTCTGGCCACGAATCATCCTCAACGAATAAGATTAAGGGGTCAATATAAGCAATTTCCCCTCAACCAAAATTATCAAATGAACATGTTCCTGACAAATTATTGAAAAGCTATCTGCAAATAAATAATGAATAATTAAGAGGAAATGATACAGAAAAAACAGAAACCGCTTCAAATAAGGTTAGGGAAACAAAGTATACCGACGTACTAACGTTTACCTCATAAACTAAATCACAACCAAAAGATCATTCTTATAAACAGCAGATCAAGTATTATAAGAATGATGACGAAAATCTTCTGGGTACTCAGACAACAAAAATATGCTTCACAACCAAGTCAGCCAATCAATTCAGCATCTCGATTGTATCCATCAACGGCACACCTCAATACCCAAATATACATTACGCTCCTGGAAACGACTTTATTTGTAGGATTAACCAAACCAAGAACCCAAATGATCACCAACTGTTGCTTTAAAAGAACAACAAACATCAATATTTCCGAACTCTTACATTTGAGAGAAGCTGAGTACTCGGCAAAACAATCGGCATCAGAGACTCTGGAGAGGCCCGGGACGGAGGAAACTCTAGAATCGTTACCCATCTCTCTCTGTTGGCGCGCTCTTCCCTCCCCGGGTTAGTTTTTTGTAGGTCTTCCGGCCACAGACAGCGCTGTCACCGACTAACGGCACCACTTAGAATTGCAGCACACCCGGACAACCTTTTTATTTGGACACTTTTTCCAAAATATCTTGATTGTAATTACGAAAATACCCTTGAAAACTCATTTCATCGTACTCCATTGGTTTGGTTTTATTTTTTTCAATAGATTTATGTATTTTTATTGAATTTATCATTGAAAAACTACTGATTTATTCAACGAGTCGAACGAGATACATCTCTCGTATTTGGTAGACGCGTATGAGGTAAATCTATCAATCTATCAGAGGCGCTCTAGGGCCATCTCTAGCATATATTATTTGTTGTACCTGCTTTATCATAAAAAAAAATTGTTATGTGAATATGATTGATAGGATACGAGTACAAGAGTGTAACATCATTGTTTCGTCTAATAAACGCAACATTGTGTCGTATGGAAGACGCTATCGTAAACTATAACAAAGAGAAGAAAAAAATGGTTCTTCACGTTATAAGGAGGATACATCAACCTCACATATTGACATTGATATTACATGCAATGAGAATGAGGAATCTCCTTACATACTGAGATTACTCACAAGCTTTGAACTTCTCTTGCCTATAAGATTTGGAAAGAATACGTAATTTCTAACTTAAATGTCATTTTATATTTGATATCAATACTCTTTATTCTAACAATACAAAAAGTGGTAACAACTAACACACATTATACTATTAGCAAAACATGATTAAAGAAGAGAACAAATATGAGGTCAATAATTGGATTGAGATTACAAATAGGAGTTGATGATTGAGCAAACAGATTTGCTATAGGAAGTGATAGACTATGTTTTGCTGCCCAACTAGAGACAAACAATTTTTACATGCCATGAGTAGGATGACTATTACATTTCACAAGATACTTAATTTTCCAATGAATGGTCAACTTATTATCTTAACACACGAGATAATGGCCAGAAGCAAAGAAGATATGGATGAGCATCGATGAAATTGTATGCGAGATCCAAGGCCGTTAAGTTTGAGGTATTTCGAACTAATTTTTCAAAAAGGAGAGTGAGTAACAAAAATAAGGCTTTATGTTATTTGTTGTAACACTTAGGGTGTATGTTATATGAGGATAAGTCTAGAGATAGGATGCTAATAACGCTTGTGAATATGTCACCACATGACGTTTGAAGGGTTGACAATTATGCGTGGAGTGCAACTACATTAATATATTTATACAAACATCTAGCAAAAGCATCCCGGATAAAAGCACAACAACTTAGTAAATATATTTTTTTACTTCAAGCAAGAATGTGTACTATTATTGCTTGTTACATGTAACTTTCAATTTTCAAAATTTTAAAATTTAATAAGATATTTTAATTGTAGATAAATTTACGAGTACTTAACTTCTTCAATTATTTAATCTACAATTGTATCAACGAACATAATTGTTTTCAAATTGTATCAAATCTTTCATTTGAGATACCAATGAACCCTTTCAACCTTGTGTGTGCACTTTTCACCTTGACAAATATGAATATACAAGTATTATATATTTTAAGAACAGTACATGATATAAATGTATTGAAAACCAAATTCTCATACCTATTAGTCGTATGAATATATGCATCACCTTATTTGTCCATATCGAGACAATTCTCTCATTGTATGAATCCTTCGTAAGAGAGTACGACCAACAAAATTTCTCCACTTCAATTATGTTACCTCCACTATATCCTTATAACCGTTGTTATATAATTAGTGGACGACATTCCTCCAACTTATATCGAACACACTCATTATTTTTTTTATTCTTAATCCACTTTAAAATAAATGCTTCACTGTTTTTGGCTATATATCATCTACATAAAAGTATGTCGTATCTGTAAAAATTATTTGAATATCACTCATCAAAGTTAGATCGTGGTCACCACAGATAACATGTAGAATTTTATTTGGAGTGAATAACTCTCTCACATACCTCAATACCTAAACATAATTCTCTTTCTTTTCTGCACTCATAAAAGTGAAGGCTATAGAAAAGTTTTTAAAGGTTTATGTAAACCCAACAACATCAAGAAAAGACATCTTATACTTGTAAAATATAAAAAAAATATATAACTTTTAAAGACAATAATATAGGATAAACCTATTCAAACCAATTTTAACCGAAAAACTTGAGTGATTCATATTAAAATAAAAAAGTAAAAATGTATATCTACCTTTTACAAAGTACTTATACTTTTTACATTTTATTTTTCAATATCAGCCATTCAAATTCTTCAACCAAATGATTGAGATTGGTTTACATCCTCATAAACCATGCCCGTATGCACAATCATAGCCAACGAAATAGCTCGAATATGTTAACGCGTATTTCTTAAGCATATCAGGTACACACTTTATACCTCCTGGTGTGTGTGTGTATATATATATATATATATATATATATAGTGCATAAACACATACACATATATACGTTTGATTGGTCTTTGTGGTTTAAAATGTGCACTATGATACCCTATGATTTATGATTTTTGCCATCTATCAAGTTAGTCTAAACTAGTTAAACACATCTCGCGAAGATTATGTGGAAGGTCGTTTGACATGATCGAGGTGATGTGTGTGCCGATTCAGTGGCCACATCACTATTAAATATTAAATTAATTTTTATATTGTTTGGACTATTAAACCAGCACAATAACTTGTAATATTACATAATATTTAAAATTTAAAAGTAATTTCAAAATTTTAATATAATAACAAATACAAGATGACATAGTATTTTTTAATATAATAACAATATAAGATGACATAGTGGCTCGAGCAACGACCGATGCTGACATGGCAGGTGGTACTGACATGGCAACTTAATCAACTAAAATAAGATAGCATGAAGATTGATGTAGAAATGGTGTGCAACGTCAATGAAGGATAACAATGTTAGGAATTTATTACTAATTTGATTAAATTGATAAACATACAAACTTCATGGTAACTATTAAGTTTTCCTTGTATCTACAACATAAACGATGTAACTTGTATTTTAAATCATTTCATTTGCTCGACTCGTGAGTTTTAAAAGTGAAGAAAAGACAAAGACCTTTATAAAAAAGTAAAAATTGGTTGACTCCAGTCAAAGACAATTGCAAGTCTTTTCGTTTTGAGGTATGTGTATGGTTGTCTAGGACCTCAGATGTGTTTGATAGGATTAAATTGTTTTGTTATCTTAAACCATCAAAAAGTAGACAAGATGTGTATTTTGACGAATGTTCAAACTCTAGGCAGATTCTTGACAAGTTGATCATTGTGAGTTTGATTATGCAACTAAATTAAGGAAAAGTAAACTAAAAATGATAAGATAATGAAGATGCCACTGCAGGTTTTATTGTACAACATGATGCACATATACTAAACTTACATGAAAATAAATGTTTTATTAATGACAAAGAAAATCACTATGGTTAAGGATTACAACTAGAAAAAAAACAAAGGAAATGAAATGAAATATACAATATGTTGATTGATGATTGATGGGTTGATTCCTTTCAAGATGAGCAGCCACGTCCTTTATAGCTGATAGCGGGTAGGATGATTCTTTTGTTGCTCTATTTCTCTAAAAGACTCATTTGCTTCTCCAACAAACAAATTCTTATAAGAGCCATGTAATTCCTTCAATATCTTTCTTCAAAGTGACTCATAAATCATATGCTCTAATATTATAAAACAGTTAGTCATAGTTAATGGGTCATTATTTTCACGTTCTTCAAAGTTTTCGTAATAAGGCAAAGTTTCATAAGAATGCAATCTTTGGCGTTCAAGGTCAACTTACTCTAGTACAGCTCAACTTGAGCTCCTGCCTAGATATTGAAGCTTTACTGAATTTGAGTCGAGTTGAGCTGCATTTCTTGGACGAGCCAAGTCAAGTTTGGCCATTCTCATGTTCAACTCGGCTCGAGTATACTCCTCGACTCGACTTAGTATGAGATGAGGCTTGGTTTTGGTTATATACTTCAGATCGAGATGATGTTCACACTCAAAGAGTGCTGGTCACGAATTATCCTAAATATATTACAAACAAGTAATTTAATTCAACCAACAACCTCATGAACTAAAAATTAAGTATAGCAACACAAATAAACGTCTTACCAATCGATGTTCATAAGTGATTGTGACCATTGCTATGAAAGATTTTGATGGACCCCAAGAATTTTCTTCTTATCACTCTTTCTCTCTCTCATGCACGCACACACATACACACACCTGCGTGTGGTTGTCCGGAAAGCTTTCTCCAAGATCCAAGTGCAGACCAGGTCTATATTCATTTGTATTGAATTCGTGACCTATCTAAGATGCGTCTTTACCCGTAGTTTCTTATCTACACAGGTTGTAAACTTTAACCTTTCTTCTACTGGTAAACAACACAAACTGTTGTCTTCAAACATACACATACGCTTTCATTTTCTGTTTTTTTGTTTTTGTTCTTTTCCTTGAAAAGTTAAATTTAGCTGGGATAAAGTGGGTCAGATGTAGGCTGACTCGTAATACATCAGAAATAATGAAATCCATAAACATTAATGCCAGCCAGGTACGAGTAACAACCTATGTAACACTAGCTTTCTAACACCACATTTAAGTATGAATTTGAATTTCAAGTCATATATATATTTGAAGTCATGAAGTAATCACAAACTTCTTTAAAGTTAATATTGAGTTATATCAAGAATCAACTTTAAGTCCATACTTATTTATAATGGTGATTGATGAGTTAACAGAAATATTCAATGTGAAGTACCTTGGTGTATGTTATTTAACATTGTGTTAGTGGAGCAGTTTAAGGAAAAAGTTAATAGAAAATTGGAACTATTGAGAAAAACATTAGAAAGTAAAAGCTTCCAACTTAGTATAATAAAGACAAAATGTATGGAATATAAGTTTTATCATTTGGTTGCTTCAAAGGACATAGAAATTAAAATTGGCATACATTGCATCCTTCAAAATAAAGTTTTAAATACCGAGGGTCAATTTTTCACAGTGATGAAAGAATTAATAGAGATGTTACATATAGAATTAATACAAGGTGGTTAAAATGAAGAGGAGCATTAAATATTCTTTGTGACAAGCATTAATGTTAAAAGGTAAATATTATAGAACAACAATTAGACCTTCCATGTTTCATAATTCTGAGTGGCAGTTAATCATCAACATTGTACAAAAGATATTTGTGACAGAAATGAAGATGTTGAGATGGATGAGTAGTCATATAAGGAAAGATCGTATACATAATGAGGTTATTAGAAATAAATTATGAGGGACACCAATAAAGGATAAAATAAGAGAATATCTTTTAAGATAGTTTAGACATATAGAAAGAAGATCAAAAGAAGAACATTTAAGAAGGTACGAAAAACTAGATTTTGAAAGTATTAAAAGAGGTAGAGGACAACCATAAAAGTGGTGAAAATAAACAATAAAGAATGATATAGCTTATGTTGTGACTGATGATAGGGCTATGTGGAAACAAAGAACCCATGTAGCTGACCCCGTCTAATATGAGAATTAGTTGTTGTTGTTTGTTATATATATATAATATATGAGTGATTTGATCTTTCTCTTCTATTGTTTTCAAGTGACATAAGCATAATAAAAATATTTTTAATATTTTTAAGAATTTTTAAAAATTTTAAAATCATACTCATGCTACTAAAAACAATGATAAACATGAATACACATGACTTAATCTTCCCATATATATATACATATACATATACATATACATGAATATACATATATATATATATACACATATATATTATATAATATAATATATATATATATATATATATATATATATATATATATATATATATATATATATATATATATATATATATATATATATATATATATATATATATATATATATATGAATAGAAAGTATTTGTGATTAGGTAGCTTATGATGCCTTGCGAAACAAGCCATTTTAGCAGTAAGTAGGTTGTTCCATCAAAATGTCATTCTTAGCGCACCAAGGTAAGGAGGGTTCTTTGACTCCTACGTTGCAGGTGGTGAACTCGATTCTTTCGGTCTGCGTGCTTGTGCTACGCTAGGCTTCAGCATCCCATTGTAGCAAAAAAAAAAAGGGAAAAAAACGGAATGCCATTCACATAGTTTTTTTTTCTTTTGGATAGAGAGGATGCCCAAACCGTAGTTTGAGCTGTGATCAAGTTCTTCTTCATGATCTGTATGGTTTGGATCGTTTCGGACCAATTAGGATCTAGATCAGGACCGACTCGTTAGATGCTCAAAGTATTAACTTAAAGTTTAGTAGCCTTAATGTGAATTAAAACTGTCAAAAGTAGGTAATCCAAAATAAACAACTCAAAGCGAATTTCAGGAAAAAGAAAGAAAAAAAAGTAAGAAAAGAAAGAGGAAAGCGAGAACGGTGTCTGTTTCTGGGGTGCGTTCTCGCCCCTGGTCCTGCAACCCCTCCCCCCATCGAAGAACAAAGGTACGCTATCCCTCTTCATCCCCTAATTCCCTGGAAACAAACAAGGGAAAGCTCCGCCATTGTTTTTTCTCCTGTTTTCTTTATCTTTTTGCCAACTAGTGTTTCTTCGAATTTCTCATGTGCACTACCAAAAATTTACTCATTCTCTATTTTTTTTTCGTTTTTCTGATTTGGGTAGCGTTTATTTTCGTGGGTTCAGCGTTTTGCTTGTGGAGTTTTGGGGATTCGTGCGTCTTTCAGAGGTGGGTCGGATTCCGTTGTGTTGATGGAGGTGGAGATATCGGGGATTCCAGACTAGGAGAGTGAAGAAACAAAGAGGAGGAGGGGGGGTGTCATGTACAGAGATCGGAGTGCAGGGTCGGAAGCGAGAACGGGGGCGTCAAAATCCGACCTCACTCTGCGCGAACCTCTTGACCGGAAACGGATCAGCGATGTCTTGGATAAACACCTTGAGAAGTCGTCGCCGTCGACGTCCAGGGGAGGATTGAATGGGAAAGAGAAAGATCGGATTTCGATCCCATCGACTTCCAGCGGCAAGATGAATGCCGGGGACGGCCGCGATCACAAGGACCGCCGGTCAGGCTCGCTATCGAAGACCAAGCGTTCCGATGGTGTGCACCATTCTTGTCTTTTTGCTTTTTTCTCTTCGCTATGTGAAGATTTGTGTTTTCTTACTTTACTGCACGTAGCCTTTGTTGCATAGGGTTATAGTATTCTTTTGATTGCAGATGATTCGGAAACAGATAGTGAAGAGTCTGATGTTAGTGGCTCAGATGGAGATGATACATCTTGGATCTCATGGTTTTGTAGTCTTCGAGGAAATGAGTTCTTTTGTGAAGTTGACGATGAGTACATCCAGGACGACTTCAACCTTTGTGGATTAAGCAGCCAAGTTCCTTATTATGATTATGCCCTTGATCTAATCTTGGACGTTGAATCCTCTCATGGTAAGTTTTGTTATTGTTGTTACACAGGTTAAGTTTTGGGGCACAACTTTCTCAAAGCGTGTTAGCCAATTTTCTTAATTGTAAACTTTATATTCTTGCAGAGTAGTTTGGTTCTTTTCTGTTTGATATCTGATTTCCGCTTAGTATATCTGTTGTACATTTTAACCATTATTTCTGCATCAGGAAAAGTTCCACTGCTATCTGAAACAGTTGTATTGAGTCATTTTGAGCTTTTGAATCGTCCATAGTTCCAGGAAGGCACTTTCTCAGCCTTGCCCTACCTAAGTTTCGTGTAGCACGGGACCAGCTTGTACTAGGTGGTCATGAGCCTAGCTTTTGTTACCAATAAATGTTCACACGATTATGCAAATTGTAGAAGTCTTGTTGATCTGTCTTGAAAATGAATTATCAGATGTTTTATATATCTTTCTTATTTTATTTAACTTTTTTTTGCTTGGTTTCAATAGGGCGATAACAGTCAGTTTGTAATGACTGGTATCCTTTTACTTTTTAAGTATTGCATCTGCATGTTACTGTAACTGATAGAACTTGATGACATTTTTCGTATAAGGCTTGGTTGTTCTGTTTGACTTACCAAAAATTTACCGATGACTAGCAGCATGCCAGATGCTGATAGGGCAGAGTTGTCAAAAGCTGCTCTGAAATAGTTTCTTTTATTACATCCTTGTAGGTCATAGAACCGGTTCTCCTGCAAATTGCGCCATGCCATATGCCAATTAATGTCTTGTTTTGTTATTTACTGCAGAACGTTGTTATGCTTATTATTATATTTTTTTTGGTTACAATGGGACACACACATGCATGCATGCCCTGGGAGACTCACAACATTCAACGTGGGAGTCGGAGAGCCCTACCAGATGAGCTAGCGTTCTGTATGTCTTCTGTTACAACGAGACACAACAGGACACACACACATGCATTCATGCCCTGGGAGTCGAACGGGACATACACATGCATGCATACGTGCCATGCAGTTGAACTCACCACATGTGACGTGGGATTCAAAAAGCACTGCCAGATGAGCTAACGCTCTGTATGTCATGGTTGTACTTGGCAAAGACTTTTCTTGTGTTTTCTGTATCTTAAGGTTTCTGTTTACTGTTATGATCCAAACTCCAAATAGGGTACCTGTCCTCTGCCCTGTTCTGGCTCTCGGACTTTGGTCACTTATGGCTTCATGTGTTGAGATGTTCCTGTCTCATTTAGGTGGGGAAACAAAAGAATCGGTTTTGCATATTTTCTATTCTTTTCTTTTTTCGTGCTTGGAAACAGGTCTCGTAAACCCACATGCATATAGAGACAGTGAACCCTTGGTTGATGCCTAGTCCACAAATGCAAATGTCCGATGGTAGTTATTGGGTAATATCCCAGTGGTGATTGTGGTTTGTCTTGAACGCATGGCTGATGGTGGCATCTAATCTTCGTCTTAATGGCTAACTGTGAGTCCCTTCACGTGTGAGGTCTGCTCATGCCAGGAGCTTCTACTTCTGGTACCTTTAGCTTTTTTTCGTTTGGATAAGGATGCTGGGATTGGATGACCCCTACCAGATGCACATTGGGATTTCTGTTGAACTGTTGTCAGAGAGCCAACCCCCTAGCAGTGTGATATGCCCCTTTCAGTATTTCTAATTTCCTACTCAAAGCATAAGTTCTTCCTTGAACGTGATTAAATATTAGAGAACCTTGCTATCGCACATGCAAACCACAATGCACGCAGGCACCTATATGCGAGCATCCTGCTGCATATGTTCAATTCCAAGTTGCACCTCAGTTAAACCACCATGCTGTGCTGTCTCTCCTGAAACTAATACATCAACTGGATTGTCAGCTCTTGTGGCATTTGTATGACCAATTATGTTGGACATGCGATTTTATGCGGTAGTTGGGTCCCAGAGAATGTTTGGTCTGCTAGAGTTTCCGCTATCTGTGTGTATGCCCACACTTTTATATCTAAAATATGATGATCTTTACAATTGAAGGAACATGTTGTCGAAGTCGGTGAAGAATCTAGAGTTCTAGACATCAGAGGCCTTTTCCATAAATCATAGCCTTTCTTGGTTGTGTTGATGCAAACATTCCTTGTGCAAGTATGTTTTGATTTAACCATTCTATTCCCCATATGCAAAAATGTGCAGTGTCACATAAATTCTTGAATTGGAATGGTTCCAATTGTTTCAACGATTGTTCTCTCTGCATGTAAACTATATATCCTACACAAAACACAGCAACAACAACAACAACTAAGCCTTTTCCCATACTAGACGGGGTCGGCTACATGGATTCTTTGTTTCCACAGATCCCTATCGTGTGCCATGTTAGCAGTTAACTCACAATAAGCTAGATCATTCTTTATTGTTTCTTTCCAACACTTTTGTGGTCGTCCTCTACCTCTTTTAATACTTTCCAAATTTAGTTTTTCTAACCTTCTTACAGGTTCTTCTTTTGATCTTCTTTCTATATGTCCAAATCATCTTAAACGATGTTCTCTCATTTTATCCTCTATTGGTGCCACTCCTAATTTGTTTCTAATAACCTCATTATGTATACGGTCTTTTCTTGTATGACCACTCATCCATCTCAACATCTTCATTTCTGTCACAGACATCTTTTGTACATGTTGATGATTAACTGCCCAACACTCTGAACCATAAAACATGGCAGGCCTAATTGCTGCTCTATAATATTTACCTTTTAATTTTAATGGTATCTTCTTATCACAAAGAATACTTGATACTCCTCTCCATTTTAACCAACCAGCATTAATTCTATGTGTAACATCTCCATCAATTCTTCCATCACTTTGAAAAATTGACCCTAGGTATTTAAAACTTTCCTTGTGGGGAATGCAATATGTGCCAATTTTAATTTCTATGTCCTCTGAAGTAGCCAAATGATCAAACTTACATTCCATATATTCTGTCTTTGTTCTACTAAGTCATACAGGTGATCAAACTTACATACCAACTAACCTCATATATATCCTACACAAAAACAAGGAAATAATTGACATTTTCGGTCCTTGTAATTACAGGTGATATTTTCACCGAAGAGCAAAATGAGTTGGTGGAATCAGCAGCTGAGATGCTTTATGGTTTGATCCATGTCCGGTATATTTTAACGAGCAAAGGCATGTCTGCAATGGTGAGTTTCTTACTTTTGAATTTAAAAAAATAAGAGCTTACTTGAATCTCAACTTTGTTAGCATCTTATGTTTGAATTGAAATCCTTAACAGCTGGATAAATACAAGAGCTGTGATTTTGGAAGATGTCCAAGAGTTTATTGTTGTGGCCAACCCTGTCTGCCTGTTGGCCAATCAGATATTCCTCGATCAAGCACGGTGAAGATCTACTGCCCAAAGTGTGAAGATATATATTACCCCAGGTCCAAGTACCAAGGAAGTATCCTCTGGATCTTCATTAGCCCACTTGTATATATGTTTGTTTCATACTTATGAAGACAGATTCCTATGACAAAACGCACATAGGCACCATGTCTTATGTGCATATCCCCTTATATAGATCAAGTAGAACAATTATTATAACTTACTTTGGGCAGGTAACCTTTATGCATCACTCATTCATTTGAGAGGCTTCATGCCCTTATATCATGGGACTCTTGCTTTGTGGTATCCTCTGTGCAATCCCTGATGTCTCCCACTTTGCTCATCTGAGAGCATGATTGGCGAAGATGACCCGGGGCAGAAATTGCTGATCTAATCATTCTCAAAAATGTTGTTTAGCTGTTAATCCTAGGCATTTGTTTGCTATTATCTTATGATTTTATCCACTTTCTGAACATTTTTGCAGTTTCCTTCATTGTGTATATGTTATCCAAGTCTTTTTATTATTAGAATTTTCTTAACCAAGACAGATGCTGATGGAGCTTATTTCGGAACCACCTTCCCGCATCTTTTTCTGATGATGTATGGAAACCTCAAACCGCAGAAGGCATCACAGAACTACGTACCAAGAATATTTGGTTTCAAGGTTCACAAGCCATAATGGTGGTTCATTATCCACATTGTTGCCAAGCTGGTCCAGCTTTGATAATGAAACATTGAAGTAGTAGGTTCCTTTGGAACTATGGAAGAAAAATTCTGCAGATAACTTTTATGAAGCAGAAGAGGCAATGCAAAGACCAGCCTCCATCGTTCCTTTATAAGTAATTCCCATCAAAATGCTTCAAAAGCAATTGATCTGCGAGGCTTTTGTTTAATTTCAATTTGTATTTGGGGGCCTATCTAAGCCATAAGCTTTTCTTGACGAGTTTGATGGAAAATCCTTGATAGTGTGTTGTTGGCAGGGACCTTCTTTTCGCGTCCTCTTCGCTTCCCTCTTTTCTTCATGTCTTTCTGTAGGGTTTATGTGTGTTGCTTTTCTTTTTTCTGATTAATTGTTTCTGTATGTTGTGGGGAATAGGCTCTGCAGGATTTTGCTGATTTCCCTTTTGAATTTCTTTGGTGAACCTTTAAGGGGTCGTCTATCCCATACTTACAATTTTGCCTAGATTGGCTTGGAACTCGGTGGACTGGCAGGGCTGCATTTTTTTTGGGCCACAATTGGAGTTCAAGCTAGGTATTCATGCCCTGGATGGCTTTCGTATTTTTGTTGTCCGCATTATATTTCTCTGATATCTGGCCTATTGGGAGGCTTTCTCAATTTTTTATTTTGTTAATCTAAAATACTACATTCAAAAACTTCTTTTCCACTCGGTTGCAACTGTATCAAATGATTGCTAATAATTCATGATTTTCCCACTTGGAAAAGGAGCAAGGTACAATGGGTCTTTCACCTTGCAGGATGAGTATTTTCTACTTCAGGATGCACATTATTGTGCGTGATGCTCTCTGAAATGGCATTTTAATTGGTTACAGCTAACCTCTTTTATTAATCTAGTGGAAACAGTGCCCTGAAATTGCTAATAACTCTCTCTCTCTCTCTCTGAGAGGAGAGGAGAGGAGAGGAGAGAGAGTCTTAAGCAACCTTGAAACTGTAGAAAATGGAAGAGGCCAACTAAGTTGGTTCATCTTCCACTTGGAAGGGCACACCTGATTCACAGTGGATTGTTGAAATGGGTCTTCACGCTTTAAGGCTGCCGATTCCTGTACTCATGGTATAATTTTATGGTACCTGCATTTAGTCTTATATTCATTTCTTTGGTCCATTAAAGAGGGGTTGAGCGGGAAAGATTTTCCCAAACTCTAACTTCATTAGAAGCATTTGCTTCGAGGATCATAGTTTTGCCAGTTCAACATTATTCAGGACAGAACTCGTGGAAAGAAGTTTCATACACCGACTTAGTCAAAAACTCGATCAGGAGGATTTCGTCAAATTTATCAATAAATGCTCAATCTGCTTTTCGTCAATATAAAATTCAACGAATGAAAAAGCTTGAACTGTGGTCACAACGGCATGTATCATTGACTACGTTCATGCCGTCTTCTTCCTACATCTCAAGCAAATCAATCTGCGACTGTAGTCTGCCTTTTATTTCCAATGGAAATTAGCTGCAGTGAATCAATTCTTCAGCTGAAAACAAGCTTAGTGGGCATACATCCTTATCAGACATTTAAAATGAAAATGAAACTTAGTCATACAATCGTACCGAATAAATATGAGAACAAATTTGAAGCAAAGAAGTAAATCTACACAATCTTTTTCTCTCTTTTCTAATTGCATTGATACGTGGGCATGGTTCCAGGTAAACGGGGATCAGGACGCTCATAACCGCTAGTTCCTTGAGAGGAACATAACCTAATATGATCATGGTCATTTGATGTCATACTCACCTTTATCAGCTGCCTTGCTTCCTCTCTGGGGATCGAAGGTGGGGAAGCAGTGTGCCAACAACAGCATCGGCACCAATAAGTCGATCGATGAGTATGAGATCCATATATTGTATACCTAGGTCAAGATGCTTTCAGTTTTGCAATCATGCCTCTAAACAAAGTTGGCTTGTGCTCGGGTGCAGCTAAATCTGCATTTTCAAGTGCCAACACCGGAAAATAACCACTTAAAGCGAACTTGCCTCTGCTTCTTTGCTTTTTTGACGAAGGATCCACTTTATAAGTAGTGGGTCCTCGATCACAAGGCCGTAGTAGACTTTCATCCAAGTCTAGTAAATACAATCCTAATCAATTGGATATGTTTTCCTTGGCCAGACCAACTTATTGATTTCGATTCTTTTTGGTTCCGGTACATCCTTGAACAAATCACAACCAATTCTAAGCCTTCTCCACTTAGGTAGGGTTGGCTACATGGATTCTTGATCACCATAGAGCTCAATCTTGTGTTATATTCGCATTTAACTACCGAAAAGAAAGATTATATTCCTTCAAGCGAAGGCCATGGGGAAAACATTCTTGTGGGCGTGTCAGCATATTTGAGGATGTGTCCCAACACAAGTGTGGTTTTTCTCGGGTCATGAATAAAGAAAGAAGGAAAGAAAGAAAAGAATCTGAAGCTGAGTTCCGCATGGTTATCGTTTGCTACCAAAGTGAAAGCTTTCCCCTTGAAAATCATGTTTCTTTTAAAATCAAAGCTTGAGTGGGTTTAAACTCCCTCTAGGTCAGTTTCTTTAGCTCTTCTCCTACGTTCAAGACCATCCTCTTTATCTCTAAAAATTCGTTATGTTATTCTACACCCACTAGTAGTCATCAATCTTAAGTTTCATAATGAGGTCCGATGGGGATGTATACATGTGATTTGGTTGGTTTTTACATTAAATCCATTGCCTCTTGATGTAGTAAATATTGTAGAATTTTTCATAAATTTTATTCGTTATATTGTTTATGATTTTTTAAATAATTTAAAAATCATATGTATCCAATGGTATTATACGACACAAGTGTATCGATATCTCTTATAGTACAAGGTCCGATATGATATTTACAATATTGGTTAGTAGACTTACACTCTCTCACCTTTAAGAAAGAGAGAAAGTAATAAAATCGCAACTCTCATTCTCTCTCTATATATATCACAGAGAGAGGAAGTGATTGTGAAAGAGTGTAATGGATAAGAGTCTAACAACTTTCATGCTATATATATATATATATATATATATATATATATATATATATAGAGAGAGAGAGAGAGAGAGAGAGAGAGAGAGAGAGAGAGAGAGAGAGAGAGAGAGAGAGAGAGAGAGAGAGAGAGAGAGAGAGAGTTTTGTTGCTTGCCGAGGGGTGATGAGTACAGGATTGAAACTTAAAAGCACACTCATCATGCATGAATGCCCAAGGACCAACCCCGGATTGATCGAGTCTGGTTCGTTCGGGCTCGATAAACTCATGTTAGGCTGACTTCTAGCCTAAGGTCAAAGGTTGAGTTCTAGTTTTAGCAAAAGCATTTGGAATAGACCGAACTCGAGTTTTAATCAAGCTCGAATCTTATTCTTAAACTAACCAGTTGCAAGATTCTCTGCTGCATAAAAATCAATCGAATTTCAACCCTTGACCTGAGCTTCACGGGAGATGGAATCGCTTCACACAGATTTATCACAATTATTTCATCTTAATAGTCTTGACCCGCACTAAATGGGATCGATCTGCTGCGCGGATTCTTGGTTGCCATTGGAGCACCACAAGGGGATGAGTTTTGAGTGTTAACCGGGCAACTTGAGTCGTGAGCTGGACGAGAGAGCGAAGCTGAGCAGAGTAACATTGCACACACATTGCTATAATAAATAAATGAAGTCAGCATCCACGACAATTGATGCAGTTTCACGCTTTGTGTTCAATCTAAAATCAGGGGGGCCAAATATCAGATATTTATGCTGGCCAAGAAAGCCATGTCACGTCACGAAGAGACAATTTCTTCCTGCTGACATAAAACCAAAAGGCTGGCCGCAAACTTGACTCAATTTGGCCCCTCACCCTCCCATCAGATTGTTTGTTCTGGTCATGATAGTAGGTGGCTTGATTTAATGGCTCGGACTTTGTTATTAGGAGCAAGTGAATCGGAATGGCTGCGGTGTAAGACGGCACACATGAAACTCAATACCTCTCTCTCTCTCTCTCTCTCGTGTTAAGGGTCCTCCAGAATAGCATGTTTGCAAAATTTAGTTGTTGGACAAGGAGAAACGGACGATTTAAATGAAAACACTTAAAGTTGTTTTTTCGCTTTTCGTACTTTAATCTGACATCATCTTTTCAAAATCAAGCAACAAAGATTTTAGAAGAATCAAGATCTCACTTTCATATACATATGAGAGAGAGTCTTAGCTGCATAATGCAGCTTAGTGCTTAATCTTGTTAAAACATTTCCAAATTGGATAATAGGTATTCAAATCAAATGTACTGTTATACATGTGTATTATATTTAATCTACATGGGAGCATTAAATGTAAATGTAAAGTGATTTGAATCTCCACCGCCCAATCTTTTAAGATAAGATGATGAGTATGTTTTAACAAGATTATGTCCTAAAGTGTATTATGCAGTTAAGACTCTCTCTCTCTCTCTCTCTATATATATATATATATAGATAGATAGATAGATAGATAGATAGAGATAGATAGATAGATAGATAGATAGAGAGAGAGAGAGAGAGAGAGAGAGAGAGAGAGAGAGAGAGAGAGAGAGAGAGAGAGTCCTCTCGGCACAGCCTGTTTAAAACGAGAAACTACAATTCCAACCAAAACCACTCAAAGACTGAAAGATCTCTAACAAAAGCAATAAATGATGTAAGTTTGAATTTAAAAAATGAATTGTATGGTCGTTATACATTAGATATGAAATAAAAGAAGTACAATATTTTATTTTATTTTTAAAATTCAAACTCTATTATTGATTATGTCAATTGTGTGGTAAAAAATATTTGAATAGATTTGAGCACGAATGTTTTTGGTCATATATCACTATATATCACTATCCCTTTTCCTCTACATATACATATATAAAAGAGAGAGATGTATACCCTCATCATCTATTATCTATGCTCAAATCTCCTTAAAAATCTCAACTGTTTTATTTTATAATTAATGGTTAACATCTTTAAAATAAAAAGTAAAATAGTATCAGTTGTATTTAACGTACGTGCAAAAAATGCTATGATACTTTTTACTTTTTAAATTTAATTTTCAATTATTGATATCACATATCAAATGGTTGAGATTGATGCATACACTCATCATCTATCATCTATTTACAAATTTCTTTAAAGATCTAAAATCGTTCAATCTTTATAATCAACAGTCGACATCTTTAAAACAAAAAGTAAAATAGTATCAGTTGAATATATGTGCAACAAATTCTATGATACTTTTTCACTTTAATTTTCAATAGTTGATATCACATATCGAATGGTTGAGAATTGTAACGATGTTTATGGATGGGTCGTGTGCACTCACTTGAGAGAGAGAGTTCAAGCTAGAGAGAGAATCTTTATCTATTGTTGCAACAACGTTACTGTTGGTTTTCGCCATTCCCTGACTTCAAATACGTTCCCATTTTGAAGGAGATGCCATTTGCTACATGGCGCTGACATCACCACCTGTGGCCGCGTCTGCCGGTAGTGTTGGTAATTAACAACCCTATCAATTTTCCTTTTCTTTCTTTGCTTTGTTTCTAAAGCCGTCCTTTAGCCGTCATTAATAAAGCATTAAATAGCCTAACGGGGAGATGTCTATTGGACTTATAAGGCGATCAAACAAAGCCAAGCCACCAAACCTGTGCAATGTATGATGGACTATCGAGCAACAAGGTAGAACTCGCTCAACTTTTGAAAGTTTACTGCTAAAAGGTGGTGCTTTTGTCATTTAAAACACCACTTAGTTCGACAGTTCGCAGCCTCCGGATCACTTAGGCCAACCAACAAGACATGGTGAGTTCGAAACCGGCATGAAGGTTTCAATGGGAATCAAACTGGATCAAGAACCAGTTGAAATAGGAACTGGGAGGTGGTTTCAGTACTTTTAAAATTTATTTTTTATAATAAAATTTACCGGTTTTAGAACTATAATCAAAACCAATTTCGAATCGGCTCAGTTACGATTTTAGGTTTCGAGGTAAGTGGAACTGTCTAAGTTATGACCAACTATTAGAAAAGAATTTTCAGGTCGTTAGACAATGAGAAGTAGGAAATGATGAATTCTTTGTATGCAAACAATTCGTGGTACCAAGAGCCAACAAGGAGACGGAAACTTTGGTTGTCCACCTTTTAGGGTATGAGTGAACATGTGATGATCTAGATTCGACCCATTTGCTTTGAACTACAAACAATAATCAAATGTTAATACAGTTCGTCTTAATCACGATTTTCTTCCTTGGCAAGGTGGCTTTAAGCTCCTAGCCAGGACATGGTACCCATTGAGCCGAGCCGAAAAGGTCTTGTTTGTAATTACTTTTGCTTATATAACTATAGCTAGCCGATCAGTAACCAACTCGGGAAGAGCCGGAACCGCGAGCAACTCATTTAATTTTACAGCCCTGTATTACCTCTGCAAGTTCCGAGCAAGAGGGTTCGGTTGATCAAATACCTCGCCGGAGACATGCTACTAATAGTTACATTGGGAGAAAGTCTGCAAAGGAAAAAGGAGTTGATCCGAAGCTGCCAAAGTTACTGGACTGGACTTTTGAAACGGATTGATTGTTTTCTAGAAAATTCAATGAATTGGCTGAGTCGTACTGAAGAAAATGACTCAAAATAAAAACACAAAGTAAAGGTTGCAGGATCGGCCGAGTCGGCTATGAATCGATGATCCCTTTGTGGTGGATTGATGCCATTTTGTTTATTAAAACGTGTCAAGTTTGGTTTTGATTCGGTTCATGCAATGAATAGAATCGATTCGACTATGCTATATTTTGATTAATGACTTTGGAGGAACGCCGGAATTTGACTAATCGCCGATGATGACGGCGGATTTCAGTAACCCCCCCCCCTCCCCCCCCGCTAAATACTCACAAGAACAGGTAAGCACCTTAAATTTAATTCCATGCTAACCATTCTAGACTTTGATTGGTTTCATCCTAGATTAACAACAAAAAGTAAACTAATACTCGTACGAAGTCACTGATTGGCGAAAAATTAGAGGTGGTTGGGGATTTGCGCTCATTACTGAGGGAGACACGTCTTCCAGTCCAAACGACTCCTCTCTCTCTCTCTCTCTCTCTCTCCGTAGACAGCGTGCCTTTTCGCCACTCAATAGGGGCAGCTGAGAGGGAAGCCATTCATCTGTATGTGTGTGCACGCGCGACCCAGATGATACCCACAATTGTGGTTGGGGGAACATTCGATCAACCATCATGAAATCATCGTGCTTTGGATTTTTGAAGGAGATAACCGAGGATTTGAAATCGAATTTGTCGATTTTGAAGTGGGGCAACAAGCACCGGGCGGGGAACTCGAAGAGTTCAAAGGGGGAGAAGAAGAGTTCCACCAGTGACGGGCGGAAGACGGGCGGATCTGAGAACACGGTGGGATCCGACACCTCGTCTTCTCGGAAGAGCGTTCTCGAGCTGTACGAGCAGAGAGCGCGCAGTTTGCGGGTGTTTACTCTCGCCGAGCTCAAATCGGCAACGAACAATTTCGCCCCCGAGCTCAAGATCGGCGAGGGTGGGTTTGGTTCGGTCTACAGAGGCTTTATTAAGCCCGCCGACGGCTCTGGAGAACGGATTCTTGTTGCGGTGAAGAGCCTCAGCAGGACCAGTTTGCAGGTATTTATTGACTTTAATTAATCCATTGATGCTGTCAACAACTTTGGGGATTTTGAATGCTTTCTTTGCCATACATGTTTAAGTACGGATTGTGTTTGGCTTTGTCTGCAAGAAGTCTATACAGATTTCATATCCGAAGGCTCAAGAGTCTAAGCAGTTGGCATTCAAACTTTGAATACTCTACCAGTATATTGGTTCAATAATTCATTGTTCTTTTGGGAAGAGTTTTTTCAGAGGAGTGAGTTGTGAGCTAGTAGAATGATGAAACTTTGTATTGAGTGACTAGGAGGCGAGTTTAAGTATAGTGCAATGAGAAACCAAAGTAATTTCAATACCAACAGATGAGACTAGATGCGAGTTATTAGTGTTATGTTCCCTCAACTTTTAACTTTCATTTAAAGTAAAAGCGGAAAGGGGGGTAAGTGAAATCAATTATACTTAAGACAAGGTAGGTAGGTAGGAAAACTATGTGCAAGGATGGAAAATTTCCGGGTGGTATCTACAAGTACAACTGATCAATGTTGATCGTGAATCCGTGATTGAAACTTAGGTGAGGATTCTTGCCTATAAGATGCAGATTTTCAATTTCTCATAAGTAGTTTGGAACCTGAAGCTTTTGAACGTAACCAAAATTCTCTTGGGAGATGCATGTATTCTCCGCCAACATTTTATACTATTTTCTTTCCATGTCAATAAGCTTGGGGTGAACGAGGATAACTTTTTGTGCATTTCATTTCGGATGATTTGGTAAAGCTGGTAAAAGCCTCTTTGGAATTGTATGCCAGGGTCACAAAGAATGGGTGGCAGAAATACAACTTCTTGGTATAGTAGATCATCCACATGTGGTGAAACTCTTTGGATATTGTGCTGTTGATGGTGAAAGAGGCATTCAAAGATTGTTGGTCTACGAGTTTATGCCAAATAGAAGCCTGGAGGACCACTTATTCAACAGGAGTTTACCTGCCCTTCCATGGGATAAGCGACTGCAAGTGGCCCTGAGTACCGCTCAAGGATTGGCGTATCTTCATGAAGAGTTGGAAGTCCAGGTAATTTTGGTTTCAAACTATCTTGCATAATAATTTATGACTATGTTTTTATTATAACTTTCTCCAACTCTTGTGATGAATTGAAATGTTCGCTTATCTCTGTTGATAGTTGATTCAATGGAACCTGTAGTTTATGTTTGCATCATTTTCACATGGTTTTGGAAGCAGGCATTATGGCTAAGCGTTTTAAAGTTAACAAACGTGTAATAAAAATTTAAAGGATAGTGTAGTAGACATACAACGATATGGTGACCAAACCATGACGTTGAAATTAGTGTTAGGAGCAGAGGTTTTGAATACTGTTTGTGCTTACGCACCTCAAGTAGGACTAGAAGATAGTATAAAGACAACTTTTTGGGAAGAGTTAGATAAGGTGATTCAAAAGATTCCACAAAGGGAGATGATTTGTTTAGGAGGAGACTTAAATGGACATATCGGTAAAGAGGCATTAGGATATCAAGGGATTCATGAAAACTTTGATTTTGGGGATATAAATGAGGAAGGTAGGGAGATTTTAAATTTTGCTATGGCATTTGATCTCTTTATAGTCAATACAATCTTCAAAAAACGAGATAAACATTTAATTACTTATAAGAGTGGCTTATCACAAACACAAATTGATTACTTTATTTGTAGAAAAAAAGATAAAATGAAGGTTATTAGAAACAAATTAGGAGTGGCACCAATAGGGGATAAAATGAGAGAACATCGTTTAAGATGGTTTGGACATATAGAAAGAAGATCAAAAGAAGAACATGTAAGAAGGTTAGAAAAACTAAATTTGGAAAGTATTAAAAGAGGTAGAGGACGACCACAAAAGTGTTGGAAAGAAACAATAAAGAATGATCTAGTTTATTGGGAGTTAACTGCTAACATGGCACACGATAGGGATCTGTGGAAACAAAGAATCCATGTAGCCGACCCCGTCTAGTATGGGAAAAGGCTTAGTTGTTGTTGTTGTTGTTGTTGTATTTGTAGAAAAAAAGATAGAGTGTATTGTAGAGATTGCAAGGTAATTCCAAGAGAAAGCTTAACCACTCAACATCGACTTTTAGTTATGGATTTACAAATAAAAAAATCGATTAAGAAGAAAAGAGTGCATCGAGCTATTCAGACTAAATGGTGGAACCTCAAAAGTGAGAAAGAAGATATATTTAAAGAGAAAGTCCTTGAAGGAGATGTTTGGAATTATGTTGGTACACCCTCTGATATGTGGAACAATATGGTTATACATATTAGGAAAGTAGCGAAAGATATATTAGGTGTATCTAAAGGAGGTGTATCGGCACAAAAAGAAGCTTGGTGGTGGAGTGAGGTAGTACAAAATAAAATCAAGGCAAAGAGGGCATGCTACAAATTACATTATGCTAAGAAAACTAGTGAAACTTTAGAGGCTTATAAGAAAGCAAAGAAGGAAGCGAAAAAGGTCGTGAGTGAAGCAAAAGCTAAAATTTGAGAGGATTTATTTAAAAAACTCAACTCAAAAGAGGGTGAAAGAGATATTTTAAGATAGCTAGTGCTAGAGATAAGAAAACTAAAGATCTTAGTTATGTTAGATGCATTAAGGACAAGGATGAAAAAATTCTTGTGACAAATGATGATAAAAGAAATAGATGGAAAAACTATTTTTATAAGCTTTTTAATGAAAATAAAGATGTTAGTATTAGCTTAGGAGAGTTAGCCAAATCAGAAAAGTATATAAACCACAATTTCTACTGATGTATTCAAAAGAATGAAGTCAAAGAGACTCTTAAACATATGAAGGGTGGTAAAGCGGTAGGACCAGGCAATATTCCTATAGAATGGAAAATAATAGGAGAAATAGGAATCACTTGGCTCACAATACTATTTAATGAAATATGGAGAAACCAAAAGATGCCCGAGGATTGGAGAGTGAGTACACTTATACCCATATATAAGAACAAGAGAGACATTCATAATTGTGCGAATTATCGAGGTATCAAGTTAATGAGCTAACTATGAAATTATGGGAAAGAATTATCGAACATAGGTTAAGTAAAGTATCAAGTACAACACATAACCGATTCGGATTCATGCCAGGCAGATCTAGTGTTGAAGCAATTCACCTTTTGAGACGTCTTATGGAACATTTTAGACCAAAAAAGAAAGACCTTCACATGATATTTATTGATCTAGAACAAGCATATGATAGGGTACCAAGGGAGGTTCTTTGGAGAACTTTGGAAAAAAGAGGTATCCCATTGACATACATTAACCTTATAAGAGACATGTATGATTGTGCAAAACATGTGTGAGGACTCATGAAGGAATGACAGACTTCTTTGAAGTTAATATTGGGTTACATCAAAGATCAACTTTAAGTTCATACTTATTTATAATGGTGATTGATGAGTTAACAAAACATATTCAAGATGAAGTACCTTGGTGTATGTTATTTGCATATGACATTGTGTTAGTGGAGGAGTCTCAAGAAAAGTTTATAGAAAATTAGAACTATGGAGAGAAACATTAGAAAGCAAAGGCCTCCGATTTAGTAGAACAAAGACAGAATATATGGAATGTAAGTTTGATCATTTGGTTACTTCAGAGGACATAGAAATTAAAATTGGCATACATTGCATCCCCAAAAGGAAAGTTTTAAATACCTAGGGTCAATTTTTCAGAGTGATGGAAAATTTGATTGAGATATTACGCATAAAATTAATGCTGGTTGGTTAAAATGAAGAGGAGCATAAGGTATTCTTTGTGATAAGAAGATACCATTAAAGTTAACAGGTAAATATTATAGAGCAGCAATTAGGCCTGCTATGTTTTATGGTTCTGAGTGTTGGGCAGTTAATCATCAACATGTACAAAAGATGTTTATGACAAAAATGAAGATGTTGAGATGGATGAGTGGTCATACAAGAAAAGACCGTATACATAATGAGGTTATTAGAAACAAATTAGGAGTGACACCAATAGAGGATAAAATGAGAGAATATTGTTTAAGATGGTTTGGACATATAGAAAGAAGATCAAAAAAAGTTGTAAGAATGTATGAAAAACTAAAATTGGAAAGTATTAAAAGAGGTAGAGGACGACCACAAAAGTGTTAACATGGCACAAGAGGTAGAGGATGACCACAAAAGAAACAATAAAAATGATCTAGCTTATTGTGAGTTAACTGCTAACATGGCACACGATAGGGATTTCTGGAAACAAAGAATCCATGTAGCCGACCCTGTCTAGTATGGGAAAAGGCTTAGTTGTTGTTGAAACATGTAAAATGTGCTGAATTTATTCATACATGCATCAGGAGAAGTCTGGTGGTATTTTAAGAGAGCCTGTAGCATGTATTTTGTTTGAACATACTGTTTATCCGTGATGAGAGTAATAGAAAAACAGGCGTGGGAACAACACCTATAGAAGATAAAACAAGGGACACACGATTATGGTGATTTGGCTACATGAAGAAGACACTAAATAAATCTACAGTGTGCAGATATGAGAAATTGAAACATGTGTACTAAAAAGAAGCTGGGGGGTCTAAGAGGTACTGGAAGGAAGCCATAAAACATGATGGTACTCTTTAGATTCAAATGATGCCACAAACGCTAGATAAATTGTTGCCAAAAAAAGTTCCATATATGCAACCCACCTAGTGTGAGAGAAAGCTTGCTTTTGGTGGTTCTATGAATTAGCTTTAGCATTCGGCTCACAGAAGTTAGGCAACTGATGTTACGTAAAAAATCTACAAGTCTAACTGCTGTGAATTGTGATTAGTATTGAGATTTCACTTTTAGAACTAGGTGTGAGCAACAGGCTACTTTGACTGATCATGTCATTAGGCCCATGAGTATGGTTGAACCAAATCAAGAAGCTTTGCACGGTTTTAGACAAAGTTTCACCTGTCAGCTGGATAGACTGCATAGTTATCTCATTGATATGGCATGAGCTCCAGCATGTGGTCCACCAATAGACCACATGCCTATTGTTGAAGAATATGCTGATCTAGTGTTCTTTGTGTTAGTTTTATATTTTCTGATGGTTTTAGGTATTATTGTACTCGCCCGAAACATTAGGGGCATTTTGGTAATTTTTTGTGCTAGGAGTATTTTGGTCAATTTTCGTTTTACCTTATATAAGAGCTGGTAGGTTGTATTAGGATTTGAGGTTGTGTTGTAAGAGAGAGTGGAGAAGAGGGGGCGGCCTCCATTGGAGGTCTGCCCCTTCCTTTAATCCCTCATGTTTTTTTCTTCGTAATATTAGAGATATTCTTGTTTTTAATCTTTTGCAATGTGCCTCTGGATTTCAACATGGTATCAGAGCCTTGTCTTTGAAATATGGTTCAGAATAGAGAAGGAAAAATCAGAATTGAAGGAGGTTTGTGCGGAAGCAAAAAAGTGACTCAGCTGATTTGTCTTATTTAGATTAGAAGGGTGATAAGGACTCCATACGATCTGTTGTTCTCGCTTCATATGAGTATAAGGATGAATATGATGATTAGCAGTGTAAGAAAGTTTTTTGGGAGTCTTCTGGGTGGTGCCGATGCACGAAATGTTTTCAGTAATATGGATAAAACATATATAGTTTCATGGAATTGTTTGATCATGGGGCTTGTGCAATCCAATATGTTCGTTGGGGCAAGAGTATAGAAGAGAAGGATGTGATTTCTTGGAATGCTATAATTGGAGGAATGGCTCTGAAGGATTGTCATTGTACAATACCTAACTTGGTGAAGTTTATTATGATAGTTTCTGAGAATTGTACTCAGTATGCTTTATCCATTTTGTGGACAGTTTGTATGATTGCTCCCGAGGAATGTGCTCCTCTTGCTGTGGAAGCAGGATTGGCAGCAAGACTTTTGCTTGTGATACAAAGTGGTTGCAATCAAGCACTGAAACAGAGATCTGCCGAGCGTTTGAAGTTGTGTAGCCTTAACTACACGGCCACCATCCACTCTGATATTTTTGAGAGATTAATAAGAAATCAAAAGCGCTGATATTTTTGAGAGATTGATAAGAAATCAAGCACTGATATTTTTGAGAGATTGATAAGAAATCCAATTCACTGCGAAAATAGAGATTCCTAGCCACTGTTTGTGTGTTGCAAGGTAATGAGTGGGCTGCCTTGTGCATACCAGATTCTGTGAAATGCCTCTGTTAAACTTAATTCATCTTGAAGAAGAGCCTAAGGATGGACTCACCGTGATTTGCCTTTACGAAGATGTGCTGACCCATTTGGATATAGTTAATCTTGGACTCGTTGAAGATGGGAATAAAAGTGAATTATCTTTAATCTCATTACATTTTGCCTCCAGGTGTTTAATGTTATGATTTACTGCACTTATTGGAAAAGTGGCTGCATTTAAAGAATGGGAGTTGATATAAACACAGATTTAATAAGGTGGTTGCTTTGATATAAATGCTTCTTAATGAAAAAGTAGTTGTATTTAAAGAATGGGAGCTGCAGTTATTGAAAGGACTGCATTTATGGATGGTGGTTGCAACAATTATCATGAAGTTCGAAGGCATGGATATCGACATGGATGGTGGCTGCATTTTGTATTCCCAAGGAAATTCTTGAATCCCGTAAGACTTATATATGGACTTATTGAACACCCGAAGAAGCTGCTGTGCATTGGAAGGAGATATTTTGGTGATATTAATGACACCGGGTGATGAGATCACTTTTTTATTATCGACATTGGACGTGGTTGTGGTGGCTGCATTAACTGCTTAAGAGACATTTTATTATCTCCTAAACAATGCTCAATGTGTTGAAGATATTGAGAAGTACAATGAAGAAATGAAGAGATCAGATGTTACTTTTATAGAGTATGTATTTATGGGACTAATTAATGGTTACGTAAAGTATGGGCAGTTCAAGAAGGCCAATCAGGCTGGTGGGTCAATGGCAAGTCGATGCAAAAGACTTCATGGAAGGATGCATGAGAAACGGGTGATGAGATCACTAACTCCTTTAAGAGTGGAATTATTCCATGCTGTTCGTGCCTCAAAAGCCATTAAAATGTGATGAAGCTTATCCTAACATATTCCATTGCAGGCAGAGACGTGGACTATGTAGATTCTTCTATTCCTTGTCCAGGACTGGACCAATTTTTTTTCAAATCGAGTTGAACAGTGCACTATCAAGGATCCAAAATGTTGTTCTGTTACTTACGGAAGAAATTAAGAACATTGGAAAGGATCAAAACTCTGTTGTTCAGCAGTATAAAGATGTTCTGGTTCTGTTTTTTTGAGACTGTGCAGGAAGGACTTCAAGGTCATGTATCCTAGTATAAAGATGCATCATATCAATTCTTAAGTGAGGAAATTGCCAAATTGAATCTAGAAAAGGATGATGTAGAGTCGGAGTTAGGCAAGTGTAAGGAAATCTTGGAACAAACAAAGGCTCAATTAGCATAATCGGAAAGCCAGCTATCTGAACTAAAGTTACAGCTTGCATCTTCTCAAAAAGTTTAAGAGATTGTCAGGGACACAGCCTAAGTGCATGGCAGAATCTTATAAGTTGCTTGAGTCATGTGTTTCAGAAACTAAAAGTAAATTAAACCAACAAAGGCAGAGGAGTTTAGTGACAAGGTTGGCGGATTTGTCCCAGATAGTGTGATTGGTGATGTGAAAAGAGTTTTTAAATGATAGGAAGCATGTTAAAAATGAAGAAGAATAGCTTGTGTTGAAAAGCGTGTGAGAAGATGAATGATGCATATAAAGATGTTCGATGAAAGATGATTAACATGCACATGAAGTGATTGAGGAAATGTTTAAGAGAATTTAAAAATTCTGATGAAGTTTGCAGTCATGAGGATTGCCAAAATGTGTGTTGCAGCCAAAGTAGCTGCTTATGATGTTGTTACAGCCATGATGGTTGCTTTGATATTATGACAGTTAGGATGACTGCTTTGCCAGGATGACTGTTTTGATGATGCCTGCTTTGATATTGTGACAGTTAGGATGACTGCTTTGGATGACTGCTTTAATGTTGTTACAGCCAGGATGACTGTTTTGATGTTGTGACAGCTAGGATGACTGCTTTGATGTTGTTACAACCAGGATGGCTGCTTTGATGTTGTGACAGCTAGGATGTTGTTATAGCTAAGATGACTGCTTTAATGTTGTTGAGTTGACGTTGTTACAGAAGATGACTGATTTGATGTTGTTACAGCCAGGATGACTGATTTGAAGTTGTTACAGTCAGGATGACTGATTTGATGATGTTACAGCTAGAATGGCTAAGTTGATGTTGCAGCCAGAGATGTTGCTTGTGATGATAATCCAGGAAGGCTAAGTTGATGTTGCAGCCAGAGATGCTTGTGATGATAAGCTAGGAAGGCTATGTGAAGATATTTTTAGCCAAAGAAGCTGTTGAAGATCATATTAGTGATGAAGACAGATGAAGAATGTTGCAAACATATATGAAGATTTTTGGCAAGTTTGGAGTTTGAAATATCTCATTCCCAACTTGAGGGGGGGTGTTGAAGAATATGTTGATCTAGTGTTGTTTGTGTTAGTTTTATATTTTCTGATGTTTTTAGGTATTATTGTACTCACCCGAAACATTAGGGGCATTTTGGTAATTTTTTGTACTAGGGGTATTTTGGTTAATTTTTGTTTATAGCTCCTTATATAAGGGCTGGTAGGTTGTATTAGGATTTGAGGTTGTGTTGTAAGAGAGAGTGGAGAAGAGGGGGGGCGGCCTCCATTAGAGGTCCGCCCCTTCCTTCAATCCCTCATGTTTTTTCCTCCGTAATATTAGAGATATTCTTGTTTTTAATCTTCTGCAATGTGTCTCTGGATTTCAACACCTATATGGTGAGCTTCAACAGTTAAGGGTGACAATTTCAGATGCTACCTGACACCGGAAAAACTGCGTTGGGTTCAAGTACCTCAGGTCAAGTCCTGGTTGTTCCAAAGTGACCCAACAAAATCAGGTTAGGTTTGGGTTAACCCGAATATATATTATATTTTATATTTATATATCTATAAGCATACATTACATTTTTAAGATCTATATTATATATGTGTGTTATGCATGTATATATGTATATTTATCATTATATTTATATTTTTGTGTAATGTAGTAACGTACATTGTTATAAGATGGAGTTGCAATCAGGTCTACCTAGACCTCACCTGGTCCACACCCCTGTCATGTCTGGGTCATTGAAATGGACCATAACATCTGGGTCAACCTGGTTTTGACTCAGAGCCGAAGTGACCCAACCCCAGCCTGACCCATTGACCTGAATTCCCACCCTTATGAATGGTTATGCCCAATTCAATTCTTACTTGTGTTAATGGCCTCATAGGGCAGCTGTAACCAGGCAGTGCCCCTTTTGTTGCCAATTTGGTTTCAATCTCATTTTTTCAAGGGCTGAGTTGGCGAATTGTAGGCTTGCATACCAAGTATGCACTCTAAAATGGAACCTGTAGTGCTTTTCTATGTATCGTTGTTCTTAATGAGTGTTGTTAGGATCCACTAATTTCGCTAAGCACACTTGAATTGACTTTTGGGGCACCAGTGAATATTTGGGCTCTTACACTGTTATGGACCAATTAAAGAACGTTTTTCTTGGATCTAGATTTCATTATTATGCAGGAGTTGCATTCACCATTTTTTTGGTACCTAATTTTTTTTGTTGCATATGCAACATGTAAGAGATGTGGTTAGGCGTTACCAGTTATGCTTCTAAATAATTTGATTGTATTGTTTTGCAGGTGATATTTAGAGATTTTAAAGCGTCAAATGTCTTATTAGATATGGATTTCAAGGCTAAGTTGTCAGACTTCGGTCTTGCGAGAGAGGGGCCAAATGATGGGCGTACTCACGTGACCACAGCTGTATGTATGCTTTAATTATTCATCAACATATGATGTTCATATATAGGCCATTCAATACAGAAATCTGTATATGACTAATAGCTACCATGTTAACAAGAGATGCCTATGAACATTATAGATTTTGGTAGCTGCCCCTCCACATTGGGTTGATCATGGATGCGAGTAGTCAATGATGCTAATTGGTAGTAGGGGCTGGAGTTAATCGCTTAGCTGGCTTGGTTTCTCGAGGAAGGGTAAACAAATTTGATTATAGTAAACAATCAGAAGTAAGAATAAGCATATAGCTGCAGTAACTGCTGCTTTAACAAATTGTAATACATTATGACGTACATTGAGAACATGCTTTATATTGAGCATTTGATTTATTGCAGATTGATGCCCTTTATTTTCCAAGGGAAAACTTCACTTTACTATCTTGTGGTCTGTCAAATTGTCTCTTTAGTACTTTGTTTTTTTATGCTCTAGTCACCTGCAGTTTGTACTGTTATGTCACTTAAATAAGTTTGTCTTGTCAGACATATCATGTTCATGTGGCACTGGTGTCAATGTCCACGTTAACATTGATGACAACAAATGCATGCCATACCTGTGCAAAACAATAAAAAATGCTGACTTGGCTCTGTCATTGACCAGCATGTCATGTCAGACAAATCAAACGACATTACCTGTAGCTTCAATTGACAAAACGCAAACTATAGGTGATGAAAGTGTAAAACAGAAAACAAAGGTGCTGAAGTGACAATTTTGCAAAACAAAGGGTGCTTAAGTGAAGTTTTTCCCTGATAAGTGAAACAAATGTGGGAGGCAAGAGTTACAGATATCAATTGGATCTTTCCTTTTATTGTCAATGACGTTAATGAGTTCTTTCTTGCATTTTAAAAGTTAATTCAATAGGTCACAAACTTTTGAGCTTATATTTGCTAAACAGGTCGTTGGAACAGCTGGCTATGCTGCACCGGAATACATTCAGACGGGCCACCTTACAGCCAAGAGTGATGTGTGGAGCTTCGGAGTTGTCCTGTATGAACTTCTGACTGGTAGAAGATCAATGGACAGGAACCGTCCAAGACATGAGCAGAAGCTTTTAGAGTGGGTCAAAGAGTATCCAGCTAATAGTAAGAAATTCCACACAATAATGGATCCAAGGCTTGAAAATCAATATTCTATTGCTGCAGTACGGAGAATAGCTAATTTAGCAGAAAGTTGTCTAGCTAAGTTATCAAAAAACCGCCCAGAGATGAGCAAGGTGGTTGAAATTTTAAAAGAGATAATTGAAACTTCTGAGAGTGGGGAGTCTCGGAATTTGAAGGCCCAGCCTGCTGAACCCGATTCCCTTGAATCTGATGAGAAATTGGGAAAAGATGGCAAAACTGACTGTGAAGATGATGCACCTGATTCTGCGAGAACAGGGCTCCCGCATATGGCAAGATTGAGTAAAGAAAATGGGCGTGTTTTTGGCAAACGGAGGTTCATAATGATGTCACAAGAACCACTACAACAGTTGCAGCACCATCATTATCTGCAGCACCAGCTCCAGAAACATGATTTGAACGAGCAGAAGCAGCAACAACAGCAGCAGCAGCAGGAACTGATACAGTAGTAGTTGTATGGTTCATGTCAATTCTTTGGGGGTGGGTGGGGTCAGTCTAGCTTTCTGTAGCTAGAGAAAAGAATATCAATCCTCAAATGAGTAGTCCGTGGATCAGTATTTCTCATTGTTGCTTCCTATGTTAAAGTGCTTTAGCAAAATTGCTAGAAAATTGAATATTACTCTGGATTTTGAAGTCAAGTGCTTGGGGAATCTGTACATTATCTAGAACAGTGAAAATGCATTTCTGAATTTTCTATCATGTTCCTCTTTCTTGAGAAGCAAATTTGAATAGTTAGGAACAGTGTAAAGTGCTAGTATGTATTGGAGAATACTCATTGCCAGAGAGTCTGTTAGGACTCCCTTTGTAAACATTACATTTGCGTCCCATTTTACAATTTTTGCAGATTCATTGTGATTCATGAGCCGAAGGAATTTGAACCCAGTTAAGCAGGTTGTTTGCTACTTGTTTCCTTCAAATGCGATAGTTTTTCATGTCTATGAAACTAATATTGTTTTTTTCAAGGTCCAGCTATTCTTGCAATAATGATGTCTCTGCTAGTGTCCTGAGCAGCGATGCCCTTCAAAACTAAGACAGTTTCCTCAAAGTCTACTTATTCGTAAAGTTGTATCGGCGGTGCCCTCTTCCCTCATATGATATTCCTCTCAAAACCATGATTTTTGAAGTTTTTCCTTCCCAAAATGTTCTCTGCCTGTTTCTTGAGCAGCTCTGCTCATATCAAATGATGAAGTGAACGTATATCCGTTTACATCTAACCATTTTATGTAGCGTTACATAAAGCTGCCCCATTTTTTCAATGAAGCAGAAACCAGTAAAGGTGGACGACAAGAAAGGGCCTCTTTCGATACATACTTTCATGCCCATATTTTCCTGCTCCATTTATGCTTTGTTTGATGCCCGGTTTGAGCCTCGTTCCAATTTGTTAATTGTCTTTAACCGCAACGTAATGTGAAGAAAGGCACACGAAAGTTTCTTGATGGTATTTATGTGAGCGGACGGTGTATCATGGTAGTTGAACAAAAGACTATTGGTCTTCAGATTATCAGCCTTTGTGGCTTCTAGACATAGGGTAGCTGTTTGCATGAGTTTACTCTCTCTCTCTCTCTCTCTCTCTCCCCTAACTGATTGATTTTAGACAAACCGAAGCCTAATGTGTTCTTTTAATACGGTTTAGTACAATCTTGTGTGGATTAAACCTAGGTCTGATGTCTTCTTGCATTCTTGATTCTCGGGAAAAACTTCCCTTCGCAAGAGAAGACTTGATGGAAGACGAGTCCGAGCACGCCTTCAAAGCAACAGAATTTCTTGATCCCTTTGCTTCCATTTCATTTCTTATGCTAGCTTATGCCACGAAACTGTATTTCTTTTCTTTGTTTTTTTCGAAAGGCAAGCTGGATTATGCAGACTGCTACCAGTTACAATTACAAAGAATACATCAGCAATTGAAGCCCGCTGAGGATACCAAATAACATTTTCCCAAAATATTTAATCTGGACAAATTATAAAGATAGAGTTTGAGTACTCCTTTAATGATTATTAAAGACATAGGTACCTTGACCATGAAGGCCTTTTCGTCACGATCATTCTCAACCATAAAGTGTCCATTTGTATTATTCCTTCTGTATATAAGAATTACAAAAAAAAGAAATTACTACAACACAAACAGATTTTTCACGCACTCATCTTTTACACTCGTGAGACGGAATATAAATAGGATAACATACAAAAACCTTCATACGTTGACTAGACAACTTTCATCGAAAGAATAATCTTTCACATGAGGTTGAATTACACTTCATGGGAGCCATCACCTGGCTAGGAATTATATAAGAAATAGAGAACCGAAGAAACAAAAAAATTGTTAAACATGCCCCAGTAATACCATAACCAAGCAGCCTTTGAACTATCAGCCTCTTTCTGGGAGACTTGCTTTTCAGGCTAAACACCATTTAGGCTGCTCTCAGGTAAAGTGCAGATAGGTCAGCATCTTCATCCTAATTGTTCCAAGCCGTTCCTTATCTTAGCGAAGCAAGTCATTCCATGTGAAAAGAGAACTGCTGTGGTTAAGCGCTCCTGCGGTAAGGATGCCACCGCCATGAAAATTGGAACTTTTCTTTTCATCTGCATCTGAATACAAGACATTGAGAAAATTCAGGTGCCTCGAATCATGATACGCTCAACCATTAATAACCAAGTATGGAAGAAAATAAATTCTGCAACATGATACAATTGATGCACAAAGAATAATCAAATTTGGTTAAAATTATTAAACTTTTCATCTTGGACTT
The DNA here is from genome assembly GCA_036023115.1 of Brasenia schreberi. Taxonomy (NCBI): domain Eukaryota; kingdom Viridiplantae; phylum Streptophyta; class Magnoliopsida; order Nymphaeales; family Cabombaceae; genus Brasenia; species Brasenia schreberi. The sequence goes on from JAYKKT010000087.1 coordinate 8,294,613, forward strand.
GAATGACTGACAATTGGAATGAATTGAAATGTATTTTGCATTAGGTATGACCAACAATTCCCTATGGTGCAAGTCGGGCAGCTATCCATCAAGGATTATGAATAAAAGATGTCAGTGACATAAATGAAAATGTTGAGGTGAACATATTGATACCCAAAGAAAGATTGCATCCCAAAACGAAATAGTGTACTAGTAAAGATGAGATAGACAAGGTGGTTTGTACACTTGGAGCAGCGGCCTCATAGATGTCCAGTGAGAAGGTGCAAAAAGTTCAATAGTGAACACTCTAAAATACAGAGCAGAAGGCCTCTCAAGTGTGAGAGGAATGATGAAACAGTCATGCTAATGCAACACAAGATCAAGCTTAACGACTAAAAACACATGTAGAGACCCCACTTTATGTGAGAAAAGGCTTGGTCTTGGTCTTGGTTGGATTCTTGCATCAGCAGTCATTTTTAAATTAATGATTTTGATTAGTTTTGCACATCAAAACTGGAACTTTGAAACTCAAGGCATCACTACATATACCTCTGTATACTTTGTTAGTATTCAGATATCAAGAAAACATGAAACTATTTTGCTAAACCGAACGTGAAGCCATATATAGGAGTTTAGACCAGCATAGAACATGATGTAGACTCTACGGTACAGCATCTTTCCAGAGACACATGCTGCTGTAATGGTGCATCCAGAGACACATAGATGGTGCTCCTTAGTGAGGAGCCTACCTAATTTCTACAGTTCCAAATACAGTTGACACTTTGTTTTGGTAAAGAAACTAAGCAAGGTGCTAGCACATGGATACATAGCAAAAATAGGTGACAAAGTTACTTGTTTGTAGCTTACCTTCATTGGAGTGCCTCAAAATAATAGAATCTTGGAACCTAGATGGCCTAAATAACTTAATCAACCAAATCTGAAGCTACAACCAATTCCATTGATCATGGACCTCTTCGGCCATCCAACACCTATTAAACGATGTCACCTAGCTGCCAGCATTTAGTTGTCTCCTGAAACAAACCAGAAATGAGAATAGTCATCCTCAATGGCACCTCTTAACCAGGTCCTGTGCGCTTGATAAGTCCAACATTTTTAACAAGGAAAATTAGAGCAGTGACCTGTGCAGGAAACTGCCTTCTTTACATTGTTCTGGTGGAATGTATGCCCAATTCTGCACCGAATACTGAAAAATTCTAGATGCCTTTAGGGCATTATGCTTCCTCCCCAAGTTTTCATGTGCGATTACTCTAATGAAGTCTATGTTTCAATATAGTTACGGAAGATCAATGAGTGGACAATACCACAAAGTAACAATTACAAGCCCTTAGAAAAGAGAATAGCCGAGAGCAACAAGTGCATGCGAAAATGAGAATAAACAAAGCAGAAGCTTGAATAAATAATCGTTATTCATTGGCTATCAAAGGCTTAAATTTACAAGAGATTACAAGTGTATTTATAGAGAAAGAATGAGTGAAAGAGAGTGAGGGAGTAAAGGGAGAAGGGAGAGGGAAGAGAGGGGGGCTGGCAACGGCTAGTGGCCCCAGACCCATTTTCCTAACACCCCCCTCAAACTGATAGCTCCATGACTTGAAGTTTGCCAATTAAAGATTGAAACCGAGGGGCAAGTAAGGACTTGGTGAACACATCTGCAAGTTGATATTCTGATTTTACAAACTGTAGTGTCAAGTTGCCTTGTAGATGCTCTTCACGAATATATTGACAGTCCATCTCTATATGCTTGATGCGCTCATGAAAGGTATGGTTGTTGGTTATATATATAGCGCTTTTGTTGTCGCAGAACATTATTAGAGAAGCTCCCACGTGTATGCCCAAGTCTTGAAGTAGTTGTCGCAACTAAGTTAATTCTGTAATAGTGTTGGCCAATGCACGATACTCTGCTTCAGTGGACGAAAGAGACACATTTTGTTGTTTCTTGCATCTCCATGAAATGAGTGAGTGACCAAGGAATATACAATATCAAGTAGTAGAGTGCTTGTTGTTGGAAACTGAACGATGGTTCAGTTCTGTGTCAGTTAGTCGTGTATCTCAGTCTTATTAGAGTCAACTATGTATCTAAAGCTTAAGTAGGAGTATGGGTCCTAATGAATCAGTATTTGATCCATTGGGAATCGGGTCCATAAGTAGGGGCATTAATGTCTTTCAAGTTACATCAATAATTAGTATATAAGTAGGGTTTGTAATTAGGTTAAGTGGACTGAATGATAGAATCAGGAAAATGGAGGAGGCAGCCATGTATAGGCCGACCTGCTCCTTGTATCTCTTCTTCAGATTTCTTTAATAAAGAGTTAGTGTGTTTCAACATTTTATCTCGGTTTTCATCATGGTATCAGAGCGAGAATAGGCCTTTTTCTGGACTCTGTGGAGAATCCAATCACGTGTAAATCGTGCCTTGTCAGTGGCTATTACAACGAAAAAAAAGGTATTTAATCTACTCCAAATCTGCAGTTAATATAGAAGTGGACAACACCTGCAGTGACTGAAATAAGATTGTAAAAAAGGGAGGAAACAGTGATTACAGAGAATCGCATTCTGAGCAGTAGTGCAATCCATTTTTTTGTGGATTCAATCATCGTTCTTCACAGTGTCACTTGGTTGATTATAGGTGTGGAGTGGTTAAGCAAACCGATTACACCCAAATCTAAACATTTTTTTGTCTACGTGAATCCTTATCTTGGTATAAAGATATATTTGTTGATTATATCAAGGTTGCGATTTATCAATAACTAAAATTCTTCAAAAGTGGATTTGCTGATTAGTATATCCTAGAAATATATTTGATAGAGATCTATTCATAATGGAAAGATCAAAGTTAGGAGATGGAAATGAAAAGCTTTCTTCAGACAAAGGAGATGCATTTCAAATCACAAACTTAAGGTTAGACGAAAAGAACTATTTGGAGTGGGCCCAACTAATAGAACTGGCTATAATGGCAAGGGGGCGATGGGATTACCTGACAGGCGACATATCTCAACCTCCTGTTACTGATCCACTTTACCCACGATGGCGTAAAGAAAATGCATTAGTTAGTGCGTGGCTTATTCAATCAATGACTCCCTCTATTGGTAGCACGTTTATGTTCTTAGAGACTGCTAAGGATATATGGCTTGCAGTTCAGGATGCCTACGCACAGAAAAAAAATATTGTCAAAAGTATGATCTCATTGAGAAGATTAGGAAGCGCAGACAGGGAGGCAAATCAGTGAGTGAATATTATGCAGAACTTAGAGGCCTATGGGAAGAGCTACAATTCTACTCAGACTAAATACCAAAGTTGTTTACAGGAACGCAATGAAGAATTTGAAAAACGTAAAGTTTTTGACCTTCTACGGGGTATCTCTTTAGAGTATAAAGCAGTAAAGAATAATATCCTAAGCAGAAAAGAACTTCCCTCATTAAGTATAGTTTACTCTCTTTTACTTCGGAAAGAAGACAAAAAACAGTTAGAGAAAGAGACCAAGACTAGTTTTGAGAATGCGGCTTTTGTGGGAAGGAATAATTCACCCTCTCAACTTTCTCGAGGAAGAGGAAGTTATTGACGTGGCAGGGGTAGATCTTCACTTACCCCTAAAGAAAAGAACAAATTAATCTGCTCTCATTGTGGCAAGCAGAGACATACGAAAGAGACTTGCTGGGAAATAGTGGGTAGACCTACCTATTTTCAAAATAGGACCAATAAAGCTTACTTCAGTGGTGATCAGAGTGGAGCCACAAACATGGAAGGCACAATCGGGTGATAGTCAAAATGTTGATAATAGTACTACATCTCTGGCAGATATGAAGAAGGAAATTGAGTTACTTAAATCTCGTTTAGTCGATGCATATCTTCCATCCACATCATCTCACCATGATTCTCAAGCAACAATGGCTTATCCTTTTTCATTTATGGCTGAGGGTAATATTGGTTTTTCTCATTCTCGAATTTGGGTTATTGATTCTGGTACAACTGATCACATGGTTAGTAGAAGAGAATACTTCGATAAGTATGAGGTGACTCATGAACAAATTAATATTAGACTGGGACATGGTTCACATACCCCTATAGTTGGGAAAGGAAGTATTATTACACCTTTTGGAGTACTACAGAATGTCCTTCATGTTCCTCATATTTTAGTTAATCTGTTATTAGTTTTTTCCATGACTAAAGACCTGAAATATCGTATAATTTTTGAATCTACTGGATGTCTCTTTCAAGAACTCAAGACGAGGAGGATCTTTGGTTGGGGTAACACGAGAAGAGGTCTTTATTTTTGCGAGGAACATAGAGGTGTGGCTATGCAATAATCTGTCATCACAGAGAACCAGAAAGAAGATATATCTCGGTGGCACCAGAGACTAGGACATTTACCTCTATCCAAGATTAGAATGTTATTACCAGAGTTTAGTCATTGTAATAATTTTGATTTGAATTGTGAAACTTGTCAAAAAGCAAAACATCACCGTGTTTCATTCCCTCTGAGTGAAGAGAGATCTTCAACTCCTTTTGATATTATTCATTCTGACATTTGGGGACCTTGCTCTACAATTTCATTGCATGGGTACAAGTACTTTATATCATTTATTGATGATTGCACTAGATTCACCATGATATATCTTATGAAGACTAAGGATGAAGTAAAAAGTATTCTTCCTATATATTGCCAGTTTGTGCAAACTCAATTTCAATATAAAGTCAAAATTTTCCGAAGTGATAATGATGGTGAATTTATGTCACAATCACTTCATTCATATTTTTTAGATCATGGACTTTTACACCAGAGTTCGTGTGCTTATTCTCCTCAACAAAATGGGGTCTCTGAAAGAAAGAACCGACACATTTTAGAGGTAGCTAGAACCTTGTTAATTGGATGTAATGTTCCTAAGTATTTCTAGGGAGACGCAATTTTGACAGCAATTTTTCTTATAAATCGTATGCCTAGCAGAGTCCTCAATGGTGATACTCCATTCCATCTACTATTCTCTTCTCAGAAACAGTTCCATCTACTTCCAAGAGTATTCAAATGTACTTGCTTTGTTCATCTTCACCAGGGCTTACGGGATAAACTAGATGCCAGATCAATCAAATGCATTTTCTTAGGATATTCATCTTCTCAAAAAGGGTACAGATGTTACGATCCACTCAGAAAGAAAATTTATGTTACAATGGATGTCACTTTCCATGAAAATTCATTCTTCTATAAAGTACAGGAAGATTCTCCATCAGATGTTCAGTCTCAGAATGTTATACCGCTTCCGCCAGTTAAGATCCAATCAATGGAAGATAGGGAAGATGAGGAGAAGAAATGGCAGGTATATATCAGAGGAAATAGAGAGATTTTTTTTCCACAGCAGTCGACTACCCAGAATCAAAATTCTCTTCCTGAACCAAATTTGTCTCCATCATAGGTAACATCTTTAAGGCCAGACAATGAATTGAGCGATGTACCTATTGCCCTTCGTAAGGAAAAACGTCAAGTTACAAAATATTCTATAGAAAACATGTTGTCATGTGCTTATTATCCCCGAGAATATAAGTGTTTATATCAAATGCAGAGAATACCTATGTTCCCAGAACATTTGAAGAGGCTCAATTACACCGAGTGGAAAGTGGCTATGGAAGAAGAAATTGCAGCACTTAACGAAATAAAACATGGGAACTAGTAAACCTACCTTCAGAAGAAAGGTAGTTGGATGTAAATGGGTCTTCTCAATAAAATATAAGGCATATGGCAACATAGAGAGATACAAGGCAAGGTTAGTAGGAAAAGGTTATAGTCAATCATATGGTATTGATTATACAGAAACATTTGCTCCTGTAGCTAAGATGAATACTATCAGAATAATTTTAAGTGTGGCTGTTAATAAAAGATGGAAATTATGGCAACTTGATGTAAAGAATGCATTTCTTCAGGGAGACCTTGCAGAAGATATTTATATGGAAGTACCACCTGGATACAATCACAGCAAACAGGAAAACAAGGTATGCAAGCTGAAGAAATCAATCTATGGTTTAAAACAATCTCCACGGGCCTGGTTTGAAAAATTTAGTGATGTTAAACACTTGGGTTTCAAACAATGTGTCAGTGATCATACTCTATTCATAAAGCATAGTCAGACAACTATTATGTTATTAGTTTATGTCGATGATATAATTATTACTGGTGATGATAAAGAAGGTATAATTGATCTTAAGAGAAGACTGAGCAACCTATTTGACTTAAGGATTTGGGAAGTTTACATTATTTTTTGGGAATAGAGGTAATACACAAAAATGATCACTTATTTTTAAGTCAAAGAAAATACATTCTGGATCTACTGAAAGAAACAAAAATGAAAAATTATAGAATTTGTTCTACACCCATGGAAGCTGAGAAGGAGACCTCACAGAATTTGCCAGAGCCTTATGAAGATATTGGAAGATATCATAAACTAGTGGGGAAGTTGATCTATGTTACCATTATAAGACCTGACATCAGTTTTGCTGTTGGTTATGTTACTAGATGAATGCATGCCCCATCAAAACATCACATGAATACAATATTTCATATCATTAGATACTTGAAATCAACAATTACATATGGTTTACTATATGCTCCACATAGTACTCTTGAAATAAAGATTTATTCAGATACCGATCGGGTAGGTTCAAAAGTAGACAAAAAGTCAACTTTTGGGTATATAGTTTGTATGGGAGGTAACATTGTATCCTGGAAAAGTGTAAAGTTGATTATATACATATATACATACACATACAATATATATGTGTATATATAGACAGAACCTGAACAAATCTCAACAATCCATTCTGGGTTGATGAATGAATGAAATTTAAATTCAAAAAGCAAAAAATGTACATGCGAATAAAGTATACCTAGAAAAAGTACATATGTACTTTTGCTTTTTGAATTAAAATTTCAACAATCCATCTCTCACAAAAAATGGTTAAGATTCGTTTGGATATGCTAGCACCTAAGGTTGTGTCTATCTCTCTCTCTCTCAACAAAACAACAACTAAGCCTTTTCCCATACTAGACGGGGTCAGCTACATGGATTCTTTGTTTCCACATATCCCTCTCGTGTGCCATGTTAGCAGTTAACTCCCAATAAGCTAGATCATTCTTTATTGTTTCTTTGTAACACTTTTGTGGTCGTCCTCTACCTCTTTTAATACTTTCCAAATTTAGTTTTTCTAACCTTCTTACAGGTTCTTCTTTTGATCTTCTTTCTATATGTCCAAACCATCTTAAACGATGTTCTCTCATTTTATCCTCTATTGGTGCCACTCCTAATTTGTTTCTAATAACCTCATTATGTATACAGTCTTTTCTTGTATGACCACTCATCCATCTCAACATCTTCATTTCTGTCACAGACATCTTTTGTACATGTTGATGATTAACTGCCCAACACTCATAACCATAAAACATGGCAGGCCTAATTGATGCTCTATAATATTTACCTTTTAATTTTAATGATATCTTCTTATCACAAAAAGTACCTGCTGCTCCTCTCCATTTTAACCAACCAGCATTAATTCTATGTGTAACATCTCTATCAATTCTTCCATCACTCTCAAAAATTGACCCTAGGTATTTAAAACTTTCCTTTTGGGGAATGCAATGTGTGCCAATTTTAATTTCTATGTCCTCTGAAGTAACTAAATGATCAAACTTACATTCCATATATTCTGTCTTTGTTCAACTAAGTCGGAGGCCTTTGCTTTCTAATGTTTCTCTCCATAGTTCCAATTTTTTATTAACTTTTTCCTTAGACTCCTCCACTAATACAATGTCATCTACAAATAACATACACCAAGGTACTTCATCTTGAATATGTTTTGTTAACTCATCCATCACCATTATAAATAAGTATGGACTTAAAGTTGATCCTTGATGTAACCCAATATTAACTTCAAAGAAGTTTGTCGTTCCTTCATGAGTCCTCACACATGTTTTTGCACCATCATACATGTCTCTTATAAGGTTAATATATGTCAATGGGTATATTCAAAGAGAATCTGTAACCAAAGGAAATGAGATGCAGCAGTGTAAAGGTACTGACCTGATATAACGTGTGGTTTAACTATTCCTAGCATCACGGTCATAAAGCAGCCTTCAGCTAGTTTCTTTAATTTCAACTTCTGCCATCATGGAAAAGCGAAAGTGGTTTCATCTTAGGAAGCTACACCATCATGGCCTTTTCTTCTCTTTTCTTTACGGATATGTTTTTAGTGCATTCAAGTAATGTTCCAAAAGTAAGATGCATCAGAATATAAAAACATAGTTTTGGAGGGAACTGGTGACCTCTCGTCATTCATATGAGCAGTCATACGAGACATTCCCACAATATTATACGTAACACTAGCAAAGGCAACGGGCACTTGACTTAACTTCTCTGCCCACAGCAGAACCCTTGCAGGCATACCTTGTTTGAAGTGTGTGAGCAGAATGTTGACAGTAACAATATTTGGAACAAAGGCCATTTTAAGCAGCTTACAATACATTATTAGAGCCCTATCAAGTTCATCCTTACAGATACCATTCAATATGATGTTGTAACTATATGTGACCTGTCATCTATGTTATCAATAGCGGTTAGCGGGCTGTTAGCGGTTGACCCTAATATAGCGGTAGCGGGGATATAGCGGATTTAGCAGTATACTTTCATTTATGATTAAAAAATTATATATATATATATATAATGGATTCTCTAATTTCTAAGAAATATCAAGAAACACATAACTACTACTTTATCAAACTAAATAAACAAGTTTTAAGAAGACAAACAATAAATTTCACGTGGCATATGCATATTGAATTGTTAAACTTATATTTAAAAACAAAAACATAAATGTAACCAAATTATTCTATACATTAGGCAGAATAAGTAAAAGAAACTAATATATATTATACTTATCGGCTCAAGTATGTATACAAAGGATACTGACAATTGCTTGCAAAAGAACTCTTACTTGTCTTAAAAAAAAGAGGCCAACTCTTCGACATAATTAGAACAAACACTATGATAAACTTCTACACGCTCTTTTTGCATACAAGGGTTTATAAACAAGGCTTTCTAAATTAAGGCTAAAATCTCATACTTCAATTTGTCATACTACCTCCCCAAGTAGAGGTTTTCTTATGACCATTTTATTCATTTAACATGTTTACTCAAATGACTTTTCACATCTTCAAGAGTCACCATATGTATCCCTTTGTAGGATACTAACATAGCTTCGACAACTACCATGTTTGATGAGATATAAATTATTATTTCGAAAATACATCTTTTAGCTATTATGATAAACCATTATACAAATAAGCAGACAACAAAATAAGCATTTATCAACCTATGGAAGTAAATCAAGTCAAAATATAACAAAATAAGCTAATATGTTTACTCAAATGATTTTTCATCTCCAAGAGTCACCATATGTATCCCTTTATAGGACACTAACATAGCTTTGACAACTACAATACTTGATGAGATATAAATTATTATTTTGAAAATATATCTTTTAGCTATTATGATAAACCATTATACAAATAAACAAACAACAAAATACGCATTTATCAACGTGTGCAAGTAAATCAAGTCAAAATATAACAAAATAAGCATTGATAAACTATCTTCTACGCTATTCTTGATATAGCGGATCGCTATAGCGGTCATAGCGCCGCTATTAGCAGTCAAGAAGGTCGCCCGCTAATCTTCCAGCGATATAGCGGTTCTCTGGCCGCTAATACGCTATAGCGTGCTATAGCGGATGCTATAGCTCACTATTAGCGACTTAGCCAGTCATATAGCTGCCACAAAGCGCACGAATCCATATATTGTATGTAATGATATCTGGATTGCATCCATCAATGGACATCTTATTCACAAACTCTTTTGCATTGGCCATGTCACGTACCTTACAGTAAGCACCAATGAGAGTATTGTAAGTCACGGTATCAGGGGCCAGACCATTACTTGGCATGTTTATAAATTTGGTTTTTGCCATCTTAAGCCTCCCTACCCTACAGAAGCCATTAATAATGGTATTATGTGTAAATATGTCAGGTAGAAGGCCCTTATTTCTCATTTCATCCTCTAAGTCTAGCGCTTTAGACAAGTTGACATTCTTATAGAACCCATCAATCAGAGCATTGTATGTATAGTTGTTGGGTGCAAGACCCCTTCTTGTCATCTCGAGAAAGCAGCTGAATGCATTGGTCATGAAATTCATTTTGCAGAGGCCATTGATGAAGGCAGTGTAAGCAACAACATCTGGAAAAAGACTCATCCTCCATATTCTTCCATAGATCAAAAGCTCTCAGAGCATCTCCTAACCGAAAATAACTGTCAATCATTATGGTAAAAGCAACTTTGTTAGCAGGCAATCCATATTCCGACATATCTGCCATAACTTTGGCAGCATCTTCCACTTTACCGCCCCTACAGAAACCCATGAGAAGCGAGCTGTATGTGACAGCTGATGGTTTAAACCCAAACCTCACCATCTTCTGATACACATCAAAAGCCTCTTCTGCTCGGCCACCTCTACCATAACCAGCAATGATTGTATTAAATGTGAACAGACTTGGCCAAACATCCATATCTATCATATAGTGGAAAAATTTCACAGCCTCATCCATCTCCCCTGCCCAGCAGTGTCCAGAAATTAGTGCATTGAAGTGCATGCATCATGAGGAAGATTCTTTCCAAACATATCTCTCAAGATTCTATTAGAGTCCCCTTGCTTCCCAAATTTGCAGCAGCCAGAAAGAAGAGTGAAGGTAAAACTATCAGGAGAAAATTCCTTGTGTCCCATTACAACGTATAACTCATTAGCCTGGTCAATATCACCAACTTTACAGTAACCACAAATAAGCGTATTATATGTTACAATACTAGGTAAAACTCCTTCTCCTACCATCCTATCATACAATTTCTTTGCTTCACCCACTTCACCTATACTGCAAGCTCCATTAAGTATCGTATTGTACGTGACAGTGCTTGGTTTGCAGCCTCTACGCTCCATAAGCATTAATAAATCAAAAGCATCTGATAAACAGCAACGATCGCAATACGACTTGATAAGAATGTTAAAGGTGAAGACATCCAGATGAAAGCAAAACTTACGCATAACTTCCATGAGATACTTCCCTCTTTCAAAATCGCCATTTCGGCATAAACGAAGAATAATGTTATTCAAAGTTCGAACATTAGGGCAAGGAACCTTAGCTAAGACATCCTTAAACAGCCTTAAAGCAACAGCACATTCACCCACAATGAACAAAGGACCGATAAGAATGTTCAAAGCAGAAATGCTAGGCCAAATTCCTTTACTATTCATCTTGCTCAAAGTATCAATTGCCATTGCAATCAAATCGTTGCGAAGATAAGCTCTGAAAAGAGAATCAAGTATGGAGACATCGGAACCGTACCAATCAAAAGTTTTCCACAGAAATTCAAAAACATCACAAGTATTGTCCCCGGTACATCTCTTCACCATGTACGAGAGCACGTCTTGAGCGAGCAATCATTCCCTTCCTTGACAGATGGTGAGCAACAATGCAACACTGTTGACAGAAACACATCGAATCGTATCTTAATACCATCTTGAAAAACAAAAACGGCGACGACCAATCGTTACGTTTCGCAAGAAACTTCATGATTTCTGCGAGGAGAGATAGTTTCCCACAAGAAGAGAACTTCCTTAGAAGAAAAAGCCTGCCTGTTACTATCATTCTCGAGAGGCCAACGAGAAGACGGGTTTGTTCCTCTTGGGTGGGAGTAAATGATTTAGTAGGGTCCGGAAAACGACAATTTGGCGGCATAAACTGATCAATGAGAACAGTTCTGATATTGGGTAGTTGATTTTTGGGATTTTCCTTCATCCTGTGAGTATTAAAGGTAGATGGCGATTGAAGGGGCCGCTCGGAAATGAGGAAGCGGAGGAGAAGGAACACAAAAAGACGTGCCTTCGTGTGACCATGGTACAGTTGCAGGCCTAGGCGGTTCTTAGAAACCACCATTGAATAAGAAGAAGCAATATGGTAGTGACTCATTGTTTTCACTTACCTTCGGATTAGACATGCATCTTCCTGTTGACCCTATCGACCGGAGCGGCTTATACACACACACACACACACACACACACAGAGCTTCAGTTCTGGATATGGGTTGGGTATGCTCCGGTTCTGGAGAAGTGTACCACGTAAATCCTTGAGGAGGTTTATCATATCAAAAAGAAAAAATCCCTCCGGGCCAAGGTGGTTGAAGGTAAGTGTGGCTATCTATTGAACGAAGTTGATATATATATATATATAAGACATGGTTGTTGAAAATTATCATTGCACAAGTTCCTTCTCTAAAAAGGGAGACTTGAGGAGTAGAATACATGGTTTTATTTTTCAACAAACTAAGCCTGTTCATCCAGTGATAATGGAAATTTTAAGAGATGATCTAGTTAGTCCTGTCAAAGCCGGCCTAGAGGGTCAAAGTCATAACCATACTATTCCTCCACAATGGGTTCAATCTTTTGTGGTGTCCTTTTACATGTTTGTAATTGGACAAGATACATTTAGATCTAGCTTTCTGGCTATATACTTGGCAAAATTAACTAAATTGAAGGTGAGAAAGTCCTGAAAGGATCATTCTCAGTCTGGTTCTCAACGTCTGTGTAATGTGTACTCATGGCGACATGGTTGAATTGGGAGAAGCAGTAGGTATTATTGCAGGTCAATCCGTTGGAGAACAACACAAAAGAGGGGGGAAAAGAACATTGCAGAAGAGGGGGAGTTTACATACTTGAAAGCATATCTAAATCAAGAATGCAGTGCGTTAGCTCATTTGGCAGGGTTCTCTGAGTCCCACCACAATGCAGGTGAGGAATTCAATTCCCAGGGCATGCATTTGGCCTCCAGTTGTAACAAAAAGAAAAAAGCAAATCTAAACCAGGTTTCTAAGAAACTCTACCATTCGATATGTCCTGTTTAATCCATTTGTACAGATGAAATCGAACTCGCACCATGGCAGAAAAAGCATGGTCTAGACTCTGAATATACAGGTCTCTATCGATCTTGCCTGAGAAAGACTTCGTAGTCGGAACAAAGGGTGGGTCGAGAAAAGATGGATTAATGTAGTCCTTACCAGTTCATACGCATGGAAGCGGTGAATGTACATTTTGAAAACATGACTAGCGACACGGGGAATTACGGCGATGAATGTAGAAACAATCAAACCCTCTCTATCTAGAAAGTTATCTATGGAAGACAAAAGGAGATTAGCAGCTCCCTGGAAGCAGTCCCTGATCCTCAAATTGATAGAAAGACCCTACCCTTAAACAACCCATAGGAGTTAGTGGTAGTAATGGAGTCTCCTTTAGCATCCTACTACCTGTTACTATAAGGCTCCCATGTGTTGGCACCTTATGTTGAACCCATGATGCACGGGAACAACTCATGCCATTTCGCATTTCGAAACAATATGCAACTCCGAAACCTATACAAAGCGTATGGGAAACATTTCATCCACTCTTCACCATGGAAATATACCGTTGGAGCTTAGTTGGTAAGAGTGCGCACCATGAAGGCAAATATTTGTAGGTTCATTGAGAACGCTCTTATGTTTTCTTTTTTATTTGTTATCCATTTTGTTGCACAAATTCATCTCTCTCTCTCTCTCTCTCTACATATATGTGTGTGTTCGGTTCCTGTTTCTTTATTTCTTGAGAATTGGCGTTTCCTGTGTCCTGTTTCCATGCCCAATTCTGTTTCTGTGTAAAATAGTTCTAACTAATTACAAGGTTAAACACAATTACATATGGGTATGTATAGCAAACTGATACAGCTACTCAAGGGGTATGTATAGCAAACTGATACAGCTACTCAAGGGGTATGAAAATTATCAACATGTTTCACTAGAAGTGTGACTTGTGTTGTTTGAATCGTCTTCAAGACGAGCTTCCATGATTGATATCAAATTTCTAGCTAAAAGTTACCAAAAGTCACAAATTTCTAGATGTCAACCAAACACGATTGATATCAATCTATAACTTGAAAGAACAAATTTCATAAAGAGGATGCCGTACACTTAGCAATCGAAAATTGTGGTTTCGGAAAGGAGTTTCATACAAGTATCCGCCGGTGCTATAAGTTCTCGTTGTATTTGCTTGATAAGTTGTCGAGTGGTGCATTTAAGATCATCGCTGACATGAACGCATGCAAATAGCCAGAAGCATCAGGCAGGATGGAAGATTATGAGGCCAACTACAAACGGCTCATAACGTTTTTTTCTTTTTGGGCAAGTTGGATAGGGGAATCCATTTCGTGACCTTCTTGTTGAAGGTTCCTCCGAGTGAAGAACACAGTTCCACAGTGTGTCGAATATGGCGCAAGCTTTCATGTGAAATAGCTATGATGCTTCTTATATCAAACAAGGAAAGAAAAGAAAGGAACTGCTTCGCCTGCTTTCAGGGAATGAATTCTTCTTTGAAGAGTGCAACAAAGAATACAGCGTACGAGTAATGAAAGAATTTAACATGTTCTAATTCAGAAAGCATGCATCGACAAGTTGAAGTTCATGGAAGCTCAAACTTCTGGAAAGGAGTTGAACCAAGCTCATGTTGAGTTCTGAGACGGGGTACTTGCAGTGTTCTTTGTAGGGGATAAGATGATAGTTGATAAGCTTCTTGTTTTGCAACGCTACCTATACTAATAGTCGTGTTATATGACCACATTGCTACTATGCCACTGTAAGGTTATAGTAAGGCTACCTTACAATAGCCGTGGGGAGCTTTGGTAGTTCGTTGTTAAAGAAACTCAATTAGACTCGCAAAACCTCTGCTTTGCGCTTACAGTAAAGACTCTCCGGCTAATCATACCAGTAAGACTACCGCCTCGTGGGAGCTTACAATAGCAAATCCTGATCGACAAACATCAACTACCCCTCTTGAATTGTCGAACCATCATCCATTAACAGCACATCAACACCATTCAATTTCATATTCGGATGGATGCCTGGGGAACGGTCTTTTCACTCGTCCAGACGGCAGTCTTTTCACTTCGGCTGATCAGATGCTTGATCATTGTTTCGAGAGGTTCATAAAGCAGAATTCAATGTCCTATAGTTCGAATCAGCTCAAAGGCATTGGGATGGAGCATGGAGCATGGAGCACGCAACTACATTTATGGGCCCAGCAAGATTGAGGCTTATACAGAATACTTGAAACCTGGTCGGGTTATATCAATCAAAAGGCTGCAAAATTGCTTGGACACACGATGTAAGGGCCTGTTTGCACGAATGATGGGGAATCTATTTTAGGAAAAAAAGAAACAAGAAGTGTTTGGTGCATAGGGTGAGGATGATGGTGGTGGAGGAAGTGTCATAGGGTGATGACGAAGGCCACTGATGATACTGTGGCGGTGAAGGAGATGGATGGTGTATCAAAGGTTCAATACCGAAATAGTTGACAACTGCACACTAAGGTCCATCCAAAAAAAAAACGTACTCAAAGATCCCCGCAACGACAAAAGATGTGGCTTTGAACAATAAAGCTTCTCATAGAACTGAATGTAAGCATCAAACACTGGAAAAGATGGCTAATGTACGCAAGAATGTCAATCTAAAACGACTAAATATCCAAGTATACAACATGTGACATATACACACCAAAGGAGGGACCTAACCTCAAAGGCGAAGGCTGCTTTTCCCGTCTTCCATAAGCTCACTTCGTTAATAGACGTAGGGGCATGATATTGCCACATGACCCGTATGCTGCAAATAATCGATGATCGAGCAAGGGGGTCAATCAATCCTGTCTCTTATTGTGGATGACAAGATTGGACTCTCCCAGCTTTCCACTTCAAGTTCTCCTGTTCTTGCCGCAATGCAACAAATTGGAGAGCTTCACTCTGAACTTGGTAGAAGTAACACGCCCAAGGATATGAATTTGGAGCTCTCCAGACACTTTGCTCCTCAAACTGAGCATCCTCGACCAAGCTTGCATGGACACAGTAGGCAGCATCCGGTTTGGGTTCAGTATAATCTGAAACAGCCACACAGCCAATCGAGACGAAACCCTCTGGAGGACGTGGGTACCAGATAGATACTCGCGTGATGTAGTCGTCAGGGCAATTTCTCCATACCTGCGGAAATTGCATCAAGTTAAATTGCAAAAGTTGCTGAAAGTAAAAACGCTATAACCGTGAATGTGAACTCAGGAATATTTTCTTTGTGTGTGCGGCCATCGAGTTAAATAGCTTTCTATGGACTCTCATCAGGGTTGAGGTTCATTTCCAAAAAAGGATGATATTCATCTTCGCTAGCACCAAACAGAATGAGATTATCAGAAAACATTAGCTATAAATCTGAATGATATTACAGAACAAGAAGATATCAAGTTGATTGTTGCTTTATGACCAGATACAATGACAGAAGGCAAAACTAAAACGACATACCAGGTCATAACCAACAGGAAGTGCAAATCTCCCACCAACATTTTGATAGACAGTAGCCACATTTGGAGGATAACTGCCAATTCGAGCAATATCGCCTACAGAGACAAACCTGAAAGAGAAATTACAGATATGACGGCCATTGAGCTATTTTGAAGTCTTTCTCTAGAACAACCAACTTGAGATCAAACTCAATTAAGAATAGAAATCGACTCTATTTATATCATATTACGTCTTTCTCTATGGCAATTGATGAAATGATGTCTATTTCAGTTTAAGTAATTCTTTACCTGACGTAAATAAAGAAGGTTGTGACCTAGAACATGGTCATCGCACCACTATTCTTTTTATCTGTTGCCCTTTCGTGTTCAAGTACGTTCCTGAAGAGAAATCTTCACATGGCAAAGAAGCGTGTCATGGTTTTTTATTGTTGGTTCTCCCTTATTCATACTCTTATTCCTAACCATCAAGAAGCCATAGGTGGGTCTCCGTTACCGAAAAAACCCTCTCGCCCCCAGGGTTGGAACCGGCTATAGGAGATTGAAATCCGCAACACATTAAGGTTGAGAAAATGTTCATCCCTTTCTTCCACTTGGGTTTGATAAGGATCAGTATTTGCACTTTTCTTTTGCCATTTACACCCTTTTCATTAACATTATTTACTGTTTTATTTTTGTCGTGCAAAACCATACCTAAGCAGTTTGAGATGTTAATTGTTAATACAATTGTTTCTTAAAGTGGAAAGGGTGGTTGCACATCTGATTTTCCCAAACTAGTGAGGCATTTCATGGTAAATTTCAAAGCCAGAAATGATTTATTATGCAAGAAAGTTCTATCAAGTTTATTAGATTTATTTTGTACAACAATGATAAATTAATGACTCCTCAATTCATCAAGAAAAGATGAATTAAATGGTCCACACCATGTTTAATACAATAATATAACAAATAAATCATCTCAAGCACGTCCAATGGTTGCATAAAGGCGTCCTATAAAAAGCACAGTTGCACAAGTACAGCATCTCTCTCTTTTTCTCTCCATAAATACATACATATATCCAAATGTATAAACATATGCCCCTTATTCATGCAGCAAAAAGGTACCTAAAGGCATGTTTGTGCACGAGGCCCAAACAAGCCGTGCATTCTGTGGCACTCTGCTTTTGCATCATGCTGCCCCATTTTCCCAGGGTCTAGTGCACAAATATCGCCTAAGGGGGTACAATATGTGTTGTGAAGTAACTTTATCTGTCGGATATCGGGTTAACTAGATCCCCTGTTGTTTCTCTGGTCCAATTGTTAAGTATAATTAAATAAGGGTATATTAGTCCTTTAAGTTATAAGTACCTTATAAATACATGTTTATTGTGTAAACACCTTATTTACTACCAATAATATTAGTTCAACATGGTATGAGGGCGTTCAGTAGAGCTGTAGTGAGAAGTGTTGCATGTGGGTTTCTTTTCCGCTATCTGGTTCCTCTTGAAGAGGCATAAGACTCAGTTTTTTAAATCAACATCGAAAACAACAAAGGAAGAAGGCGCACGGTGAACTCTTTATGCAAAAATTGTTTTTTACTAGACATATATTATCATTTTTTGAAGAGTAATCTGCTCAAATATGATCTTAAAAGAGTGTTTAGGCAGTCAACTCCCAAGAAAAGAAAATTTTTATGCAATTGTGTGATGACAGAAAAATACTGCAACCAGAATACAACAATAACAACAAGAACTAAGCCTTTTCCCATACTAGACGGGGTCAGCTACATGGATTCTTTGTTTCCACATAGCCCTATCATGTGCCATGTTAGCGGTTAACTCACAATAAGCTAGATCATTTTTATTGTTTCTTTCCAACACTTTTGTGGTCGTCCTCTACCTCTTTTAATACTTTCCAAATTTAGTTTTTCATACCTTCATAAAGTTTCTTTTCATCTTCTTTCTATATGTCCAAACCATCTTAAACGATATTCTCTCATTTTATCCTCTATTGGTGCCACTCCTAATTTGTTTCTAATAACCTCATTATGTATACGGTCTTTTCTTGTATGACCACTCATCCATCTCAACATCTTCATTACAACAAACTGAATATTTCTTTTTTTTTTCTTGCCGGTCTCAAGCCCGAATAAAGGAGTAAGGTTGCGTTAGGCTTCCGACAGCTAGCGTAAAACTTTATCGGACTTATTTACCATAGATTCTACAAATTATGATAGGGCTCTATGAAAACAAAGAATCCAAGTAGCCGACCCCATCTAGTATGGGAAAAGGCTTAGTTGTTGTTGTATCTTGTTTTATATTTATTAAAGGATCCTATAATGGCAGATAAGGGTAAACACATTGATATGTCATATTCTAACTTCGATCCACTTACAGGAGAGAAGGTTGACAATTTTCAGATTATGAATATCAAATTCGATGGCATAAACTACCTTGAATGGGCTAGATATGTCGAATTAGCAGTTATTGCTAGAGAGATATGAAATTATCTCAAAGAATACCAACAATGTCCTAATGATAGTGATGCAAATTATCCCAAATCGTTAAAATAAGATGCATTAGTATCCTCTTGATTACTATAATCTATGGTTCCCTCTATTAGAGGGCCATTTATGCAGTAAATGATATTTGGAAAGCATGTTCTTGATTATCAATAATTATTATGCAGAGTTGTGTGGATTATGAGATGAACTACAATTCTACACTAATGTTAAATGCTCACCATGTTCTAAGGAAAGAAATGAAGAATTTGAAAAATAAGATTTTTGATTGATTACGGGGAGTTACCTTAGAGTATGAAGCTGTTAAAGTCAACATCAGAATTACCTTCTCTTGAAACTGTGTATTCCCTCCTTCTCAAAGACGAAGATAGAAGATGTTTGGAAAAGGAAAATATTGTTGAAGCTGATAAGTCCGCTTTCATTAGAAAAAATCAATTTCTGACTAATAGTGGGTGTGGAGGACAAAATAATGGAGGTAGAGGTTGTGGAGACTCTCCTTTGAAGAAAAAGAAAAGTTTAAATGCTCACATTATGACAAGAATCGTCACACGAAGGACCAATGATAAGACTTAATTGGTAAACCTAAATTTCTTAAAAATAAAGAGAATTATGCTCATGCATCGAAAACTTCATCAGACAATGCAAATACAATTACAACATTAATGAAATGTATCAAAGGCCTAGAGTCAAGACTCAATGATCAGGGTTGTCTACATCTACACCCAACACTACTATGGCTCAAAATTCATATATATCATTGGGTAGTTCTCTTGCTCCTACATCTCGATTATGGGTAGTAGACTCTAGAGCTAATGGTCATGTGGTAGGAGATAAAACATATTTACCAAACTATCAATTCCTCCAGAACAAGGAATTGATACATAGTAGTGTTGGAGCTAATGGTCCCATTCATGTATGATAGGAAAGAAAAGTGTACAAACTTCATTAGCATATTTACCTCATGTGTCTCATGTGTTTCATATCCCAAACTTTCCTGTTAACTTATTATCTATCAACTCTTTAACAAGACATCTAAACAGTTCCATCACATTTTCCTCTTCGGTTGTGTTTTTCAAGATCTCAAGACAGGAAGGTCTTTGGTCATGGTAAATTGAAAAGGGATCTACATATACTGGATGACTACACGATTAACTGTCTTTCATATGCATCCTCAGTTATTACCAAGTGGAGCAGAGAACGGATTATGGCACAAATGTTTGGGGCATTTACCTCTATCCAGAATCAGTCATGTGATTTCTAGTTTTTCCCTTGAGTCCAATAATATACCCTTTCATTGCAATGTGTGTCAAAGGGCTAAACATCAATGTGTCTCTTATACTAGTAGTGTGTCTCGAAAGTCTCAACCTTTTGAATTGGTTCATTCTCATGTTTGGAGTCCTAGTCCAATCATTTCTCTTAGTGGGCATAAATACTTTATTACCTTCATAGATGATTGTACTAGATTTACAATCCATCAAACTACTTGTTCTAATACATCTTAGCAAAATGGGTAGCTCAAAGGAAGAACAAACACATTCTAGAAGTAGCTCGTAGCTTATTGGTTGCAATGCTATTAAGTTTTATTGGGGTGAAGTTGTCTTAACCTCGGTTTGTTTAATAAATAGAATGCCAAGTTCAATACTCAGTGGTGAAACTCCTTAAAAAATTCTTACTCCTAACACAAAATTGTTTCATGTTATCCCCCATATCTTTGGTTGTACTTGTTATGTTCATATCCACTAAGATGTAAGGGATAAACTTGACCCTAGAGCTATAAGTGTATATTCCTTGGATACTCTAATTCACATAAGAGATACAAATTCTATGATCCAATCCATAGGAAAACTTATGTTTTTGTAGATGTTACTTTTTTTGAATCTACTCTATTATTTCTCCAGGAGAGAGCTTGCGGATGGAGTGAATAAACCCATAAATGTTCTTCCAATAAGTCCCAATAAGTCGTGTAGAATTAGAATCATATTCTGATGAGAAAGATAAGATTGAGGCTACCCCTAAAGAAATCAAGGTAGATAGATATGGAGAAAGGAATGTAATAATGTCTCAAAATAAAGTTGGCGTGACCAAAGATCTCTCTTCTAATTCAGATCCTTTGCTTCCTATCAAGTCAAATTCTGAGCTACCTATGCTCTTCAAAAAGGTCAAAGAATATTGCACCCTTTATCCTATCTCTCAGTAATGTTTCCAATGAATACACTTCTAAAAATTATCAAAATTTTGTTATGAATACTAAGCTCCATCCAGTGCCTAAAACTTTTAAGAAAACCAATAAAAGGCCAATGTGGAGGGAGGCTATGCAAAGTGAATTGGATGCTCTAACCAAGAACCACACTTGGACCTTTGTTGATTTACCTCTTGACAAAAAACCAGTGGGATGCAAATGTGTTTTTTGTAATCAACTATAATACTCTTGGAAGTCTTGAAAGATATCAACCAAGACTTGTTGCAAAAGGATACAACCAATCTTATAGAATTGATTATAACAAAATATTTGCTCCAGTGGCAAAACTTACTTCTATCAGAGTTATTTTGAATCTTGCAACTCACAAAGGTTAAGACATTTGATAGCTGGATGTAAAAAGTGTTTTTCTGCAAGGAAATCTTAATGAAAAAGTGTATATAGAATTACCCCAGGATTCAATAACAAGGATAAGCGAAAGGTATGTAAATTACATAAGGCTATTTATGATATCAAACAATCTCCTAGAGCATGGTTTTAAAAGTTTCGTGAATGAGTGAGTAGTTTGGGATATCACAAAAGTGTTAGTGATCATACCATATTTATTAAGAAGGGTAAGAAATTAGCTATTCTAATTGTCTATATAGATGATATCATTATCACAGGAGATGATCTTCAAGAAATCAAAAGGCTGAAATGATAATTATACCAACTATTTGATTTAAAAGACATGGGAGACTTCACTACTTCTTGGGAATTGAAATTTTAAAAATATGACTTAAAGAGTGATACAAATATGACAAATTGCAAGAAGAGTGATATTCTTATGAAGGTAAACTAGAAATTGTACCTTGATGATGACGCAAAGTACAAAGACGTGAGAAAGTATCAAAGATTGGTTGGGAAGTTAATTTATCTCGCTATTACTCGTCCATGTTAAAATGTAATAGGGTTTGGCCAATATGACCCATAAGTTTATGTTTGTAATTATGTCCCAACAAACCTAGGCCACCCAAGCGAGACCACCACGGCCAAGGCCACTTGGGCCATTAGGGGCTCCCAACGGCTATTTTACTAGCCGTTGGGCCATCATGAGCAACCAGTAGATGAATGTTGTTGGCTTTTACTCCTCTATTTCTCTTTATGAATACTTACATCTATTCAATAAATAACAAGCCTTGTGTGGCTAATTGTATATAAATTTGATCATTCAATAAAAGGAATTCAGGAAACTTACATGTTTTCTAACATGGCAATAGTGACGGTAATAGGGTTGCCACAAAGCGGTTGGATGCAGACGATGGTGGTGGAGGACATGACCGATGGTACCGACGAGTAGTTTGGTCAAGGTTGGTCGTGTCAAGGATGCTTGGCTGCAGAAGGGGTGTGGGTGCATGTTTTGGTAGTGTACAAAGAGGTTGATGGTGGCTGAGACCATATAGGTCGGTGGTCGAATGACTGGCGTATTGGCGGTTGGGAGGTGGCCAGGTTCTTAAGTCAACGTAAATATATCCTAGACCTGTTAAAAGAAACAAAATGGAAGATTGTCGTGTACTAGAGTTCCAATTGAAGTTCAAAAGGGGGCTGTTGGAAATTTTAAAGACATGTATGAAGATCTAGGTAGATATCAGAGATTAGTTAGGAAACTAATATACCTTACGATCACAAGATCAAATATAAGCTTTGCACTAAGCTATGTTAGTAGATAGATGCACTCACCATCTAGATACCACATGAATATGGTTTTCCACATTATCATATACCTTAAATCATCTATCACTCATGCTTTACTATATACTCCAAATTCATCTCTAAGCATTGAGATTTATTGATATGCTGATTGGGCTGGTTCAATAGATGATAGAAGATCTACTTCAGGTTATATGGTATGCCTAGGAGGCAATGTTGACTCATGGAAGACTGAGAAATAATCTCTCGTAGCCAGATCAAGTGTTGAGGCTAAATATCATGTAATTGCCCTTCGTATGTTTAAGGGTTTATGGATTTTATAACTATTAGAAGAAATTCGCCTTAGGAAAATCATTCCAATTAATTTCTTCACTGATAGCAAGGTAGCACTTCAAATGGCCTCTAATCTTGTCTTTCATGACAAGACAAAACATATTGAAGTTGATTGTCATTTTATTAGAGAGAAGGTTTTCGAAGAAATTTTCAACATCATTCATGTTCGTTCTTAATATCAACTAGCACAGATACTTACAAAGCCAGTAGCTACCAATGGATTAAAGAAGGCTCTCGGCAAACTGGGTGTTTAAACAAGTATTCAAGACCCAACTTGAGGGGGCGTGGAAGATTAAATTTTCCTGCATTTTGAATTTTTATAATTGGGTCATTCAGTTCCTATTGGATCAAGATCTGATCCAATGAAAACCAATTATCATTAGAAGTATTAATCAGGGGTATTTCTGTCTTTCAAGTTATAAACCTTTATTATAAATACCCAAGTGTAATCGTGTGACAACAAGTAGTGAAATAAGAGAGAGAGGCGCAACAATCGTGGGAGATGCTGGCCCTCATCTTGATTCAAAATCTTGTTTCTCTTTGATTTGACTTCCTTAATATTTTGAGTTGACTCGTAACATAAAACTTTTAATAATAAAAATTATAAAGCATGATGTTATTAATATAAGACACAGAGCACTCGAAGAGAGTATTAAATGAAAGTGAATCCGAATAAAGTGGTTTGAAGAAAACCTAAAAAGGTTAAGAGAATGCGACAGAAGGTGAAGGCGGAGGCAGAGGTGGAGAAAGAGAGAGGAGAAAAAGGAGAGAGGGTATGGAGGTGGTATGCCCTATTTACTTATAGGTGACAGTAAGACAATAATTCAAATGGGATCCAACCCTGTTTATCATGAGAGGACAAAGCATATCGAGATCAAATGCCATTTTATAAGAGAAAAAATTGCAAGTCAAGAATTCAAATTGGTCTATGTCAAATATGCAGATTAGAGGGCAGATTTCCTTATGAAAGTAGTTAATAGAAGCAATCTCACGATGACTTCGAGGAAGTTGGGTGTAGTGAATATCTTTCACCCAACTTGAGGGGGAGTGTTCTGAAGTAATTTTATCTATTTGGATTCAACACTCTCCCTCGAGTTGAAAAGCATATAAGTCATATGCACCAAGCTTGTTACAAATATAGTTTACTCGAGGACTCTTTCAAAGACTTAGTGAAAACATCGTAAGATTGATCATTTGAATTGACAAAAGAACTAGTGGTGATGTCTCCGGACAAGATCTTCTCTAATAAAGTGACAATCTATCTCGATGTGTTTGGTCTCTCATGGAAACCTTTGGATTGGAAGCTATATGAAGGTGCTGCTTGGTTATCACAAATAAGAGTCATTTGCAGTAATCGTTTCCAAACTTCAATTCTTTAAGAAGTTGTTTTAACCAAATGAGCTCACAAGTGGCTACGAGGCCATAGCTACCGATATTACCTTCGGCTAGACCTTGATCTTACAACACATTTTGTTTCTTACTCTTCCAGGATATCAAGATTACCCCCAATAGACATGCAATAACCAAAAAGTGGATCTCCTATCAATAAGGAGAACCACCCATGATCAGCATTGAGTATCCAACAATTTGAGTGTCCTTTGTCTCGTAGACAAAGGCCTTTTCTGGAGCTCCTTTTTAATATATCTCGAGGATATGAGTCTTTGCATCCCAATGTCCTTCACAAGATGAGTTTAGAAATTGACACTACACTCACACGCATAAGGAGATATCTGGCCTTGTAATAGTGAGATAGTTAAGTTTTCCAACCAATCATACTCGATATCTTCCGGGTGAAAATGGCTCCCACGATCCGGTAGCAAGTTTAACATTGGGATCCATAGGAGTGTCAAGTGACTTTGCATTCAATAGTCTTGTTTCTTCAAGAATATCCATAGCATACTTCCTTTGTGAGATAACTATGCCATCCTTGGGTACTTATGCCAACTTCAATTCCCAAGAAATATGAAAGTTTGCCAAGATCTTTGGTCTGAAAATGATGAAATAAGATGTTTGTTTTATGAGTTATATTTTTTGGTGATCGCTATGTGATAACAATGTAAGTCACATACACCACAATCAAATAGATACACCTTGGATTGTATGGCAATAAGAGAAAGTGGTCGGCTTAACTCAGCTGCCGAGTCATACTCAAGGCCTGGCGAACATCAGTTGAATCTCCTCCAAAACCAAGCCGAGGAGATTGTTTGAGACCATACAAAGACTTGTGTAGGCGCAACGAGACGAGGCGGAAGAAGACTCCCCGAGCAACAAACCCGAAGGTTGCTCCATATAGACTTCTTCTTCCGGATCACCATGGAGAAAAGCATTCTTGATATCCGGTGATGAAGGGGTACGGTGGCGAATAGCGGCCATAAACAGAAAAAGCCCGAGCAGTAAGCCATCTTTGGCCACTTTGGTGAGAAAGTGTCCCCATAATCCAAACCAAATATGCGGGTATATCTTTTGCCACCAGACTAACGCGCTTTGGCGATCAAGTGTACCATCGGGGCTAACCTTGGCCAGAGTATAAATCCATCCATGATCCTACAATGTGAGACTTCTTGCAGGAGGAAGAGGAGCAAGTTCCTAAGTACCCTTATGCTGAAAAGCACACATTTCATCAATCATTGCTTCGCCACCTAGGATGGGATAAAGTGCTTCACCTAGAGATTTAGGAATAGACACGAGAAGACAAGGTGGAAAGACACAAGCATAATGTAATGAAGAGAGACGATGGTAACTTAAGAAGTAACATAGTGAGGAGAAGGGTTACGAGTGGATCGTATACCTTTTCGAAGAGCAATGGGAAGGTCGGTGCGGGAGGCGTTCCGGAGCTAGGTAAAGGAGGTGGAGCTGCTAGAAGAGAGTCCACAGGGGCCTCGATAACCTCACAACCTCGAGTTCTATGGTGGCGGTGGGCGTGTGGCCGGCGATGATATGACCTGGGATGGGCGAGTAGTAGGAACCGAGGATTACCAACGAGGAGAAGGTGATGATGGAGCGGGGGTCAACTGGGACAAGAGTGAGGAAAAGATAGGGAGGACCTCGGATAATGGGTGTAAGAGGTGGAGTCGGGAGACTCGAAAGAAAATGGTTTGAGACTCGAAGAATGTGACATCGACGGAGACTAGATAACGATTTAAGAGTGGGTGAAAACACGGAAGTAACCGCTTTTCGAGGCCGATGGTATCCAAGAAAACACATTTTATGGAGCGAGTGAGAGACGGTTTGTCAAGACTCGGGAGTGACATCATGGACAAAACAAGTGCGATCAGAAGACATGAGGTGGAAGAGAATAGAGATGGTTGGTGAGGAACAAAATGGAATGAGGTACCGGTTATCGATAAGCACGGAAGAGGCATACGGTTAATCAAATAGCGAGGGCGGTGAAAACCACATCATCGCCCAAAAATAGAAGGGAACATTTGACCATGATGCAAAAGGTCCGTGGTTTTGATAAGATGTCTATTTTTGCGCTCGGCAACCCCATTTTGTTGTGGGGTATAGGACAAGATATGTTTGGTGAAGAATTCCGTTAGATGCCATAAAAGTTTGAAAATTATGAGATAAAAATTCACGGGCATTGTCCTTTGCATTATCAAAATACGGTGGAATTGGCGAGTTTTTATTTCATTAATAAAAGGTGAAAAATTGAAAACATTTCACGATCTGTTTTTCATTAAAAATAACTAAGTACATCGAGAATAGTCATCAATAAAAGTAACAAAATACTACTAGGAAATGTAGCTCGATGATGTTTTGCTCTCTGACATACATCACACTTAATAATCACATCACTAGGAATAAAAAAAGGAACAAGTTCTCTTAATTTTTGAACTGGCAAATGTCCTAATCTGCTATGCCAAATCTTTATTTCTTCTGCTATAGTACTCGTTGTCAACGCCCTTCTCTGCCTCAGATCTCCAGGTAAGATATATAATCCATCACGTAGCTCACCATGACCAAAGATTTTTCCCGTCTTCAGATCCTGAAAGACACAGCCAGACGAAGAGAAAGTAATTGTACAATTCATATCTTTAACCAATGAACTTACTGAAAGTAGATTTACTGGAAAATTTGGAATATATATCACTGAGTTAAGCTGAAGATTTCCTCTCTGAATTGTGCCCTTTCCTTCCATTGGAATCAAAGAACCATTTGCTACTTTTACATATTGAGGACTAGGAATCAATTCATATTGCATTAAATTGGATTTATTCCCTACCATATGATCGGTAGCTCCTGAATCTATAATCCAGTTTGAGAAAGCAATAGAGTCTTTGAGAGTGTAATTACCACTAACACTGTAAGAAGTAGGAGGACTTAATTCTGTCTTTGCTGAAGATGTCGAGGGTTGATCCCGTAGTCTGGTTTCAATCTCTCCAAGTTGTTTCTTCAAATCTGCCATCTCATCTAAAGGATTCTTTTCAGATTTCTTCTCAGACACTGTTGCAACTTGGCTACCATACTCTTTGTATTTTGCGGGTTTCTTGCCATAGATTTTATGTTATGGTGGTTTCCCTACAATTTCCCAACAATACTCTCGAGCATGACCTCTTTTTCCACAATGAGTGCATTATACTCTGTTTCTATCATCGTAGTTCTGATTCCTTCCTCTTCCTCTGCCTCTAAAGGATTCTCTCCCTCTCTGGTAATTATTTTGTCCTCTACCAATGAATGCAGATTTTTCAGTTTGTATATGATCACCTTTCTCTAAATTCTTTCTGTCTTCTTCTCTTAACAGCAAGGAATACACTGTTCCAAGAGATGGAAGTTCTTCTTTACTCAAAATATTCAATTTGATTGATTCATACTCGAATGATATTCCCCATAGTAAATCAAAAACTTTTCTGACTTCTCCTTCAGCTGTTCTTTCCTTTACACAATGATTGCATTTGTTTTCCACAATAAATCTTTGCTCATTCCAGAGTTCTCTTAGTTCTCCATAGTATTCGCTGACTATTCTGGTTCCCTGGCGACATTTTCTTATTCTCTCAATGATTTCATATTCTTTTGCTATGTTTCTTTGTCTAGAATATGCTTCTTCAACTGCAGTCAGCTGCTGAATCCATGTACATGAAGGTCTTACTAATAGAGGTATTCATTGATTGAATTAGCCAGGAACTGACTAGGGCATCATCTTTAGACCATCTCTCATAGTCTGCACTGTTTCCTTCCGAGCTGGGAGGACTCTGTCTGATAATAGCAATCTTTCCTCTGGATTTCAGCACTAACTCAATAGATCTGGCCCATTCTCTGTAGTTTCTCCCATCCAAACGAATGTTTGTGACTTGAAATGGCTCCACCTTTTGATCATGTCCATATATCGATGATATGGACTCTTCTTTCATTCTTCCTTCCATGATTCTTCACACTTGCTGCTGATTTCTGCAGATTCTATCTCACCAAAAAAAACCTTTTTTTTTCTTGTAGATAAAACACACCTCTTCAAGGTAGGTCGATACAGGCCACCACGGTATGTAGATGTTGACTGCAACTGAAATTTCAGTTGCACTATCTTCCAATATTCACAAAGTATATCGACTTAGCAGTGAGTCGTGATTCAGTCACTTAATGCGATCTGCGGTTGAACTGTTTCTGTTGTCGTTCTTCTTGATTCAAGAAATGCATTCACGTCTGATTCAGTTCCACTATCAAATCGTGATCTTGTAGATAATATAAGTCTTCCTAATCGTGATTAAAATCCTTCTAAATCACGTACATTGATTCACAATCATTCTTACTGCAGTATATCATCTTCCATTCTTGTTTTCATTACAATATCTCAGATTTTTCATCAAATCTTTCAATAAACTAATATACGACTTACTTGAACTCTTTTTTCAGAGATACCTTGACGTATGAGGCGAGCGTGCATGCGTTTAAGGCTCTGATACCATGCTAAACATCAAGATGAACATCACATTTATCAAAAATATTCTGGAATGAGAGAGTACAAAAGAAGTGGAACGGCTGCCATAGTCTGCAGCCGTTCTTTTCTGTCTATCCTTTCAGTCGATATCCTCTAAGTAACCCTAACTGCTACTTAAGTAACCCTAATCTAACTTAATGTACTAAACTACCCTTAATGAATAGTAGACTTCTCATAACTAGTCACGGGTCCTAATGGATCAGCTGATCCATTAGGACCCGTGTTACAAAGTAACTCAACTTGACATACTATACTTATTCTAGAATTACATAACGACATAAACTAATTAATCATCAACATTATGAAGTATAATTAAATAAGGGTATATTAGTCTTTTAAGTTATAATTGTTGAGAAATAACCCAAATAAGAATAATAACAAATCAAACAAGAAATACCATCAAAATGATGCAAGGAGGTGTTGGCGTCACTATGGCTACCGCCCCCTCTCTCTTATTTCATTATTAATCCCACATTTTACAATTAGGGCATTACTTATGCTACTTTATAACTTGAAAGACAAAAATGCTCCAAATTAGTCGAACTAATAATACTTAGCTCCCAAGATTCCAATCCATTGGGATCCGTATAACCCAAATACAAGAAATTAAATATATAAATATAAATGAAAGAAGATCTCCAATATGCCCCTTCAAGTTGGGTCTTGAATACTTTAAACACCCAACTTGCCGAGAGCTTTCTTTAATTCATTCACATCTATTGGTTTTGCAAGAATATCAACCAACTCGTCTTCAGAACGAAGATGAATGATGTTGAAAATTTCTTGGAAAACTTGTTCTCTAATAAAATGACAGTCAACTTCGATATGTTTTGTTCTCTCATGGAAGACTAGATTAGAAGCCATTTGAAGTGCAACTTTACTATTCGTGAAGAAATTAATTGAAATGATCCTTCCCATGCCAATTTCTTCCAATAACGATAAAATCCATAATCCCTCACAAATACCAAGGGCAATAACACGATACTCGACTTCAGCACTAGATCTGGCTACCACTAATTATTTCTTACTTTTCTATGAGACAATATTACCCCCTAGGTGTAAAATGTACCCAGAAGTAGATCTTCGATCATCTATAGAGCCAACCCAATCAACATTTGAATAAATTTTAATACTAAGAAATGAATTAGGAGAATAACATAAACCATGAGTAATAGATGACTTCAAGTATATGATAACATGAAACACCATATTCATGTGGTGTCTAGATGGTGAGTGCATCCATCTACTAACATAGCTTACTGCAAAGCTTATATCTGGTCTTATAATTGTGAGACATAAGAGTTTACCAACTAATCTCTCATATCTACCTACATCTTCATACAACTTCTTAGAGTCTCCAACCGTTCCTCTTTAAACTTCAATTAGAGCCGTACATATACGACAATCATGCATCTTGGTCTCTTTTAACATATCCAGAATATATTTACGTTGCCTTAAGACCTATAACTTAATCTTTTTGAACAGATCCAAAATATATTTATGTTGGCTTAAGAATAGAGAGCCATTACATTGAATAATTTCAATGCCCATAAAATAGTGTAGCTTTCCCAAGTCTTTCAAGTCAAAGAGCATGTGCACATCTAGCTAAGTGTGTGATTCTTTCACATTATTACCTCTAATAATAATATCATCAGCATATACAACCAAGAGAATAATCTTCTCTCATTGTCTGATGAATAATGTGTCGTCACTCGTGCTGCGTTTGAAACCCAGGCTAAGAACACCTTCGCTAAATTTTTCAAACCATGTTCTAGGTGATTGTTTTAATCCATAAATCAATTTTTTAGCTTGCATACTTTGTTTGACTTTGTCCTTTGATTATAACCAGTTGGTAAGTCCATATAGATATCCTCATGAAGATCTCTTTCAAGAAAAACATTTTTCACAAACAACTGTCATAAGTCCCATTTCTGATTAATTGTCACACTTAGGAGAATTCTGATAGTATTTAATTTTACAACAGGTGCAAACGTTTCGGTATAGTCAATCCAATAAGATTTACTATAACCTTTAGCCACCAACCTGGCTTTGTACCTTTCTATATTCCCATCTGCTCGATACTTGATAGTATACACTCATTTGCAACCAACGGTCTTCCTCTTTGATGGTAACTCCGTAAATTCCCAGGTTTGATTTCTTTTTCAAAGCTTGAATTTTGTCTCGCATAGTTGCCTTCCATTCTGCACATTGTTCAGCCTCTTCATATGTCTTTGGAATATAAGCCTTATTAGCATTCGTCACAAACAATTGATATTCTTTTAGATAATTAGAATAGGATACCATTTTATGAATAGGGTATTTGGCTCCTTCCATTTTTCCCTTACGAAGAGGGATAGGTAAATCATCTGAATTACTAGAAGGATTTGAAGGATTTATACGAGTAATTATCGAAACTAATTCAAGAGTCGTATCTTGGTTGAGCGTAGCATTAGGATTTGGTAGGACTATCTTTCTTTCTCTTCTTGAATAAGTATGTCATTTCTTTTCTTTGGACAGATCAATTGTCTCTTCATCCCTTTTTTCAACGGGCAATATCGGTAAGACAATATAATTGGGAGAATTTGATAACTTATTGCCATCTGCACCAAAGTGTTGTAAGTTTTCATGAAATATAAAATCCATGGTAATATACCACTTCCTCTTTTTAGGATCATAATACTTATATCCCTTTTGAGTGGAGGAATATCCCAAAAAAATGCACTTCATTACCACTTTTGTCAAGGGTAAACCGTCGCCAGACGCTGACGGGCTCTCCCGGGACCGGCGCTTGGCCTCGGGACCAAGCAAGCCTCAGCGGATTTCACTTGAGTGTTGGGGTTTGGCCACCGACTTCCCAAAAGGGAGCGTGAGATGTCCCTCCCCCGAGTACCAAGTGTGCCGACGCCTTGGCACTCAGAGACTCACTCACACGAACGGCAAAGGCAAGGAGGCGGTTTGATCACAAGTGCACGGAAACTTGAAAGCAGGAAACTTGAAGGCAAGGAGAATTTTGATAACAGAGACGAGAGTGCGTGCACCTCAATAAGTTTGTCTCTAGCGTTACCAAAAATATATACAAAACAGGTACATCCAAAACACTCATAGTGGTATATGAAATTGTTTTTGAGTGAGACATAAAGAGTGAAAAGGAGAATCACCATTAAGGACATTAGTAGGCATGTAATTTATAAAAAACAACAGTCATTACAACTTCACACCAATAAGTTTTTGGGATATTATTCTCAATCAACTTGCAACTTCCAAAATATGCTTGTTTTTCCTCTTAGAAACTCCATTTTGTTGTGGAGAATAATGACATAATGTTTGGTGTAATATTCCATGACTCAAGAAATATGAATGTAGAGATTGGGACATGAATTCACCGCCATTATAAACGAATGAGTTTGATAGGTAACTGAAATTGATTATGAATGAATTGACAAGATATAGGAAGGATATTTCTCACTTTATCATTGCTTTCATAAGGTTGACCATAGTGAATAGAGTGCAATCATCTATAAAGGAAACAAAATATTTGTACCCTTGCAGTGAAGTAGTAGAACATCGACCCCAAACATTAGTATGAATAATTTCAAAAGGTTTAGAAGTTCTAGTTTCATTTAATGGAAAAGACACGATGATGTTTGGCCTTTTGGCAAGTTTCACATTGTAAAATCAAATCACTACAATTGAAAAGTTTTGGAAAAGACACACGATGATGTTTGGCCTTTTGGTAAGTTTCACATTATAAAATCAAATCACTACAATTGGAAAATGTTGTAATATCATTCTAATCTTCGAAAGTGAAAGATGTTCCAGTCTTCGATGCCATAAAATCAATTCTTCTTTCCTTTTTTCTGTAATATAGATAGATTGCATTGCTATTTTACTGATCTCCTTGAAGACATAGAGTCCCTCATGTTACCTTAATCGTCCTGAGTTCTTCAAAAACAAAATGAATTGAATTGAATGTTACAATACAATTCAAGTCTTTTGCCAAGGCATGTACTCATAACAAATTAATTGAAATATTGGAACATGTAAAACATTTTTAAGAGTTCCAAAATTTATAGTTATACTCCCTTTTCCTATGATGGGAATGGTGGATCCACCAACCAATTTGATACATGTCCCCTTTTGAATTGACTGATAATCATAAAAAAATTCTTTTATGCCAACCATATGATCAGTCGCCCTCGAATCAACTATCCATATCCTTGAATTAGATGAGAGAACATTACCCAATGCCATGAAGGAGAAGGAATAGGCCATGGTAGCTTCAGGATCAACACTAGAAGAGGTAGATGCAGTTTGAGACGCACTTACTCTGGCTTTGAGGTCTTCTAATTTCTTCTTCATCTCAACCAATGAATTCAGCCTTGTTTCCATATTCTGTGTCTCACTTTGATCACCGAAATATGCCCTATTAGGACTATTTTAAAAATAGGTGGGCTTGCCCACTAGTTTCCAACACGTTTCTTTTATATATTTGGTTTTGCCACACTAAGAACACGTCAACTTATCCTTTTCATCTGGTCTTCCTCTGCATTTGCCACCATATCCACCTCTAGCACGCATATGTGATGAATTTGTATTCTTGCCCACAAATGCATTAGTGTATTGATTGATTTTCCCTTCTTTCTCTAAGTGTTTTCTGTTTTCTCTATGTGCTTTCTGTGTTCTTCCCCCCGTAGAAGTAGAGTGTATACAATACTTACAAATGGAAGTTTCTCTCTAACAAGAATGCTACTTTTAGCTGGCTCATACTCTAGAGAGACATCCCATAAAAGATTAAAGACTTTTTGTTCTTCAAGTTCGTCATTTTATTCCTTTGTACAATTTTGATATTTGTTTTTTGATTAAAACTACAGTTCCTCCCATAAGCGACAAAGTTCAGCATAATACACTCACCTTCCTCATTGTCTACATTTTATAATCTTCTCTACAATTTCATACTTCTTATCCACATTCTTCTTTTGGGCATATGCATCTTGGGCAGCCAGCCAGATGTCCTTTGACGACTCTAAAAACATAAAAGTACTACCAATAGGAGTCATGGATTGGATAAGCCATACACTTACGAGAGTATTTTGTCTATGCCATCATGAGTAGGAGGGATCAAAAATATCGGGCAAGGGAATATCTCCCGTAAGTAATCCCATTGCCCTCTTGCCATCACTGCTAGTTCGATGGATCTAGCCCATTGGAGATAACATTCAACTTTAGATTTATAATTTGAAAGACTTCTCCTTTATCAGGATCAACATTCTCACCATAATTTACTATTTTCCCTCTTTCAATCATGATGATTTAGAGCTATTTTAGGGGCTGAAATATAAATTTCATTCCCTTTTAATGATTCATTTTCTGTTTTGCTATAAAAGTTTTTTAGAAACAACCCTTATTGAAATATAACTGCCCTGATTGTATTTCTTTTGACTGTGATCAATCCATGCTGCCCTAATCACTTCTTTCTCAAATCTATTGTAAGAATGCTCTAATCTCACAGATTAGGCTCTGATACCATGTTAGAAACAACCCAAATAAGAATAATAACAAACCAAACAAGAAATAACATAAAAATGATGCAAGGAGATGTCGGCGTCACCAGAGGCTACCGCCCCCCCTCTCTCTTATTTCATTCTTAATCCCACATTTTACAATTAGGGCATTATTGATACTAGTTTATATCTTGAAAGACAAAAATGCCCCTAATTAGTAGAATTAATAATACTTAGCTCCCAATGGATCAGATTCCGATCCATTCAGATCCGTATAACACAAATACAAGAAATTAAATGAAGAAATGTAAATGAAAGAAGATCTTCAACAATAATTACCTTATAAATACCAACATTACAGGTAGGGTTAGTGTGTGAAAGAGATGGAGCAGACAGGAGGGCTGCAGTTGATGAAAGTCCCTTATTGAAATCAGAGGTCCTTTCTCATGTTTATTGTGTAAACACCTTATTGATTATCAATAATATTAGTTAACAATATGAATTCTTTAATGTTCAATCGATGCACTTCAGCATTTCCAAAGTCTCAATGGAAACTTCCCATGGAAAAAGTATCAAAGAAGATGCATGAGATTCAGTAAGAGCTGGTTGTGATGAATCCCGTTACAAGAGATACAACTGAACTTCAAGCAACCATATATCTAAACAGGATTCGACATACTATATGGGCATTATATATCAGTTGCCTCACATTACATGTAAGATAACTGCAATCTTTGAAAATCTACCAAGGATTACATACTTGACTTGGCATCATTCTCTTATCTATAAAGTATATAGCATGCATTGACTCCTCTAGACTTTTGATAATGCCAAGGCGACATGTTTGAGCATTTCACTCCATACTTCGCCCCTGAAAAGAACTTTCTAAACCAAATTCCAAAAAACAAGCACAATTTAGGCCTATAGCAACAGTAATGCTGTCAAGGCTTATAAACACCCAAAAAGTATTATTATCGGCACCACCCAGAACCCTCTCTCTCTCTCTCCACTCGGAAATTAGTATAGAAAAACTTAAAAACATTTAGAACATGCCAGAGATAATAAGATACTTTACCCCTCAGGGCAGATTGGGCTCCAAATACAGCATATGTCAGCATCGTCCCCAACCTACAAGTAAAGAGAACATTAGGATCGAAATGAAAATGCCTCAATAGTAGAGAGGAGCATGTTCAGACAGAAACCTGCTTCGGGCAGAACATGAACCGAATCTTCCGTTCACTGCTCCAGACCTTTGTGAAATTAACAGTGTAAAACTGAGGTTTCTCTCTAGGTATCAAATCTAGAGAGAAAGATTCCTTCATCCAAATCAAGGGTTTAACTTCACGAAGAGGAGTACTCTCATCAGCATCATCACAGGGAAAATACACATACTGCTTCACTGAGGGAACCTGCTTGTAAGAGCATCCAGATAATTAAAAGTTACAGGTAATGAAGCTTGTCCCAGAAAAAAATTGATAATAAGTTTCACCTTCAAACGCAGGCTTTTCATTCTAATAAGATATGCTTTCCATGCCTTGCGCACTGTGAGGCAGATATTTGTAGCTTCAGCATCTCTGTCTGATTCCCCACTGGTTTCACATTTCACCACATGCACAAAATTCTGAGACCTTCTAAAAACTTTAATATGCAGTATTAAGTGTGTTGGTTTTTCAAAACCAACTTTAGCCAATTCTAATGCCAAAAGCTCTTCAAAATGCAAGTCCCACAAAACCTTGCACGGTTTCTTGTCCAACTTGTCAGGGGCAAGACACTGAATAACAAAAGACGATATTGAACTCAGACTACGAGGTACCAAAGATACATGAAAATATAAGAAACAGGCTATTGTAAAGAAACCTGCAACATAAGGACTCTCTTGTTTGTAATTAAAAGAATCCGCCTATGTGGCAACACGAAGTGATCTTCGTAGAAGTCACTCCAAGCAAATTTTGAAGGTTCTTTGAACATTTCTGTGCACCCAAGGTGCCTACTTTCTTCTGCAAGGTACAGAACCATCTGAAAGAAAAAACAAGATACTACTCAGCCTACAGAGACGTGTAATAACTATTAACCTACAGAACATGGTTTCACTAGAATCAACATCTTCCCACAAAATACTCACAATGGAATCGTTAGAGACCTGCTTAGCAGAAATGCAATAAGCAGTGAGAATATGCCTTCAGGACTCGTTCTTGCATTCATGAAAGATGGATAGAGTAACTTGGAAGTGAAAAATTTTACCCTTAGCATAAGAGCTTATCATGCACATACATGTACATATTTAGGTGATGAAGAGGGCATGGTATGGCAGA
Organism: Brasenia schreberi; assembly: GCA_036023115.1. Taxonomy (NCBI): domain Eukaryota; kingdom Viridiplantae; phylum Streptophyta; class Magnoliopsida; order Nymphaeales; family Cabombaceae; genus Brasenia; species Brasenia schreberi. The sequence goes on from JAYKKT010000087.1 coordinate 8,331,514, forward strand.
TAAAAATAATTCGATTATATGCACAGTACCTAGATCACCCTATGTAGGAATGATTTAGATCACCCTATGTAGGAATGATTTAGGTGGTCATTCAAATGCATAAGCGATTAAATTACAGAAGATCCATTATTGGACTGCATGTATCTAGTTTTACAAGGTAAATATTGGTGCAACTTTCTGGGGAAAACTGAATATTCTACTTAAAGTGAGATGTGATTCCAAGGCAACTTTACCAAGTGAACGGCGATAAAAACACTCAGCCAATCAAACTAAACATAAGCCGCATGCAACTACTTTTTAACATTCTTGATGCGGCTGGAGTCAACACAGATTGATTAATTACAACATATCTAAATATGGCAATAATCTACGAGGAGGAGTGAAGTTTTGATGGTTTCTCTAATCTGAAATGCCAAGTTACCAGCTCTAGCTTGGGTTCCTCCATTAAAAGCAGCAGTTCACTTACCACTAGTAAAGCAAAACTAGCACGTTCAAGTTGATGAGGAAAATCAGAAAACTTTCGTATGACATTTTAAAAAGTTACAAATGTCAAAATGTAAAAGGGTTGGGCCAATAGGCCCCATAAGTTTATGTTTGTAAATATCATGTCCCAACGGACTCAGGCCACCTAGACCTGACCGCCAGGGCAAGACCATCCAGACCAGGGTCAACAGGACCCAACCAGTAGCCATTGGGCCAGCCTTTTACAACCAGCAAGCATCCAACAACTAGTTTTCTAGCCGCTAATGGCAAATTCCTGTGTATATAAACACATCATTGTAACATTGTGAAAAACCAAGCCTTGTGTGGCTGATTGTATAGATTATCTCATTCTTCAATAAAATGAAAACAAAATTTTACGAATTTTCTAACAATAGAAGCATCAAAGTCATGTACTTGCACAAAGTTCTAATTTAACCAGTCATTACAGAGGAGTGCTAGTGGAATATTTTAATCAGAAATCGCAACGAGTAAAAGTACCTGACCAATTGCCTCTCGCTCTGAATACTCTTTTAATCCAGCATGCACATGTATAACACGGGGGTTGCGAACCCTTTGGGAAGTTAAATTGCTGCTGAAGATGCCCAGAAGTTTCGCAAAAGTTGCACCGACACCATCAACTGTCAAGGAGAAGAAGTCTAAAGCCCCACTTACTGGTTGAGCAATGACCCCTAGAAAAGCCTGCCCAACACCTTGGGCAAATCCTAGGGCACCATGCTGTCGAGCACTCTCCACAGGCTTTGTTACAACACCAGAGACTCCAAATGCAACACCCTGTGCCAAGGCCTCAGTTCCTTGGAGAATACCATCACGCACACCAGTTATTCTCCTTGATGATACCTGAAGATAGGCCAGAAAATTATCATGATCAGAACTACAGTCCAATCAAGGAAACTGTAGTCCAACACCTTCACAAGCAAACAAGTAGCAAACCTGTTTTGACCGCCGCTCCTGAAATTGCCCATCTGTAGAGAGCTCCGCAAAGCCTTTGCTGAGTGTAGACAAGGTAGAACTTGTCATACCAAGTACATCCACAGCAAAAATCAAATGGAGGGGATTATGAATCAAATCTCTCCAAACATGATTCAATATTGCATTAAAAGCAGAACTCTTCCTTAATATTCGATTTCGGCGCATGACCTTTCTTACATGAATCTGAATTATGTTCAAATACACATTAACAAATGACTTAACACAATAAAGGCAACTAGAAATAATCTCACACACATTGAAGCATATTTCACTTAAAATGATAATATTAATTTGACCAACAAACCTGGATTTTAAAAGCATTTCCAAATGCAGATAATATGGGACTCCACATGCCAAGGATGCCAGCCGGTCTATGGGTTGGTGCAGGCTCCAAAGCTAGTTTTAGTCTGACCTCAGAAATGTCTATTAAGCTGAAAAACAAGAGGACATAAAATAAGTTGGACGAGATAAAATTTGCTAGTACATGAAAAGAACAGGAAGACACTACATGGTACGCTAAACAGTTCAGACAATCTCATCAACTGCATTGTTGAATCAGAGCCTGAACAACCCCATAGTGCCAACTCACCATGCACATCTTATTTAAAGTAAGAATTTACTGAGTCCTGGAATCGTGTACTCAAGTCACTAGGTTTGGCAAATAATGTCCACAATGAAGCAAAACTTAAAATAACATTTTAAATTGGGTTATATTGCAGAGGACCTGGATTCATGTTTGCACCTAGAAAGACTGAGTGCTAATGAAGGCAAGTGTTACTGTGTTAGAACTTAGAATGCACATAGGTCTCACTTCAATAACTGTATCTTACGGATGTATTTTTTTTCTAGTATCACTTTTGATAGGATTAGCTTAGAATAGTTTACCAGGAATTAGATTATTTTGCATTCCCCTATTTTTAATTTGTTGTATTTTTTATTTGAATTTCCAGGAATTAGATTATTTCCGCCCATGTAAGGGATCACCCTTGCATTGCCGGATAAAGGAGGAGGGTTGTGTTAGGCTTCCGACAGCCAGCGTAAAACTGCGTCGGATTTTTACAACATGGATTACAAAAATTATGAGCATTGCTTTGGGACGTCCCCGCCTAGCGACGTGCTGCAGAGCCCGAATGCAGTAAGAAGTAAGCAAGGGCCATTACATTTTCGCCCGAATGTAGTGAATCAATTGCAGAGAAGGTTCCCACATCATGGACGGGTGTGGGTAAAGAAGTTAGTCCTGCTACATTGCCACCCGAATGTAGTGAAAATTTTTCAGAGAGAGTCTCCGCATTTTGATTATGGACAGATGCGGGGGGTAAGGAAGCTAGTCCTAGATAATAAGATTCGTATTGGTTATTGGAATATCAGAACATTATCGGGTAAGCTAATGGAGGTGGTAGATACTATGATTCGGAGAAAGATTCATATTCTATGTTTATAAGAGACAAAATGGGTTGGAGAAAAAGCAAAGGAGATGGAGGATACAAGTTTTAAATTATGATACTCAGGTAAAGAAAAGGCTCGAAACGGAGTTGGTATTATCATAAATAAAGATTTAAATGAGAGTGTAGTAAACATACAATAATATGGTGACCGAATCATGACGTTGAAATTAGTGATAGGAGTAGAGGTTTTGAATATAGTTTGTGCTTACGCACCCCAAGTAGGACTAGAAGATAGTATAAAGACAGTTTTTTGGGAAGAGTTAGATAAGGTGTTTCAAAAGATTCCACAAAGAGAGATGATTTGTTTAGGAGGAGATTTAAATGGACATGTTGGTAAAGAGGCATTAGGATATCAAGGGATTCATGGAAACTTTGGTTTTGGGGATATAAACGAGGAAGGTAGGGAGATTTTAAATTTTGCTATGTCATTTGATCTCTTTATAGTCAATACAATCTTCAAAAAACGAGATGAACATTTAATTACTTATAAGAGTGGCTTATCACAAATACAAATTAATTACTTTATTTGTAAAAAAAAATAGAGCGTGTTGTAAAGATTGTAAGGTAATTCCAGGAGAAAACTTAACCACTCAACATCGACTTTTAGTTATGGATTTAGAAATAAAAAAATAGACAAAGAAGAAAAGAGTGCATCGAGCTATTCAGACTAAATGTGGAACCTCAAAAGCGAGAAAGAAGATATATTTAAACAGAAAGTCCTTCAAGGAGATGTTTAGAATTATGTTGGCACACCCTGTGATATGTGGAACAATATGGCTATACATATTAGGAAAGTGGCGAAAGATGTGTTAGGGGTATCTAAGGGAGGTGTACCGGCACAAAAAGAAGCTTGGTGGTGGTGTGAAGTAGTGCGAAATATGGAAAAACCAAAAGATGCCCGAGGAATGGAGAGCAAGTACACTTATACCCATATATAGGAACAAGGGAGACATTCAAAATTGTGCGAATTATCGAGGTATCAAGTTAATGAGTCAGACTATGAAATTATGGGAAAGAATTATCGAATGTAAGTTAAGACAAGTATCAAGTACAACAGAGAACCAATTTGGATTTATGCCAGGCAGATCTACTATTGAAGCGATTCACCTTTTGAGACGTCTTATGGAACATTTTAGAGCAAAAAAGAAAGACCTTCACATGATATTTATTGATCTAGAAAAAGCTTATGATAGGGTACCGAGGGAGGTTCATTGGAGAACTTTGGAAAAAAAAGGTATCCCATTGACATATATTAACCTTATAAGAGACATGTATGATGGTGCAAAAACATGTGTGAGGACTCATGAAGGAACGACTGACTTCTTTGAAGTTAATATTGGGTTACATCAATGATCAACTTTAAGTTCATACTTATTTATAATGGTGATGGATGAGTTAACAAAACATGTTCAAGATGAAGTACCTGGGTGTATGTTATTTGCAGATGACATTGCATTAGTGGAGGAGTCTAAGGAAAAAGTTAATAGAAAATTGGAACTATGGAGAGAAACATTAGAAAGCAAAGGCCTCCGACTTAGTAGAACAAAGACAAAATATATGGAATGTAAGTTTGATCATTTGGCTACTTGAGAGGACAGAAATTAAAATTGGCACACATTGCATCCCCCAAAAGGAAAGTTTTAAATACCTAGGGTCAATTTTTGAGAGTGATGGAAGAATTGATGGAGATGTTACACATAAAATTAATGCTGGTTGGTTAAAATGGAGAGGAGCATCAGGTATTCTTTGTGATAAGAAGATACCATTAAAATTAAAAGGTAAATATTATAGAGTAGCAATTAGGCTTGCCATGTTTTATGGTTCTGAGTGTTGGGCAGTTAATCATCAACATGTACAAAAGATGTGTGTGACAGAAATAAAGATGTTGAGTTGGATGAGTGGTCATACAAGAAAATACCGTATACATAATGAGGTTATTAAAAACAAATTAGGAGTGGCACCAATAGAGGATAAAATGAGAGAAGATCGTTTAAGATAGTTTGGACATATAGAAAGAAGATCAAAAGAAGAACCTGTAAGAAGGTTAGAAAAACTAAATTTAGAAAGTATTAAAAGAGGTAGAGGACGACCACAAAAGTGTTGTAAAGAAACAATAAAGAATGATCTAGCTTATTGGGAGTTAACTGCTAACATGGCACACGATAGGGATATGTGGAAACAAAGAATCCATGTAGCCGACCCCGTCTAGTATGGGAAAAGGCTTAGTTGTTGTTGTTGTTGTATTTTTTATTTGGATTTCCATCTTTGAAATCCTGAAAACAAGCCATCGAGTAGGGGCATCGTATGGCCAGCTCATTAGCTACGAGGTCCCTGCTCTCTCTCTCTCCACACACACACACACACACACACACACACACACACACATATATATATATATATATATGCACATACACGAATTGTATGCAGTCTAATAACATTAAGAAATGACCTTATTACATCACATAACCCTAAGGTGGTATTATTGTAATTCTAGAAAGTGGTTTTCTTGTTATTCACATTTAACGGTTTCATGTATACCTGTGCAAGATATGCACTCTCACATCCAACTATTTACACACACACACACACACATATATATATATATATGTATATATAGATAAGTATCTAGCTTATTGGGAGTTAATTGCTAAAATGGCACATGATAGGGCCCTGTGGAAACAAAGAATCCATGTAGCCGACCACGTATAGTATGGGAAAAGGCTTAGTTGTTGTTGTTTGATGTATATATAGATAAGTACATACATACATACTACATATATGTATATATGTATGTGTGTGTAAGATGTCTCTCAAAAGACAGTTGAGTGTATTATATGCATTTCTCAATAGAAAAACCAAAACCTAGCCTTTGTTGTACACCTGGTGGGATATTCCAATAGATTCTTAGTCGCCATTGTGAACTATTGAAGATAATGTTTTATAATTTCTTGTTCCAACACTTTTTGGGCTTTCCTGGGACTCCTGCATTAGAGACCATCCAATTCTTCACATTTTTACTGTTAAACAAGTTGATTCAAAACTAGAGTCTGTAGTTTATGAGTCTTGTAATGGGTCATATGGTTAGTTATAGGTCTAGTGTAGATTTGGTCCATTTAGTAGTAGATAAGATAGATTAGGGGCATTCTAGTCATTCAAGTTAGATTCATTATAAATAGGTCATTAGGGTTGAAACGTGAGTAAAAGTAGGGCATCAGAGAGGTAGCCAATAATCTTCATTGGTAGGGCAGATTAGAGGAATGCCTCCAATCTGCCATAATATGTAAGTTTCTTTTATGTTTCATTCAATAAAGTGTGATTTTTATAATATGGTATCAGAGCCTATATGGCATTTATTTCGATATTGTTGGGAGAAGAAAATCGGATTTGTGACTGGTAATGATTGCCTGACTTGGAATCGTGGCATATAAAGACTTTAGATTTATATTGTGACTCATTTGGAATTGTGATAACAGGGTTTCATTTGTTTGTGATTTAAAATCGTGTGATTACCAATTTGGAATCGTGATAACAGTGTTCCATTTGTTTGTGATTTGAAATCGTGTGATTGATTGGCGTAACAACAAGGTTCAGATTTATTTGAAATCGTGTGATTTATTGGCGTCGACAACAGGATTCAGATTTATATTGGTGTTGATATTTTGTTTGTGTTGTGACTTATTCAAAGGGCTGTAATTTATTTGGAATCAGACAAAGAAGATTTAAGACTATTGTCTGCAGATAAAGAAGATTTAAGACTATTGTCTACAGACGCAATCTACTGCTGGTGAAGCAAATCTACTGGCGAAGCAAATCAGTCTGGAATTATTGGTACTACTGGCAAAGGACATCAGTCTGGAATTATTTGTGATTCAGGAATTGACTGAGCACTTTCGATAGATCATTCACTATTTGTGGTATTTCCTTCTTTGACAACTTCAAATCGCAGAAAAGTGACTGCGTTATTCACTTACAAGAGGAGAAGATCTGACTCACCATCATACATAGATTCGCTGATTAAGAAACTAAATTTTTTCTTTAATCCAAAGGTTTTCCTAGGGAGATAAACGAAGCTCTACTCTCATCCATTCAAATTCAACAGATTAGAAGAATCAGATTATTGAAGGAGATCAGATAAGTTCTATTACATTTCTTGATCTACGGCTGGTAAAGGAAAAAGTGTTGACAATCCTTTCCACACAAGTGAACAATCTTTTTCATTAGAAAAAACAGACAATTTTCAGATTACAACTACTAAGCTCGATGGCAGAAATTACTTGGAATGGTCTAGGTCTGTGGAACTGGCTATTGTAGCAAGGGGGGGATGGGCATACTTAATGGGTCAAATACCAATCCCAGAAACTCATGATACACACTATTCTACTTAGAGAAGGGAAGATGCTTTAATATCATCATGGTTACTACAGTCAATGATTCCTTCAATTCTAAAAACCTTTATGTTTCTTGAATCTGCTGATGAAATTTGGTGTACAGTTTTCGAAGCATATTCCAGAAAAAAAAATGTTGCAAAGGAATACGAGATACTACAAAAGATCAGAAAATGCAAACAAGGCACACGGTCTGTCAGTGAATACTATGTAGATTTAGGAGGACTTTGGGATGAACTTCTTTACTTTACTAATACAAAGTGCACTTCTTGTTACACTGAGAGAAACGTTGAAATTGAGAAAAAGAAAGTATTTGACTTATTGTGGGGTGTCAACTCATAGTTTGAATCCATAAAACTAAATATCTTCGGCAGAGAATAACTTCCTTCACTTGGCATAATATATTCTTTATTAATGAGAGAAGAAGACCGCAAAAACCTTGAGAGAGACAGTATTTCAGTTCTAGATCAACATGCACTCCAAACACGAAGAGACAACACTTATTATCATGGAAGAGATGGACAACACAATAGAGGACGAGGAAGATTTAACTCTAATGATAAGGACAAACTTATATGCTCTCATTGTGGAAAATCAAGGCATTACAAAGAAAACTGTTGAATTAAATGGGAGACCTGATTTTAATAGAAATCGAAATTACTAAGCTCATTCAATAAAAATTTCCACTCTCAGTACAGAGGGTTAAAAGGATAGAAGGACTGGAATCAAAGTTATTAGAAAACTCTCAATCATAATCTTCACAGGCTACAGTAGTTCAAGCAACTCATACAATGAAGGGTAATAATTCATCTCTTTCTAATTCTAAAGCTTGGATTATTGATTTAGGAGCTACAGATCATATGGTGGGAGATTTATCATATTTTTCAGAATACAAATCACTTAAAAAACAGAAACCGATTAAGCTAGCAAACAGATCTTATACTTATATGATTAGACACGAAAGTGTACACATATGTTTTTTAGACTTAAAATCAGTCTACCATGTTCCTAGTTTTCCTATAAATTTACTTTCAGTCAGTGCATTGACTCGTACTATGAACTGTAGTGTAACATTTGATTCTACTGGATGTGTATTTCAGGATATTGAGATGGGAAAAATCTTTGGTCATGGTAAACTACAAAGAGGATTATACATATTGGAAGATCATTACTGCAGACCACATCATATAATACTTCAGCTCCAGCAATTTAGGACGCTGAGATTCGATTATGGCATTGTCGTCTTGGTTATTTACCTGTATCATACTTTAATATGTTCTGCCTCATCTTAGTGTTGAGTCCAATAAATCACAATTTTCTTGTGACGTGTGTCAGCTTGGGAAACATCAAAGAGCCCCTTATCCTTTAAGTGACTCTAGAAGATCTCAACGTTTTGAACTCTTTCATTCTGATATATGGGGTCCTAGTGCAGTTACTTCACTATTTGGTCAGAAATATTTTATTTCTTTTATTGATGATTGTACTCGCCTCACAATTGTTTATTTAATAAAGTTAAAGTATGAAGTATCCACTATATTTCCAGTTGTACATAAATTTATTCTTACTCAATTCAATACTCCTGTGAAAATCTTACGTTCTGATAATGAGGGAGAATATATTGGCAGACAGTTACAAGAATATCTACAGTCACATGGTATTGTTCATCAAACTTCCTGTCCTTATACTCCTCAATAAAATGGTGTTGCCGAAAGAAAGAATCGTCATATCCTAGAAGTAGCTAGAACTTTATTATTCCAAAATAATGTTCCTAAATGTTATCGGGGAGAAGCTGTTCTTACTGCTGTTCACTTGATCAATAGGATGCCTAATAGCGTTCTCAAAGGTGAAAGTCCCATAAAATGCCTTATAAAAATTCAAAACCTTTTCATCTTGTCCCTCGAATCTTTGGGTGTTCTTGTTTCGTACATATTCATTTACCTAATCGTGATAAACTGGATCCTAGATCTGTCAAGTGTATTTTTCTAAGCTACTCAAATTCTCAAAAGGGCTATAAATGCTATGATCATATCCTTAAAAAACTGTATGTATCCATGGATGTTACCTTCAGTGAATCTACTCCATATTATCCTTCCAAGGGGGAGCCAATTATATCTCAGCATCATACCCCATATGTTCTTCCTTTAATTCCTAGTGAGGCAGAAAGTATTGCAGGAGATAATGAAGAAGAAGCATATCAATCAAAAGAGATTTTGATGTAGAAGAGAGGATCAAGGAACATTGTTTATCCTCAAGACAGGACAATACAACATCAAATCACCAAAGAGATTTCCCCTGATTCAGATCCTCAATTACAAGTGACAAAAGAACTAGAAATTCCTATTTCTATTCGCAAAGGTAAACGTACATGTGCACGTTATCCGATTTCTGATTATGTCTCATATGCTAATACCTCTCAGAATTATCAAAACTTTGTTATAAATACTGAGAAACATAAGATTCCTTCAAAGTTTGAAGAAACAATCAAGTGCCCTTTATGGAAAGTTGTAATTGAAGAAGAACTGAATGCTCTTGTGAAAAATAATACATGGATCGTCACGGACTTACCACCGGGAAAAATACCCATTGGGCTGCAAATGGGTGTTTAAGAATCAAAGACAAGATCCCAGATAGCGGCATGTGGAGAGCGCTTTACAAGGCTCGCCTTAGTGGCCAAAAGTTTTTACACTCAAACGGAAAGCGTAGATTTCTAAAGATACTTTCGGTCCGGTTTTCTAAGGGCTCTTTACAACCATCGAATCTATTGGCTCTAGCAATTGTAGCTCATCCTGATTTGGCAGTCTACTTTGACTGGATATCCAAAATGACTTTTCTTAAACGAAGCTATCTTGACGAAGAAGTTTACATGGAACTACCTCAGGGAATGAATATAAAATGTCTGAGAATTGAGTATGCAAACTAAATAAAGTAATTTATGGGTTGAAGCAATCTCCAAGAGCTTGGTTTGAAAAATTCAGCAAGGCAATTTACAGTCTGGGATACAACAGAAGCCTCAATGATCATACAATCTTCTTCAAGAAAGGAACCATAATATCCATTCTAAAAGTTTATGTTGATGGCATACAGGAGATGACTTTGAAGAAATATCCAGACTGAAAATGAATCTTAACAGGCTATTTGATCTTAAATACTTGGGTCAACTTCACTATTTTTTGGGTATAGAAGTACTCTATTCTAATAGAGGTATCTTTTTGACTCAACGGAAATATTTGATGGATCTTCTTGAAGAAACAAATATGTTAGAATGTAAACTAAGTGATACTCCTATAGAAATAAATCAAAAATTGTTCGGTGGTGATAGTGAAGAGTTCAGAGATATTTACAAATATCAGAAGCTGGTTGGCAAGCTTATATACTTAACTATTACTCGTCGAGATATCACTTATGCAGTTGGCATTGTTAGCAGATATATGCATTTTCCTACCAAAAAATATATGGATGCAGTGTATAGAATTCTAAGATACCTCAAATCAACATCGGGTATGGGCTTACTTTATTCAAAATCACCAAATCAGTAGCTTATTATTGAACTTTATTCAGATGCAAATTGGGCTGAATCTCAAGATGTCCGCAAATCAACTATAGGATATGTAACCTTACTTAGTGGAAATATTATATCATGGAGAAGTAAAAAACAAACTGTTGTTGCAAATCTACAACTGAAGCCGAATACAGAGCAATAGCTCCAACAATGTGTGAAGGCAAATGGGTGTCTCTTTAATCAGTGAACTTGGATTCGATTCTATACATCCTATACCACTATACTGTGACAACAGTGCAACAATTCAGATAGCCTCCAATCCCGTATATCATGAAAGAACCAAACATATCGAAATTGACTGCCACTTTATTAGAGAGAAGATCGCTCTTCAAGAATTTCAATTGGAGTACGTTAAATCAGGAGATCAGAGACTGATTTTTTTACTAAAGCTACTGCTAGCACGTAACTCAAAGATACGCTATCCAAGTTGGGTGTACTCAATATCTTTCACCCAACTTGAGGGAGAGTGTTAAACAAGTTGATTCAAAACTAGAGTTGGGTGTACTCAATATCTTTCACCCAACTTGAGGGGGAGTGTTAAACAAGTTGATTCAAAACTAGAGTTTGTAGTTTATGGGTCTTGTAATAGGTCATATGGTTAGTTATGGGTCTAATGTAGATTTGGTCCATTTAGTAGTAGATAAGATAGATTAGGGGCATTCTGGTCATTCAAGTTAGATTCATTATAAATAGGTCATTAGGGCTGAAACGTGAGTATAAGTAGGGTACCAGAGAGGCTGCCAATAATCTTCATTGGTAGGGCATAATCTGTAAGTTTCTTTTATATTTCATTCAATAAAGTTGTGATTTTTTATAATATTTACATCATAGCTCCATTCTGTGCCCTATCCATATATCCAATTTCACAACTCCTACATAATAGTGCTGCAAGTAATTCTGATATTATCAAATTACTTGCATGGACATGTCGAATGTGATGTAGACAATGATTGTTAGAAAGAACACAATGGTTACCAAAATAATGTAGGTATTCTGAAAAGAATTACAACTCACTCTATTTGTAACTCAGGATCCACATTAGTCACATTGGACCGCCCTGGAATGTAACCAAGGCATATATTTCCGTAGAAGTCCATCAAGTCCCATATAATGGGCTCATGTACGGATATCCGCCAATTTTCTGTAACCTACCACAACAAAGAATCAAATTGTAGATACCTTCTTGAGTAAGAACATTTGCACGCATATTTACTTATTTACAGAATAGTGAAAGCGGTTATGTTGAAAAGGTGGAAAACGTACCCGTACATATACACAAGGAAAGACTAGGAAACCATCAGGGTGGTCATTGCACATTGTAATGGTCATTTTGAAAACAGGCTGATTTGCATCACTAGTTTGTTGAGGTGCAAGCAGCACTGGCATCACAGTAAGTGGAAGCTGGTTATCAAGCTGCAAGTAACCTACAATAAGCTTGAACCTGCAGCAGAAAACAGAAGATCAACAACTCTTCACCATCCTTGACAAATAAAAGGAACCCATGAACTAAACCTGGCATATTAACAGAGATTAACAGTAAAACTCTTATTATTTAGTTGTACTACTGTTTGCTAGGAACTTAAATAGGAACTGTTTGAGGTAGTTCTGAAATTATTAGGATTCACATACTTAGGTTTGAAGGTGACATCCGATGTCATCTCTATGGAGTGTATGATGCCACTCTTCTTTCTCAGCAAGCCCAGACCTCAAAGGTCAACTAGAGAGAGTTGACCTTTGGGTTGTCCAGCAGTAATAAGAGGTTGCTGTGAACAAGTCATGTGCTTGCTTCCCCCCAAGTTGATGCCATTCTTCTTTCTCAGCAAGCCCATATCTCAAAGGTCAACTAGAGAGTCGACCTTTGGGTTGTCCAGCCACAATTAGAGGTTACTCTGAACAAGTTATGTGCTTGGTTTTTTCCCCTAAATAATAATGCAGCAGTATATCTTGGACATTTTTGTCGACTGCATCACGGAATGGTTGACGCTCAACAGTGAAGCTGATTTTCACCATTCTTTAGGTGACTTTCTTTAATGAAGTCAGTATCATGACCCGTAATGACAACTTTCCAGTCATTGAAGGCTGTAGGTCTTTGTGGACATTTTTTTATGCCAACTCTCATGTGAGCAGCAGAACATGCAACAAGTGTCGAGGCTCGCACAGAAGTCCAATGCCAAAGTACATACTGCAGTCGTTGAAGTGTACAAAATGGGGGAGTTGAACTGCTGAGGCATTCTCGCATTACTAATCAAATTTAGATAATTTTGGTCAAAGAGAAGGTGCCACTGTGATTCTCTACAATGTGAAACAATGGGTTTCAAACTACAAGAACGTGAGGGTCAACAAGGGAAAAATATAAAATTTTGCAATATTAACAAGAATCAGATGAGAATAAGCCATTAGGGGAATCCTGATGAGAAAGATCAAGGGTTGGGAACCAGAAAATGGGAAGGCATTGCTATGCTCATCAACCGTTCACGCACCCAAACATATGAGAAGGCATTGGTATGCTCATTGGCTGTTCTTTCGCCCAAACATCTCTACCACTTTTAATAGGAATTATGTGGAGTTGAGAAGTACACACTATGAACCTACCGTTTGTATTCACAAGAATTGCCTACATGTGATCATTAGGAGAAGAGAAAAGGAAGTGAAAGAAAGTGATTCATCTGCATTGTGGAAGTAGATTAGAGGTATGAGACTATCCTTGGCAAGATAGAAATTCCACCAACTTGGTTCTCCTAAATGGCAGAAGGTAGGAAAGGCCGGAATAGGAATGAGTCAAGTTCATCAAGACCAGCACTTGAATTATTGTCACTCCCAAGTTGGTGAATGAAGGAAGAAAAAACAGAGGGAAAGATCCCAACCATGGGAAGATGCATCATCGCATTGTTAGAGATGACAAGACAAATTAATATGCAGGCATTGTGGTACGCAGAAAGGTACAACATGGGACTAGATTCACAAAACCCAATTTTCGATAGGAGGATTCGTTCCCTACCACAATAATTGAAGTAATTCAACAGGGAAGAAAAGTGGAGTGGAAACATTAGATGCTACGAGTTGTAATTGAACATGGTGGGAACGTTCATGCTAGGGAAAGAGAGTGGAGAAACTTGCTGAGTTGTTGTGAAGGGATGAACACAATAAAGCCTCAAATAAAGTTTCCATCCATCCTAATTCCTTATCAAGGTCCTCCTATTGACCTCCAATCAACCTCATATCTTGCTGATCGTTTCATAAATCCCATGCTCAGGAGAGTGGAGAAACTTGCTGGGGTGTTATGAAAGGATGAACATAACCAGCCACAAATAAAGTCTCCAGCCATCCCAGTTCCTTATCAAGGTCCTCCTATTGACCTCCATACCATCAGAAGATAGCAAATGCCAAAAACTGTCAGAGTGTTAGGTTGTGTTCTAAGAATCTACCACAGATTTATTTGAAACAATGAGACAAATATAGGAAAACACGATCAAGGCAATGACTTGGGCTCAACAAAGCACACTACCACTAAGCAATATTACAATAGCTATTGAAAGAGATTAACAAAATTATTCATAATATAAAGAGATTTTAATGTTGGATGGGAACTGTTGCAAGAAAAAATCATTCTATCTGAAGATAGAAAAATAGAAGGAATATTAGGACATATATATTTATACCAAACTACTAAAGACAAGCGAAATGCAACTGAAATGGAAATGAACTAGTACCTGCTAGATTTTCCACTGTCAAAACCAGTGAAGTATGAAACATACACTCTCTCCAGGTGCATAAATAAAACCTCCCTTGGTTTGTGGTCGATCACTGAAATTCCAAGGACACCAAACTCAACCGTGAGCTCCAAGGGACACGCCTTAATCTGCTTATTAGTTTGAGCATGAGTTTCAACAGAGCTCCTCTTGGTTTCTGGAACTTCATTCCCCACTTGAATATTGTCAGTGAACCTAGCAATAGTGAAGTCTGCAATATCTGCAACCAGAAGGTGAACGCAACATGTGTCCCCAACACATGAAATGCAGCTTTGAGAATTCTCTATGCTGTAATTATGGTATGAGACATTTCCTTCATAAAAGATTTGAACATCAAGAAGCTTCTGCCCACATGGGTCCTGCCATGCAAATTTTGTGGTGGACAAAGGTTGCAACAGGATCCAAGCATCATCACCAAGACTAGATTGACGAACATTGATGATTTTTTGATGTGTACGGTTCTCTATCCTGCAATAATAGAAAGATTATCCCATTTAATAAGCAGCCTCCACAATCACCAGGTTGCATTATTCAATCACAATTAAATGGTATTCCACCACATATTCCACCTTATTGGACCATTTGTAGACCCCAAACGAAAGACAACCAGGAATCTTGACCCTTCCTCATAGCCCCGAATTTCTGTTTTCAAAAACCTCATCTCACCATTGTACATCCGCAACACTAAGGTAATATTGTCTTCCTTCTGAATTTCCAAAGGGTAACACCAATCAGAGTCTTCAACTCGAACCTATGCAAAAGCATAACAAATTTACCAATTAATGAGAGCGAGAGAGGTTTGAAGATGACAAGGATAAAAATAATTAATCCCCACAAAATTGAGGTTAAATTGGATTAGCCATTTGTGGTCAAGACATACACAACGGACCTCTTAAGCATATTATTACACAGATTGTGTGATATAAAAAGAAATACTCCTGAACATGCACAACAAACAATGCATCATGGAAAATGAATTCGATCAAAAAGGGCAGACAAGGATAAGGGATGGCTTGTTTTCTAAGGTTTACTATAAACACCTTACTGAGGAACCTTCTGGCCAGACCCAGCGTTCAACTTTTATCAATTTCGGATCAGGTTAAAAATCCACCACATGGTGGTCCTTCATGGCTGAGATGGTAAGCTAAATAACCTACCGAAACAATCTTTATTGAATGAACCTCTAAAAAGAGAGGCTTGACAGAATCAAGCCATAATGCTTGCTTAATATTTACAGCGGAAAGAGAAACTTTATAGGAGTGTATGCAACAAGGCTCCCTCCAAACGGCTAGAAATCTAGTCATTGGAGGACTTCCAATTACTAGATTTCTAGCTGTTGGAGACCGCTGCTGAACTTGAGATCCTGCAGCAAAGCTTGAGAATGTCGCCTAATTATGTAAAAAATAAGAAATATAAAACAAAATATAAATACAAAATACAAAATACAAAATACAAATACAAACATGTGCATAAATGTACTATTATATTTCTTTTAACATCCCCTCAAACTCATTTGTTCATCACCAAAAGTTTGCTAACTAAAATTTTGAAACTGAGAGCAGTATTGTTCGACACGTATCATATCGTGTATCATTTTGGTCCACGATACGGGCATATCGTATCGTAGTGTATTGTACTTTAATATTAAAACAACCACAACAACAACAACAACTAAGCCTTTTCCCATACTAGACGGGGTCGGCTACATGGATTCTTTGTTTCCACAGATCCCTATCGTGTGCCATGTTAGCAGTTAACTCCCAATAAGCTAGATCATTCTTTATTGTTTCTTTCCAACACTTTTGTGGTCGTCCTCTACCTCTTTTAATACTTTCCAAATTTAGTTTTTCTAACCTTCTTATAGGTTCTTCTTTTGATCTTCTTTCTATATGTCCAAACCATCTTAAACGATGTTCTCTCATTTTATCCTCTATTGGTGTCACTCCTAATTTGTTTCTAATAACCTCATTATGTATACGGTCTTTTCTTGTATGACCACTCATCCATCTCAACATCTTCATTTCTGTCACAGACATCTTTTGTACATGTTGATGATTAACTACCCAACACTCAGAACCATAAAACATGGCAGGCCTAATTGATGCTCTATAATATTTACCTTTTAATTTTAATGGTATCTTCTTATCACAAAGAATACCTGATGCTCTTCTCCATTTTAACCAACCAGCATTAATTCTATGTGTAACATCTCCATCAATTCTTCCATCACTTTGAAAAATTGACCCTAGGTATTTAAAACTTTCCTTTTGGGGAATGCAATGTGTGCCAATTTTAATTTCTATGTCCTTTGAAGTAGCCAAATGATCAAACTTACATTCCATATATTCTGTCTTTGTTCTACTAAGTCGGAGGCCTTTGTTTTCTAATGTTTCTCTCCATAGTTCCAATTTTCTATTAACTTTTTCCTTAGACTCCTCCACTAATACAATGTCATCTGCAAATAACATACACCAAGGTACTTCATCTTGAATATGTTTTGTTAACTCATCCATCACCATTATAAATAAGTATGGACTTAAAGTTGATCCTTGATGTAACCCAATATTAACTTCAAAGAAGTCTGTCGTTCCTTCATGAGTCCTCACACATGTTTTTGCACCGTCATACATGTCTCTTATAAGGTTAATATATGTCAATGGGATACCTCTTTTTTCCAAAGTTCTCCAAAGAACCTCCCTCGGTACCCTATCATAAGCTTTTTCTAGATCAATAAATATCATGTGAAGGTCTTTCTTTTTTGCTCTAAAATGTTCCATAAGACGTCTCAAAAGGTGAATCGCTTCAATAGTAGATCTACTTGGCATAAATCCAAATTGGTTCTCTGTTTTACTTGATACTTGTCTTAACCTACGTTCGATAATTCTTTCCCATAATTTCATAGTATGACTCGTTAACTTGATACCTCGATAATTCGCACAATTTTGAATGTCTCCCTTGTTCTTATATACGGGTATAAGTGTACTTGCTCTCCATTCCTCGGGCATCTTTTGGTTTTTCCATATTTCATTAAATAGTCTTGTGAGCCAAGTGATTCCTATTTCTCCTAGTATTTTCCAAACTTCTATAGGAATATTATCTGGTCCTACCGATTTACCACTCTTCATATGTTTAAGAGCCTCTTTGACTTCATTCTTTTGAATACGTCGGTAGAAATTGTGGTTTATATACTTTTTTGACTTGGCTAAATCTCCTAAACTAATACTAACATCTTTATTTTCATTAAAAAGATTATAAAAATAGTTTTTCCATCTATTTCTTATATCATCATTTGCCACTAGAATTTTTTCATCCTCGTCTTTTATGCATCTAACATAATTAAGATCTTTAGTTTTCTTGTCTCTAGCCCTAGCTATCCTAAAAATATCTCTTTCACCCTCTTTTGAGTTGAGTTTTTTATATAAGTCCTCCCAAATCTTAGTTTTTGCTTCACTAACGGCCTTTTTTGCTTCTTTCTTTGCTTTCTTATAAGCTTCTAAAGTTTCACTAGTTTTCTTAGCATAATGTAATTTGTAACATGCCCTCTTTGCCTTGATTTTATTTTGTACTACTTCACTCCACCACCAAGCTTCTTTTTGTGCCGGTACACCTCCCTTAGATACCCCTAACACATCTTTCGCCACTTTCCTAATATGTATAGCCATATTGTTCCACATATCACAAGGTGTGCCAACATAATTCCTAACATCTTCTTGAAGGACTTTCTGTTTAAATATATCTTCTTTCTCGCTTTTGAGGTTCCACCATTTAGTCCGAATAGCTCGATGCACTATTTTCTTCTTTGTCCATTTTTTTATTTGTAAATCCATAACTAAAAGTCGATGTTGGGTGGTTAAGCTTTCTCCTGGAATTACCTTACAATCTTTACAACACGCTCTATCTTTTTTTCTACAAACAAAGTAATCAATTTGTGTTTGTGATAAGCCACTCTTATAAGTAATTAAATGTTCATCTCGTTTTTTGAAGATTGTATTGACTATAAAGAGATCAAATGACATAGCAAAATTTAAAATCTCCCTACCTTCCTTGTTTATATCCCCATAACCAAAGTTTCCATGAATCCCTTGATATCCTAATGCCTCTTTACCGACATGTCCATTTAAATCTCCTCCTAAACAAATCATCTCCCTTTGTGGAATCTTTTGAAACACCTTATCTAACTCTTCCCAAAAAACTGTCTTTATACTATCTTCTAGTCCTACTTGGAGTGCATAAGCACAAACTATATTCAAAACCTATGCTCTTAACACTAATTTCAATGTCATGATTCGGTTACCATATCGTTGTATGTCTACTACACTCTCCTTTAAATCTTTATTTATGATAATACCAACTCCGTTTCGGGCCTTTTCTTTACCTGAGTACCATAATTTAAAACCTGTATCCTCTATCTCCTTTGCTTTTTCTCCAACCCATTTTGTCTCTTGTAAACATAGAATATGAATCTTTCTCCGAATCATAGTATCTACCACCTCCATTAGCTTACCCGATAATGTTCCGATATTCCAAGAACCAATACGAATTTTATTATCTAGGACTAGCTTCCTTACCCCCCGCATCCGTCCATAATCAAAATGCGAAGACCCTCTCTGATAATTTTTCACTACATTCGGGCGGCAATGTAGCGGGACTAACTTCTTTACCCACACCCATCCATGATGTGGGAACCCTCTCTGCAATTGATTCACTACATTCGGGCGAAAATGTAGTGGCCCTTGCTTACTTCTTACTGCATTCGGGCTCTACAGCAGGTCGCTAGGCGGGGACGCCCCAAAGCAATGCTCATAATTTTTGTAATCCATGTTGTAGAAATCCGACGAAGTTTTACGCTGGTTGTCGGAAGCCTAACATAACCCTCCTCCTTTATCCGGGCTTGGGACCGGCAATGCAAGGGTGATCCCTTACATGGGCGGAGTTTTTAATATTAAAAAAAAAATAGTAAAAATCTTTAAAAATCAGAAAAAATCAGGAAAATTTGATAATTGCAAAGGATTCATATACTTGTGGACATGTATCGTATGTACATGTAAATGTACATATTGATTATTCACCATTAAATAATTGAAAAAAATTTACATATTTTGAAGCAAAAAATGAAATACATTTACATGTACATATTGTAATCAGGATCATCAACTAAATAATCTTTATCTTCTCCTTTTGGAAGATCCTGACCACCTTCTGCTTCAAAATCAAAATCTTTATCTCCTTGATAATGTTGTTGCGCTCCTTCCAAATTAATGCATGCAATGTCTTCTTCAGTTAGGAGGGCATTTTCTTCGTTATCTTACAAAATCCAGTCTTCTATTATATCAAAATTATCGAAACTTATTGGATCAAATTGGCTTTCTTCTCTATTTACCTTTTTTAATTACCTATAAGAAAGAAAGAAAAGTAATTAGTAAATAACATTAATAATTAAAGTCAAACAATATATTGAATTGAATATTTAAGTACTAACTAATACAAGATTACCTTTCGCGAAACTGCATGTTACAACGGATGAAAACTAAGTCATTGAGCTCCTTATGTTCCAACCTTTTGCGCTTTTTTGTATGGATGTGTTTAAAGACACTCAAATTACTTTTACAACCCGTTACACTATAGGTTTGACTCATAACTCTTACTGCAAAATCTCGAAGGTTTGGTCAATTACTTCCAAACCTATTCCACCAAACATCTATAGAAAAAAGCAAACATTAGGGACTTAATCCACAATAATATAAGATTTAAGAAACTTAAATACGAAGATAAACAATTTATTGGGCGCATATTAGTGAGGTTGCGAATTGCTACAGACAAACCCATTAAGTGAAGAGCATTATCATAGATCTTCATCTCTCGATATATAGTATATGCTCTACTCTCATCAGAGAATAATCTATCTATACAATCAATGATGCTTCGATTAATCTCATCATCCCTTTTGAAGCTTGCTGAGTACTTGAATGTTGGATTTAGATAATATGTTACTGCATGAATAGGCTGATGCAATTGTTTGTTCTATCTATTATCTATAATTTTCCACACAAGCACATAATCTCTCTTTTTCCATTAAAATTATTTCTAATGGCTTCTTTTGCCCTATCCATGGCTTCATAAAGGTAACCCACAGATGGTTTCTCCTCGCTATCAGCCAATCTCAAAACCTTCACTAAAGGACATGTAATCCTCAACAGTTTAACACATGCATTCCAAAATGTATTCCTAAAGATTGTCTCCGAAATATCATTCAACTTTCTATTTCTTCTATTTTGAGGCAATTCTGCAAATTGTTGCCACTCTTCTGATGAGAATACTCTCTTAAAGGCTTGCTTCAGTCTCACAATACTCTTTACAAATAAGAAATTAGTTGCAAAACGAGTTGCAGCTGTACGAAGAAGCTCTACACCATCTGTATAGCTCCTCATCATGCACAATACAAAGGCATGGTTGCAGATACATTGGGTGATATCTTGGCAACACTCAATTGCTGCCTTTATCTCATCCATCTCACCAATATCCTCAAGGATGAGATCTAAATAATGGGTTGCGCAGCGTGTCTAATAGAAAGTCCCATAGGTATCTGCTAACTCCTTCCCAACTGCTTTATAGTTAGCTGCATTATCTGTAATGAATTATACTACATTCTTTAGCCCAACCTCACATACCACCTTATCAAACTCTTCCCTTAGGATCTCTGTAGTGTGCCTCTCCTCTGACATGTCTAGGGATCTAAAAAATATAAGTCCTTTAGAACAGTAGATAATAAAGTTTAACAAGGTCTTTCATCGCCTATCTATCCATTCATCTACCATGATAGTGCATACTGTCTTTTTCCATGACACTCAAGTCGACCAATATTCTTGCACTTCAATGACGGTCTTATCTAATATCTTTCCTCTCAACTTCTAAGAAGAGGGTATCTTATATCCTAGACTAATATTAACAATTGCATCTACCATTGCTTCAAAATGAAAACTGTTTGTTGCATTAAATGGAATGCATGCATCATAAAATCGTCTGCCCACTCCAAGGTCTGCTTGATCATAAAGTTGTTCTGAAGTCATAGTAGTATGAATTATAGGTTAAGCAACACGTGTAATGCTAGGAGAAAAAAATGAATGTATGCTAGAAGCAACTCTTCCTCTACTCCTTCCTTGGCATCTTCTTCTACCACTTTCACTTGCAAAATCTTCAGCAACCCTCTTTCCCCGGTTTGGTGGTCGAGAACTACTACTACCAATCTCTATTCTAGCATCTGAAGGAATACTATCAGTAAATCCAATAACATCATCATCTTCCTCAAACATCTCTAAATCATCTCTTTGTTGTCTCCTCTCATGTATTCTCTCAATCATCTAAAGACATTATCATTTAATGCATTTTGGCAAACTTCTAACTCTGCCCGTGTAAGGAGCAACTTCTTTCCTACTCCACGCAAGGTGGTGTTTCAATAATGAAATTTCACTACTAACTATTGAAGAATATGATTTTAGAGTCAGTTTTAGTAAATTTGATGTTTTAAGTATTATTGTAATTGGCCGTAGTACTAAGGGCATTTTGGTCATTTTTTGTTTTATAACCCATTGTATAAGGACTGAAAGTTTATATTAGGGTTAAGAGGTTGTGATTAAGAAAGAGAGAAAGAGAGGGGGGGCGGATGGAGGCCGCCCCCCTCCTCCGATCTTCCATGTTTCTTCCTCTTCAATGTGTTGTTTGATCTTTCGCTACGCGAATCTCGAATTCTAACATGGTATCAGAGCTTTAAATCGATGGGAGTAGCGGCTGTGAGTCGTTCAAGCGAACCCTTAAACAATATTTTCTTTGAAACTGCTTTTAAGCAAGCGATGGCGTGGAAGCCGATTCCCCGGTGGACACTATAGATGGAGGAGACGAGAAAGCATCCGAGCATCGCGACAGATTCATAGAGACCCTGGTCGAGAAGAGTCGTCATGTGATCCTTCAATCCTTCTGATTTTCCCTCTCAGAAAACACAACAAACGACATTATGTCATCGTAGTCGTTCTCTCGCCTCGACGTCTCCCCTCTCGCACCTTCTCCATAGCCACTACAACGGAGGCCACCAAAACCACCATCGCTGAAACCCACTTTGCAAATACCTGCCTGAAGATCATGGTGGGCGAAATCTTCTACGAGCGCGTTTACTCCCTCCTCGTTAAGAAGTTCAAGGAGTGATCAGAACTGTATCGATTCTGCTGCATGCACAATGTCTATGAGCGAATAGTTCTCCGCCTTGCAGCCGTGAAGCGCTTCTCCTGCATCGAAGCCATCCTCGAAGAGTAGAAGAAGCACACTCGCCTCACTAACGAGGGTTTTTGGGTTCGCCTTATCACTCTCTACGAGCGTGTCTGCATGTTCACTCATGCCCTCCAAATGTTTGAAGAAATACCTAGGCTTGGATGCACACCCACCATCAAGTCCGTCAATGCTATGCTCACTTCCTGCGCTGGTGCCAAGGATTTTGCCAAGGTTAAACCCTTATTCCACGAATTGCCGGAGAAATTGGGGGTCTCGCCCGATGTTTATTCCTATAAAGACCTCACCCGAGCACATTGCGAAATGGGTAATCTCGATCTAGCGTATTCGTTACTGGAAAAGATGAAGAAGAATGGTGTTGACCCAAATTTGGTTTCATTTAATACTCTGTTGAACGGTTTCTATCGTGATGAGAGCCGAAGAGTGGAGGCAGAGAAGATCTGGGAGATGATGCACAGTTGTGGGGTGGAGCCAGACGTCAAGAGTTTTAATGCCAAAATGTGCGGGTTGGTTATAGAGGGGAGGATGGAAGAAGCCTCGAAGGTGCTTGATGAATTGCAATCTAGAGGGCTCAAAAGGTGGGGCTGCCATCTGATAGAGAGCAATACGTACACCAACTCGGAAGAACTGGTAGGAAAGGCAAAAGAATGCCAATGCCAACATCTGGGAAATGTTGCAAAGTCTTGTGACTGTACTGGTACCAGTCACCAATGAGCATTGTAGACCAACTATTTGATTCAATACCTAAGAGAGATGTCTTCGCAGCATATTAACTGTTTCATGAAATGATTCAAGAGAGATGTTACCTGCACGAAATATTCGATGAAATGCTCAAGAAGAGATTATTCACATGCGCATAAGTGTTTGAGGAAATGCTCAAGAGGGCAGAAAAATTAGAAAAAAAATGCAAAAGAATAAGATTGGATGGATTGCTATATTGATGAGTTAAGCAAGAAAGAGAGGTAACCGTGTATGGGCGCCGAAGTAGAGTTGTGGGCAGATTGGATAAAATGTCTCTAATCTGTCGATTCTTGTAAAGATTGTAGTGATGAGGACTGTTAAAATGTGTTTTGCAGCCAAAGGAGCTGTTGAAAAATGTTGCATCCAAAGAAGTTGAAAATGACTAGTCATGAAGGCTGAGTTGAAAATGTTGGAGACAAAGAAGCTGCTAAAGATGATTAGTCAAATGTTGCAGCCAAAGAAGCTGCTGAAGATGACCAGCCATGAAGGCTGAGTTGAAGATGTTGCAGTCAAAGAAGCTGATCAGTCAGGAAGGCTGAATTGAAGATGTTGCAGCCAAAGAAACTGATCAGTCAAGAAGGCTAAGTTGAAGATGTTACAGCCAAAGAAGCTGCTGAAGATGACCAGCTAGGAAGGTTGAGTTGATGTTGCAGCCAAAGAAGCTAATGAAAATGACCAACTAGGAAGAATGAGTTGAAAATGTTGAAGCCAAAGAAACTACTAACCAACGAGGAAGGCTGAGTTGAAGATGTTGCAACCAAAGAAGTTAATGAAGATTGGTGCAGCCATGAAGCTGCTGAAGAACAACCATGAAGACTGATGAAGAAGGTTACAGCCAGAAAGGTTGCTGAAAAATGGACAGCTATGAGGGCTGAGAAAATCGAAAAAAAAATTAGTTTTTTCGCAAGTTTGGAGTTCAAAGTATCTCACTCCCAACTTGAGGGAGGGTGTTCAAGAATATGATTTTAGAGTCAGTTTTAGTAAATTTGATGTTTTAGGTATTGTTGTAATCAGTGTTGTCTGACGCGTATCGTATCGTGTATCGCTGGGCTCCACGATACGGGCATATCGTATCGTATCGTATCGTATCGTACTTTAATATTAAAATAATGCAAAAATTAATTAAAAATTAATAAAAATAATAAAAAATTGAAAAAAATCAGGAAAAAATCAAGAAAAATCTGATAATTGTTTTAAATTCATATAATGTAAGTTTAGTACAGATTGAGCATTCAATATTGAACAATTGCATCCAAATTTACATATTTTGAATCCAAAAAATAAAATACAGACATAATTTACACTTTACAGTACACTACAGTTACATATAATGTTACATTTTACAAATTGTAATCAGGATCATCAACGAAATAATCTTCATCTTCTCCTTGTTGCAGATCCTCATCATCATCAGCCATGCCCACACCTTATTCTTCAAAATCAAATTCTTCATCTCCATAATGTTGTTGCGCTCCTTCCAAATTAATCCAGGCAACGTCTTCTTCTGTTAGGAGGGCATTTTCTTCAGTGTCTTTCATAACCCAATCTTCTAATATCTCAAAATTATCCAAACTTATTGGATCGAATTAACTTTCTTCTCTATTTACTTTTTTTAATTGCCTACGACACAAACAAAGATAAACAATTAGTAAGTAATATTAACAATTGAAAACTGAAGTTAAATAATATCAAATTGAAAATTTGAAAGTAATACAACATTACCTTTCACGAAGGCGCATGTTACAACGAATATAAACCAAATCATTAAGCCTTTTGTGTTCCAACCTGTTGCGCTTTTTTGTATGGATGTGTTCAAAAATACTCCAATTTCTTTCACAACCTGTTGCACTACAAGTTTGGCTTAAGACTCTAATTGCAAAATCTCTAAGGTTTGGACAATCACTTCCAAACCTGTTCCACCAAACATCTGTAAAAAAAATATAAATATTAGAGACATAATAATCCACAGTAATGTAAGATGCAACTTAAATATGAAAATAAACAATGTACCTGGACGCATCGTAGAGCGATTGCGAATTGCAACAGGCAAACCCATCAAGTGAAGAGCATTATCATATATCTCCATCTCTCGATGTATCGCATCTACTATGCTCTCATCAGGGACTAATCTGTCGATGCATTCAATGATTCCTCGATTAACCTCACCGTCCCTTTTGAAGGTTGCTGAGTACCTCAATGATGGGTTTAGATAGTAGGTTGCTGCATGAATAGGCTGATGCAATTGTTTATTCCATCTACTATCAATTATTTTCCACACGGGCACATAATCTCTTTTTTTTCCATTAAAGTTATTTCTGATCGCTTCTTTTGCCCTGTCCATGGCTTCATAAAGGTAGCCCATAGATGGTTTCTCCTCGCTGTCAGCCAATCTCAAAACTTTCACTAAAGGACAAGTAATTTTCAATAATATGATACATGCATTCCAAAATGAACTTCTAAAAAACGTTTCTGTAATCTCATTTAACTTTCTGTTCCTTCTGTTTTGTGGCAACTTTGCAAATTATTGCCACTCATCTGAGGAGAACATTCTCTTTAAAGCTTGCTTCTGTCTCACAATACTCTGTACAGATAAGAAGTTTGTTGCGAACCGAGTTGCAGCTGTGCGAAGAAGCTCTGTACCTTCTGTGTATCTCCTCATCATACACAAAACAAATGCATGGTTGTAAATGAATTTTGTAATATCTTGGCAACACTCAGTTGCTGCCTTTATTTCATCCATCTCACCAATGTCCTCGAGGATGAGATCTAAACAATGGGCTGCATATGGTGTCCAGTAGAAAGTCCCATAAATATCAGCTAACTCCTTTCCAGCTGCTTTGTAGTTAGCTGCATTATCTGTAATCAATTGGACTACATTTTCTAGCCCAACCTCCTGTATAACCTTATCAAATTCCTCTCGTAGGATCTTTGCAGTGTGCCTCTCCTCTGACATATCTAAAGATCTCAAAAACATGATTCCTTTAGGACAATATACAAGAAAGTTTAGCAATGTTCTTCCTCGCCTATCGGTCCATCCATCTGCCATGATAGTGCATCCTGTTTCCTTTCACGATTGTCTCAAAGTCGAACAGTATTGCTGCACTTCAATCACGGTCTGATCTAATATCTTCCCTCTCAACTTCTGATAAGAGGGCATCCTGTATCCGGGACCAATGTTAGCAATTGCATCTGTCATTGCTTGAAAATGAAAACTGTTTGCTGTATTAAATGGAATGCATGCATCATAAAACCATCTGCCCACTGCAAGGTCTGCTTGATCGTGCAGTTGTTCTGAAGCCATAGCAGCACGAATTCCTAGCTGAGCACCAGGTGTAGTGGAAGGAGGAAAGAACGAATGTATGCTAGAAGAAGCTCTTCCTCTACTCCTTCCTGAACTTCCTCTTCTGCCACCTCCAAAGTCTTCAGCTGCAACCCTCTTTCCTCTGCTAGGTGCTCGCGAACGCTACTACCAATATATGTTCTAACATCTGAAGGTAAACTATCAGTGAATACAACTCCAGTGGCAGTAGCATCATCAGCTTCTTCACACATATGAAAATCATCCTTTTGTTGTCTCCTTTCCTATATGCTCTCAATCATCTGCAAGCATTGCCATTTAATACCTTCTGGCACACTTCTAACTCTGCCTGTGCATGGAGCAACTTCTTTTCTGGTTCCTACTAGGTGGTGTTTCAACCTTGAAATTCCACCACTAACCACCTTTTCACAAAATAAACATCTGATTTTTAACCTTGAACCCTCAACTGGTATACCCCACTGCCATGCCGGATCATCAGACTTTGAATGAGAGTCTCTACCACCCCTTCCTGCCATCTCAATCGAGTACTTTAATTCAAACAAAAACCTGAAAATAAAAGCACTTCGTAAATCCCCCAATCTTCAAATAACACTCAAATCGAGTGTCTCCCACTTCATGAATGCAATAAAAATCGTATACACACACTTAATTACTTCATATTTGGTCATTAAAAAAAAAAACCGAAATAACACAAAAAATAATAAATATAAAGGAAAAAAATGAAAAAAAACATTAAAAATATACCTAAATCCGAGTTTGGAGGCTTGAACGGACACCGTAGGGCACGATTTTAGAGCTTTTAACACCAAGGAGGCGAAAACCGACTCTTAGGGAGCTTTAAGAACCCAAAAGGAGAGAGGAAACCCGCGAAAAATTGTGGGTTTCTCTCGGGCCGGGACCCTTTATAAGGGTCCCAGGGCGTATCGCCCGTATCGGCCGTATCACACGATACGATGCGATATGCCCGCACCTACAATACGGGGCCCCGTATCGTATCGTGGTGCGTATCGCACTATATCGTACGATACAGTGCGATACGGACAACACTGGTTGTAATTACTCATAGTACTAAGGGTATTTTGGTCATTTTCTATTTTACAGCCCATTGTATAAGGGTTGAAAGTTTGTATTACGGTTAAGAGGTTGTGATTAAGAAAGAGAGAAAGAGAGGGGGGGTGGCCTCCATGGAGGTCCGCCCCCCTCCTCCGATCTCCCATGTTACAAACATCAAATCTTATAGGAACTGTATAAAAGATGTACGTGGCCGGAATGAAGATGCTCATATAGATGGATGGTCATTCAAGGAAAGACCATATATGTAAGGAGGTTATTAGAAACAAATTGGGTGGGACATCAATAAATGATAAAATGAGCATGTGAAAAGGTGACCAAGAGAAGCTCGGGTAAGAAGGTATGAGAAACTAGATGGTGAAATATTAAAAGAAAAAGAGGATGATCACAAAAGTGTTGGAAAGAAACAACAAAGAATGATCTAGCTTTTGTTGAGTTAATTGTTAGCATGGCACATGATTTAGCTATATGGGAACAAAGAATGCAAGTAGCAGACCCCGTCTAGTATGGAAAAGGCTTAGTTGTTGTTGCATACCATGATAGTGTTGAGATTCGGGAGTCGCGTTGCCAAAAATCAAACAACAAAAAATCAATAACATTGAAGAGAAAAATATATTTGAGATCGAAGGGGGGGGCGGACCTCCAATGAAGGACCCCCCTCTCTTTCTCTCTTTCTTAATCACAACCGCTTAACCCTAATACAAACTTCCAGCCCTTATATAATGGGTTGTAAAACAGAAAATGACCAAAATACCTTTAGTACTACAGGCAATCACAATAATACTTAAAACATCAAATTTACTAAAAATGACTTTAAAAGCATATTCTTCAACACCCCCTCAAGTTGGGAGTGAGATACTTTGACCTCCAAACTTGCCGAAAAACTGGTTCTTTTTTCACCACACGTGCAGTAACGATCTCTTCGAGGCTTCTTTAAATCAACTTGAACAATCAAGAACACATGGGTAACAGACGACCCTTCTATGGGTGTCAGTTGTTCCCTCTATCTTTCTACTTCTCCATGAAATGATTAGGCAACTATACTTGAAAAGTCATGTTTTTCTACTCTTGAGAAAACTGATCTTTTATGGTAGGAGGTACTATCTCCACCATACACCATTCACACGGCTTTTCCTGCGCTCTCTCACATGGTGGTTACTGCCGGTGTGTTGGTTGGGTGTCCTCTCTCTACCACTAAAATAACAAAATACACACTTCTGCTCATACTAGTCGGTCTGCGCCCCTTCACATGGTGACTGGAGTTGCTTTTCCAGCCCTCCTAGCTGTTTACTTCAGCAACTCAAGGTTTTAATTTTCATGCTTCTTGGTGATATTGCCACATTGTATACCAACAAATTCCTCTGGCCTCTTCTATGATTTGATTTGTTATGCATATGTAGTGAAAAAGACTGATTTTCTGCATTCTATCTTTCCTTCTATGTGCATTCAGTTGTTTTTTTTTCCAATGAAGACAATCATCACGTACTACTTTATATCTTCTGTAATCTTTTTATGAATTTGCAACCTCTTGAACATTTCCTGAAACACTTGATGTAAAGGTAAATATCTCTCTTAGGCATTGAATCAAACACTTGATGTGCATGTTAATAATCTCTTCTTGAACATTTCAGCGAACACTTGACGTGCAGGTAAACCTCTCTCTTGAACATTTCATCAAACAGTTAATATGTTGAGAAGACATCTCTCCTAAGCATTTCATCATACAGTTGGTCTATAGTGCTCATTGGTGACCGGTACAACAAAGCTCAATTCATCAGTAGCAGCAATCTTCATTGTGTTAACACCTACCACCTCACCATCGAGATTGACAAGAGGTCCCCCAAAGTTCCCTCATTAATTGCACAGTCAGTCTGTAGGTACTCCCGTCTAACTCCTCGGCATGGCGGAGGTACTCGGTGAACTTCTTGGTGATGGTCTTCTCTTGCTTGTGAAGAATTGGGGGAACTTGACGAGCAAGATAACGGTCTCCTTCAGTGCCTGCTTCACACTCTCGAGACCAGCAACGTCGTTCCACTTGACGTTCGGCTTCTCTCTGATAATGGCCGAGTTAAGCCCCGCCCTTAATTTTGCCTGCTCAGGATCCTCGTCATCTCCATCACCGTTTCCGTTCTTGGGCTTTGATTTTGGCCTCATCGCCTCTCGAAGTAATCTCGACCATGAGATGGAGAATATCAACCGTGCTTTTATTGTTCAGATTCAATCTCATTAGAACTAGAAACTTTACTTTTCAATGTACCAAGTCCGACACCTTCACTCTCATCATCACTGTAAATTTTGTCCGAAAAAGCATCATCACTGACAACTGTCTTCAACCTCCTCTTTCCTTTCTTTTTGAAACTTCGGCCTTACATTGCCAACCTCCTGCCATTTCGAGCCCAGCACTTGCATTTCATAACATCCCGTTCAAGGGAATCTGCAGTTCCTCCTCCCTCTTCGTCCTTTGGCTTTGAAGTGTCTCTATTGTCATCTTCGGTGTCAGAATCTACGTTGGCAGCATCTGTTAAAGGATATTGTTAGAAGTCCTGTTTTAATGTATTTAACGTCAGTTATTGTATTTAACGTGTTACGTTTCCTTAGTAATAATTAGTACTAATTAGGAGTAGTTTAGGAATTCAAGTTAGATAGGGTATAAGTAGGTCATTAGGGTTAATTCTACTTTATGATTGTGAGGCAGGTCGACAACCCTAGAGGTGCTGCATTCTGAGTCTGTGCAGATTGGAGGAATCCAATCTGCTGATCATTGTAAGTTGTTTGTTTCAGATTAATGCATTTTATTTCTTCTAATAGCATCATCCTTAAGCTTGCGTCTCTTCCTGCTTGAATTCGTCTTTTGGACCTCGATCAACTAGTTGAGCCCATGAATTCCTATTCCTTAAGCAGTCGAGCAAAGCGTGCGAGTGGCTTGAATAAGCATATCGCTCACCATTATGCTTTCTCAAGTAATGCCAGTCAACTACATGGCTCTGCTCGACTTTTACGCATGCCGACAGCCACTGCTCACTGCTCCCATTGATCGAACAACTCTGATACCATGTTGAGATTTGGGAGTCGCGTAGTGGAAGATCAAACAACAAAAAATCAATAACATTAAAGAGGAAAATATATGCGAGATCGGAGGAGGGTGGAGGGCCGCCCCCCTCTCTTTCTCTCTTTCTTAATCACAACCACTTAACCCTAATACAAACTTCCAGCCCTTATATAATGGGCTGTAAAACAGAAAATGACCAAAATGCTCTTAGTACTACAAGAAATTACAATAATACCTAAAACATCAAATTTACTAAAACTGACTCTAAAAGCATGTTCTTCAACAGATTGCATAACAAAAGAAAGCCATTAAAGCAATTTCAACAAATGACAGCCAGTATCAACAGTTGAAATGAGCAGTGTCTTACCTGGAGCTTTCCTGATTCTCCATTTTCATGATAGACAAATGATATTCTCGAATCATATGCATGGAGAATTTTTGGTTCATCTTCTGCACTCAGTTTAACATAGATGTCTTGACCATAATGGTTGGTAAAAGTCATGAAAGGACGAATGCTGATAACCTGAGATTCAACAGAATTAATGAATGATAATTACATGTGTATGTGTGTGTGTGTGTGTATATATATATATATATATATATATATAGAGAGAGAGAGAGAGAGAGAGAGGGAATGGGGGAGAGAAAGAGACCTTTGTTGGAACTGATTGATGAGGACAAGGCTTAACAGAAGCAAACAGAAGGATGCAATTTTTATTGCTGTCATAGGCTTTTATTACAATGGAGCCATCCTGGAACATAACAAGTTGTTAGTTCCAAATAACATCCATTAAAAGCATTGTAACTTGTATTTTTTTAGCGTACCAGACCACCAAGAGGAGAAAGGTCTGAAACTGGACCGTATATTTGCTCATTAGGTCCACTTATTGCAACAGAGAGACCCATATTTCTAAAGTTTATCATCGATATGATTGTGTATCCACCAACCATCTCCTGCATGGTTATTTGACTGACAGTATTCTCATTGCTTTCATTTGAAAGGAAACGTGCAGAATAAAGACCTCTTCTTGCAGGTAAGTTTACTAGTCTGCATGTAAGTGGAGGACAACTTGCACAATCAACCCAATATGGAGCATAAATACTGATTACTTTTGGTACCAGTTGTCCCATGCCCAGCTTTTCATCAAGAATCACGTCAACAACCCTGAACAACAGCAAATCAGAACTCAAGAATATTGCATGGACCTTAATCTCATGCTTACTATATGCCTCAAAATGCATCAAATTTCAATATGCACCTTTCTGAAAAGGGGCTCCTTAAACTAAAAGTTTTGAATGGCTTCTGTTCTGGATGGGATATCAGAACAGCTTCCTGTGAAATGAGTAGCATCAACACGTATAAAAGTTGGTAGCATAAGAAGCGTATATATATATATATATATATATATATATATATATATATATATATATATATATATATATATATATATATATATATATATATATATATATATAGACACACACACACACTCTGAGAGAGAGAGAGAGAGAGCTGAACAGTACATTTACTGGTTGCCATCCCCCTTGTAGGAAGAGCGAAAGATATAAAGGATTATGCACGTCAGCGTTATAAACGTTTGTGGTTTCTCCAGGATGAAGAATTCCTCGGGATCGAATTACTAAAGCACCAGTTGGTTGTCTTTCGATGATGGAAAACTCTGCAGAAAGTGGGAGAAAATTAATGAAGGAAAGAGGAGATTTCAGTACAAGCTTCCAATCCTGGATGATTTCTGAATGAATATCTTTTCCAACATCTGTGGACTGTGTGCTCAAGCAAAACCATAGTTCACTGGCATCTTCAGAAGAACTCCCACTTA
This sequence comes from Brasenia schreberi, assembly GCA_036023115.1. Classification (NCBI taxonomy): domain Eukaryota; kingdom Viridiplantae; phylum Streptophyta; class Magnoliopsida; order Nymphaeales; family Cabombaceae; genus Brasenia; species Brasenia schreberi. Next base: position 8,364,420 of record JAYKKT010000087.1, read on the forward strand.
TCAATGGACAGTGCAGAAGATCCTCAGAATCAATGAGAGACGACAAACAAAATTCAGAAACTTCCTCAGGATAACCACCATATTCCACTGATTGGACAACCCGTTCAGAGAAAGAACTCCATGCATATTCACATGAACCAGTAAGACTCTTTGGGAGTACAACCAATATGCCAGGTCTTGTTATGCCCGACAAAGGGAGTGGGATAGTTTCCCCTGGCTTCAGAAACCCAATCATCTGCTGCTTGGAAGCATGACGTATTTTTTTCCTAATCCTTGACCACCTCCTTTGTCTGACGTGTTGTAAAGAAGTTTCATGGCTAAAGGAGTAAGGCCACTTAAGATGTGCAAGATCGGATGAATAGACCCAACCATCAGCAGTGTTTACTGATGACATATCTACATGCCAATCACCAGCCCATTCCCATCCTGGTGGCAACTCAATATCAGGAGGTACCTAATGACACAATAGAAAAGATAAAGATGTCGCAAACAAATTCCAAGTATAGAATTAGAAGAAAAATTACTGCATTAGAAATGACAAACACCTCACACAAGACAAAGAACCGTACCACCAAACAAGTAATAAGTAAGCATTTCCATGCTTTTTCCAAAAGCAATAACTTACGTGGAAATGAAGCTTAGAATACAAAAATCGAAAAAGTATATCAGCATGGCCCACTAAATCTAGGTAACAAAGCAACAAATGATATAGGTAACAGTTACACCTATTAGGTTGACAGAAAATAGGCCCTAGAGGAAAAACAAAAAAAATGAACCTTTCAGGACTTACAAATTTCATAATATTGGCATATAAATGTTGTTAATGAAGAGCATGATTGCAATGATATATTCCAGAGGATGGACATGTAATCTAGGATTAAGGACAACTTCTTTTAGCAATTGACTGTCATAATCATCAATGGTGTCACCAAAACTCCGATCGATAATTAAGCATCTGTAGGCCTCTATTCCTAAGAAATTCATATACACAATCATGAAAGAAGCCATATGGGAACTTCAAATATACAACATTGAAAACGGATCGCTCTACCTAATGAATGAAAAGAAAATACTCACCTTGTGACAGGAATCTCCATTTTTATGATGGCTGCTGGATGATGAAGAACCGTAAGAGGAACTGTCTACCCATCCATCTTGAGGGTCAAATATCTGAATTTCAAAAAAATCCTCTGTGATGATCTCTCCTTGTTCCATGTCCTTTTGATGACCTAGTGGCCCTACACTGCTAGAAACTTTGGCAAGAAGGGCTAAATCAACTGCATAATCTGTATTATTGATGACACAAACGAGAGACCGAATATCAACATGCCTGTTACCATCTTTGACAGTGACTTCACTGGCGACTACATCATTTCCTAACCTCCAAGAAGCTGCCTGGGCAGCATAGTTTAGCCTTAAAGCAGTCCAAGGCCCATCCATGCTAGGACTGATATGAAGAGATCCTGGTTGCATATGTTTGGTGAACACCTGCCCCTCATTTTCAGCATCAGAACTGGAAAAGAGGAATACACCACATCTTACTTTCCCATGGAACTTTTCAGCTTCCTTCACATGAATTATCTGAACAAAAGAAAATGATTTGTATCATTACTCAAGGTTCTTAAGAACATAAACTTGCCAAAGAATATCGTGAAACAAGAAAGTACATTTTCACCCCCTTTTGGTGCAAAGAGCTCTATCCATGCTAAGCCATGACCAGATGTGGAAGAAGTTGGACCCGTATTAGTCACACCACTCAGCTGCATCAATGGTGCTGAGTAAGTACCAATAGGATCACCTGAAAAAAAGTTGACAAAGAATTTAATTACCAATAAGAATAACAGAATACAAAAGAATGAGCACTTTTTGACAGATCACCTTTCCCCAAATCCGTCACAATAAGGTCTACCATGCAGCAATCCTGGAGAGACACAAAATCACAAAAAAATGATATCCTCAGGAAGCTAATGCTCACAAACTAACAGCCAGCTATATATACTACCAGAAAAATCAATGCAGGTGACATAATTTGAAAGGAACAAAAATAAAGTTAAAGAAAACCAATACTTTATTCAAATAACAGATAAGACATTAAGCAAATTTTTGCAGACATTTACAAATCTCAAATTTGAGTGATGAAATAAAGAGAATGGTGCTAGCAACAATAAGAATGTGCATATGCACATCCAAGATGCAGGATTTGGATCTCAAGGTTGAATGAAAACCAAATCCAACTTGAAGATGCAAATATTGGCCCAATGTGATACACAATGAGATGGAGGCTCTTGAAAAGAATCTGACAGGGGAATAGTTTACCTAACTCAAGGTAGGAAGCCAGTGGGATGCAAATGGGGTCCATATAGTGAAATTCAAAGATGATGAAAGTATTGGCTTTTCAAGGCCGGATAAAGGAGGAGGATTGCATTAGGCTTTCGACAGCCTGCGTAAAACTTTGTCAAACTTATCTACAATGGATTCTACAAATTATGATAGGGCTACATGGAAACAAAGAATCCATGTACCGACTCCATCTAGTATGGGAAAAGGCTTAGTTGTTGTATCTGGATCTTTTCAAGCTATGATTAACATCTTGGATGCGAGTTGCACCTAGTCTTAGCTATGTTTAGGTGCTTGACAGTTACATCACATTGCCTCTCTCTCTCTCTATACATATATTGTTGGAGATCGAGTTGAAGATCAAGACTAGTTTTATGTTTCTGTATAATTTACATCTCTGTATTTAAGTTTGTCTTGAGTAGTTTGAATCAGTGTTGTCTGACGCGTATCGTATCGTGTATCGCTGGGCTCCACGATACGGGCGTATCGTATCATACTTTAATATTAAAAAACTATAAAAATTATTTAAAAAATCAATAAAATTAGTAAAAATCCGAAAAAAATCAAGAAAATTCTGGAAAATTTTGGAAAAATCTTGTAATTGCTTTAAATTCATATAATGCAAAGTTTAGCATAAATTGAACATTCAATATTGAACAATTGCATCCAAAATTATATATTTTGAATCAAAAAATGAAATACATTTACATTTTACATATTGTAAATTTGTATCAGGATCATTAACTAAATAATGTTCATTTTCTCCTTGATGATGTTGTTGCACTTCAAATTAATTCATGCAATGTCTTCTTCGGTTAGGACTTAGGAGTGCATTTTCTTCGTTATCTTCCATAATCCACTCATCTAATATATCAAAATTAACAAACTGCTATCTTTGTACATGTAGTTGTCATATTTGCTAATTTTCATATGTGAGCAAAACAATGAGCTCCATTTCTTTGATTATTGAGTCTATGACACCTCAATGATGTGATATTATTACTTGATGATGTCCCCTTTTTCTCTTATTGGAGACTAGCTTTTTAACTAATGCTTGAGCTCCATTTCTCACTTCACATACTGAGTTAAGCGTCACACACATTGATCATCTTCAACTCAATGGAAGTCATGTAACGTGAAGTTGTGAACCCTAAAATAGTGAAGTTGTGAAATTCCCACTCAATGAACCGAGAGAACTAAATGTTTTTAATTGTTTGCGATCTCATGAAATTAAAAACTGTTAGCAAAAATATACCTAAAAGTTGTAACAGAAAGGGAAATGATTTTGTCACAATTTTTTTTGTTTATACATTATTCTTATTAAATAAATGAAATTATAAACCCAAATTATAAGCATATTGGAGGATGCCTTAAAGGGAAGTGAAGAGAGGAGAAGAAAGGGCAAAAACATGCAAAAAAAATTTGAAAAAAAAATTGAAAAAAAAATTGGAAAAAAAGAATTTTGAAAAAAAAAAATTTGGGCATATCGCCCGTATCGTGGCTTCTCACGATACGGATAACACTGGTTTGAATCCCAATGGATTAGAATCTGATCCATTAGGAATCGAGTTTGATTAGTGCTATTAAGTAAGGGTGTTTCTATCATTTAAGTTAGAATCTTGTTTATATAAAGCCCTAAGTGTATTCATTAGGGTAAGACTATGAATAAAATAAAAGGGAGGTTGCGGCTGCCAAGTGTAGAGCCGACCCAAAATTCTTGAATCTGTCTTAATGTTTTATGTTGTTATTTTTCATGAAATTTTTCATGGTATCAGAGCCTAGTAAGACTCCTTGATCGCCATGCAATCTCAAGTCACAGAGATCTAGGAGAAGCACCATCAATATCCATTGAAATTGATCTCCAGGAAGTATTTTCTTCAGAAAGAACAACTCTCTTATGAACGTTATCCTCGCCAACGACATTGATGGAGTGAGCTATTGCCTCAACGCCATCGTCGTTCTTCTTGTTCAGATCCACCATTCGCTGCTTTGTAACAGGAGCCATAGATTTGCCTTCTACTATGAAACCTACAAAAAGTGTTTGATGAAATAATATCAGGTTTAACCTTACCATTGATAGGCATTGACGTCATAGGCTTTGCTGCTTGGTAGAGAGTCATGGGCAATTTGGTTTTCATGAATCCTTTGCACTTATCAATCATCTGCATCAGTGAAAGAAGGAAAGATAATACAAAATAAAAAAATCTATCTGCATTTTTCTACACTCTTCTGCATTTTTTTTTGCGGTATATTTGGTGCAGATTTGTGGAACCAATTTTCTTTTAGCAGTGGTTGTCTTCTAAAGTGAAGAAGAGGAAGACAAAGATCTACCTTACAGAAGGGGACAAATTAAAATTATAATGGAAAGAAATAAAATGGGACATGGTTGTGAAAATAATTCCTCGGACAAGAGAAAGGTATTTAAAATAACAAACCTCAAGCTAGATGGCAAGAATTATCTTCAATGGACTAGATCCATTGAACTAACTATGATGGCAAGGGGATGATGGGATTACATAACTGGCGACATTCCTTAACCCCCTATAATGGATCCTCTCTATTCAAGATGGCGTAGGAAAAATGCACTGATTAGTGCATGGCTTATACAATCTATGGTACCCTCAATTGGCATTACATTCATGTTTCTACGATCAACAAAAGATATTTGGCTAGCAGTTCAAGATACCTATGCTCAGGGAAATAATATAGTTAGAAAATATGATACTATTGAGAAGATTTGGAAGTGCAAACAGGAAGAAAGATCCGTAAGTGAATATTATGCAGAACTTAGAGGTTCATAGGAAGAATTACAGGTCTACTCTAAGACAAAATGTCAAAGTTGCATGCAAGTACACAATGAAGAGTTTGAGGAACAGAAAATATTTGATCTGTTGTGGGGTATCTCTTCAGAATATAAGGATGTGAAAAATAATATTCTTAGCATAGAAGAGCTTCCTTCCTTGAGCACAGTGTACTCTCTCTTACTTCGGGAAGAAGATCAAAAATATCTAGAGAAAAAAACCAAGATTAGTTCTGACACCACTGCAATTATGGGTAGGAACCCTTCAAACTCTTCATTCTCTCGTGAAAGAGGAGGATATGAGCGTGGTTGAGGTAGAACCTCACTTACTTCAAAAGAGGACAAATTAACTTGTTCTCACTATAGAAAATCCCGACATATAAAGGAGACATGCTGGAAATTAGTTTGCAGACCTACTTACTTCAACAGTGACCAAAGTGACAAACAAAATATAGAAAGCAATGCAACTTCATTGGCTGACATAAAGAAAGAGATTTAGATACTTAAGGCTTGTCTGATTGATTCACAAACTCCTTCAACTTCCTTTAATATTGACTCTCAAGATACAATGGCATACGGGCCATTTTCTTTTATGGTCATGGGTAATGTATTTATTTCTCATTTCAGGATATGGGTTATTAAATCATATGCCACAGATCATATGGTGAGTAGGCGAGATTTCTTTGATGACTATGAGTTAACTCAAGGCAAAATTAATATTATGTTGGCTCATGGATCACACACTAATTGTTGGAAAAGTATCACTATACCTTTTGGCATATTAAAAAATGACTTACATGTTTCAAATATTTCAGTCAATTTATTATATGCCTTTGCCATTACACAAGATCTAAAATGTCGTCTGGATGTTTCCTCCAAGAACTGAAGACAGGGAGGATCTTTGATCAGGCAAAAGGGGGAGTTACCTTTATGGCACCAGAGATGAAGACATTTACCTTTATCTAAAATTAGGATGTTATTGTCTAAATTTGCTCATTGTAATGACTTAAATTTGAACTGTGAAACATGCCAGAAGGGAAAATATCATCGTGTTTCATTTCCTTTGAAACAAGAAAAATCCTCTAAACCATTTGAGATTGTTCACTCTAATGTTTGGGGTTCCTATTGTACTACTTCATTACATGGTCACAAGTACTTTATTTCCTTAATGATTGTACTAGGTTTACCATGATATATCTCATGAAAACCAAGGAGGAGGCGAAAAGATATTCTTCCCATATATTGTCAATTTGTAGACACTCAATTTCACACACCATTAAAATTCTTCGGATTGATAATAGAAGTGAATTTATGTGTTAATCACTCCATTAATATTTCTTAGATCGTGGTATTTTGCACCAAACCTCATGTTCCCATTCTCCACAACAAAATGGTGTTCCTGAAAGTAAAAATAGACATATTCTAGAGGTGACTACAACTCTTTTGCTTGATTATGATGTTCCAAAATTTTGTTGGGGTGAAGCAGTCTTAACAGTTCTCATAAATCATATGCCAAATAGGGTTATGAATAGTAATACTCCATTTTATTATTTATGTCCTTCCTAGAAAAGTTTCATTTACTTCCAAAAGTGTTTGGGTGTACTTGCTTTGTTCATAACCGTTAAATGCATTTTTTTGGGATATTCTCGTACTCAGAAGGGGTATAAACATTATGACCCTATCAAAAGGTCATATGTTACGATAGATGCTACTTTTTATGAAGATACACAATTTTATAGCAAGAGCCTGAAAGAGAAGAAGAGATGCACCCTTCTCGAGAAAAGAAATGGCAAGTTTATACTAAAGGTGAAAGAAAGACCTTCCTCCTGCATCAGTCTACTACTCTGAATCAAAATCCTCACCCTGAATCAGATTTGACTCCTCTTGAGGTAACTTCTCGAAATTCTGGTATTGGACTTAATGATTTACCTATTGCAATTCGGAAAGAGAAACATGAAACTGCAAAATATTCTTTATAAAAGATGTTTTCATATACTAATTATCCCAAAGAGTATCAGTTGTTTGTGATGAATGCATATACCACTTATATTCCCAAAACATTTTAAGAAGCAGAGCAATATTTAGAGTGGAAGGCAACAATCAAAAAAGAAATTGCAATGTGTAAGAAACAAAACATGAGAACCGGAAGATTTACTATCAGAGAGAAAGACAGTGGGATACAAATGAGTGTATTCACTAAAGTACAAGGCCGATGGAAATATAAAAAGATACAAAGCGAGATTAGTGGCTAAGGGTTACAATCAATCATATGGCATTGATTATAAAAAAGCTTTCCATCGGTAGCAAAAATGAACACCATTAGAATTATCTTAAGTGTGGCTATCAATAAAGGATGTGACTTATGGCAGTTGGATGTGAAGAATGTCTTTCTTCATGGTGATTTATAGGAGGAAGTCCTATGGAGCTAGCCTAGCATTGTTGCTCGGGGGAGACAGGCGAGTACGGGCGACGGTGAGACTCTCTTTGTATGGGTTGAAACAATCCCTAGGGCTTGGTTTGGGAGATTGAGTGAAGTCGTTATGAATTTCGGCTACTGAAAAGAGTAGGCTATGATCACTCGATCTTCTACAAAAAGTACGAGGGAGGATGTAGCCTACCGTGATTGTGTATGTTGACGATATAGTGATAGCACGGTGACTTCTGCGGCATCTCGGAACTCGAGGCTTCCTTGAGCTAAATTTCAAACAAAAGATCTTGGTCCTCTAAAATATTTCCTTTGAATTGAGGTAAAAGCAAAAGCAAAAAGGGCATTTTCCTCTCACTGTAGCGAAAATGTCCTTGACTTCTTATACGATCTTTGGCATGTTGGGAACCAAGCCTTGTGATACTCAGGATGGTTCCAAATGTGAAACTCAATGCTAATGATGGACAAGCTACTATCAAATCCACGAGAGTTACGAGAAAATTGGTGGGCAAACTTAACTATCTTTTTGTGGCACGTCTAGATATCTCTTTCTTAGTAAGTGTAGTCGGTCAATTTTATGTCATCTCCTCTACAATCTCATTGGGATGTGGTATTACATATCTTGAGATATGTGAGAAAAGGAGCCCAAGTCGTGAGATTCTTTATAAAGATAATGGAAATTGCGAGAGTTAGAAAGGTTATTAAAACCTTGTTGGGTTGGGTGTCTGTAGATCGGAGATCAACTTACAGGTATTGTGTGTGTTCCTTGGAGAAATGATCTCTTGGAAAAGTAAGAAATAAAATGTAGTAGCAACGAGGTCGAGTCTTTGGTCAGAATATCGACGAGCAATGGCTCGAACCTGCTTGTGGTACTTGTGGAGTGCACTATCATTTACTTGATGAGATTGAGTTCAAAGTTTCTCTCACCCTCTGAGACTATGGTGTGACGGCCGAGGTTGCCCTTCACGTTGTCTCGAACCCGAGTCTTTCATGAGAGGATCAAACACTTGAAATAGTCTGTCATTTTATTAAGGAGAAAGTTCCTCAAGGAATCTTCAACCTCCTCCATGTCCGTTCGGGAGATCAATTGGCAGATATTCTTACAAAACCAGTTTCTGTTAATGGGTTAAAGAAAGCCCTTGCCTAGTTGAGTGTTTCAGTCTTCAAGACCCAACTTGAGGGGGCATGTTGGACATCGAGTTGAAGATCAAGACTAGTTTTATGTTTCTGCATAATTTACATCTATGTATTTAAGTTTATGTCTTGAGTAGTTTGGATCCCAATGGATAAGAATCTTATCCATTGGGAATCGGGTCTGATTAGTGTTATTAAGTAAAGGTGTTTCTGTCATTTAAGTTAGAATCCTGTTTATATAAAGCCCTAAGTGTGTTCATTAGGGTAAAACGTATGAATAAAATGAAAGGGAGGTTGTGGCTGCCAAGTGTGGAGCCGACCCCTAATTCCTGAATCTGTCTTAGTGTTTTCCGCTGTTATTTTTCATGAAATTCTTCATATGTGTGTGTGTGTGCACAGATTAGATAGAGATAGAGAGAGGGAGACCAAATGGTAGCTCTTAGAATAAAAAATTTAAAACACTTTAACAAACTTGTTCCCCAATTTAGAGACTGCAATTGTCCTCAGTGATGATACTGTTGAGCGTTCTTCAGGATTTTGATACACTAAGAAGGATACTCACACTGGAGTACCTTGCTTGTGCCAAATGCTTGTTCAGGTATCATGTTTTAGCTTTATAGATGTGTTTGTTTTTGTTGATGCTTACAACCTTGAACAGCAATCGTTGTGAGGTTCTCACATTTGACCCTATAACAAGTGCTATATAATTGGACTAGAGAAAGAAAGATTCATATCACTGAACATACCACTGCATCGACTTTGAAGAAGAATATCTCCCCCCAGTTAACAAGAACATGACCCGCAGAATTACATTCTGAGTTTATAAAACATGTATGTGCCATCTGCTTCTGCATCATGCACCCTCGCGTGCCATCAGTTGGAGAGATTCGTATAGAAACAATATATTGATGACTATTTATTACATCATCACAGGGTAACTGCATTATTCAATGGTAAGACCTTGATCAACTAGAAAGGCAATTTACAGTCAGAATTGATTTAAGAAAAGGTATAGTGTATGCAGAATGTAACTTAACCTCTCCATCGGCAATTGCCATCACCACCATCTCCCCAAATGATCCAGAGTTGTCACCCTTTATATGGGAGGACAACAAGTTCTTGGAAACAGGAACCATCACAGGCATTCCAGGTTGCAATTTAATTATATTGGAAACTCCCTCAGCTTGAGTGGTACGAAGAAATATGTCATGACCAAGCTTATTCTCGGGTACAATGTAGTAATTTCTCTTGTGTTGGATGTCCAGAATATGGCCCCCATATAAATTGGATGGATCTTGTCTCTGCCAATATTAGTACATCAATCATCAGCAGATAAAACAGCACCATATTGGTGCATCATTTGAAGTTTTTAAATAAAATAAAGATCCTAGATGCATGGAACAATTAGGATACGTTCAAATTACACCTTCATCTTGTGAGATTCATGAACCTGACTAAGTCTACTCCAACTTGAATAAGCTTGCAGAACTAGATTTGTATTTGAAACTGATAGATTTATCTTCAAGTCACTTGTGGAGATGATTCGAAGTTGCGAAGCCATACCATTTACTGACATGTCATACTGGTATCTGAAGAAAAATTGATATCAAGATCATATATACAAGTATGAAAAGCATCAGTTTATGCAAAATGTTTGCAGAGGAAGAAAAGAAGGGCTTCGCTCGAGCCAACCTGTCCCACCATTTTATAAAGAAAGACATTACAATGTACAAACATTATACAATGAGAAACGGTGATAAGAGTGAGAGATCAGTGGATCAGTGTACGTCTCTGGACATTCAACAAAAAAATTGAAGCAAAATACATTAGTTGTGGAGAATGGTGACCAGTCAGTCTCCAAAGAATCATACTGAAAGATTTTGATATAGCCTAAATAGCCTTGGATAAACAATCATATCAAGAAGCAAAAGTACCTTATAAAACAATCCACCTGCTCAACAAAGGGCTCCCAGCAGTCATATTTGTCATTAAACGATTTCACAATTGACGAGAAGCTCACAGATGAGTCTAAAGTGTTGGACTTGCAATGCAGATTAGTTGAAATACTATGCAAAAAAAGGTCAAACAATGGTACCTGCAAGATCCTCAAGCAAAAGGAGGAAAGTTCATCAGAATACCACAAAATAAGAGACCAGAATTTGCATGGATCAGGTTCATTTTTATTCAATCTATACATTGCAAACAAGTCATATATTGGACGTTGTCTGGATTTCTGTGAATCCAGTTCATACTAAGCCCAGGCAAAACATCCCAATGGCCCTAAATCACATCTAAAATGCACCAACTACAAATCATATTTGCAAAACGAAACCATTTGATAGTCTCACTCACCATTCCTCCATAATCATCAAACAGCGTTATAGAGAATGCCTTAATGTCTGCCTCAACCTCAAAATCAACTGAATGATTTGACCCATTTTGGAGTACCAATCTGACTGCAAATCTTTTAGGAGGCTTTCCTAACCCGCTTCTGACAAAAAAAGTTCCTACCTGGATAGTTCAGACATTGCAATCCTCAGTTGAGAGAGAGAGAGAGAGAGAGAGAGAGAGAGAGAGAGAGAGAGAGAGAGAGAGAGAGAGAGAGAGAGAGAGGTTACCTCATTTCTCAATGTCCACATGCTGAATGGTTCAGACACATATTTAAGTTCAGATGTATCCCACACACTTTCATCTGGAAATTGATCACCGATGACCATGTCACTTCTAATGCATCTTAAAGATTGGAAATCCTCGGCCCTTGGAGGCCCCTTGCTTGCAATACAACCTAAAGCAACATATCCAGGAGGAGCCCGAGGTAACCAAAACGAAATGCTTTCTATTCCTTTCTGCTTTTTGATGTGGCCAACAAGTTGGTATCCTAGAGGAACTCTTAAAAGAGCATCGTCATCATCATGAAGTGAGATTGTTGTACTTGGACGGTCAAAACTGCATGTTACGGAAGGCATGCAAGGATCCATTCGGTTAGTCAAATAACATACATGCAAAATGTTTAAGTGATTTTTATGAAAGCAAATTCCTACCCTTGTATTGCAATATCACCAAAAACGACCAGCCCTTGTCGCACAATAGGACGCCATATGGATATTTTCTTTGGAGAAGTGCTGTCCACATTACACCAAATCAAACTGAACCTGCCAATTACTTCAAATCTCCTGCCGGAAGAAATAGATACTGGCCTTTGAGAGCGTAAAGTATGTGTATCATCAACAGGAATAGTATCTTCCTCTTGATGTCTGCTGACTGGTCCAGAGGAGTTAGCATGCTTACAGAAAACCATATGCCTAAATTCGTAAGCTTTTCCAACTAGCATTTTAGTGATGGGATCTTCCGCTAAAAAAGATCCTACAGTATTATCCACTCTCCAGAATGCTTGACTTGTACATTGCCTACAAAATAGAAACCAAACAGATCACTTAAAACTGATGAGTGAGGACTGTTAAATAGTATTTTTCTTTTCTTCTTCATAGAATGTATTCAGGGTATTTTAAATTTTATTTTATTGATTTTTTCATTATTGTCTTTGTTGAGATTAATCTTTCTTTATTAGAAGAGAAAGATTCAAACTCATGTAGAACATTCAAGTGAAGAAGATGACTCAAGAAGCAGCCGCTACTTTGTTCCTTAATCTAATCTATTTATAGAACTAAAGACTAATATACCCTTACACAAATATGTTAGAAGAGAGCAAGAAGGCTGCAGTAGTACACAAGGATGGCTCTCTCCACACGCAGCAGTTTACAGTCAATTTCGATAGTGTTAGCTTATAGTTTCTGCTTTATTTTCTTAAGTAGTTGCTTAGTTACTTAAGTAGTTATTTTTAAAAGTACTTGTAAATTAGACTCATTAATGATACTTATGTAATTTAGATTAGTGTAATGCTGGTGTTTAAAAGGAGGAAACCCTACCACCAACTTTTGAATACAAGAAAAGAAGAGAGAGAGGGTGTGTGGTGGCTCCAAGGTATGCTGACTGCAGCTCCATTCCATCTTTAATCTTCCAATCTATTGTTTCTTGATTGTTTGCGTTATATTTAACATGGTATCAGAGGCTTGAAGACTAATTCCTCGCAATCACGCTCAGCCGAAGAGAAGGAAACACAGTCTTGACATGTCAAAAAGTTAGTCAAGTAAGTAAACATCATTTTCGTTCAAGATTATTACAGAAATCAAGGACAAGTTGAAAGAAGAAGTATCAACATCTAATCTTCGAAGTGACCAAAAAATCGAGTCCTTCCAAGTAACCAACATTCGGTTGGATGGACATAATAATCGGGAATGGGCAAAATCTATAGAACTTGTCCTTAAATCTAGAGGAAAACTAGGTTATATCAATCAAAATCATATGTCTTAGTGAAGATAGTAGTGAGTATGAATGATGGACAAAAGAAGATGCTCTTATGAGCTCGTGGCTGATTCAATCGATGACGCCAACAATAAGCAGAATATTTATGTATATGGAGACTGCAACATAAATATGAGCAACATTAGAAGAAGCCTATTCAAGACAAAGGAACATAGCAAAGGAATATGATATACTTAAGAAAATAAGAAAATGTTATCAAGGAAACAAATCGATAAGTGAATACTATGGAGAATTGCAACAAGTGCAGCCACTGTGTGAAAGAACGGACATGGCTCCTGAATATGAGTAGATTAAACTCAATATTCTGAGTAAGGAGGAGCTGCCATATTTGGGAGTCTATACTCTCTCCTATTGAGAGAAGAAGATAGAAAAAATCTCGAGAAACGAGAGGCAACTCAAACATAAAATATGGCATTTGCTAGAAGAAGACAAAATTTTTAGTGAGGAAAAAACCCTACTAGAGGAAGAGGGGCTGGCTGTTTCCAAAATAATGAATAAAGAAATAAGTTGTAGTGTTCGCATTATGGGAAAAGCATGATAGGGCTCTGTGGAAACAAAGAATCCATGTAGCCGACCCCATCTAGTATGGAAAAAGGCTTAGTTGTTGTTGTTCACATTATGGGAAAAGGAGACACACTCGTGATCAATGTTGGGAAATCATAGGCAAACCAACATATGATAAGGACTTTGGGAATCTACCAATAGATTATAAAGACTTAGGAAATCATATGGCAATAAATACAGAGAAGTAGATGGATCACTCATCATTTGAGGAAATGACAGAACTAAAAAGAAAACCTTCTGAAATTGAGTCAAGACTATGTGAGCAACCATCTACTTCTTCTCTCAAAAGTAAAGTGAATATTCCTACTTCTCACAGTATTAGTGGCAACTCCTTTCTTACTGAATCTAATTTTTGGGTGATTGATTCTGGGGCTACAGATCATATGGTGAGTAGTAAAAATAAGTTTATGAAGTATGAATCAACAACTACACTACAATATGTTAAAGTTGCAGATGGTTCACTAGTTCCAATGGAAGGAAAAAATTTGTGATATACATTCATAAATTTTCAATCAACTTATCATGAGTTAGTTCTTTGACTCGATACTTAAACTGTTTTATAACTTTCTCTCCTACTAGATGTATTTTTCAAGATCTGAGGACGAAAAAAACCTTTGGTCGTGGTGAGCTAAGGAATGGGCTATACCTACTCCCAGAAAATCAGCTATCAACACAGAGAAGAGCATTGGCAGCTACTACTGAGGCAGAGAAGTTGAGATTGTGGCATAGTAGATTGATACATTTAACCATTTCTAAAATAAGGGAGTTTTTCCATTTTGAAAAATTGAGTGACTTAGTCCTTCAGTGTCGATAGAGATCTGTGGAAACAAAGAATCCATGTAGCCGACCCCGTCTAGTATGGGAAAAGGCTTAGTTGTTGTTGTTGTTGTTGTTGTAGTCCTTCAGTGTGATGTTTGTCAAAGAGCTACGCACCATAGAGTGTTGTTTCCTAGTAGAGAGTCCAAGTCGTCTATTTCATTTGAGTTAGTTCACTATGATGTATGGGGTCTATGTTTAATGCCTTCTCTCGACAATTTCAAATACTTTGTTACTTTTATCGATGATTATTCAAGACTTACTTTTGTTTATCTTATGAAATCCAAGTCTAAAGTCTCATCTATCTTTCCCATTGTTCATAAACTTATTAAAACTCAGTTTGGTTATTCAATTAAAATCCTTCGATCTTATAATGGTGGTGAGTTTATTAACACTCGATTGAAGAATTACCTCCAATTGCATGGCAATTGAAAGAAAAAATAGACATATTCTAGAGGTTACAAGGACCCTTCTTCTAGAGCACAATGTTCCCAAATTTTTTAGGTCTAAAACTGTTCTCACACCAATTCATCTTATTAATAGACTACTCTCAATTGTTATATTGAGTAGATCTCCTTTTAAGTGATTAGACCATGAAATAAACCATTTCACACTATACCACGTAATTTTAGGTGTCTATGTTTTGTTGATGTACATGATCAGTTTCAGGATAAGCTAGATCCACGGGCCATTATGTGTGTATTTCTTGGTTACTCAAGTAAAAAAAGGGTGTGTACTATGATCCTAAAACACAAAAAAGGTATGTTAAACCACTCCCTATTTCCAAAGTATAGATGAGTCTCCTAACCTTACTATAGAAGAACAAGTGTTGCCTATACATATCTTAGACAATGAGGGAGTGGAAGTGAACAAGAATGGAAAAGAAGAAAAGACGATGGAAGAGAAAGAATTGAAAGTATACAAAAAGGGTGAGAGGAAGACAAAAATGACCAATCCTTTAGACTCCATGGACCAAGGGGGAGATCCTACCTTAGGCTGAAACTATAGAAGAGATGAGCTGGATATTCTTATCGCATTAAGGAAAGGTAAAAGGTCGTGCAATAAGTATCCTATTTCCCAATTCTTTGACATATGATCGGTTATCTTCAAATTATCATAGCTTTATTTAAATATTGATTGTTATCAAATTCCTAAGAACTTCTTGACAACATCGAAATATACATATTGGGTAGACGCAATGAAGTCTGAATTGTAGGCTTTGGAAAAGAACCAAACACGGGCTATTAGTGATTTACCAACAGGAAGAAAGGCAATAAGTTGCAAGTGGGTGTATACCATGAAGTTTAGATTAGATGTGACACTAGAAAGGTATAAGGCCATAATAGTGAATCATGGGTATAGTCTATGAAGAGACTTTTACACCAGTGACTAAATTCACATCCATACTGTTGAAGTTCAATTTGAATCTTGATAATTTAGTGTTAATATTGAGTTATATGTATGTAAGTGGAGTCATATGTGAAGCTAATTCATGTGTAGGTATTTATATGTAATAGGGTCCTAATGGATCAATCCATTAGGAACCAAAGTCCATCAGTTACTTACTAGGGGCAATTAGGTCATTCAAGTTAGATTAGTAGTATAAATAGTCATTAGGGTTAGGATTAGAGTGAAACGTGAATTAGAGGGTGGCAGCTGCGAGTGGCCGACCAACACTTCCTCTTGTAATCGGCTTTCATCAATAAAGAAGTATATTTTGCTGCTTAATTCCAACATGGTATCAGAGCCTATTATGGCCGTTTAGCGTCAAGCAGAGAAGAAAAAACAAAAAGAGAGACCGTGGGCACAGTGAAGAATCCACAGGACAACAAGTTCTCCCTTTTCTTGTTCATTTGAATTTGTATTTGTGTGATATTACTACGAAATCTTTATTGGATACATTTCTTGCCTTCATAATGAATCTCGTTTGACTCATCGTGAATATCCTTGGATTCGTTTGTTGATTCTTGGCTGCCAATATCAAGGTTATTGTTGTTTTTCTAACTATTGGTGAGAAGGAGATAAAGTGAGACAGTTGTTTCCTAAAAAAAATTGACTTTTAGTGTTCAACCGATTGGGGCAGATTTAAAGAAGTTCAAGTTCTATAAATATGGAAAGAGCAAAGATGGTTCATAGTAATGATCATAATTTGTCAGACAAGAGTGAAGGATTTCAAATCATAAACTTGTGGAAGAATTATCTACAATGGGCCAGATCTATTGAATTGGTTATTATGGCCAGGGGGCGATGGGATTATTTCACAGGTGACACACCTCCACCCCCAATTTCAGATCCTTTATATTCTCGGTGGTGCAGAGAAAATGCACTAATAAGTGCTTGGTTAATTCAATCCATGACTCCCTCTATTGGCATCACCTTCATGTTTCTGGAAACTGCTAGGGATATCTGGCTGGCAGTACAAGAAGCTTATTCTCAAAGGAAAAATATTGCCAAGAAATATGATTTCATAGAATAGATTCAAAAATAAAGGCAGGCAGGAAGGTCAGTAAGTGAATATTATGCAGAACTCATAGGGTTATGGGAAGAATTACACCTTCATTCTAAGACTAAATGTCAGGTTTACACGCAAGAGAGGAATGAGGAGTTTGAAGAATGTAAAGTATTCGATCTCTTATGGGGTATTTCATCAGAATATGAAGCTGTAAAGAATAATATCCTTAACAGAGAAGAGCTTCCTTTCTTGAGCACAGTGTACTCACTTCTTCTTCGAGAAGAAGACAGAAAACAGTTGGAAAAGGAAACCAAGATCAATTCGGAGACCTCAGCATTTGTAGGGAAGAATATTTATATTCCTCCTTTCGCCCAAGGAAGAGGAGGTTATGGCAGAGGCAGAGGAAGATCAGGACATACATCTAAAGAAAAGGAGAAAATGATATGTTCTCATTGCGGAAAATCCAGACATACCAAAGAAACTTGCTCGGAACTAGTTAGAAAACCTACCTATTTTCAGAATAGACCTAACAAAGCTTATTTCAGCAGTGATCAGAATGAGAAACAGAAAGCTGAAGATAGTATGACCTCATTAGCAGATACGAAAAAAGAGATTGAGTTACTAAAAGCTCGTTTGACTGAGCCACAACCTTCTGCATCATCTCACAATGATTCACAAGCGACCATAGCCCATCCATTCTCATTTCTAACTCAGGGTAATTTAAGTTCCTCTTATTCAAGAATATGGGTTATTGATTCAGGGGCTATAGATCACATGGTCAGTCGAAGAGATTTCTTTGATAACTATGAATTAAATGAGGCAAAAACCAATATTAGACTGGCAGATGGTTCACTTACTCCAATAGTGGGAAAATGAAGTATTATTACATCTTTTGACACATTAAAAAATATTTTACATGTTCCAAACATATCAGTAAACTTACTATCTGTCTTTGTTATGACTCAGGATCTAAAATGTCGTATAATCTTTGATTCCACTGGATCTGTCTTTAAGGAAATGAAGACAGGAAAGATCTTTGGTCATGATAAGATGAGGAGAGGTCTCTACTTTTGCGAGGACAATAAAGGAGCAACATTACAATCAACAATGCTTACAGAGAAACATAAGGAGGATATACCCTGGTGGCACCAGCGATTAGGCCATTTACCATTTTTAAAAATAAAGTTGTTATTACCTGAGTTTAGGGATTGTAGTGAGTTGAATTTGAATTGTGAAACGTGCCAGAAGGCAAAACACCATCGTATTTCTTTTCCTTTAAATGAAGAAAGATCTATTATTCCATTTGATATTGTGCATTCTGATATTTGGGGCCCATGTTCTACTACTGTTGTGCATGGACATAAGTATTTTGTCTCATTTATTAATGATTGTACTAGATTCACTATGATTTATCTTATGAAAACTAAAGATGAAGTGAAGGAAATTCTTTCAGTATTCTGTCAATTTGTACATACTCAATTTCAAAGGACTATAAGAGTTGTTCGCAGTGATAATGGGGGAGAGTTCATGTCTCAATCTCTTCACTCATATTTTCTACATCATGGAATTTTACATCAGACCTCATGTTCCTACTCTCCTCAACAAAATGGTGTAGCAAAGAAGAAGAATCGACATATCTTGGAAGTAGCAGGAACCCTTTTAATTGGATGTAATGTACCTAAATTTTATTGGGGTGAAGTAGTTTTAACATCAGTTTTTTCTTATAAGTCATATGCCAAGTAGAGTTCTTAATAGAAATACTCCATTCCATTCTTTATGTCCTTCCCAGAAATAATTTCATGCATTACCAAGAGTTTTTGACTGCACATGGTTCGTTCATATTTATCAATGTGCCAGAGACAAACTAGATGCAAGATCGATTAAGTGCATATTCTTGGGGTACTCTTCTACTCAAAAGGATTATAAGTGCTATGATCCTTGCAGAAGAAAGTTTTATGTTCCAATGGATGTCACCTTTAATGAAGACATACCATTTTATAAAATGCAGGAAGACCTTTCATCAAATCTACAGTCTACTCAGGTAATCCCAATTCCACCTGCTAAAATTCCATCTATGTATGAAGATGCAGAAAATAACACAATTCATCCTAAAGAAAAAGAATGGCAAGTGTATGATAGGGGTAGCCGAAAGACATTTTTTCCGCATGAGACTGTCACTCTCGATCACACGTACCATCGTGAATCAGATGTATCTCTGCCTCAGGTAACTTCTCATAATTCAAATATAGAGTTGGATGATTTACCGATTGCAATCAAAAAAGGAAAGCGTACAACTGCAAAATATGTATTGGAAAAGATGGTATCATACTTTGATTACCCAAGAGAATATAAGTTATTCGTGATGAATACAGAGAATACTTTTATACCAAGAACATATGAAGAAGCTGAACAACATCTAGAATAGAAAGAAACTATAAGAGAAGAAATTTCAGCCCTAGTACGCAACCAAACTTGGGAATTAACAGATCTACCATAAAAAAGGAAGATTGTGGGATGCAAGTGGGTATTCTTTGTAAAGTATAAAGTTGATGGGAGCATTGAAAGATATAAAGCGAGATTAGTAGTTAAAGGATACAGTCAGTCGTACGACATAGATTATACAGAAATATTTGCTCCAGTGGCGAAGATGAACACCATCAGAATTCTGTTGAGTTTGGCAATCAATAAATGATGGGAATTATGACACCTGGACGTGAAGAATGCATTCCTTCAAGGTGACCTCATGAAGACATTTAAATGGATTTACCACTTGGATACCTTAATGGACATGAACAAGGGAAGGTATGTAAACTAAAGAAATTAATTTATGGATTGAAACAATCTCCACGAGCTTGGTTTGAGAAATTTAGTGATGGAGACCGAACTTTAGGTTTCAAACAATGTATCAATGATCATACACTATTCATTAAGCAAGGTCAGAAAAATATCATGTTATTGGTATATGTTGATGATATGAGATGATACTGCAGGTATTATTGAATTAAAGAGGAGACTCAACACATTATTTGACTTAAAAGATTTGGGAAGATTAAATTACTTCCTTGGTATAGAGGTGATTCATAAAAACAATGCTTTATTCTTAAGTCAAAGGAAATATATTCTGCACTTATTGAAGGAAACGAAAATGGAGGATTGTCGTGTATGCTCAACTCCTATGGAGGCACCCAAGGAGGATGATAATAAGAGTGCAGAACCACATGAAGATATTGGACGGTACCATAAATTAGTGGGAAAGTTAATATATGTTACTATTACACGTCCGGATATCAGTTTTGCAGTTGGCTATGTTAGTTGATGGATGCACAATCCTTCCAAACATCATATGAGTACAATCTTCCATATCATCAGATACTTGAAGTCTAAAATAATGCATGGTTTGTTATACACCCAAAATTCATCACTAGACCTAAAGATATACACAGATGCTTACTTAGCTGGTTCAAAGATGGATAGAAAATCGACCTCTGGTTACGTGGTATGTTTAGGAGGTAATATTGTATCATGAAAAAACAAAAATCAATCAGTGGTATCTAGATCAAGTGCTGAGGCAGAATATCGTGCCACTGCTTTGGGCATGTGTGAAGGATTATGGGTTCTATCACTCCTAGCAGAACTTGGTTTCAGAGTGAATACTCTAGTTACCTTTTATACTGACAGTAAAGCAACTCTCCAAATTGCCTTAAATCCAGTCTTTCATGAACGAACCAAGCATAGATTGTCACTTCATTAGAGAGAAGATTACACAAGGCACTTTCAAACTCATGTATGTTATAAAGACCAATTAGCAGATATCTTTACAAAACCCGCTTCAATAAGAGGATTTTAGAAGACTCTTCATCAGTTGAGAATTACAAATCTTCAAGATTCAACTTGAGGGGGTGTGTGAAGATCAATTTTAATCTTGATAATTTAGTGTTAACATTGAGTTATATGTATGTAAGTGGAGTCATATGTGAAGCTAATTCATGTGTAGGTATTTATATGTAATACGGGTGGATCAGTTCTTGATCCATTAGGAACCAAAGTCCATCAGTTACTTACTAGGGGCAATTAGGTCATTCAAGTTAGATTAGTAGTATAAGTAGTCATTAGGGTTAGGATTAGAGTGAAACGTGAATTAGAGGGTGGCGGCTGTGAGTAGCCGACTAGCACCTCATCGTCTTCTTCTTGTAATCGGCTTCCATCAATAAAGAAGTATATTTTGCTGCTTAATTCCAACACATACGAGTTATAATTAGTATTGCTACTAAAAAAGGATGGACAATATGACAACTTGATGTGAAGAATGCATTCTTGCAGGAGAAGCTTCAGGAGGAAATATATACGTAACTACCACCTAGTTATCAAAATCCAGCAAATAATGTCTATAAACTCAAAAAGGCAAATTATGAGCTAAAACATTCGCCTCAAGTGTAGTTTGAAAAATTCAACAATAATATTATTGACTTGGGCTATAAAAAGAGTGCAAGTGATCGCCTTATTCATTTAAAGAAGAGAAAAACTAACATTGTTATTTGTAGTGACAGGGGATGATATGGAAGAAATACAAAGATTAAAGTTGGAACTCCATCGGTTGTTTGACATTAAAGATCTCGATAAGCTACATTACTTCCTTGGTATAGAAGTGGCATATTCAGGTACCGATACCTTTTTTAGCCAAAGAAAATATACACTAGATCTACTACAAGAGACTAAGATGCATGAATGTAAGCCAATTTATACATCTATAGATGTGAATCAAAAGCTACATGTTATGATGGAGGAGATAAGGTTAATGCAGTTAGATACCAACAGTTAGTTGGCAAATTGATATATCTAACAATTACACATCCAAATATTGCCTATGTAGTGGGAATTGTAAGTCATTTTATGCAAGCTCCTTCTAAGAATCATATGGATGCAATATTTCACATTCTTAGATATCTAAAAAGTACATTAGGACATGGGATAGTATATACAACACAAATGACTTATACAAATGCAAATTAGGCAGGTTGCAGAGAGGATAGGAATCCAGTTAAGGATATGTGACTTTAGTGGGAGGCAACATTGTCTCTTGGAAAAGCAAGAAATGATCAGTTGTGATAAGTCTACGACTGAAGTTGAATACTGGGTCATTGCTTCTGGCATTTGTAAGGGTAAGTGGTTGTGATCATTATTGATGAAAATCGGGTACATCATGGAAGAAACTATTTAAGTGTATTGTGATAGCAAGGCAAAAATACAGAAAGCCACTAATCTAATGTATCACGAAAGAACCAAACATATAAGAATTGATTGCCATTTCATGAGAGACTGTGTGAGTACATCAGAATTCAAACTTGAACATGTGAAGTTAGAAGATCAATGCGCTGATATGTTGACTAAAGCACTTACAAAAATCTATTGCTAAAATTATATGAAGAGTTGGGTATAATGTCAATATTTAACCCAACTTGAGAGGGAGTGTTCGAAGAGAGGAAGAAGGTTGTAGCACGACGCAAGGAAGACTCTCTCCACTTTAGCTTATAATTTATGCTTTATTTTCTTAAGTAGTTTAGTTACTTAAGTAGTTGTTTTTAAAGGTACTTGTAAATTAGACTCATTAATGGTACTTATGTAATTTAAATTAGTGTAATGTTGTTGTTTAAAAGGGAAAACCCTACCAAAAACTTTAGATTGAATAGAAGAAAAAAAGAAAGAGAGAGAGTGTGTGGTGGCTCTAAGGTCAGCCAACTGCAGCTCCATTCCTCTTCAATCTTCCAATCTCTTATTTCTTGATTGTTTGCGTTGTATTTGATAAAATACATAATTAAAAGCATCAACTAAAAAAACATAGAAATATATCTGCAGATATATGTATTCCTGAACACTCCCCTTCATGTTGAGAGGAAGATAGTGATGATTCCCAACTTGTTGAGTGTATGCACTAACCCACTTTGATTTATAGGTTTGATGAGGATATCACCACATTGATCGACAAATTTGACATAAATCAGTTTGAATGCCTTTTCAATCACTTTCTCTCTTATGAAGTGGCGATCAACCTCAATATATTGCCCTTTCATGATAGACTGGATTACTAGGAATCTGTATAGCAACAATGATGTTATAATAGAGATAAATTACACCACCTAATTTCATTCCCCAGCTTTGTGGACTTTAACCATAGTCCTTCACACACCCCTTTGAGCAATGACTCTATATTGAGCTTCTACACTAAATGTAGCAACTATAGCTTGTTTCTTGTTCTTCCATGAAACAATATTGCCCCCAATAAGTGCAATATACTGAGTGGTGAACTTTGTATCATCTAGGCATCCAGTCTAATCAACATTTGAGAAAACCTCAATATTGAGATGGCCCTTATTAGTCCATAGAACGTCACAACCAAGAGTCGACTTTAGATATCGTAATATATAAAAAATAGCATCCATATGAGCTTTCAATGGAACATGCATAAACTAGCTTACTATTGTTGAAGATTGAATTAATATTTATATTTTTGCATTATCTTTAGGAAACTAGTGAAAAGAGGGTGAAACTTTAGAGGGCAAAGAGGGCATGTTACAAATTACATTACGCTAAGAAAACTAGTGAAACTTTAGAAGCTTATAAGAAAGCAAAGAAGGAAGCAAAAAAGGCCGTTAGTGAAGCAAAAGCTAAGATTTGGGAGGACTTATATAAAAAACTCAACTCAAAAGAGGGTGAAAGAGATATTTTTAGGATAGCTAAGGCTAGAGATAAGAAAACTAAAGATCTAAATTTTGTTAGATGCATAAAAGACGAGGATGAAAAAATTCTAGTGGCAAATGATGATATAAGAAATAGATGGAAAAACTATTTTTATAATCTTTTTAATGAAAATAAAGATGTTAGTATTAGTTTAGGAGATTTAGCCAAGTCAGAAAAGTATATAAACCACAATTTCTACCGATGTATTCAAAAGAATGAAGTCAAAGAGGCTCTTAAACATATGAAGAGTGGTAAATCGGTAGGACCAGATAATATTCCTATAGAAGTTTGGAAAATACTAGGAGAAATAGGAATCACTTGGCTCACAAGACTATTTAATGAAATATGGAAAAACCAAAAGATGCCTGCGGAATGGAGAGCAAGTACACTTATACCCGTATATAAGAACAAGGGAGACATTCAAAATTGTGTGAATTATCGAGGTATCAAGTTAATGAGTCATACTATGAAATTATGGGAAAGAATTATCGAACGTAGGTTAAGACAAGTATCAAGTACAACAGAGAACCAATTTGGATTTATGCCAGGTAGATCTACTATTGAAGCGATTCACCTTCTGAGGCGTCTTATGGAACATTTTAGAGCAAAAAAGAAAGACCTTCACATGATATTTATTGATTTAGAAAAAGCTTATGATAGGGTACCGAGAGAGGTTCTTTGGAGAACTTTGGAAAAAAGAGGTATCCCATTGACATATATTAACCTTATAAGAGACATGTATGATGGTGCAAAAACATGTGTGAGGACTCATGAAGGAACGACAGACTTCTTTGAAGTTAATATTGGGTTACATCAAGGATCAACTTTAAGTCCATACTTATTTATAATGGTGATGGATGAGTTAACAAAACATATTCAAGATGAAGTACCTTGTATGTTATTTGCAGATGACATTGTATTAGTGGAGGAGTCTAAGGAAAAAGTTAATAGAAAATTGGAACTATGGAGAGAAACATTAGAAAACAAAGGCCTCCGACTTAGTAGAACAAAGACAGAATATATGGAATGTAAGTTTGATCATTTGGCTACTTCAGAGGACATAGAAATTAAAATTGGCACACATTGCATTCCCCAAAAGGAAAGTTTTAAATACCTAGGGTCAATTTTTCAAAGTGATGGAAGAATTTATGGAGATGTTACACATAGAATTAATGCAGGTTGGTTAAAATGGAGAGGAGCATCAGGTATTCTTTGTGATAAGAAGATACCATTAAAATTAAAAGGTAAATATTATAGAGCAGCAATTAGGCCTGCCATGTTTTATGGTTCTGAGTGTTGGGTAGTTAATCATCAACATGTACAAAAGATGTCTGTGACAGAAATGAAGATGTTGAGATGGATGAGTGGTCATACAAGAAAAGACCGTATACATAATGAGGTTATTAGAAACAAATTAGGAGTGGCACCAATAGAGGATAAAATGAGAGAACATCATTTAAGATGGTTTGGACATATAGAAAGAAGATCAAAAGAAGAACCAGTAAGAAGGTTAGAAAAACTAAATTTGGAAAGTATTAAAAGAGGTAGAGGACGACCACAAAAGTGTTGGAAAGAAACAATAAAGAATGATCTAGTTTATTGGGAGTTAACTGCTAACATGGCACACGATAGGGATCTGTGGAAACAAAGAATCCATGTAGCCGACCCCGTCTAGTATGGGAAAAGGCTTAGTTGTTGTTGTTGTTGTATTTTTGCATTATCTTTATGTCTTTATAAATAGAAATATACAAGTGGGTCGTATGGATCAGAATCTGATCCATTGGGAGCCGCGTATAATTAGTGTCACTAATCAAGGGTAATTTGGTCTTTCAAGTTAGAATCATGTATAAATAATGCCCTAAGTGTACTTAGTTTTTAAAGCAAGTGAATAAAGAGAGAGAGGTTGCGGCAGCCATGGAGGCGCCGACTCCTTGCTTCAGAAATTTTGTTTGTTTTTGGATGTGTTAATGATTTTCTAGCTATGTGGGTTATTTTTCTACATGGTTTCAGAGACTAATCACGTGGATTAGCGTGTGTTTGAGCAAAATTCAAATCTATAATTATCTAGAACAACGAAAAAGAGGTTTTTTGGCACAGATTTGTATTGTCCGTTTTTCAACAAGTCAGTCTATTGGACTGTTTCCAATATCATCCTTGTTCTAAAAACCATAAAAAGAGGAAGGTTACAATCAACCCTAGAGGAAAAGTATAAATTTGATCATGACCAACAAAGGCAAGATGGGAGATGGTTGTGACAACAGTTCCTTAAACAAAAGTGAGGTGCTTCAAATCACCAATCTTAAGTTAGATGGCAAGAACTACCTTAAATGGGCCAGATCCATTGAACTAGCTATGATGGCAAGGGGGAGTTGGGATTACCTAACTGGAGACATTCCCAAACCACCTAAAATTGATCCTCTTTATTCTCGATGGCGTAGAGAAAATGCATTGGTTAGTGTGTGGCTTATACAATCAATGGTACCATCGATTGGAAGCATATTCATGTTTCTAGAATCAGCAAAAGACATTTGATTGGCAGTTCAGGAGGCCTATGCTTAGAGAAAAAATATAGCAAAGAAATATGATATCATTGAGAGGATTCGTAAGTGTAGACAGGAAGGTAGATCCATAAGTGAGTATTATGCAGAACATAGAGGTTTATGGGAGGAATTACAACTTTATTCTAAAACAAAATGTCAAAGTTGCATGCAAGAGCACAATGAGGAGTTTCAAGAGAGAAAAGTGTTTGTTTTTTTGTGGGGCATCTCATCTGGATACAAGGTTGCGAAAAATAACATCTTTAGTAGAGAAGAATTTCTTTCCTTAAGTACAGTGTATTCTCTTTTACTACGGGAAGAAGATAGGAAACACCTCGACAAAGAAACCAAGATTAATTCAGGGACCACTGCTTTTATGGGCATGAATTCTTCTACCTCCTCATTTTCTAATGATAGAAGAGGATATAGAGGATATGAACGTGACAGAGGTAGATCACCACTTCTGAAGAAAGAGATAAACTGACTTGTTCTCATTGTTAAAAATCAAGACATACAAAGGAGACATGCTCGAAATTGATAGTCAGACCTACTTATTATCAGAATAGGCCCAATAAAGCCTACTACAACAGTGACCAAAGTGAAAAACAAAATACTGAAAGCAATGCAAATTTATTTGCAGACATGAAGAAAGAGATTGAGATGCTTACGGCTCGTCTGGTTGATTCACCGACTTATCCACCTCTAACGCTAATTCTCAAGCAACTATGACATATCCATTCTTATTCATGGCTAAGAGTAATGTAATCATTTCTCATTCCAGGATATGGGTTATTGATTCTGGTGCTACAAATCATATGGTTGGTAGATAAAATTTCTTTAATGATTATCAATTGACTCAAGAAAAAGTTAATATTAGGCTAGCCGATGGATCACATACTCCCATTGTTGGAAAAGGAAGTATCACTACACCTTTTCGAATATTAAAAAATGTCTTACATGTTCCAAGCATTTCAGTCAATTTATTGTTAGCTTTTTCATTTACACAAGATTTAAAATGTTGTGTAATCTTTGATTCTACTGGATGTTTCTTTCAGGAACTGAGGACGGGAAGGATCTTTGGTAAGGCTAGCGGCGAGGTCTCTATGTCTATAAGGAAGCTAAAGGAACAGCTATGCAGTCAACGGTTATTACAGAAAAGCAAAAAGAAGAACTACCTTTATGGCACCAGACATTAGGACATTTACCTTTATCAAAAATTAGGATGTCTGAATTCAGTGAACTGTGAAACTTGTCAAAAGGCAAAACACGATCGTGTTTCGTTTCATTTGAATGAAGAAAAATCCTCTAAACCTTTTGAGCTTGTTCATTATGATGTTTTGGGCCTATATGGTCATAGATACTTTATTTCATTTATTCATGATTGTACACCATATTCACCATGATATATCTCATGAAAACTAAGGAGGAAGTGAGAAATATTCTTCCCATATATTATCAGTTTGTCTGTACCCAATTTCATTACACCATTAAAACATTTCAGAGTGATAATGGAGGGAAATTTATGTCTGAATCACTTCATTTATATTTCTTAGACCATAGAATTTTACACCAAACCGCATGTTCCTATTCTCCACAGCAAAATGGTGTTTCTAAAAGAGAAAACAAACATATTCTAGAGGTGGCTAAAACTCTTTTAATTGGTTATGATGTTCCAAAATTCTATTGGGGAGAAACAGTCTTAACAATAGTTTTTCTCTTAAATCGTATGCATAGCAGGGTTCTAAATGGCAATACTCCACTTCACTCCTCATATCCTTCCCAGAAACAGTTTATCTACTACCAAAAGTGTTTGGGTGTACTTGTTTTGTTCATATACACAGTGGCATGAGAGATAAATTAGATGCTAGGGTTGTTAAATGTATCTTCTTAGGATATTCCTCTACTTAGAAAGGGTATAAATGTTATGATCCTGAAAAAAGAAGATCATATGTTACGATGGATGTTACATTTCATGAAGATAAACCTTTTATGGCAAGCAAGAAGTTCAATCATCAGATATTCATTCACCTAATGTGATCCCTCTTCCACCAATTCAAGATCAACCAGAACTTGGAAGAGAAGAAGAGGAGATGCGATCCTTTAAAAAAAAAATGGCAGGTTTATACTAGAGGTGAAAGGAAGACCTTCCTCCCGCATTAGCCTGCTACCCTAGATCAGAATCCTCACCCCGAATGAGATCTGATTTCTACTCAGGTAACTTCTCAAAATTTTGCTAGTGATCTTGATGATTTACCTATTGCACTTTGGAAAGGAAAACGTGAAAATGAAAAATATTCACTACAGAAGATGGTCTCATCCACTAAATATTCTAGAGAGTATCAGTTGTTTGTGGTGAATGTAGTTAATACTTATATTCCAAAGGCATTCGAAGAGGTAGAACAATATTGAGAGTGGAAGGCAACCAGAAAGAAGAAATTGCAACATTAGTGAGAAACGAGACCTGAAAACCAGTAGATTTACCACCAGAGAGGAAAACAATGGGTTGCAAATGAGTGTATTCAGTGAAGTACAAGGCTGATGAAAATATAGAAAGATATAAAGTCAGATTAGTGGCTAAAGGTTATAATCAATAATATGGTAATTATTATACATAAACATTTGCGCTTGTGGCAAAAATGAATACTATTAGGATTATTCTAAGTGTGGTTGTCAATTATGGCAATTGGATGTGAAGAATGTCCTTTTTCAAGGAGATCTTATGAAAGACATTTACATGCACCTACCACCTTGGTATGATGAAGGGCAAAAATCAAAGGTATGCAAACTAAATAAATCGATTTATGGTTTGAAACAATCACCAAGAGCATGGTTTCAAAAGTTCAGTGATGGTATTATGGGTTTGGGTTTTAAACAGTATGTTAGTGATCATACACTATTTATCAACTGAGGCAAGAAAACCATTATATTATTGGTATATGTAAATGACATCATCATAACAGGTGATGATACAGAAGGCATTGCTATTCTAAAAGGACAACTACATGCATTATTTGACTTAAAGGATTTGGGCAGACTACATTATTTCTTGGGAATTGAATTTATACAGAGTAAAGATTGTTTATTTTTAAGTCAAAGAAAATATATTCTGGACTTACTGAAAGAAACACAAGTGGAGGATTGCCGGATATGTTGTACTCCCATTGAAATTCCAAAAGAAGATAAAGATGAGTCAGCTGAACCATACGAAGATGTTTGTAGATATCAGAGACTGTTGGGAAAGCTTATATATGTTACTATTACAAGACCTGACATCAGCTTTGCAGTCGGCTATGTAAGTAGATGGATGCATTCTCCATCTAAGCACCACATGAGTACTGTATTTCACATCATTAGATATCTGAAGTCATCAATCACTTATGGTTTATCATATGCCCCACATTATCTCTTGATCTAGAGATTTATTCAAATGTTGATTGGGCTGGCTCCAAAGTTGATAGAAAGTCTACCTCAGGTTATATAGTATGCGTAGGAGGCAATGTGGGGTCTTGAAAGTATAAGAAGCAATCTTTAGTGGCCAAATCAAGTGCAGAGGCAGAATATTGTGCAATTGCTCTCGACATGTGTGAAGGGTTATGGATCTTATCACTGTTCGAAGAAATTGGCCTGGGGAAGATCATTCTAATTAATTTTTTCATTTATAGTAAAACAACTCTACAAATGGCTTCTAATACAGTCTTTCATGAGAGGACCAAGCATATTGAAGTTGATTATCACTTTATTAGAGAGAAAGTTTCACAAGGAATCTTCAATATTATTCATGTTCATTCCGAAGATCAGTTGACAGATATTCTTACAAAACCAGTTGCAACCAATGGGTTAAAGAAATCTCTCGACAAGTTGGGTGTTTCTAAGTCTTCAAGAACCAACTTAAGGGGTCGTGTTTTGAATTAATATTTATATTTCTGCATTATCTTTATATCTTCATAAGTAGAAATATGTAAGTGGGTCGTATTGATCCCAATGGATCAGATTGGATCACAATCTGATCCATTGGGAGCCGCATATAATTAGTGTCACTAATCAAGAGCAGTTTAGTCTTTGAAGTTAGAATCATGTATAAATAATATCGTAAGTGTACTTAGTTTTTAAAGCAAGTGAATAAAGAGAGAGAGGCTGCGGTAGCCATGGAGGCGCTCACTCCTTGCTTCAGAAATTTCATCCGTTGTTGGATGTGTTAATGATTTTCTATGTATGTGGGTTATTTTTCTACAACTATTCCCATTGCATTTGCAATGTCTAGACAAGTGATAGTAAAATAGATAATTTTTCCCACTAATTTTTGGTATTTGGCCATGTCTTTATAAAGTTCATTACCAAGATCCAATTTTTTCTTGGATTCCATTCGAATATCACTCCTTTTGCATTCTGTCATATTTGTATCTTGAAGTCAATCCATAGTATATTTCCTTCAGGTCAAGAAAACACCTTTGGAAAACAAGACTTTAATTCCCCAAAAATAGTACATTCGGCCCAAAACTTTTAGATAACAAAAACTTAGAGATTTGTCTTAAGACTAATAACCTCTTCCACATCATCTCCCGCGACAATAATATCATGATTATCATCTACACAAACAATCAAAATAGATATTTTTTCCTCCTTTTAAGGAATAATTTAGTCTACTTACAAGAGTGGCTTATCACAAACATAAATTGATTATTTGATTTGTAGAAAAAAAGATATAGCGTGTTGTAAAGATCGCAAGGTAATTCCAAGAGAAAGTTTAACTGCCTAATATCGACTTTTAGTGATAGATTTACAAGTAAAAAAATGGACAAAGAAGAAAAGAGTGCATCGAGCTATTCAAACTAAATGGTGGAACCTCAAAAGCTAAAAAGAAAGTCCTTCAAGGAGATGTTTGGAATTATGTTGGTATACCTTGTGATATGTGGAACAATATGGCTATACAAATTAGGAAAGTGGCGAAAGATGTATTAATAAATCTAAGAGAGGTGTACCGGTACAAAAAGAAGCTTGGTGGTGGAGTGAAATAGTGCAAAATAAAATCAAGGCAAAGAGGGCATGTTACAAATTACATTATGCTAATAAAACTAGTGAAACTTTAGAGGCTTATAAGAAAGCAAAGAAGAAAGTAAAAAGGCCGTCAGCAAGCAAAAGCTAAAATTTAGAAGGATTTATATAAAAAACTCAACTCAAAAGAGGGTGAAAGAGATATTTTTAGGATAGCTAGGGCAAGAGATAAGAAAACTAAGGATCTTAATTCTGCAAGATGCATCAAAGACAAGGAAGAGAAAATTCTAGTGGCAAATGATGATATAAGAAATAGATGAAAAAACCTTTTTTATAAGCTTTTTAAAGAAAATGAAGATGTTAGTAGGAGAGTTAGCCAAATCAGAAAAGTATATAAACCACAATTTCTAGCGACGTATTTAAAAGAATGAAGTCAAAGAAGCTCTTAAACATATGAAGGGTGGTAAATCGGTAGGACCGGACAATATTTCTATAGAAGTTTGGAAAATCCTATGAGAAATATGAATCACTTGGCTCACAAGACTATTTAATGAAATATGAAGAAAACAAAAGATACTTGAGGAATGGAGAGCAAGTACACTTATATCCATATACAAGAACAAATGAGACATTGATAATTATGCGAATTATCGAGATATCAAGTTAATGAGCCACACTATGAAATTATGGGAAAGAATTATCGAACGTAGGTTAACACAAACTTGTTGGTTATTCTTGAAGATCGGCACTGCTTGTTGAATGCCAGTCTAGCACTGCTTTTTGAATTGTTTTGTATGTGCTTTCGCTCTCGTTGGTTATTCTTGAAGATCGGCATTCGTGATTGAATGCCATTTGATTCTTGGAGACTTTGTGAACTTGATTCATGCAATATCAACCTTCGATCATTGATGAATATTCACATGGTATCAGAGCCTCGAATAGAAGAAATCGAGTGCATTGGAAAGCATGCTACAAGTGTAAAATTTGAAGAATCAAATTTGAGGTTAGTTCAAAATCTTTATTTTTGCACAAAAATGGAAGGGAAAAATGAGTCGTTTAGATGTATCCTAGACCCAAAGTGTTATCAAAGTTGGGCTAGGATGATAAAAATATTTTCTATCAAAAGACTTTTGGGATTACATTGATGGAACCATAAAAGAACCGATTTTGAACATTGATAGCTTGGATGATGATGAAATCATCAAAGCACATGAAAAATACAAGCTAGATTTGAAATTATGGGAAAAGATAATGCAAAAATTATATGAAAAACTTAGGAATAGGATTAGTGCTTTTGAAAATGCGTTTGAAACTTGGAAATATTTGAAAAAACTTCATTCTCAAGATGATTTCGTTTTTCAAATCGATTTAATGGAAAGAATGGTTATGCTCAAACAAGGGAACCTAAGCATTAGGGATTATCATAAGGAATTTTCGGAATTATGGACTCAATTGAGAAGTTTTGACAAATTTGGAAATCTTCACAAATTGGACGAATTTCAAGAATTTTTGGACAATCAATATTTTTTCTTGTTTATGCGTGGATTAAGAGACGAATTTGAAAACATTAGATCAAATCTTATACATAAAAACCTAGACCTAGAGGGGATTCCTTTCTAGCCGATCTTGTTATGGAGGAAACAAGATTAAAGAATATGAATGTGGCCAAAGAAGCCGTGCTTGCCGCATCAAGACCTGGAGCAAACTTGAAGACTTACAAGACTCCAAATGCCAAGAACAATGAAGGCACGTCGAAGAAGCCTATGGGACCATGACCCAATAATTATACTATTTATCATTATTGTAAGGAAAGTGGATACATTAAAACCACTTGTCCTCTACTTCGAAAAAGGGGTGGAAACGTGAGAGCCGTGGAAGAAGGAGGTGTCTTCCTCAATAACATCAAAGCCTACATCGAAGAGATTTTTAAAGAAAAAGCAAGCATCTCCGGGAATGCTCTATCTACTTCTCAAGGTATGTCTTGATTCTTAGATTCCGGTGCATCTTTTCATATGACACATAGTGAAGATGCTTTGATTGATTCTTGTGAAATTATTGGAAAACATGTGTTTACGGCCGATGGAACAAAACTACAAATCAAAAAGATCGAGAATTTTGAAAAAGAAAACTTTAAAATTCAAAATATGAATTTAATACCTAAACTTAACTTGAACTTGCTTTCGGTTGCACAAATATGTGATAATAATTGTATAGTCACTTTCTCATCCAAACATTGTGTGGTGCAGGATCACATATCGAAGAAGGTGATTGGTCAAGGCCATAGAGAAAGTGGACTATACAAAATGAACTATCTTATTATGCCAAATTTTGAGTTTTGCAATGTAGCCCAAGATGCTACACTTTGGTATAAAAGACTTGGACACTTCAACTCTAAAAAATTATATAATATTCCCTTGATGAAAACGAGTAGAGAAAAAAAAGTTTGAATGTAAAGATTGTATTCTTGGAAAAATGCATCATCTCCCTTTTGAAGAAAGAAATTATGTACCAAACAAGGCTTTTGATCTAATACATTCAGATGTTAGGGGCCCCACGCCCATTTCCTCTAAAGGAGGAGTTCAATACTATGTAATTTTTGTTGATGACTTTATACGCTTCACATGGATATACCTATTAAAACATAAATCCGAAGTATTTGAAAAATTTATTGTATTTTGTAATATGATCAAAAACCAATTTGGAGCCACCATTAAAATCTTTAGATCCGATTCGGGAGGAGAATATATGTCTAATGAGTTTCAAAAATTTATTGAAACAAATGGAATTATTCATCAAAAATCATGCACTAAGACCCCCCAACAAAATGGTCTAGCCGAAAGAAAACATAGACATATCATTGAAACTTGTAGAACCATGCTATTTGCAAGTAAAGTTCCTAAATATCTATGGGCCAAAGCCACCCAGTATATCTCATAAATAGAATGCCTTCGTCTAACCTTACAATACTTCACCTTTTGAAAAATTGTATAATCTTCCTCCATACTATGAAAGACTTAAACTTTTTTTATGTAGGTGTTTTGTGTATAAGAAAGGATATAGGTGCTTTGATCCTATAGAAGACAAATTATACGTGTCTAAGGATGTCAAATTTTTTGAGAATGATATTTATTATGCGAAACAAATCCTTGAAGAACTCTGAATCTGTTTTTCCTCAAGATTTCTTTGTCTTAGATAAAGATGATTATGACTCAGAAGATCATCAACCTATTCAAGAAAACACTGTTAAAGACAATGACACTTCACACACAACCATTGATACTCATTCAATTGTCGAACCCTTCTCCTCATATTACACAAGATGTCTTACAGAACCTAGTGAAAATCATATAGAATCTGATAGTACAAGATTAGAACCCAGGATCTCACGACCTCCTCAGCGTTTTGTGTCCTATGAATCTTGTGAACCACAACGGAGAAATTTGATTGCCACCCTCTGTCAAGTTAAGGAACCTAGGTTCTATCATCAAGCTAAAGGTATTCCAGAATGGGAAGATGCTATGAAAGATGAACTCAACGCCCTAGACAAGGCTCAGATATGGATAGTTGCACCCACACCAAAGGATAAGAAAATAATTGGATGTCGATGGGTATATAAAATCAAAACTCATAGCAACGGTCACATTTACTAAAGGTTATGCCCAAGAATATGAAATTGACTATGATGAAACTTTTGCCTCAGTAGCTAGAATGACCACAATTAGAATTCTCATAACCATTAGCGCAATTAAGCAATGGAATATATACCAACTTGATGTCAAGAATGCTTTTTTGAACGGTTACTTGAATAAAGAAGTCTACATGAGTCCTCCTCCTGGTGTCAATCTCCCTTCTGGTCATGCTCTTAAATTATAAAAGGCTTTGTATGGTCTGAAACAAGCTCATAAAGCTTGGTTTGACCGATTTGAAAGATGCATGCATTTGCATAATTTTGTGACTTGCTATACTGATATTGTATTGTTTGTACGAAAAACACAATCTGGCATTGTCATTTTGCTTTTGTATATGGATGACATGATCATCACAAGAAGTGATGAAGCAAGAATTGCTGATGTTAAACTTAAACTTCATCACGAATTTGATATGAAAGACTTGGGCTTGCTAAATTACTTTCTAGGCATTGAGATCACCAAAAATAACTCTAGATACTTTATGTCTCAAACAAAGTTTGCTAAAGATATTATTGAAAGATCTGGTCTTACAGATACTAAGATTGTTGACACACCTAAAGTCCTAGGCACCAAACTACGATCCACTAATGGTGAGAAATTAGATGATCCCACCCCTTGTCGACAGCTCATAGGTGCACTTACTTATCTCACCATTACTAGACCAGCTCATGTAGTACACACAGCAAGTCAATTTCACCAGGCACCCACTTCTGTTCATATGAGTGCTGTATTGCGCATTATTCGATACATTAGGAATACTGTCCACAAGGGGGTCTTCTTAACTTCTTCTTCATCTTTTGATTTATCTGTATATACGGATGCTGATTGGGGTGGAGACGTCAACGATAGACACTCTACGACTGGTTTTTGTGTGTTTTTAGGTGAATCTCTTATTTCCTGGAAGTGCAAAAAACATCAAAAGGTGTCCCTCTCATCCACAGAAGCCGAATATCGAGCCATGGCTACAGCTGCAGAGATTTCTTGGATCACAGCCATTCTAGCAGACATGGGAGTCCCTGTACAATGCCCTGTCATCATGTATTGTGACAACAAAAGCGCTATGTACATTGCCTCCAACAACACTTTTCATCCGAGGACAAAGCATATCAAGATGGATTGCCACTTCGTTTGTGAAGAGTGTCTGAATAAGAAGATTTCGCTTTGTTATGTCACATCTGAGATGCAACTAGCAGACTTCTTCACCAAGTCTCTTTCAGCTCCTCGGTTTCAGTTTCTGCTAGACAAACTTTCAATGTATTCTCCATAAAGTTTGAGGGGGGGTGTTAATATAACAGGGGCACGGGCCATTAGGGCCCGTGCAACCCTTGTTTGACAGAAGGACTATTAGCCGTTGAGCACAGCCCCTCATTCTCTCCATTTTGCTTCTTCTTTCTCATGTATATAATGCCTATAAATAGGCCATTCAATCAATAATAAAAGTATGCCGTCTAGCACTGCTTTTTGAATTGTTTTGTATGTGCTTCCGCTCTCGTTGGTTATTCTTGAAGATCGGCATTCGTGATTGAATGTCATTTGACTCTTGGCTACTTGGGGAACTTGATTCGTGCAATATCAACCTTCGATCATTGACGAATATTCACACTTATGACCACTTCAAGAAGTAACTGGATAGAGACCCTAAACATCGAAATGAACCAATTTAAAAAGTTATGGCTTTCGAGATTCACGATAAGAAAATGAAACACGTTGATGTTTTACTCTCTGACAAACATCACAATAAAGAATTGCATTATTAGACTTAAGAGAAATAGTGGGAATCACCCTCCTAATCTTTGACACAGGTAAGTGTCCCTAGCAATCATGCCATAATTAAAGTTATGCTTCTATAGCAGTCATGGCTGAAACAGTATGAGTTGTGGATGTCACTATAGGATCTTCAAGGATGTAGAGAAGAAAACATGACCAAAATTAGTTGTACCAGAATCTACAAACCATATACGAGAAGAAGTGGAATTACCCATTACCATTGATGAAGTCTGAGACAAAGTGGCTTGGGACTCAAAAGTAAGTTGCTCACCAAACCATGATTTCAATCTCTTAATACGCTTTAGCAATTCAGTACTAGTACCCATATTTGTGCTCTCTAATGAACTTTTTGAGATATTAGCATAGTTTACCTTATTCTTGATGTAATTGGGCTTACCAATTATATCTCAATATTGTTTCTTTGTATGGTGATTATTACCATAATAAGAGCATATCAACTTGTCTTTTTCCTCAAGAGAGAAGCTACAATGTCCTCTACCTCGAAAAACAAATCCTCCTCTCCCTCGATTAGGCTTATATTGGTTTTTCAAAGAAATGCAGTGTTCTTAGGATTGAAGACATCTTTTTCAAATCTTCTTCTATCTTCCTCTCTAAGCGTAAAGAGTACATTGTACCAAAGGAAGGTAGTTTTTCCCTTTTCACCACATTAACCATAACAGCTTGATACTCATAAGGGACTCCCCATAATAGGTTAAATACCTTGCATTTTTCAACCTCTTAACTTCTTTCTTTAGAACACATAGTGCACTTAATGCTTATATAGAATTGTAACGCATTCCATAAACCATGTAATTTTGCATGATATTCACTAATTATTTGATTTCCTTGTCTTTATTTTCTAATTTTTTCTAGAATTTCATATTTCTTTGCAATATTCTTTCTTCTAGAATAAGCTTCATATACGACCCTCCAAATATCAATAGCTAAATTTAAATACATGAATGTTCTTCCAATTGAAGAAATCATACACCGTAATATCCATGACACTAGGGCACGTCTCTTCTCAGCTGGATTGCCTTCTTCAACATGTGGCTGAATGTAAGTAAGATAATCTCATCTACCTCTTGCGAGCACAGCAAGTTCAATAGACTTGGCCCATTCTAGATAATTTATGTCATCTAGTTTAACATTTGTGATTTGAAAAGAGTCGAATTTTTCTCATAAATGGGCTTCAGAACTTGGGTATAAACCTTTCACGTATTTGCCTTGATCTGACATACTCCCTCTTCATACTCTTATGAATAAACTTCATATTATGCAACATAAAAATCACTTACAATGTACGGCAAATTGGAGACATTCCTCCAATCTGCATCAAGCCCAAAATTGGCTTCTCCTGTGTAGTCATCCCCTTCTTTTGCTTAATCCTTCTCTCTAATCCTAATCACTTATTAATACCCTATCTAACTTAATTTCCTAATCTACCCCTACTAAGAATTAACTATTTCTAGGATGACATAAGACTCAAAACGACAAACTGACATAAGACAGGACTCATTTACATGACTTGACTCTCATTACATGCCAAGACGACTTTCCTTAACACTCCCCCTCAAGTTGGGTGAAAAATGTTGATGACACCCAACTTGGATAAGGTCTCCTTTAATAGTTTGTTGGTAGCAGCTTTAGTTAAAAAATCAGCCCTCTGTTTGGAAGAATGAACATACTCCAGCTGGAATTCTTTATTAGATATCTTCTCTCTGATGAAGTGGCAGTCGATTTCTATATGTTTGGTCCTTTCATGATATACTGGATTAGATGCCATCTGAATTGCTGCACTGCTATCACAATATAAGGATATAGGATGGTTAATTGAATAACTCAATTCAGTGATCAATGAAGATATCCATTTTCCTTCACACATTGCTTGGGCTATAGCTCTATATTCAGCTAATGTCGTAGATCTTGCAACCACTGTCTGTTTTTTGCTTTTCCAAGATATAATATTACCCCCAAGTAAATTAATATATCCAGTAGTTGACTTCCTGTCATCATAAGAACATGCCCAGTCAGCATCAGAATAAAGTTCAATGTCCAAATTTAATGACTTCGAATAAAGTAAACCCATTCCTGAAGTTGTTTTGAGATATCGAAGAATTCTATACACTGCATCCATCGGATTTTTTGTTGGTGAATGCATATATCTGCTCACAATCCCAACTGCATATGCAATATCTGGTCGAGTAATGGTCAAATATATGAGCTTACCCACTAGCTTTTGATATTTATGGATGTCTTTGAACTCTTTACTGTCGTCGTTAAAAAAATTCTGGTTTACCTCCATTGGAATGTCACTAAGTTTACATTCAAGCATTTGAATGTCTTCAAGGAGATCCATTAGATATTTCCTCTAAGTCAAGTAGATACCTTTGTTGGAGTAAAGAACTTCTATGCCCAAGAAATAATGAAGCCTGCCCAGGTCTTTAATATCAAATAATTTATGAAGGTTCATTTTTAACTTTGATATTTCTTAAAGGTCATCTCCTGTAACAATAATGTCATCAACATAAACTGCAAGAATCGATATTTTTGTCCCTTTCTTGAAGAATATGGTATGATCATTGAGGCTTCTGCTGTATCCCAAACTACACACTGCTTTGCTGAATTTATCAAACCATGCTCATGGAGACTGTTTCAACCCATATATTGCTTTATTGAGTTTACATACTGTATTAGAAGATGACAAATTTCTGGTCATTCCTGGAGGTAGTTCTATGTATACTTCTTCATTTAAGTCTCCCTGTAAGAAAGCATTCTTAACATCCAATTGTCATAGTTCCTATCCCAAATTTGCTGCCATGCTAAGAAGTGTTCTGATTGATGTAAGTTTAGCCACAGGTGCAAAGGTCTCTGTATAATCAATGCCATATGACTGACTGTATCCTTTAGCAACCAATCTAGCTTTATATCTCTCCACTGTTCCATCTGCCTTATATTTAATAGTAAACACCCACTTGCATCCTGCTGTATGCCTACCAGAAGGCAACTGTGTGATGATCCATGTATTGTTTTTAACCAGTGCATTCAGTTCTTCGTCAATTGTAGCTTTCCATAAGGGACACTTAATTGCTTCTTTAAACTTTGAAGGAATCTTTTGTTTTTCAGCATTCATAATGAAGGTTTGATAGCTCTGAGAAGTATTGACATATGACATAATTAGAAATTGGATATCTTGCACATGCACGCTTACCTTTGCGAACAGTAATAGGAATCTTTAGGTCATTGTCCACTCGTACAGGAGGATCTGATTCAGGGGAAATCTCTTTAGCACATGGGTCTTCTTGAGTGTATACAATCTTTTGGTGTCCTTTCTTGTACTTCAGAATCTCTTTGGATGGCTGTTGGTTCTCACTCTGACTTTCAACTATCTCATGATACTCCCCCTCACTAGGAACTAGTAGAAGTACACAATGAGTAGGTGTAGAAGCTTCCATGGAAGGAGAATAATAAGGGGTAAGTTCGAAGAAAGTAACATCCCTGGAAACATATAGTTTTTGAAGCAATGGATCATAACATTTATAGCCCTGAAAAATACACTTATCAGACTTTGCAGCAAGTTTATCACGATGAGGAAGAGGAATATGTACAAAACAGGTACACCCAAAGAGACGAGGAACAAGATGAAATGGTTTAGAGGCTTTATTAAGAGTATGAAGAGGACTCTCCCCCTGAAGAGTATTACTGGGCATGCGATTTATAAGATAAACAACAGTAAGGACAACTTCGCCCCAATAGAATTTAGGAACATGGCTTTGAAGGAGAAGGGTTCTGGCAACCTCCAGAATATGACAATTCTTCCGTTCAGCAAGACCATTCTGCTGAGGGGTATAAGGACAGGTAGTTTGATGAACAATGCCCTGGGCTTAGAGATAGTTGGCTAACTGAGTCCCAACATATTTGCCCCCATTATCGAACCGAAGAATTTTAACAGTGGCATGGAATTGAGTATAAATAAATTTATGCACAATGGGAAAAATAGATGCAACTTCAGACTTTGATTTCATTAAGTACACGATGGTAAGTCGAGTACAATCATCAATGAAGGATACAAAATACTTATGACCAAACAAAGAGTTGACTGGACTAGGACCCCATACATCCGAGTGAATAAGTTCAAAAGGCTGAGATCGTCGAGAATCACTTAAAGGATAAGAGACCCTCTGGTGTTTTCCAAGTTGACAAACTTCACATTCAAACGGATATTTATTGGACTGGTCTCGAAACTGAGGAACAACATATGAAATTTTGGACACAGGGAGATGACCAAGATGATAATGCCAAAGACGAAGATCTGCATCGAGAGCGAGTGTGGCGGAGACACTGCAGGAGGTGAAAGGCGGAGATGAGTATTCAAGAATGTATAATCATCTCTGTAATTTACCATGTCCAAAGATTTTCCCAGTCTTCAGATCCTGAAATACACAACCAGTAGGATTAAAAGTCACACAACAATTCAATGTACGAGTTAAAGAGCTGACAGAAAGAAGATTGAGCGGAAAACTGGGAACATGATATAAGGATATAAATTTGAAAGACATGTAGATACACTGCCCTGTCCAATCATATAAGTGAAGGAACCAACTGCCAATTTAATGGGTGCCTGATCTGTAAGAGTCTGGTAAGTTGAAAAATATGAAGAGTCGCCAATCATATAATCTGTAGCCCCTAAATCAATTATCCAAGTTTTGGAAAGGGAAGGAGAGAAGTGAGTACCCGTGACAGTATGTGTAGCCTAAGCAATTGTAGCGTGGTTGGGTGGAGCAAAGGGTTTTTCAGAGAATCGCTGTTCAAGACCCTCGAGACGTTTGAGAATCTCCTGAATGCCATCAGTGCTGGGAGTAGAACTATCGGCAGAGTGGACTAATGGATTGCGAGGTCGATAGTAATCTGGTTTACCATGTAATTCCCAACAGATCTCTCGTATGACGCGATTTGCCATAATGGGAGCAGACAAGTTTATTTCTATCTTCTGAAGTAAGTCGTCCACGGCCACGTCCATGACTTTGGAGGCCCCCTCTGCCACGGAAATGTGAATTATCATCTCTAACCTGAAGTGCATGTTGATCTTGAGTAAGAAGCTGATCCTTCTCAAGATTTCGGCGGTCTTCTTTGATTAATAATGAGTAAACAATGCCCAAAGATGGAAGTTCATCTCTGCCTAAGATATTCAGTTTGACTGATTCAAATTCTGGATTTACACCCCACAATAAATCAAATACTTTCTTCTTTTCAATCGCAGCCTATCATTCAGTATAACAAGTAGAACACTGGATATTCGTATAGTAGAAGAGTTCATCCCAAAGACCACAGAGATTTGCATAGTATGTACTGATAGATCGATTGGCTTGTTTGCACTTTCTCATTCGCTCCAGAATCTCATATTCTTTGGCAACATTCTTCTTCCGAGAATAAGCCTCGGCGACAGCACACCAAATGGCATGGGCACAGTCTAAAAACATAAAAGTTTTAGCAATGGATGGAATCATGGACTGGAGCAACCACGATGAGAGTAAGGCATCTTCTCTTTTCCAGGTGGAATAAAGACTGTCAGGTGGCGTTGGAATGGAGGATTGACCCATCAAATGTTCCCATCTCCCCCTTGCTACAATAGCGAGTTCCACAGAGCGTGCCCATTCCATGTAATTACGTCCATCCAGTTTAATCGTGGTAATCTGAATATGGTCCGGTTTGTCAAAGAGACTAGAGGGTTCACCGATATGAGAAGAAAGGTCCATGCCTTTACCCTTGTCAGCCATTAAAGACGAAAGGAGAAGGAAAAAAATTGCAGCAAGTATGAGTATGCAAGCGTCACAAAACGAAGCCCACTAGGGCAACCACAAAAAACTGAATGCGGCTAAGGCTAAGGGTGGAGCAGCGGTGACAAGGAAAACCAGGCAACAAAGAATAATAGGAAGGTGGCCAAGGCTAAGACACGAAACAGAAAAAAAAAATTGACGGTGAGGGTGATGGGTCTTCTTGAGGATATGGCAGTGGGTCGAGTAGCCGCAAGTCACGTGGAGCAGGGCCGCGCAATGCTGATCGTGGATCAATAGCGGTGCAATGTCAGTGGAGTCTTCGTGACTCTGGCATCTAATATCTCAAATCTGCATGCCCGCTCTCAACACATACTTAAGTGTTATCGCACTGGAGAAAGTTGTACATGCAGGCAAAAACTGTCTCAGATTGGGATGCTTGCTATGACCTGGGGACAATTTGTTTAAGCCCCAAACATTAGTTGCTCAAAGTTCTTCCAGGAACTCCTCAATCTCAAAGAAAAAATTGCCTGACAAGAGTCTGGCACACATGGAATCTCAAAGAAAAACACGTTGGACGTCTGATACCATCTTATGAATAAACTTCATATTATTCAACTTAAAAATCACTTACAATGTACGGCAGATTGGAGACATTCCTCCAATCTGCATCAAGCCCAAAATCGGCTTCTCCTGTGCAGCCGTCCCCCTCTCTTGCTTAATCCTTCTCTCTAACCCTAATCACTTATTAATACCCTATCTAACTTAATTTCCTAATC
This sequence comes from Brasenia schreberi, assembly GCA_036023115.1. NCBI lineage: Eukaryota > Viridiplantae > Streptophyta > Magnoliopsida > Nymphaeales > Cabombaceae > Brasenia > Brasenia schreberi. The sequence continues at coordinate 8,407,604 of JAYKKT010000087.1, forward strand.
TACCCCTACTAAGAATTAACTATTTCTAGGATGACATAAGACTCAAAACGACAATCTAACATAAGACAGGACTCATTTACATGACTTGACTCTCATTACATGCCAAGACGACTTTCCTTAACACATACAACACTTCAATAATCAAGGAACACAACAAACACTGAAAATTTCCAGCACTTGAAATTTCCAGAATTGATTTCTCTATCGTACGGGTCGATTTTCTCCAATCATGAGCAACCAAATTCTCTATTCCCTCCCATCAACCTTAGATCGACACATAGACTTCTTCCACCCACCCAGGTCGAATTTACAGGGCCATATCTCTAGCAGTAGTCAGAGAAAATGTTGAAAACAGAGGATGTCGAATGTTGTCCAACTACCTAAAAAACAACTCAGATAGATTTGATTCCTAACACCGATCTGCCTTCGATCCACCATGAATTTGAGCTCCATGACCTTCTAAACACTCCGGAGAGCCATCGTCACAGGTGTGACTATGATTCTAACAATCAGAATTGCAACAGAAATCTACAAGACGCAAAACAAATTAAAAAAATCTTGTTTTTTTATTTTTTCCGTAAATGCACCTGTTAAATCTGTTTTCTGGCGACTTTTTCTCCTCGACCAGCCGTCGTGTCTCATCTTGAACGTCCCCTAGATGCTCTGATACCATGTTGAGATTAATCTTTCTTTATTAAAAAAGGAAGATTTAAACACATGTAGGGCATCCCATTAAAGAAAACAACTTAAGGAGCAGTCACCACTTTATTCCTTAATCCCTCTTAGGGTTTCTAATATATTTACAAAACTTATATATAAGGTTTTATAACTTGAAAGACTAATATATCCTTACACTAATACATGATTCAAACTATCAACTAAAAACAAACATAGAAATGTATCTGCACATATATGTATTCCTCAACGGTCTTGACCTACCAGGAAGTGCCCCAGTGTGCAACAGCTAGATTACTAACAGTTTCCCAGTAGTCTAGCCGTTGCCTCCCTAGTAGGTTTTACCATTGTAATTTGTTAAGGTCTAGAAAAGGGTGATCACTCTCTTGTATACTCTAAGGCTGTCATCAGCAAATATACGAGAGAAATCAAGTGTATTTCCGTGTATTACTGAGTTCTCTAATAAAGGCAGTTTTGCCTAACGACTGAATATTGAGCGTCAGTCTTGGAGAATCTCAAGTCAACATAGTCACCAGTATTAGTGACTGAAGCTGCTGCCACTCTAGGGCGTCTGATTACAAAGACCAAGTTACCGATGAAGTAGTTACCTATCCATGAAAGTGAACATCATACAATCTTTAAGTCCACAGGTTGATACCAACTTCTCCATGATGCATAGTACTGAAGATAGAGAAGGCTGGCTTCTACCAGAAGAAGCAATACAACCCAATGCAACATAACCTGGTGGTGCAACAGGGAGCCATATGGAGCAGATATTTTCTATTCCTTCAGAGTCATCATTCTGCGATATACTTTCCTTATCAGGCTTATGAGTAAGGACCTTTTTGCTTTCAAAACGTCCATCTGATGGCACAGATGACCAAAGGAGCTTGAACGACAAAGGCCTTTTGACTCTTGCAAAGTTAGTATTTACAGCAATGACTCCTTTTGTTGGTGGTTCATTCCTACAAAAAGAAAATGGCATCAGTGAAAATGTGCTAACTTACATTCAATAAATCAAAATATAACATTTTCCGTATTCAGTGCTCACAATGGTGTCAAACAGTCACATAAAACAGCAAAACCTGGTGGCGCACGAGGTCTCCAGAAGGCATATGTTTGGTGCCTTTGCTCATCTACAAAGAGCAGGTAACATTTTATAGTCGATGCTGATATAATTGTTCCAAAGTATAAAACTGCATTGAAGAAATATATAACCGTATTGCAGAAACAAAGCAAGTACCATGAACCACTCCAACTCGGTCAAACTGAGAACATTCTATGCTGACTTCCTTAGATATCCTCAGAAAGGCGACAATGTCTTCCTCCACACCCAAAAATAATTGCAGAATACTGAACGAGAAATTCATTACAATGTCTGAAATGCTCAAGGAAATGTTGGTCTTCCCAGAGGCCTTAGAGAATGTTATGGAGGAATTGAAAGGCTCAATAACCCTGATGCCATTACTTTCCATAGTCAACCCAAGTGTACTTGCATTCATTTCAATGTCATCATTTCTCATGGTGATTCTGAAATAGAAACAAATATGCAGTTGATGAATCATGAACTAGACAGATGACATTAAAATGTGTCATGTATCATATTAAATGTAATATCTCCTACCATACTAAATGTAATATCTCCTGGTTCCTTTCTATTATAAAGCATATCGTGGACCAGTCATTCTGGAAATTCCAATAGCTAGCCCAACTAGCCATCGAACTGCTCCAGCGGCTAGATGGACTAGACAGTTCGTCTTGTCCACATCCTGCCCTTTACTCTTTCTCTATAAATTGAGGACCAATTCTTCTTGTATTGTGAGGCTAGTCTAGCTTGTTGATGAGATTGTTACAGATTGAATTACTTGAATATTTGGCTAGTTTAGCTTTTCATTATCCATCTCATCTAGCCACTCGTCTCATGTTTGTGAAACTGATCATTCAGGATATCAACGTTCATATGTTAGTGCATAAAGCTTTGATTTGCACACACAACAATGACTTTGTTGGAGCTTATTGACATCTTCATATGTGTGCTCAATTCAACTGCCTGGACTATATTATTTGATGACTTCTTGTCATCTCACACTATCATGAGCGGGGCTACTGAGCATCAATAAACCAAGCATTATCATGTTTTAATAGGACGCACTTCTATAATAATCTTAGGATTGAATATGTAGGGAAATAATCTTAGGAAACAGAGAGTAAAGCCCAAAGGATCAAATGCAGAAAGAATCACACAATTATACAAAAGATTTATGTGGATCGAGAGAGAAACTACCACTGTATGGCCACAACAGGAAAACTCCAGTATATGATTAATCATGAATTACAAGACAAAAGCCACTTTATATATCTAGGGCATCACTCAGAAATTGACCAAATTATAGTGATACATTGGGTACACTAGAAAATGCGAGTGGCCAGAAAGTTGTGGATCGGTGTGCAGTATGAAAGAGTAAACCAAGCTCAACATCTCCACCATATAATGGCTACACTCCAGGGCATAGTGCCTTCTGGCTAAAACTCATGCATGCAGGTTTTTGTTTGACTAATTTTACTTACTTAAATGAGCATTTTGAATGGCATTATTTCCGTGTACCAGATGATTTTGACAATCACCAACCTTTGATGTATTGTGCCTACTGAATCACTGATACAAATTATGTTTTTGACAAATCAATAAACATAGAACATGTACCTACAATTCGATTTAAGTAAAAACAACAAATACGATGAAGTTGAATGCTTTTATTAGGATCTTGGTGCATACAAGTGTAGCAAGCAAATTTTCCAAATAAGTACACAGGGAAAGTACCGAAATGTAATGCAAGTAAAGCAACGAGAGGTGGGTTACCACTGAAAAGACCAAGTGAAGGCGCAGAATACCACTAGAAAAATGCTTTGGCAATTGAAGTGACATATCAATGCTCAGAGAAGGTAATGAGAAAATTACCGCCCAGTGGCATAAATTTTAGAACCTTGGGATCTGTTCCTAAACAAACCAGAAAAGGGAATCTGAAGTGTGATAAAAGGATATATATCAAGCTTTGTCCCTAGAAACTATATATTATGCAGTTTCAACGATACCAATCACATCAAGACTCAAGAAAAGCTGGCACAAACACTTTGAAGATGCTCAAATTAGAATCCTCAATCAGGGCATTGAAGGACAAGTGCAACCTGGTACAAATGATTTAACCTGACCTGCTGAATAGATCCAACTGCACGTGCAACAGCTTGGTTGGGAGTGTTGAAAGTTCTCCAACAACTTTTGATGTGGTGTAGAATGTAAGTTCTGGACCAACAACCTAATGAAATGCATCCTATATCAGGTGAATCCAGATAGTGAACTGAAAGCATAGTCTACAAAAAGCGGTTTTATAGTGGACAAACACATATACTCATTTTCTTACTCAGCTATTGGTAGATATTCATTAAGAAACTCAATCTACAATCTAATAATTAATATTTAATAAAAAAACAATTGAAAGAAAAATTGAAAGTAAACACATAGAAATGGGTCATTGACCTGATTTTAATGGAACCTGTCAAAGTGAACCATCTTAGTCGAATTTTAGACCCAGATACTTGTTCTGCCATAGTCCCATTAGTACAAACAACTTCGAAGATTTGGACAAAACGGGCAAGTGCCTCTTCTTGCAGTTATTGATTAAAGGCAATCCCAGTGGTTACAGCACAAGTGTCACCCTCATGGCAACGAACATCCAAAAGTGTGTGAACATCACACTAGCACAAAAAAGCCAGCAAATAAATCACTTCCATTTTTGAAAAATTTAAGCGGAAGATATCCGTAGAGAACTTGAGACCTATATTTCCCAATGACAGCTGTCATTCTGAAATCAATGCTAATAACCCATACTTTTACATCATTATAAAGTCATTTCCTCTTCATATTTATGAAATTAGAAGCCTGTTATACATGAAATTAGATGCAGACAAGATTCCGTCCTATACTATAAGAAACAAGATAAGGCTTAGAAACAAGAACAAGAAATTTGTTCTTGTACATGATGTCTCTTCCTTCAGTCTATTTACCACTTTCAGCAGAATTCCACCCTAATGGTCAACATACTCAAAACACCACAAGGCAATTACCTTCTATATACTTAATGTTAAAAATGTATGATGTATGGTGTGAACAGCAAGCCAGTTTTTCTCTATTTCTCTGGTTGTAATGAAGGGGTCCAGCTATGAAATTCTGCGAATTATCCAGGTATCAAGTTAATGGGCCATACTATGAAATTGTGGGAAAGAATTATCAAGCGTAGGTTAAGACAAGTATCAAGTACAACAAAGAACCAATTTGGATAATAAAAGATACCTGAGGAATGGAGAGCGAGTACACTTATATCCATATATAAGAACAACGGAGACATTGAGAATTGTGCAAATTATCGAGATATCAAGTTAATGAGCCATACTATAAAATTATGGGAAAAAATTATCGAACGTAGGTTAAGACAAGTATCGAGTACAATAGAGAACCAATTTGGATTCATGCCACGCAGATCTAATGTTGAAGCGGTTCACCTTTTGAGACGTCTTATGGAATAATTTAGAGCAAAAAAGAAAGACCTTCATATGATAGGGTACCGAGGGAGGTTCTTTGGAGAACTCTGGAAAAGAGAGGTATTCCATTGACATATATTAACCTTATAAGAGACATGTATGATGGTGCAAAAACATATGTGAGGACTCATGAAGGAACGACAAACTTCTTTGAAGTTAATATTGGGTTACATCAAGGATCACCTTTAAGTCCATACTTATTTATAATGGTGATGGATGAGTTAACAAAACATATTCAAGACGAAGTACCTTAGTGTATGTTATTTGCAGATGACATTGTATTAGTGGAGGAGTCTAAGAAAAAAGTGAATAGAAAATTGGAACTATGGAGAGAAACATTAGAAAGCAAAGGCCTCCGACTTAGTAGAACAAAGACAGAATATATGGAATGTAAGTTTGATCATTTGGTTACTTCAAAGGACATAGAAATTAAAATTGGCACACATTACATTCCCCAAAAGGAAAGTTTTAAATACCTAGGATCAAATTTTCAGAGTGATGAAGAATTGATGAAGATGTTACGCATAGAATTAATGCTGGTTGGTTAAAATGGAGAGGATCATATGTACTCTTTGTGATAAGAAGATACCATTAAAGTTAAAAGGTAAATATTATAGAGCAGCAATTAGGCCATGGGAAAAGGCTTAGTTTTTGTTGTTTGTAATGAAGGGGGCTCATCAACAAGGGGTCCCAACGACTAGTAGCCTTTCTGCTTGATGTTGGCTGCCCACTCTTAATATTTGCAGCTCTCCTCCATAAATACTCTTCCTTGTATACAATATTAACTAAGCCTTGGTAGCTGATTAATGAGATTACATTCAGTGTTTATTTAGTTGAGTTATTTTACTGTGATTTACATCATATTTGAAATTATCTATAGTTTGAAATTATCTATAGTCACATTAGTGGTAGATCTCTTATGAACTCGTCATTCCATAAAGCACTAGAGGTATTGTTTCCTTACATGATATCAAAGCCCTAATCGCATTTTAAACTGCATTGAGAAGGAGGCCACATCTCAGAAAGCATCCTCAAAGGAGAGAAGACACTTAATTCTCTTGTAGACTGCTTTCTCATCGAAATTAAAGAAAAAAGTGACCGTTGTGGATGGGGAAGTAGATCAAACTTCTATTCTCCTTGCAATTCAAGACAAGATGAAGCAACTTGAGGTTTAAGTAAGGAAAAAAACATCCATTAGTGCGGTACGCTCCACCACCGCCCATAGAATACAAATCCATAACTACTTAGAATACAGGGTCTCTTTTCACATGATGAGTGATAGAAAAACTTTTAAACACATGTAAAAGAACCTTATTACACATGCGTCTTTACTGCCAATGGAACAAAATGGGGCATTTTCAAAATAAGATTTCTTGGTTTCAAAGGTAAGTTTGGTTTCAAAACTAAATTTGAACTTATTTTCTGTGTCTCAAATTTTGGCAAGTCAGAAAAGTATATAAACCACAATTTCTACCGACGTATTCAAAAGAATGAAGTCAAAGAGGCTCTTAAACATATGAAGGGTGGTAAATCGGTAGGTCCAGATAATATTCCTATAGAAGTTTGGAAAATACTAAGAGAAATAGAAATCACTTGGTTCACAAGACTATTTAATGAAATATGGAAAAACCAAAAGATACCCGAGGAATGAAGAGCAAGTACACTTATACCCATATATATAAGAACAAGGGAGACATTCAAAATTGTGTGAATTATCGAAGTATCAAGTTAATGAGCCATACTATGAAATTATGGGAAGGAATTATCGAACGTAGGTTAAGACAAGTATCAAGTACAACAGAGAACCAATATGGATTCATGCCAGGCAGATCTACTATTGAAGCGATTCACCTTTTGAGACGTCTTATAGAACATTTTAGAGCAAAAAAGAAAGACCTTCACATGATATTTATTGATCTAGAAAAAACTTATGATAGGGTACCGAGGGAGGTTCTTTGGAGAACTCTGGAAAAGAGAGGTATTCCATTGACATATATTAACCTTATAAGAGACATGTATGATGGTGCAAAAACATATGTGAGGACTCATGAAGGAACGACAAACTTCTTTGAAGTTAATATTGGGTTACATCAAGGATCAACTTTAAGTCCATACTTATTTATAATGATGATGGATGAGTTAACAAAACATATTCAAGATAAAGTACCTTAGTGTATGTTATTTGCAGATGACATTGTATTAGTGGAGGAGTCTAAGAAAAAAGTGAATAGAAAATTGGAACTATGGAGAGAAACATTAGAAAGCAAAGGCCTCCGACTTAGTAGAACAAAGACAGAATATATAGAATGTAAGTTTGATCATTTGGTTACTTCAAAGGACATAGAAATTAAAATTGGCACACATTGCATTCCCCAAAAGGAAAGTTTTAAATACCTAGGGTCAATTTTTCAGAGTGATGGAAGAATTGATGGAAATGTTACACAGAATAAATGCTGGTTGGTTAAAATGGAGAGGAGCATCAGGTATTCTTTGTGATAAGAAGATACCATTAAAATTAAAAGGTAAATATTATAGAGCAGCAATTAGGCCTGCCATGTTTTATGGTTCTGAGTGTTGGGCAGTTAATCATCAACATGCACAAAAGATATCTGTGACAGAAATGAAGATGTTGAGATGGATGAGTGGACATACAAGAAAAGACCGTATACATAATGAGGTTATTAGAAACAAATTAGAAGTGGCACCAATAGAGGATAAAATGAGAGAACATCGTTTAAGATGGTTTGGACATATAGAAAGAAGAATAAAAGAAGAACCTGTAAGAAGGTTAGAAAAACTAAATTTGGAAAGTATTAAAAGAGGTAGAGGACGACCACAAAAGTGTTGGAAAGAAACAATAAAGAATGATCTAGCTTATTGGGAGTTAACTGCTAACATGGCACATGATAGGGATATGTGGAAACAAAGAATCCATGTAGCCGACCCCGTCTAGTATGGGAAAAGGCTTAGTTGTTGTTGTTGTTGTTTATAAGAGTGGCTTATCACAAACACAAATTGATTACTTTATTTGTAAAAAAAACATAGAGCGTGTTCTAAAGATAAGCTAATTCCAAGAGAAAGCTTAACCATCCAACATCGACTTTTAGTTATGGATTTACAAATAAAAAAATGGATAAAGAAGAAAAGAGTGCATAGAGCTATTCAGACTAAATGGTAGAACCTCAAAAGCGAGAAAGAAGATATATAAGGGCATTTTGGTTATTTTCTATTTTACAACCCATTATATAAGGGCTAAAAGTTTGTATTAGGGTTAAGAGGTTGAGATTAAGAAAGAGAGAAAGAGAGGGGGGGCGACCTCCATTGGAGGTCTGCCCCCTCCTCTGTTCTCCCATGTTTTTCCTCTTCAATGTGTTGTTTGATCTTCCGCTACGCTACTCCCGAATTCCAACATAGGTTCTGTTGAAGATTATATATTTCAATAATTTGTGTTTATGCATTGATCTTTTGCTCTAGTGGCTGAGGTTTGAAAGGTTCAAACTCACAAGTATAAGTTTTCCCTCATCTTGAATTTCTTGACCATGGCAAGGCATAGGTTTTGTTGAAGATTACATATTTCTGTAATTTGTGTTTATGCATTTATCTTTTGTAATTGGGTCTTACGGATCTCATTGGATCAGAATATGATCCATTGGGATCTAAGTATCATTAGTTTTACTAATCAGGGGCACTTCCATCTTTCAAGTTAGAAACTTATATAAGTAATGCCCTAATAAGAGAGAGAGGGTGTGGCAGCCCATGGAGATGCCGACTCCCACCTTGCTTCCCATTGATGTTGTTTCTTCTTGATTTGTCTTTGATCTTATTTGGGTTGTTTCTCAACACGGTATCAAAGCCTAATCAGTGAGATTAGAGCATTCCTACGGTGGATTTGAGGAAGAGAAGGCGATCAAAACAACGTGGATTGATCGCAGTCCAAAGAAACTTAAATAAGGTCAATCATATTTCAAAAAGGGTTGATTCTGAAAAGCTTTTTCAACAAAACAAAAAAGGAATTACAGAAAAAGAAGAAAATTTATATTTCAACCCTAGAAATAGAGGAAAATCATTGTGATTGAAAGAGGGAAAATGGTAAGCTATGGTGAGAATGTTGGTTTTGACAAAGGGAAATGCTTCTAAATCACAAATCTAAAGATGGATGACAAAAATTACCTCCAACGGGCTAGATCTATCAAACTTGTTGTGATGGCAAGGGAGCGATGGGAGTACCTGACTGAAGATACTTCAATGCCCGATATTTATAATCCTTAAAACTCAAGATGGCGTAGAGAGAACACACTCATAAGTGCATGGCTTATTCAATCTATAACACCATCTATTGGCAACACTTTTATGTTCCTAGAGTCGGTGAAAGGCATCTGGTTAATGCTTAAGATGTATATGCCCAAAAGAAGAATGTTGCCAAGTACAATATTATCGAGAAGATTAGAAAATGTAGACAGGGAGGAAGGCTTGTGAGTGAGTATTATGTTGAACTTCGTGGATTATGTGAGGAGGTGCAATTTTATTCAAAAACAAAATGTCAAAATTGTATGAAGGAACGAAATGATGAATTTAAAGAACGAAAAGTGTTTGATATTTTATGGGATATCTCTTAAGGGTATGAGGCGACTAAAAATAATATCCTCTAGAGAGAGGAATTTCCATATGTAAGTACAATATACTCTCTACTCCCACGTGAAGAAGACAAAAAATACTTAGAGAAAGAAGAAAAAATCAAACAAGAAATTGTTACATTTGTGGGCAGGAATACAACAAATTCATCAAATACTCGCGGTAGAGGTGGATATGGTGGTAGAGGCACAAGCACAGGCAGATCAGATGAAAAAGACAAGTTGACCTGTTCTCACTGTGTAAAATCAGACACACAAAAGAGACGTGTTTGAAACTCATGGGCAGGCCTAACTATTTTCAAAATAAATCAAATTAGACCTATTTCAGTGATGAAAGTGAAAAACAGAATATGAAAAGGAGGCAAATTCATTGGTTGAGATGAAGAAGGAAATTGAAGACCATAAAGCCAAAATAAATGAATCACAAATTGCATCAACTTCTACTATCGATTCTCAAGCTACCATGGCCTATCCCTTCTCTTTCATGGCATTAGGTAATGCTCTCTCATCTAATTCCAGGATATGGATAGTTGATTCGGGGGCGATTAATCACATGGTTGGCATGAGATAATTTTTTTATGATTATGAGTCAATTCAGAAGGAGATTGACATCAAATTGGCTAATGGATCCAACATTCCGATTGCAGAAAAAGGAAGTATATGTACATATTTTGGGATTCTAAAAAATGTTTTACATATTCCCAACATTTCAATTAATTTGTTATCAATCCATGTCTTGGTTAAAGAGTTGAATTGCCTTATAACATTCAACTCTACTTCTATATTTTTCAAGAACTGAGAACGGGGAAGATCTTTGGTGAGGATAGCATGAGGAAGGGACTCTATGTCTTTAAAGAGACCAACAAAATTGTAACACAATTTATCTATACTACAGGAAAAAGAATAAAGATAAGATCTTATAGCATCAGAGACGGGGACATCTTCTACTTTCTAAAATTAAGATGATATTACTAGCATTTTCTAGTTATAGTGATTTGATTTTACAATGTCAAACTTGCTAAAAGGTCAAACACCATCTTATGTCGTTTCCATTGAATGAAACTAGAACTTCAAACAACAACAACAACAACAACTAAGCCTTTTCCCATACTAGACGGGGTCGGCTACATGGATTCTTTGTTTCCACAGATCTCTATCGTGTGCCATGTTAGCAGTTAACTCCCAATAAGCTAGATCATTCTTTATTGTTTCTTTCCAACACTTTTGTGGTCGTCCTCTACCTCTTTTAATACTTTCCAAATTTAGGTTTTCTAACATTCTTACAGGTTCTTCTTTTGATCTTCTTTCTATATGTCCAAACCATCTTAAACGATGTTCTCTCATTTTATCCTCTATCGGTGCCACTCCTAATTTGTTTCTAATAACCTCATTATGTATACGGTCTTTTCTTGTATGACCACTCATCCATCTCAACATCTTCATTTCTGTCACACACATCTTTTATACATGTTGATGATTAACTGCCCAACACTCAGAACCATAAAACATGGCAGGCCTAACTGCTGCTCTATAATATTTACCTTTTAATTTTAATGGTATCTTCTTATCACAAAGAATACCTGATGCTCCTCTCCATTTTAACCAACCAGCATTAATTCTATGTGTAACATCTCCATAAATTCTTCCATCACTTTGAAAAATTGACCCTAGGTATTTAAAACTTTCCTTATGGGGAATGCAATGTGTGCCAATTTTAATTTCTATGTCCTCTGAAGTAGCCAAATGATCAAACTTACATTCCATATATTCTGTCTTTGTTCTACTAAGTCGGAGGCCTTTGTTTTCTAATGTTTCTCTCCATAGTTCCAATTTTCTATTAACTTTTTCCTTAGACTCCTCCACTAATACAATGTCATCTGCAAATAACATACACCAAGGTACTTCATCTTGAATATGTTTTGTTAACTCATCCATCACCATTATAAATAAGTATGGACTTAAAGTTGATCCTTGATGTAACCCAATATTAACTTCAAAGAAGTCTGTCGTTCCTTCATGAGTCCTCACACATGTTTTTGCACCATCATACATGTCTCTTATAAGGTTAATATATGTCAATGGGATACCTCTTTTTTCCAAAGTTCTTCAAAGAACCTCCCTCGGTACCCAATCATAAGCTTTTTCTAGATCAATAAATATCATGTGAACGTCTTTCTTTTTTGCTCTAAAATGATCCATAAGACGTCTGAAAAGGTGAATCGCTTCAATAGTAGATCTACCTGGCATAAATCCAAATTGGTTCTCTGTTGTACTTGATACTTGTCTTAACCTACGTTCAATAATTCTTTCCCATAATTTCATAGTATGACTCATTAACTTGATACCTCGATAATTCGCATAATTTTGAATGTCTCCCTTGTTCTTATATACGGGTATAAGTGTACTTGCTCTCCATTCCTCGGGCATCTTTTGGTTTTTCCATATTTCATTAAATAGTCTTGTGAGCCAAGTGATTCCTATTTCTCCTAGTATTTTCCAAACTTCTATAGGAATATTATCTGGTCCTACCGATTTACCACTCTTCATATGTTTAAGAGCCTCTTTGACTTCATTCTTTTGAATACGTCGGTAGAAATTGTGGTTTATATACTTTTCTGACTTGACTAAATCTCCTAAACTAATACTAACATCTTTATTTTCATTAAAAAGATTATAAAAATAGTTTTTCCATCTATTTCTTATATCATCATTTGCCACTAGAATTTTTTCATCCTCGTCTTTTATGCATCTAACATAATTAAGATCTTTAGTTTTCTTATCTCTAGCCCTAGCTATCCTAAAAATATCTCTTTCACCCTCTTTTGAGTTGAGTTTTTTATATAAGTCCTCCCAAATCTTAGCTTTTGCTTCACTAACGGCCTTTTTTGCTTCATTCTTTGCTTTCTTATAAGCTTCTAAAGTTTCACTAGTTTTCTTAGCATAATGTAATTTGTAACATGCCCTCTTTGCCTTGATTTTGTTTTGTACTACTTCACTCCACCACCAAGCTTCTTTTTGTGCTGGTACACCTCCCTTAGATACCCCTAACACATCTTCGCCACTTTCCTAATATGTATAGCCATATTGTTCCACATATCAGAGGGTGTGCCAACATAATTCCAAACATCTCCTTGAAGGACTTTTTGTTTAAATATATCTTCTTTCTCACTTTTGAGGTTCCACCATTTAGTCCGAATAGCTCGATGCACTCTTTTCTTCTTTGTCTATTTTTTTATTTGTAAATCCATAACTAAAAGTCGATGTTGGGTGGTTAAGCTTTCTCCTGGAATTACCTTACAATCCTTACAACACGCTCTATCTTTTTTTCTACAAATAAAGTAATCAATTTGTGTTTGTGATAAGCCACTCTTATAAGTAATTAAATGTTCATCTCGTTTTTTGAAGATTGTATTGACTATAAAGAGATCAAATGACATAGCAAAATTTAAAATCTCCCTACCTTCCTCGTTTATATCCCCATAACCAAAGTTTCCATGAATCCCTTGATATCCTAATGCCTCTTTACCGACATGTCCATTTAAATCTCTTCCTAAACAAATCATCTCCCTTTGTGGAATCTTTTGAAACACCTTATCTAACTCTTCCCAAAAAACTGTCTTTCTACTATCTTCTAGTCCTACTTGGGGTGCGTAAGCACAAACTATATTCAAAACCTCTACTCCTAACACTAATTTCAATGTCATGATTCGGTCACCATATCGTTGTATGTCTACTACACTCTCCTTTAAATCTTTATTTATGATAATACCAACTTCGTTTCGGGCCTTTTCTTTACCTGAGTACCATAATTTAAAACCTGTATCCTCTATCTCCTTTGCTTTTTCTCCAACCCATTTTGTCTCTTGTAAACATAGAATATGAATCTTTCTCCGAATCATAGTATCTACCACCTCCATTAGCTTACCCGATAATGTTCCGATATTCCAAGAACCAATACGAATCTTATTATCTAGGACTAGCTTCCTTACCCCCCGCATCCGTCCATAATCAAAATGCGGAGACCCTCTCTGAAAATTTTTCACTACATTCGGGCGGCAATGTAGCGGGACTAACTTCTTTACCCACACCCGTCCATGATGTGGGAACCCTCTCTGCAATTGATTCACTACATTCGGGCGAAAATGTAGTGGCCCTTGCTTACTTCTTACTGCATTCGGGCTCTGCAGCACGTCGCTAGGCGGGGACGCCCCAAAGCAATGCTCATAATTTTTGTAATCCATGTTGTAGAAATCCGACGAAGTTTTACACTGGCTGTCGGAAGCCTAACACAACCCTCCTTTATCCGGGCTTGAGACCGACAATGCAAGGGTGATCCCTTACATGGGCGGAGTTAAACTAGAACTTCAAAACCATTTAAAATTATTCATTTTGATGTTTGAGATCCATGATCTACTAATTCACTGCAAGGTTACAAATATTGTGTTTCCTTCATAGATGATTACACTCGATTCACTATGGTCTACCTCATGAAAACCAAAGATGAAGTGAAAAATATCCTTCTTTGTGTATTATCAATTCATCCCATCAGAATCATCCGTAGTGATAATGGAGGAGAATTTATGTCTCAATCTCTACGTTAATATTTTTTGAGTCATGAGATATTACACCAAACATCATGTCCATATTTCCCACAGCAAATGGGGTTTTGAGAGAAAAAACAAACATATTTTGGAAGTTGCAAGAACCTTGTTGATTGAGAATAATGTCTCTAAAAGTTATTAATGTGAAGCTGTCTTAAATGTTTTTTTTATAAACTGTATGGCCACTAATGTCATTAATGGTGATTCTTCTTTTCACTCTTTATGTCTTACTTAAAAACAATTTCATGTACCATTAAGAGTGTTTGGATGTACATGTTTTGTACTTATTTTTTGTAATACTAGAGACAAGCTTGATGCTAGAGCATTTAAGTGTATTTTCTTGGAATACTCCTCCACTCAACAGGGATATAAGTGTTATGACCCTGAGAAGAGGAAGTGGTATATCACAATGGATGTTACATTTCATCAGAACTCACAAAACTTTGATGCCGATGGGAGTAAGTTAACAAATTCTCCCAATTCCATTATCTTACCGATATTGCCTGTGGAAGAAAAGGATGAACAGGCAACTGAATCTCCTCAAGAAAGAAAGAAAGTGGCAGACTTATTCAAGAGGAAAAAGAAAGATAGTCCTACCAAATCCTATTGCTACCCTCAACCAAGCTATGACTCCTGAATCAGTTCTGATAATTACTCATGTAAATCCTTTGATCTCTCCTAGTATTTAAGATGATTTACCTATTGTTGTTCAAAAAGAAAAAGAGAGAAGTAGCGAAATTGTTGTGAAAAACAAGTTGACATTAGTGTTAGAGTCTAGGTTGTAATATGTTTTTTTATGTATATAATAATAGTCGTGTATGATTTGGATCCTAATGGATCAGATTCTGATCCATTGGAATCCAAACTTTATTAGTTACTTATTAGGGGTAAATTAGTCTTTTAAGTTAGATTAGTAGTATTTAAAGAGTCTTGTAATTAGGGTTAGGTAAGTTAATGAAATTGTGGATAGCAGGAGTGCAGGGGATGGCTGCCTATGGCGGCGACCTGCATCCCCTTGTAATCCTTTGTGATTCAAATCTTCTTCAATGAATAAAATGTTCGATTTGTATGCATAAAATCTACATGGTATCAAAGCCTATCACGGCTATTTCTCGCCGAAGAAGATCAAGGGAAGTTGCGGGAAAACAGTGCCAAAAAAGATCCCAGGTGACAGATGTTTTTTTGTTTATCGTTTGTTCATTTCCTCTCCAAAATAGAGAGGTGCTGTGTAAAGGGTATTAGAAGTTATATCGCTGGCCAGATTTTATCAATATCTCGCACTCTCTTCTTCGTGCGTTAAAGGAGCACAGTAGGATCTACTATTTCCTGCAACTTGGGAAATAAGAACAGTTTTTTTTAACACGTTTTTTGAAGGTATTGTGAGGCGGTGGAACACATTTTGCCCTTTATTACTGATTTGACTACAACAACAACTAAGCCTTTTCCCATACTAGACGGGGTCGGCCATAATCTGCTTGAAGAAAATTCAATCAGTTGCCCTACTTAAGACCATTAGAACACTAAATCGTGTTCTTATAAGAGGACCAGATTGTGTGCAAAGAGTGCACACGGCATATGTGAAAAATTCTTTTTACTTTATTGGTGTAGTTGACTTACGGCACAGAATATCACCATCTTTTTTTTTAAGAATTGATATCTTCTCATCTAAATGGAAAGAACAAAGATGGCTGATGGAAACGACCATAGTTCTATAGACAAAGGTGAATCATTTCAAATTAGAAATTTGAAGCCGAATGGAAAAAATTATCTTCAATGGGCTCGTTCAATTGAATTGGCAATCATGGCCAGGGGGCGTTGGGATTACTTAACTGGTGAAGTAACTCAACCCTCAAGTACAGATCCTTTTTATTATAGATAGAGAAAAGAAAATGCACTGGTGAGTGCTTGGTTGATTCAGTATATGACACCTTCTATTGGCAGTACCTTTATGTACATGGAAATAGCCAGAGAGATATGGTTAGCAGTACAGGAGGCTTATGCTCAGAGGAAAAACATTGCAAAGAAGTATGATCTTATAGAAAAGATTAGGAAGTACAGACAGGGAGGAAGAACTATCAGTGAGTACTATGCAGAACTCAGAGGTTTGTGGGAGGAATTACAATTCTACTCCAAAACCAAATGCCAGAACTGCACACTTGAGCGCAATGAAGAATTTGAGGAACGAAAAGTATTTGATCTTCTTTGGAGAATTTCTTCTGAATATGAAGCAGTTAAGAATAATATTCTCAGTCGAGACGAGCTCCCAACCTTGAGTTCAGTATATTCTCACCTACTTTGTGAAGAGGACAGAAAACAACTAGAAAAGGAGACCAAAGTGAACATATCAGAGACTTCAGCATTCGTAAGAAGAGGTACCTCTACTCCCACCTTTCCTAGGGGGAGAGGAGGTTATGGACGAGGCAGAGGTAGATCTGGGACCACTTCTGAAGACAAGGATAAGTTACTCTTTTCACATTGTGGAAAATCACGTCATACGAGGGAAACATGTTGGAAATTAGTTGGAGTACCTACTCAATTTCAAAATCAAAATCGATCCAACAGGGCTTACTTCAGCAGTGATCAGACAGAAAGACCAAGGAATGATGATAGTACAACCTCATTAGCAGAGGTGAAGAAAGAAATTGAACTTCTTAAAGCCAGACTAACTGATTCACAATCTGCATCTACATCCTCTCACAGTGATCCTCAGGCCACGGTGGCATATCCTTTCTCTTTCTTGACACAGGGTAATACTAACTCTTCTTCTTCAAGAGTTTGGGTTATTGATTCAGGTGCAACAGATCATATGGTCAGTCAAAGAGCCTTTTTTTATGATTATGAATTATCTCAAGGCAGCCTTAATATCAAACTCGCAAATGGCTCCTACACTCCTATAGCTAGAAAAGGGAGTATTACTACTTCTTTTGGTATCTTACAGAATGTTCAGCATGTTCCAAATATCTGAGTCAACTTATTATCTGTTTTTGCTATGACTCGAGATAAAAAATATAGTATAATATTTGATTCTACTGGGTGTTACTTTCAGGAGGTGTAGACGGGGATGATCTTTGGACAGGGTAGTGTGAGAAGAGGCTTATATTTCTGCGAGGATCATAAAAGAGCGACACTACAATCAATCGTGTTCACCATAGAACATAAAGAGGATATATCTCGATGGCATCAAAGACTACGATATTTACCATTATCTAAGCTCAGAATGTTACTACCTAAATTTAAGGATTGTAATAATTTGTTTTTAAGTTGTGAGACTTGCCAAAAGGCTAAGCACCATCGTGTTTCTTTTCCTTTAAGTGAAGACCGATCTATTATTCCTTTTGAGATTGTTCATTCAGATATTTGGGGTCCTTGCTCTACTACGTCTGTACATGGATATAAGTACTTTGTTTCATTTATTGATGACTGCACTAGATTCACAATGATATATCTTATGAAAACCAAAGATAAAGTGAAGAATATTCTCCCAATATACTGCCAATTTGTACACACTCAATTTCAACGCGTTATAAGAGTTTTCCGCAGTGATAATGTGGGTGAGTTTATGTCTCAATCTCTTAATTCTTACTTTCTAGCACAGGAAATCTTACATCAAACTTCATGCGCCTATTCTCCACAACAAAATGGAGTTGCAGAGAGAAAGAATAGACATATACTAGAAGTTGCAGGGACACTTCTCATTGGATGTAATGTACCTAAATACTATTGGGGTGAAGCGGTTTTGACTGCAGTCTTCCTGATAAATCGAATGCTTACCAGTGTCCTTCAGGGTGATACTCCATTTCATTTATTTTGTCCTTCTCAGAAACAGTTTCATTTGCTCCCAAGGGTGTTCGGTTGCACTTGCTTTGTACATGTTCATCGTGGATTGAGGGATAAGTTAGATGCTAGATCAATTAAATGTATCTTTCTGGGATACTCTTCCACCCAAAAAGGGTATAAATGTTATGATCCACTCAGAAGAAAGCTGTATGTTACGATGGACGTTACATTTCATGAAGATACTTTATTTTACAATTCATCAGAGATTAAGCCTTCATCTATGCAGACTCCCTATGTCATGTCACTTTCACCAGCAGAAGAACATCGTATACGTGATGAAGAAGAGGAAAATATACCATCTTCTCAAGCAGAAAATATAAAAGTATATACCAGAGGGGAAAGGAAGGTTGTTGCTCCTCAGCTATCAATTATTCCTGATCATAATCTCATTCCAGAATCAGTTCCACGTCAGATTCAGGAAGTCTCTCAATATTCAAATGATGGATTGGATGACTTGCCTATTGCTATCAGAAAAGGAAAACGAAAAACAACGAGATATTCTTTGGAGAAAATGGTATCTTACTCTAATTATCTCAGAGAATATCAAGTGTTTGTTATGAATGCAGACTCTACTCTTGTACCAAGAACATATGAAGAAGCAAGACAGCACCCACAGTGGAAAACAGCAATGGAAGACGAAATTGCAGCCCTTATAAGAAACAACACGTGGGAACTAACAAATCTGCCCACAGGACGGAAGACAGTGGAATATAAGTGGGTATTTGCTGTAAAGTATAAAGCTGATGGCAATATTGAAAGGTATAAAGCTAGACTAGTAGCTAAAGGATATAGTCAGTCATTTGGCATAGATTACACAGAAACATTTGCTCCTATTGCAAAGATGAACACTATTAGAATTATTCTGAGCCTAGCAGTTAACAGAGGATGGCAATTATGGCAGTTAGATGTTAAGAATGCATTCCTTCAGGACGACCTTCTAGAAGACATTTATATGGACTTACCTCCTGGGTATAATAATGAACAGAGGCAGAACATGGTTTGTAAATTGAAGAAATCACTTTATGGGCTGAAACAATCTCCACGGGCATGGTTTGAAAAGTTTAGTGATGGAGTCATGAAGTTGGGTTTTAAGCAATGTGTGAGTGATCATACACTCTTTATTAAACGTGATCAGAAGATCATTGTATTGCTAGTATATATGGATGACATTATTATTACAAGAGATGATGCTGAAGGTATAATTCATCTAAAGAAGAGACTGAAGGCATTATTTGATCTGAAAGATTTAGAGAGGTTGCATTACTTTCTGGGAATAGAAGTAATTCATAAAGATAATGGTTTATTCTTAAGTCAAAGGAAATATATCCTAGACTTACTGAAAGACACGAAAATGGAAGATTGTTGAATATATTATGTTCCTATGGAAATCCCTAAAGAAGATACTCTTAAGTCTTTGGAACCCTACGAAAATATCAGTAAATACCAGAGATTAGTAGGAAAACTGATATATGTGACTATCACGAGATCAGATATCAGTTTTGCAGTTGGATATGCAAGTAGGTGGATGCATAACCCTTCTAGATATCATATGAGTATGGTGTTTCATATTATCAGATATTTGAAATCCTCACTCACATACGGCTTGCTATATACTCCACAACCGACACTGGATATAGAAATCTACTCAGATGTTGATTGGGTAGGTTCGAAGACTGATCGAAAGTCAACATCCGGCTATGTAATACGTGTAGGAGGGAATATTGTGTCATGGAAAAGCAAGAAGCAGTTTGTGGTAGCCAGATCAAGTGTAGAAGCTGAATACCGAGCTATTGCTCTAGGTATGTGTGAGGGACAATGGATTATATCACTCCTAAAAGAAATTGGATTCAAAGAACACTCTCCGATCACATTTTTTACGGATAGTAAAGTTGCTCTACAAAAACCACAGAATCCCGTTTTTCATGAAAGAACTAAGCACATTGAGATTGACTGCCACTTTATCAGAGAAAAGATTTCCAAAGGGATTTTCAATCTTGTTCATGTTCGTTCTGAAGATCAACTGGCAGATATCTTTACCAAACCAGCTTCAGTCAACAGCCTTCAGAAAGCATTGTCACAGTTTTATGTATATAATAATAATCGTGTATGATTTGGATCCCAATGGATCAGATTCTGATCGATTGGGACCCAAACTTTATTAGTTACTTATTAGGGGTAAATTAGTCTTTTAAGTTAGATTAGTAGTATTTAAATAGTCTTATAATTAGGGTTAGGTAAGTTAATGAAATCGTGGACAGCAGGAGTGCAGGGGATGGCTGCCTATGGCGGCGACCTGCATCCCCTTGTAATCCTTTATGATTCAAATCTTCTTCAATGAATAAAATTTTGATTTGTGTGCATAAAATCTACAGAAATATCTTATTCATAACATGGTATCCTATTCTAATTATCCAAAAGAATCTCAGTTGTTTGTGATTAATGCAGACAAAGCTTATATTTCAATGACATATGAAGAGGCCGAAGAGCCTACCTACAGAATGAAAGGAAGCTATGAGAGAAGAAATTAAATCTCTAGAAAAAAATCAAACCTGAAAACTTACAAGTTACCACTAGAGAGGAAGACCATTGGGTGTAAATTAGTGTATACTATCAAGTATAAAGCAAATGAAAATATAGAAAGATACAAAGTCAGGTTGGTGTCCAATCCTATCGGATTGATTATACAGAAACCTTTGCACCAGTTGCAAAATTAAATACTATCAAAATTCTCCTAAGTGTGAGTTAATCAGAAATGGGACTTATGGCAGCTGGACGTGAAGAATGCATTTCTCCAGGGAGATTTTCCCGAGGATATCTATATGGACTTACCGCCTGGTTATGATCTAAAGATTGAGCCACATAATGTATGCAAGCTGAAGAAATTGATTTATGGCTTAAAACAATCACCTAGAGCACAGTTTGAAAAATTTCGCGAAGGTGTTCTTAACTTGGGCTTCAACCACAACACTAGTGATCACACATTATTCATTAGACAAAAAGAGAAAACTATTCTTTTAGCTGTATACGTTGATGATATTATCATTACAGACAATTAATTAAAAGAAATTATAAATTTACAGCAAGAGCTACACATACTATTTGACTTGAAAGACTTGGGAAAGCTAAAATATTTTTTGGGCAATGAAATTATTCAAAGTTATGGTTGTTTGTTCTTAAACCAGCGTAAATATATTCTGGATCTGTTAAAAGAAATAAAGATGGAAGATTGGCATATATGTATTGTTCCCATCGAAGCTTAAAGGAGGCGGTTGGAGACTCTGAGAACCTGTATGAAGATCTAGGTAGATATCAAAGATTAGCTGGGAAACTTATATATTTTACCATCACAAGACTATATATAAACTTTGCAGTAAGCTATGTTAGTAGATGGATGCACTCACCGTCTAGACACCACATGAATATGGTGTTCCATATTATCATATACCTAAAGTCATCTATTACTCATGGTTTATGCTACTCTCCTAAGTCACCTAAAGTCAGTTGATCCATTGGTATCTAAGTATCATTAGTTTTACTGATAAGGAGCATTTCCATCTTTAAAGTTAGAAACCTGTATAAGTAATGCCCTAAGTGTAATCATGTAATGCTAAGCAAGAGAGAAATAAGAGAGAGAAGGTGCAACAGCCCATGGAGACACTGACTCCCTCCTTGCTTCCCATCGATGTTGTTTCTTCTTGATTTGTCATTGATCTTATTTGAGTTATTTCTCAACAGGTTCCGCGTGGGGTTCACCACACAAATAGGCAGGTAGTGGTTTACTATCAGGGGGATTCTCCAACCAAAAAACTAATGCAACCAAGAAGGACGTACAATTGTCTTTCAGGGCACAAATGTAAAATCTGGTGACACCTCTAAGAAAGTAACATGATGAGATAAAATGTGGTGCCTCCAACATCTCTCTCCACCTTTTTAGCAAGTTCTCTTACTCAAATCACCATCCTGATTTGCTGAAAATACTCTTCGAAAAAGAAAAACAGGAGCTGGTTATTAGACGTTTTTTTTCAGGAATCGATACCTAAAGAATAATGCAATCAATCTTCACAACCGCACCTACACATTCCAGGCTCTATAGTGATTTCAGAAAATGAGGACTCCTCAAAAACCAAATGTCTTTGCACAATGCTCTGATACGACATAACAGTGGTTTAGTGAGTATACACATACATATACATGTATATACACACACATATACATGTGTGCATGCACACACACATATACTTGTTATTAGGGTTTCTATGAGCAAAACCAAAGAAACACATAAAGGCCCAATATTTACTATTTACATAGCATATACAACATAAAAGTTGGATATAACATGCCCTTAAACTACTAAATTCCTTACACATACAACATATTTACGAGCTGGTCAAAATCCAAATTCACCATTTTACAGTGGTTACTTTTTTTCTTACTTCGAAGTGAATATACACGTATTGTGACGTGCCTGGTTTTCAATCAAGAAACTAAGACATGGTATAAATCTTACTCAGAGCATCATAGAAGGACGTTTTTTTCATTCAACCAACTCTTTGACATGGTCGAGACTGACTCCCAGTAGTGTACTTAACGTCGTTAATTTCCTTCATGAAAACACAAGCAACAGAAAAGGATTTGTTGCATACCTGCAGCTCAATGACAAATTCGGTCAATGAACTATTTCTCTGAGCAGGAGCCAATGCATGATGTTCTGCACCACTAGAATTGTTCTCTGCAGCAACCTGCGCTTTCTGGAGATAGACATGATCATCAAGTGAAGCTGAATACCTACTGTCAGTTCCCAACAGTAAAGATGAGTCCAAGTATTCACCATTCTGCAGGAAATGATTTACACAAGAGAAGGGTAAAGTAAAATGAATGCTCTCAACTTCAAAAGTAATGGTAACCCCAAAAAAGAACATTAAAACAACCTTTATAGTGACATTCTTGAACTGCAACCACTTCCCATTTCCCACAAATATTACGGGTTCATGACTAGGTTCAGACAAATCGACTCCATTCCTATCCTTTAGGGATAGAAAACCACCTTTGCCATCATATATAAAATGATGAAATCTTTCATCATCAACAACTAAAGGTCTCTGAGGTGAGAGTGAGAATTCCTCACATGACTGAAAGTAAACTGGTTGATCAAGTACAACTGCACCAACCATATCCAAGGAGCCAGCATCTTCATTGGATATGCCACTGAGAACATCAGGTACAAAAAACTCTACAAGAGCAAGTAAAAAGTCAAGCACAACGAGCAGCTGAGGCCTCTGAATACAAAGAGATACAGCAGTCACAGATTTCTGAAAGTTGATGTCAACAATAAGCATTGTTGAAGCTGGTACTGGAACAGTAATATTCTCTGATATTCTATTCCCTGATTCAGATTTATATTTCCAAGCAGGAGCCTGCACTAGCTCCGTCACTGTAGACTCCATGACGTCAGATCCTCCAATTGCAAGCTTAAATTCCTCTTTGGTCCCATCACGGTCATCAATAACAGTAAAACGCTTGAGCGTTGCGGAGACAGAGGTTTCACCTGATGCGCTTGATTTGTACATGAGAGATGCACCGTTTATCTGAAATATAAAGATCAACAGTATCTAATGCAACTGCACACTCCAATACTAACAATGTTGAAAGCTCCAATTGTATGGATATCAAATAATCATATGCTTTTGTGTATACAAATGGAGTACTCAGAATGGGACCCACTGAAGCTAACCAGGATAATTTTTGTGATTGACCAGGTAACATTAAATATCATAGGGAAAGGAAATTGCAACACTCTGAAAGGCAGAGGAACTTAACCAGATGAAGAGAACCTTACCTGGAAAGTGGCAAGTTCAGCATCCCTTGATGCACCAGAATGCAAGCACAACTCGACAAAACCTACAGAGACAAAAATCTTCATGCAAGTCCATTCACCTTGAACCTGAGAAGACAATCTTCCAGCATTTGACATGTCCACGATATTCCGATCCAATGCCACGTCCGTCTTTCTACTTGCATGACCAAGTGCAGGAACTAGGTTAGGAGTCTCTGAGATATTTGATGATGCACATTCTAAAATAATGTTGTACTCCCTATTTGACAAAGCAGCTTTAAGCTCCCCCATCTGTGGATTACATGACATATATCAAACACTGTAACTTTCAATCTTTATTTGTAAAGCAATACATATTGCAATATTTACCTTGATAGAGACTTCGGTTTCAGGAATTTGATGAAGAAGATCTCGGAGGGATCTCCTGATAACAATAGATATTCCTTTGATATCTTTGACGATATTTTCACCAGATCGTTTTCCTGTCCCAACTGCCACATTTATGCCTTTGATCTACATTGGCAAAACACATAACAAAATTACGACATATATACAAAAGATATGTAAAGGAGGGTACTGAACAGAAAGATGCCCTACATCTGGCAAAGGCTAGGTACATCTTCCGAAAAAATGGACTTGCAATTATGTTCATCATAATAGGAAAACTACAGAACTCCAGAGACCAGTGGAATGTCCCAAAGCATAGAATCAAGCCAGTAATGAGCATAACATCTCAATATCCTTTTCAGGAGATGAATAAACCAGCACTGTGGCAAGGTTTCAACAGATTCTGGCACACTTACTTCATGCGGAAGATCTAAAAGCCTCAACATTATTTCATTACTTAATCAGATTAACCAATTTTCTTCAAGGTGTTCTCTATACTAAGAGACCATATATGAGCCAATCTTCATCATTATTCCCTTAACTTGCAAAGTCAGCCACAAAACCGAACTCTAAATAAGTATGAATGCAAACCATACAATAAAGCTGCAGAAACAAAATTAGTTGGCCTTTTAGCAATATGCAAAATTTGGAACATTTTCTCACTTTTGCCAAGTTCTATAAAAGCTAGATGCATTATTTTAATACTGGAAACTTTTAATTTCATCTTTAAATTAAAAAAGAAATTCCTTTAACCACCAAGAACTGAAGCCAAGTACGATTTCTAATTGTACTTGATAAATGGAAGTACGACCAAACAGAAGACTTGGACCTGCCGAACTTTTTCCATACATGAATAACAGAAAAATGGCAGTCACAGCCAAGCTATAGTTCCAGTTAATGCATTGCCTTGAGAAAGGAAAATAACATCATGAGAACATGAACAAACCTCGAGTGTCAGTATCTCTAAATGAACAGCACCTACGTCATTCTTCTTTCCAAGGTACCAATGGAACTCATTTTGAACGGTAACGTGAGGAACATCCAACTTTAGGAAGCTGAAGTAAAGGTCAAAACCACGTTCTGAGTAACAGCATAACATAGCGTAAGAGCATAACCTATAGTGTAGCGTAACTTATATAGCACACAGCGTAAGCTATTTACAAATGTATAATTTTTTCCAAAATTAACAAAATTTATGCAAAAATGCTTACAATATGAATAGAGCATGAAGAAATCCATAGCATATGAAAATCTTAGTTGCAAGAAATCACATTATTCACATTAAATAGTAACAAGTACAGAGTTTTTATTTAATAATCAACAAATAATTTATTCCAAACTAAGATTGCAATCATATCACATGAAAAAACAAAGTGCAATGGAAATAAAATGGTATACGTACCTATTCAGCATTATAGGAACATCCTATCAAGATATGGGATGTTAAAGTGCAAAGATTCCATGTTCTTGATAGGTTTCCCATATTTGCATAATGGTTCATTCCATGAGATCGGGAAAAAGGAACTCAAACAAAAGGACCGAAACAACTATATACAGATGTGCAAGACACATAATCCAAGTCATACACATGTAAACGGATCCCAAAAGAACACAATCAAACAAGAAGGCATGTTGAAAGTCCAGACACCCAAATGCCTTGACTCACAAGCAAACCAAAGGGGCTTTTAAGAAGGGATAGCTGATGCCACCACGGCCACTAGAACCAAGGGCCACCCGGGCCTTTAGAGAACGGCTTGGGCCCCTCCCAATGGCTATGAGATGTTGTGTTCTCTTTCATCCATAAATCATTGTTGTTCGACACGTATCGTATCGTGTATCATACTTTAATATTAAAAATTTAGTAAAAATCTAAAAAAAAAATTCAGAAATTTTTTTTTAGAAAAAATTAGAAAAAACCTGATAATTGCAAAGAATATATATAATGCAAAGTTTAGTACATATTAATCACTCACCAATGAACAATTGAAAAAAAAATTACATATTTTGAAGCAAAAAATGAAATACATTTACATTCACATATTGTAATTAGGATCATCAATTAAATAATCTTCATCTTCTTTTTGTTGAAGATCCTCACCACCTTCTGCTTCAAAATCAAATTTTTCATCTCCTTGATAATGTTGTTCTCCTCCTTCCAAATTAATCCATCCAATGTCTTCTTCAGTTAGGAGTGCATTTTCTTTGTTATCTTCCATAATTCACTCCTCTCATATACCAAAATTAACAAACTATTATCTTTGTACATGTAGTTGGCACATTTGCTCATTTTCAAATGTGAGCAAAACGATGAGCTTCGATTCTTTGATTATTGAGTCTATGACACCCCAGCGATGTCAAATTGTTACTTATGATATCTGTTAAGGAAAGTCATGCAGTGTAAGGAAATTTGGGTCGTGTAAATACATATGCATGTCCCATGTCATTTTGAGTCTCATGTCACTTTAGATATAGTTAATACTTATTAGGGCTATAGCACAAGCTACGTGTGAAGGAAAATAGATATCGTCATTGATTAGCGAATTGGGTTATTCACTTAAACATCCTATACCTCTATATTGTGATAGAGGTGCAACAATTCAAATGGCATCTAATCCTGTATATCATGAAAGGACCAAGCATATAGAAATTGACTGTCACTTCATCAGGGAGAAGATATCTAATAAAGAATTCCAGCTGGAGTATGTTTATTCTATCAAACAGAGGGCTGATTTCTTAACTAAAGTTACGACCAGCAAACTATTAAAAGAGACCTTATCCAAGTTGGGTGTCATCAACATTTTCCACCCAACTTGAGGGGAAGTGTTAAGGAAAGTCATGCAGTCTAAGGAAATTTGGGTCGTGTAAATACATATGCATGTCTCATGTCATTTTGAGTCTCATGTCACTTTAGATATAGTTAATACTTATTAGGGGTAGATTAGGAAATTAAGTTAGACAGGGTATTAATAGCTAATTAGGGTTTAGTTAGAGTAAGACAAGAAGAAAGTGGATGGTTGCACTGTGAGGGCAGATTTTGGGCATGATGCAGTTGCTGCATATTGTAAGTTCTTTCTATGTTGATTAATAAAGATTTATTCTTAAGAATATCCTCTTTTTCTCTTCCTGGAGACTAGCTTTTTAACTAATGCATGAAGTGGTTTGAAACAGAAGGATGACGGATGGATGTTGTGGGTCAAAATTAGGTCATCTTATTACTTCTGAGTTGCTTGATCGAAATGGGAATTTTCGATGTGTAACTATGATGACATGCTCACTTCACAGGCTGAGCTAAGCCTCACACATGCAGATCAAGTTCAACTCAATGAAAGTCTGTAAGGTGAATCTTAAAATAGTGAAGTTGTGAAATGCCCAGTCAATGAACTAAGGCAACCAAATTGTTTTTCATTGTTTGCGATTTCATGAAATTAGAAACTGATAGCACAAATATACCTAAAAGTTAGGCATCAAAAAGGAAAATGATTTTGTCACAATTGTTATTTTTTTATAAATTATTCTTATTCAATAAAATTTTTATAAAGTAACCTCATTTAATATGTTACACGCATGCATCTTGCAATCTCAAACGAGCATACCTGAGGATGTCTTGGGGAGAAGTGAAGAGAGGCGAACACATGCTAGAAACCCACAAAAAAAATTGCACAAAAAAGAATTTTGCAACAAATTTTTTTTTGGTCGTATCGCTGTATCGTACGATATCTCCGCCCATGTAAGGGATCACCCTTGCATTGGGGGTCCCAAGCCCGGATAAAGGAGAAGGGTTGTGTTAGGCTTCCGACAACCAAAGTAAAACTTCATCGAATTTTTATAACATGAATTACAAAAATTATGAGCATTACGTTGGGGCGTCCCCATCTAGCGACATGCTGCAGAGCCCGAATGCAGTGATACGTAAGTAAGGATCACTATATTTTCGCCCGAATGTAGTGAATCAATTGTAGAGAGGGTTCCCACATCATGGACGGTGTGGGTAAAGAAGCTAGTCTTAGATAATAAGTTTCGTATTGGTTCTTGGAATATCAAAACATTATCCGGTAAGCTAATGGAGGTGGTAGATACTATGATTCGGAGAAAAATTCATATTATATGTTTACAAGAGACAAAATGGGTTGGAGAAAAAGCAAAGGAGATAGAGGATACAGGTTTTAAATTATGGTACTCAAGTAAAAAAAAGGCTCGAAACGGAGTTGGTATTATCATAAATAAAGATTTAAAGGATAGTGTAGTAGACATACAACGATATGGTGACCAAATCATGACTTTGAAATTAGTGTTAGGAGCAGAGGTTTTGAATATAGGTTGTGCTTACGCACCCTAAGTAGGACTAAAAGAGAGTATAAAGACAACTTTTTTGGGAAGAGTTACATAAGGTGATTCCAAGGATTCTACAAAGGGAGATGATTTGTTTAGGATGAGACTTAAATGGACATGTTGTTAAAGAGACATTAGGATATCAAGGTATTCATGGAAACTTTGGTTTTGGGGATATAAATGAGGAAGATAAGGAGATTTTAAATTTTGCTATGGCATTTGATCCCTTTATAGTCGATACAATCTTCAAAAAACGAGATGAACATTTAATTACTTATAAGAGTGGCTTATCACAAACACAAATTGATTACTTTATTTGTAGAAAAAAAGATAGTGCGTGTTGTAAAGATTGCAAGGTAATTCCAAGAGGAAGCTTAACCACCCAACATCGACTTTTAGTTATGGATTTACAATTAAAAAAAATGGATAAAGAAAAAAAGAGTGCATCGAGCTATTCAAACAAACTGGTGAAACCTCAAAAGCGAGAGAAGATATATTTAAACAAAAAGTCCTTCAACTAGATGCTTTAAATTATGTTGGTACACCTTGTGATATGTGGAACAATATGGCTATACATCTTAGGGAAGTGGCGAAAGATGTGTTAGGTGAATCGAAGGGAGGCGTACTAGCACAAAAAGAAGCTTGGTGGTGGAGTGAAGTAGTGCAAAATAAAATAAGGCAAAGAGGACATATTACAAATTACATTATGGTAAGAAAACAAGTGAAACTTTAGAGGCTTATAAGAAAGCAAGGAAGGAAGCAGAAAAGGACGTTAGTGAAGCAAAAGCTAATTTTTGGGAGGATTTATATATAAAAAATCAACTCAAAAGAGGGTGAAAGAGATATTTTTAGGATAGCTAGGGCTAGAGATAAGAAAACTAAAGATCATAATTATGTTAGATGCATCAAGGACGATGATGAAAAAATTCTAGTGGCAAATGATGATATAAGAAATAGATAGAAAAACTATTTTTATAAGCTTTTTAATGAAAATAAAGATGTTAGTATTAGTTTAGGAGAGTTAGCCAAATCAGAAAAGTATATAAACCACAATTTCTACTGACGTATTCAAAAGAATGAAGTCAAAGAGGCTCTTAAACATAGAGTGGTAAATCGGTAGGACCAAACAATATTCCTATAGAAGTTTGGAAAATACTAGGAGAAATAGGAATCACTTGGCTCACAAGACTATTTAATGAAATATGGAGAAACCAAAAGATACCCTTGGAATGAAGAGCGAGTACACTTGTACCCATATATAAGAACAAGAAAGACATTAAGATTTGTGCGATTTATCGAGGTATCAAGTTAATGAGCCACACTATGAAATTGTGGGAAAGAATTATCGATCGTAGGTTAAGACAAGTATCCAGTACAACAGAGAACCAATTTGGATTCATGCTAGGTAGATCTCTGTTGAAGCGATTCACCATTTGAGACGTCTTATGGAACATTTTAGAGCAAAAAAAAAAGACCTTCACATGATATTTATTGATCTAGAAAAAGCTTATGATAGGGTACCGAGGGAGGTCCGTTGATGGCGTTTGCCTAAGCCGTTGGGAGGACTCATGGAGGGCTACCAAAGAAGCGTAGAGGACATCTTGTTATAAATATTAAAAAACTGAGAAACAATATAAAACTTATAGGTAAGAGCAGATTGGAGGCATCCCTCCAATATGTTCAGAGCAGACTTTCGGTGCCCACACTCTGGTTGCGGTCTCTCTCTTCTCGTATTAACACACAAACACTTAACCCTAATAACCCTATTGATAAGTACATTCTAACTTAAATGATTAATTTACCCCTAATATTAATTAAGTACTACTAAATAAACATAAAATGTAAATAAGAACCATAATGTATCTACTATAGGTTCGTTGCAATCTCTAACACTCCCCCTCAAGTTGGGTGAAAGATATAGAGAACACCCAACTTGGACAAAGTAACATTGAGTTGTCTAGTGGTAGTAGCTTTAGTTAGAAAATCATTCCTATGTTTTTCTGATTGAACATACTCTAATTTGAATTTCTGATTTGATATCTTCTATCCGATGAAGTGACAATCGATCTCTATGTGTTTGGTTCTTTCATGATATACTGGGTTGGAAGCCATATGTATGGTTGCACTGCTGTCACAATATAATGGTATAGGTTGAGTAGACTTAAATCTCAGTTCACATATCAACGAAGATACCCATTTTCCTCCGCAATACCATTTTATTGGAAAGTTTTAGTAAAAGATGTTTGGTGAAGAATCACATGGTTTTCAAGATACATTTTAAATTGATTTGACACATTCTCTTCCCAAGTTAGATCTAAATATCTTTATTTCAGAATCAAATTGATTCTTAACAAGGTAATAAAAAGTAACAATTTTTAAGGATATCCAATTTGGCCTTTAGTAGATATACCTATATATATCTAGTCTATGTTATCAATAGCGGTTAGCGGGTTGTTAGCAGTTGACCTTGATATAGCGGTAGCGGGGATATAGCGGATTTAGCGGTACACTTTTATTTATGATTTAAAAATTATATATATAATAGGTTTTCTAACTTCTAAGAAATATCAAGAAACATAATCAGTTCTTTAATAAATGAATGAGCAAAACACTCACTAATGAATAGGAAAAAGTAGTAAAAGAGGAATGCCACATACCTTTTAGCCCATATCATTTGTAGTATGCCTCATCTCCAACCAAAGTGCATATTCAGAGATACTGATAGTCTTAATGAATGGTATCTTATAACGAATATGAAAAGTGAAAATGAACTGAGCAAAACTAAGTGAAAGCATGCACGTACAATAAAATACCAAAATGAACGGAAAATAAGAACCCTTAGAATTTAAACAGCGTGCATTCTCTAGAATATCTACCAAAAGTGCCTCTTAAAAAGCAGGGTCATGCAAATTTTGGGTTGACTATGACTAGCATAGAGTTCAGGTTTTCATACATCTCAACAAGTTCTAGGTTTCTGTTGTGAGATTCTTTCATAGATCTAAATGTTTTTCCAACAATGATCATAAAACAACACATTTAGTATAAGCATCAATAAGAACCATGTTCTCTGGTCCAGGATCAAGCAAAGCAACCATATAATGAAATTTTAAAAGCCAAGGAAGCCATAAGTTTAAATGCGTTGTTCACTATCAAACCTGGCATCCATCTCACTTAGATTTTAGGTTCGACTACATGATTCAACAAATAAATCTAAACTTTAGAAAACTAATCCACATTGATATGGCTATATGGGACAAAGCTCATAAATTGTTGTATGCAACATTCACTTAGAAAACTAAAAAAGCTAAGTACACTTCGCAAAGCAATGTAAAGAACCTTAATATCTTCATTGGAAACCCCGTATTCCAAATTTGAAATGTAAAGCTTCGTTCTAGTATGGATCGACTGCGTTGCAAGGCTTGCATATGCTGCCGAGGCCTGATCCATGAACATATCGTGCTGCCATGCCGTCTCCAAAGCCGATTGCATCGGCTATACCCCCAAACAAACACACGAACAAAGCAACAAAACGCCTCAGAATGACCCAACCCTAACCCTAGCACCAAAACCCGAGCGCACAAAAGGGTTTAGAATCGACGAATTTGGGGGAAGATGATGCACGAAAGCAGCGGCAGACGCTTCACCTCATGAGGAGGGAAAGCGAGGGAAAGAGAAAGAGAGGAAAAGTAGGATTTTCTCGAAAGGGCGGGCTTCGCCTCTTTGATGCGCGGGACGATGGCTTAATTCGGGAGAGAGAGATATCCGAGAGGAATACTTACCTGAGAGGGAACGATGATGGGACACGAGCGAGAGTGGAGGCGGTAGAAGGAGAGGCGGTAGATGGAGAGGCGGGAGAGAGAGTTAGCCGAGAGGGGCAGAAGGCAGAGGGACAAGGGCTTTGTTTGTGTATTTGTATCTTTTGGATCGGGTCGATCTTGATCGACCCGACCCGATTCAAGAAAAATTATAACGTCCGTTTATAGTGCTATAGAGGACCGATATAGCGGCCCGCTATAGCGCAGTAAACGGCGCTATAGCAGTTTTGGTGGGTCACCCGCTATAGCGTTTTATAGTCCGCTAAAACGCTATAGCGCGCTATTGATAACATAGTATCTAGTAAAGTCATCACTAAAGATGACATAGGAGACTCCTCCTTTTGACATAATGAGTGTGGGACCCCAAACATCCAAACGTATAATTTCAAGCGGTTTGCTTGTAACATATATTTTATTTGAAAATGGAATATGTTGTATTTTGCTAAGAACACAATTTTTATAAGAGAAAGGACATTCATACAACTTTTGAACATATAAATGACCAAGTCTTTTGTTCCATGGTTGTACATCATTTGACAAAACATTACAATGTCCAAAATTATGCATATAATCCATTACATAGAGTGCTCCTTCTCTATAACCACATACAATCACATTCTTTGAGAGTTGATGATGAACAATGCAACCCATAGATGAGAAGGTTATAACATAATCATTATCCGATATTTGAGATACGGAAAGTAAATTTAAATTTTATTTTGGAACAAAACTAATTTTAGGAATTAAAAAGTTTTTGTTAAGAAGGTCCCCTACTTTACCAACCTTTAGTTTGGTTTCATCGACGGTAAACACACATGATAAAGGTTTTATTACGCATGAATTCAAAAGTTTTTCATCGTAAGTCATACGAAATGAATCATCTGAATCAAGTAATAAGGAGTCATACATTGAATGTCATGGGTGAAAATAGAGCATATCGGACCAATGAGTGCCTTCTCTTTCAATTGTGCTTTAAGAAGCTTTACTTTTTCATGGAGAACAAGAATTGAAGAAGAATAAGAGCTTTGTTCATCTACCATGGTCACCTTTTTCTTTAATCTTAGATAATTCGGCCTAATACGTTCGACCTCCTTATAGAAGTGGCAAATAATTTCTCTTTTAGTCTCACTTGATCATTCGATCTCGAAATGTTGAGGTCGATATGTCTTATTAGAAATCAAGTTGAAGTCCCCTTTCTTATTTTATTTTTTTAGTTGTGTTTAAGTTAAAATTTAAGTCTTTGTCTTGTATTGTAGATAGGTTAAGTGGTATGTAATTTGGATCTGATCCATTGGGAATTGAGCTATGTTAGTCACTAATTAAGGGTAATTAAGTCTTTTAAGTTAGGTTAGTAATATAAAGTCAGACTTTGTAATTAGGTTTAGTGTAAGTAGGAATCGTGAGAGGCAAGGGGTGGCAGCCAAGGGCATCGACCTGCACCTTCTTCTACCTTTTGATGTATTGACTGATTTTATCAAATAAGATGCTGATTTATTTAGCATAACTTCTACATGGTATGAGAGCCTATCACGGCTATTTCACATCAAGGAAAGTCAATGGTGGGTGGCAACATATACAGGTTGCAGCAGGGACGATTCCAAGTGACAGATTTTTAATTATTCTCTCACATATTTGATTACATGGTTGGTGAGACTACAGTAACAATATATCCAAGAGAACGTCTTCTTAATAGACTCCTTGGATTGAAGCCATACATTAGATTGTGCGTTGAAACAACAGTGAAGCACGAGTTCCTTTTTGTTTGTGTGGACAACTTGCAGACTGTCTGCTGTGAAGATTATGGTGATAGCATAGTCCTCTACATTGAAATCAGTTTGTATACAAGGACACACTTTGCCCATGCGTGTGTCTAAATCGATACTCCTATCATCTTTATGATTTGTGCTTTTGATCTAAAACAATATCGAATACTAGAGTTTATATTTGTTATTGGATAAATTGATTGTCACAGTATAGAGGTATAGAATGATTAAATGGAAATCCCAATTCACTGATCAATGAAAATATCCATTTTCCTTCACACATGGCTTGAGCTATAGCCATGTATTCTGCTTCTGCTATAGATCTGGCAACTACTGTCTGTTTTTTACTTTTCCAAGATACGATATTACCACCGAGTAAAGTAAAATAGCCTGTAGTTGATTTTCAATCATCACGTGAACCAGCCCAGTCTGCATCAGAATAAAGTTCAATATGTAAATTCGATGATCTTTCATCAACATAAACAATCGATATATGGAAGTTCCAGAGGAGGATACGATATGAAAGTCGAGTGATTAGCCTCACATCGCGAACCATACCAAAATATGATATAACGATACCGAATCTACCAAACCAAACTCGAGGAGACTGTTTCAAGTCATATAAAGATTTTGCGCAACCGATGTAGACTCAAGCCAAACTCTCCTGAGCAACAAACCCTGAGGTTACTCCATGTACACTTCTTCTTGGAGATCACCATGTAAGAATGCATTCTTAATATCAAGTTGATAAAGTGGCCCGCAGCAAGTTGGTCTGCCATGGAAAGGAGAAGAGGAACTAATGCCATTTTTGCAACCTGAGAGAAAGTATCACTATAATTAAGGCAAAAATTTGAGTGAAACCTTTAGCAACAAGATGAGCTTTCAATCAATCAACAAATTTCCATCAGTCCCACCTTAATCAGTGTAAATCCATCGACAACCCACAGATTTTCCTCGTGGCAACGGAACAAGTTCTCAAGTACCATTAGCAAGTAATGCAGACATCTCTTCTAACATTGCCCGGCATCGCGCTAGATGAGAGGGAGAGGCTTCTGATCGTTGTTTTCTGGTATAGTCACAGAAGACAAAGAAGAGATAAAAGCATAATGGGAAGAAGACAAGCGATGATAACTCAAAAAATTATAAATGAGATGAGGATCGCGAGTAGAATGAGTACCTTTTCTAGTAACAATAGGAGAGGACTGGAGATAACATCCGAGTAGGATCTAAGGAGGGTTCAGCCACCGGTTTTGGTGGTTGTGAATTAGTAGGGATTGCATCTGACCATTAGCCGACGAGGTCGATGATGATAAACTTGGAGAGGTTTATCCTGCAGCGACGTATGGGGTAGAAAACCTGAGTAGGACAGGAGGTCCGTCTACAGTAAGGAACAAGTAAAACCTCAACTGGAGGAGAGAGAATATCGATGTAGAGAAAAAGAAGTATTTTCAAGAAAAGTAACATCTACAAACACAATAAAACAATTAAGTTCAGGGAATAACATCAATATCTTTTTTCGATTCTAGTATATCCCAAGAATACACACTTAATAGAACGAAAGCGCTAGCTTATCTTATCTTTCCTGGTGTAAGTCATGAACAAAACAAGTACAACCATAATCAAGAAAGAATGAAAGGATAAAATGAGAGAACATAGGAGTGGCACCAATAGAGGATAAAATGAGAGAACATCGTTTAAGATGGTTTGGACATATAGAAAGAAGATCAAAAGAAGAACCTGTAAGAAGGTTAGAAAACCTAAATTTGGAAAGTATTAGAAGAGGTAGAGGACGACCACAAAAGTGTTGGAAAGAAACAATAAAGAATGATCTAGCTTATTGGGAGTTAACTGCTAACATGGCACACGATAGAGATCTGTGGAAACAAAGAATCCATGTAGCCGACCCCGTCTAGTATGGGAAAAGGCTTAGTTGTTGTTGTTGTATATAATTATAAGCCGAGTACAATCATCAATAAAGGAAACAAAGTATCTCTGACCAAATAAAAAAGTAACAGGACTAGGTCCCCAAACATCTGAATGAAGAAGTTCAAAAGGTTGAGATCGTCTAGGGTCACTCAATGGATAAGTAGATCTTTGATGTTTCCCAAACTGACAGACTTCACATTTAAACTGATGTTTATTGACTCTAAGATGAGGTAGAACATAAGAAAGTTTTGACACAGGTAAATGACCAAGACGACAATGCCAAAGCCGAATCTCTGAATCCTAAATGGTTGTTGCTGAAGCTTTATAAGAAGTTCCATGCTGAGGATGATCTTCCAAAATGTATAAGCCCCTTTATAGTCTACCATGACAAAAGACTTTCCCCGTCTCCAGATCCTGAAATACCCAACCAGTAGGAGTAAAAGTTATACTGCATTTTATGGTACGAGTCAACGAACTTACTGAAAGGAGATTTATTGGAAAACTAGGAACATGATATACTGAGGTTAAACTACCAAAACATGTGGGTACACTTCCCTATCCAACCATATAAGAGTAAGATCCATCTGCTAACTTAATAGGTTCTCGCTTTTCAAGAACTCTGTGCTCTAAAAAATAAGATGATTCTTCTAACATATGATCGGTAGCACCTGAATCAATAATCCACGTTTTGGAATTAGAATAAGGAGGATTACCCTTCACTGTGTGAGTCGCATGCGCTACTGAAGTTTGAGAGGAAGAAGATAGTTGAGATTGTTCATATAGCCTTGTTTCTAGTCCTATTCGCTTGATAAACTCTTGCAATACATCTGTATTAGAAGTAGAATTCTCTGCAGCATGAACGAAATGATTTCTGTTTTTATAATAGTCTGGTTTGCCATGTAATTCCCAGCAGTATTCTTTGGAGTGTCTTGATTTTCCACAGTGAGAACAGATGAGTTTTTCTCTGTCATCAGAATTGGATCTACCACGACCTTGGTATCCTCCTCCTCCATGATAATGTGAATTTTCTCCTCTAGTTTAGAGTGCATGATGGTCTCGAGTAGGTATGTTCTTCTTTTCAAGATTTCTACGATCCTCTTCCCTGATTAATAATGAATACACTGTCCCCAAAGAAGGTAGCTCATCTCTTCCCAAGACATTAAGTTTTATTGATTCGAACTCTCAATTTACACCCCACAGTAAGTCAAATACTTTTTTCTTTTCAGCCTCTGCATTTCTTTTAATCTGACATGAAAAGCACTTGATACTAGTATAATACAAAAGTTCATCCCAAAGTCCTCTAAGATCTGCATAGTAGTCACTGATAGAACGCGAGTCCTGTTTATAATTCTCAATTTTTTCCAAAATTTCATATTCTTTTGCCATATTCTTCTTCCTACAATAAGCTTCAGAAACAGCACACCAGATGTCATAAGCTGATTCAAGAAACATAAATGTGTTCGCTATTGATGGAATCATGGACTGTAGTAACCAAGATGAAAATAGGGCATCCTCCCGTCGCCAAACAGGGTAATGAGTATCATTTATGTCTGGAATAGGTATCTGGCCCATAAGATAAGTCAATCTCCCCCTTGCTATAATAGCAAGGTTCTACGGACCTAGACCACTCCAGATAATTCCTTCCATCCAACTTTATCGTTGTAATCTGAAAATTTTCTCCTTTTTCATTCATAGCTTGTTCAGACATCATGAAGGGAGTTTTAATCGCCTTGCCTTTACTTGCCATCAAAATTTGCTTCAAGTAAATAATCTGTATATCTTTACCACGATTTCCGAAGTAAAGAATCAACAATTCCTCCAATCGGCAAGCAAGTTGTCTATGTTTATTAATAGACTGATTTGCAACATAAATTGAATTGACAATAGAGATTAAATTGTATGAGTCAGCAACCCAATCAACAATCAAATCGCTAAGGAACTGATCAACTTGTCTTTAATAGTTGTAGTTGTCCCTTTATTAATAATCCGCAGCTTGGATTGAAACTATAAAAGAATCAATAATCCAATCAACATTCCAGATAAAATCACGACAGCCAAACCTCACTTTTGCGCATCAACTTTGATGGTTTCTTCTTCCAAATATCGCAACAGAAATTTGATTTGAAGCAGAAATCTGATTTGAATCGGCAGCCAAACAAAAATCTGATTTAAATGCTTCTCTTTTACACATCTATTGTAATCGTCTAATCACAAAATCCCAGATTTTAAGACCTTATAGGCTCTGATACCATATTAGAGAAATAATATTCATTAAATTATAAAGATCAACTTACAATAATCATGCGATTGGAGGGATTCTCCAATCTGCTCAAAAACACAGATTGCAACTTTTCTTGGGCTGCACACCTGCCTCTCACGTTATTAACCTAATAACCCTAATGACACCTCTTTATACCCTATCTAACTTGAATTCCTAAACTACCCCTAATTAGTACTAAGTACTACTAAAGAGACATAATACATTTAACGTGAAATACAACATGAAATACATAAACAAAAGACTTCTAACTAACAGTAACATCCTTTAACATCCATGACACCTTCTATTAGTAGTACATTCATGTTCTTAGAAACTGCTAAGGATATGTGGCTGTCAGTACAGGAAGCCTACGCTCAACAGAAGAATATTGCTAAGAAATATGATTTCATAGAAAAGGTTAGAAAATGCAGGCAGGAAGGAAGATCAGTCGGTGAGTACTATGCAGAACTCAGAGGCTTATCGAAAGAATTACAACTCTATTCTATGACAAAATGTTAGAGTTACACACGTTTGAAGAACGCAAACTATTTGA
Source organism: Brasenia schreberi (assembly GCA_036023115.1). Classification (NCBI taxonomy): domain Eukaryota; kingdom Viridiplantae; phylum Streptophyta; class Magnoliopsida; order Nymphaeales; family Cabombaceae; genus Brasenia; species Brasenia schreberi. Next base: position 8,446,810 of record JAYKKT010000087.1, read on the forward strand.
TCTCCTATGGGGTATTTCTTCAGAATATGAGGCAGTTAAGAATAACATTCTTAGCAGATAGGAGCTTCTATCCTTGAGTACAGTATACTCTCTCCTTCTTCGGGAAGAAGAAGGAAAACCTTTAGAGAAGGAAACCAAAATCAGTATATCAAAAACTTCTGCATTTGTAGGAAAAAATATGTCTACTCCTTCCTTCTCTTAGGAAAGAAGAGGTTATGGACGTGACAGAGGTAGATCTGGACTTACTTCTGAAGAAAATGATAAATTAACCGATTCTGATTGTGAAAAACCACGACATACTAAGGAAACATGTTGGGAATTAGTTAGAAGACCTACTCATTTTCAGAACCAATCCAATAAAACCTATTTCAACAGTGATCAGAATCAAAAACAAAAGACCGACGACAGTGCGACCTCATTAGCAGATATGAAGAAAGAAATTGAGTTCCTCAAAGCCCGTTTGACTGATTCACACTATCCATCTACATCCTCCCACATTGATTCACAAGCAGCTGTGGCATATCCATTTTCATTCTTCACTCAGGGTAATATAAGTACTCATTCAAGGATATGGGTTATTGATTCTCGAGCCACAGATCACATGGTCAGTTGAAGAGATTTCTTTGATAACTATGAGTTGACTCAAGCAAACATTAACATTAGACTGGCAGATGGCTCTCATACTCCAATAGTTGGAAAATGGAGTATTATTACATCATTTGGCACTTTAAAAATTGTTTTACATGTTCCAAATATATCAAACAATTTATTGTCGGTCTTTGCCAGGGTTATCCGTATCGCACCGTCTCGTATCGTATCATGGGCCACCACAATACAATACACCAAGGTATATCGTTAATAACAAGTTATCGCACCGTATCGTGCGATACGGGCCGTATCACACGATACGGTGCATATCGCCCGTATCGTACTCCCTGAGACCCTTATAAAGGGTCCCCGGCTGACCGAAACCCGCAATTTTTTGCGGGTTTCTTCTCTCCTTTTGGGTTCCTCAAGCTCCCTAAGAGCCTATTTTCGCCTCCTTGGTGTTCAAAGCTCTAAAATCGTGCCCTACGGTGTCTGTGCAAGCCTCCAAACTAGGATTTAGGTATATTTTTAATGTTTTTTTTATTTTTTTCTTTTATATTTGTTGTTTTTTATGTTATTTCATTTTATTTTTTTTGAATGACAAAATATGAAGTTATTAAGTGTGTGTATATGATTTTTATTGCATTCATGAAGTGGGAGACACTCCATTTGAGTGTTATTTGAAGATTGGGGGATTTACAAAGTGCTTTTATTTTCAGGTTTTTATTTGAATTTTTCAACTCCCATTATCGGTCTGATGATTCAACATGGCAATGAGGTATACCAGTTACATGGCAATGAGGTATACCAGTTGAGGGTTTCAGGTTAAAGATTAGATGCTTATTTTGTGAAAAGGTGGTTAGTGGTAGAATTTCAAGGTTGAAACACCACCTAGCAGGAACTAGGAAAGAAGTTGCTCCATGCACAGGCAAAGTTAGAAGTTTGCGAGAAGGTATTAAATGGTAATGCCAGCATATGATTGAGAGCATACAGAAAAGGAGACAACAAAAGGATGATTTCCAGATGTGTGAAGAAGCTGATGATGCTACTGTCACTGGAGTTGGATTCACTCATAGTTTGCCTTTAGATGCTAGAACATAAATTGGTAGTAGCAGTTCACGAGCACCTAGAAGGGGAAAGAGGGTTGTAGCTGAAGACTTTGGAGGTGGCAGAAAAAGAAGTTTAGAAAGGAGTAGAGGAAGAGCTTCTTCTAGCATACATTCATTATTTCCTCCTTCCACTACACCTGGTTCTCAACTTAGAATTCGTGCTGCTATGGCTTCAGAACAACTGCATGATCAGGCATACCTTGCAGTGGGAAGATGATTTTATGATGCATGCATTCCATTTAATGCAGCAAACAGTTTTCATTTTCAAGCATTGGCAGATGCAATTGCTAACAATGGTCCAGGATACAGGATGCCCTCTTATCAGAAGTTGAGAAGAAAGATATTAGATCAGACCGTCATTGAAGTGCAGCAATATTGTTCGACTTTGAAATAGTCGTGGAAGGAAACGGGATGCACTATCATGGCAGATGGATGGACCTAGGAAGGACATTGCTAAACTTTCCTATATATTGTCTTAAAGGACTCATGTTTTTGAGATCTCTAGATATGTCAGAGGAGAGGCACACTGCAGAGATCTTACGATAGGAATTTGATAAGGTTATACAAGAGGTTGGGCTAGAAAATGTAGTCCAATTGATTACACATAATGCACCTAACTATAAAGCAGCTGGGAAGGAGTTAGCTGATATTTATGGGACTTTCTACTGGACACCATGTGCAACCCATTGTTTAGATCTCATCCTCGAGGACATTGGTGAGATGGATGAAATAAAGGCAGCAATTGAGTGTTGTCAGGATATTATAAAATTCATTTACAATCATGCATTTGTTTCTAAACCCATCATTAAGGTACTCAGCAACCTTCAAAAGGGATGGTGACGTTAATCAAGGAATCATTGAATATATCGACAGATTAGTCCCTAATGAGAGCATAGCAGATGCGATACATTGAGAGATGGAGACAATCGCACTACAATGCGTCCAGGTAAATTATTTATTTTCATATTTAAGTTTCATCTTAGATTACTATGGATTATGTCTTTAATGTTTGTCTTTTTCTAGAGATGTTTGGTGGAACAAGTTTGGAACTGATTGTCCAAACCTTAGAGATTTTGCAGTGAGAGTCTTAAGCCAAACCTGTAGTGCAACAGGTTGTGAAAGAAATTGGAGTGTTTTTCACCACATCCATACAAAGAAGCGCAACAGGTTGGAACACAAAAGACTAAATGATTTAGTTCATATTCGTTGTAATATGCGCCTTCGTGAAAGATAATGTTGTATTACTTTCAAATTTCCAATTCAATATTGTTTAACTTCAGTCTTCAATTGTTAATATTATTTACTAATTGTTTATCTTTGTTTATCGTAGGCAATTAAAAAAAGTAAATAGAGAAGAAAATCAGTTCGATCCAATAAGTTTGGATAATTTTGATATATTAGAAGATTGGGTTATGGAAGACACCAAAGAAAATGCCCTCCTAACTGAAGAAGACGTTGCTTGGATTAATTTGGAAAGAGCGCAACAACAACATAAGGAGATGAAGAATTTGATTTCCAAGAAGATGGTGTCGTTGATGATGATGATGAGGATCTGCAACAAGGAGAAGATTAAGATTATTTAGTTGATGATCCTGATTACAATTTAAAAAATGTAACTGTGTCTGTAATCTGTATTTCATTTTTTGGATTCAAAATATTTAAATTTGGATGCAATTGTTCAATGTTGAATGCTCAATCTGTACTAAACTTATAATATATGAATTTAAAGCAATTACCAGATTTTTTTCTGAATTTTTCCAGAATTTGTTTTATTTTTTCGGATTTTTACTAATTTTTATTGATTTTTAATTAATTTTTTGTATTATTTTAATATTAAAGTACGATATGATACGCCCGTATCATGGAGTCCAGCGATACACGATACGATACGCGTCAGACAACACTGGTTTTTGCTATGACTGAGGATCTAAAATGTCATATAATGTTTGATTCTACTTGATGTTTCTTTGAGAAATTAAGGACGGAGAGGATCTTTGGTCAGGATAGTGTGAGGAAAGTCTTTTATTTTTACGAGAATAATAAAGGAGTAGCCTTACAATCAATTGTTATCACAGAAAAACAGGAGAACATACCTCGTTGGCACCAGAGACTGGGACATTTACCGTTATCTAAACTGACTGGGACATTTACCGTTATCTAAACTGAGGATGTTACTACTTGAATTTAATGATTGTAATAATTTAAATTTGAACTTTGAAACCTGCCAGAAGGCAAAATACCATCATATTTCTTTTCCTTTAAGTGAAGAAAAATCTTTCATTCTATTTGAGATTGTTCATTTAGATATTTGTGGTCCTTGTTCTACTATATCTGTGCATGGATATAAGTACTTTGTCCCATTCATTGATGATTACACTAGAGTAACTTGACTTCTTCTCACGAAAGACAAATCAGATGTGTTCAAATAGTTTATTCAATTTTATCGTGATGATATCGCATTAATAAATTTGGAAAGCCTATTAAACATTTGTGTTTTGATAATGGTAAAGAGTATTATGTCAACCAAAATTTCTTTTAACTTTATTAAAGAGCATAGACATTGTGTATGAATCTCCGGCTACGTGTTGATACTCCTCAAGAAAATAGTATCATAGGTGAGAAAAATCATCATACTACTTGAAATCACTAGAGCTTCACCTATTCCAAATATTTGTTCCTAGTTCATATTGTGTGGCTGAAGCGATTTTAACCGCCATTGATATTTAATTAATCTACCATCTCTCCGTGTCTTGGGTAATGTAAGTCCTATCCAATTCATGACCTCTCACTTTCCTTCAGCTCCTATTATGCGTAGTCTACGCTACCAGTGGTCTTTGGTCACAGTGTGGCATTTGTCCATGTACACTACCAACATCATAGCAAACTTGATCCCCGTGTTGGTCAAATGTGTTTTTCTCGGATTATGCTCCTGATAAGAAGGGGTACAAGTGCGATCACCCTTCAAGTCGCCGTTTTATCTCGCTCTCCTACGGATGTTACTTTTCATGAAGATACACCATTTTATAATATGCAAGAAGTTGTTCCATCAGATATGAAGTCTCCACATATGATACCACTTCCATCAGCTCAACGTGTACATGAAGAAGAAGGAGAGGAGATGATACTTTCTCAAGAGAAGAAAATGCAGGTATATACCAAAGGTGAAAGAAAGGCCCTTCTCCCACATCTGTCAACTACCGTGGATCATAATCCTCACTCAGAATCAAATCCAACTCCTACTCAGGTAACCTCCCAGCATTCAAATAGTGAATTGGATGATTTACCTATTGCAATTAGAAAGTGAAAACGTAAAATTGCAAAATATTCATTGGGAAATATGGTATCATATTCTAATTATCCTAGAAAATATCAATTGTTTGTGATGAATGGAGAAACTACTCATATTCCAAGAACATACGAAGAGGCAAAACAACATACAAAATAGAAAGCAGCAATAGAAGAGGAAATCGCAGCCCTGATACGAAAAGACTTGGGAACTAACTGATCTACCATGAGGAAGAAAGATTGTAGGATGCAAGTGGGTATTTTTAGTAAAGTATAAGGCTGATGAAAATATAGAAAGGTATAAAGCAAGGCTAATAACTAAAGGTTACAGCCAGTCATACGGCATAGATTACACAAAAATATTTGCTCCGGTGGCAAAGATGAACACCATCAGAATCATTCTAAGTTTGGCAGTAAATAAAGGATGAGAATTATGGCAGTTGGATGTTAAGAATGCTTTCCTTGAGGGAGATCTTATGGAAGGCATTTATATGGACCTACCACCTGGGTATGTTCATGAACAAAAGCAAAGCAAGGTAAGTAAGTTAAAGAAATCAATTCATGGTTTGAAATAATCCATGGTTTTAAAAATTCAGTGATGGTGTCATAAATTTGGGTTTTAAGCAGTGTGTTAGTGATCATACATTATTTATCAAACAAGATCAGAAAACTATTGTGTTATTGGTATATGTTGACGATATTATCATTACAGGTGATGATCCTGAAGGCATAATCGACCTAAAGAAAAGACTAAATATATTATTTGACTTGAAGGATTTGGGGAGATTACATTACTTCCTGGGAATAGAAGTGATTCATAAAGATAATTGTTTATTCTTAAGTCAAAGGAAATATATCCTAGACTTATTGAAGGAAACAAAAATGGAGGATTGTCGAATATACTCCATTCCTATGGAGATACCTAAGGAAGATAGTTATAAGTCTACAAAACCATATGAGGATGTTGGTAAATACCAGAGATTAGTGGAAAAATTGATATATGTCACTATTACACGACCTTACGTCAGTTTTGACGTTGGATATGTAAGTAGATGGATGCATTGTCCATCTAAACATCATATAGCACAGTATTTCATATTATCAAGTACTTGAAATCCTCAATAACTTATGACTTACTATATACTCCATATCCATCACTCGATATAAGGATCTATTCAGATGCTGATTGGGTTGGTTCAAGAACTGATAGAAAATCAACATCAGGTTATGTAGTATGTTTGGGAGGCAACGTCATATCCTTAAAAGGTAAGAAGCAATCTGTGGTGGCCAGGTCAAGTGAAGAGGCAGAATACCGTACTATTGCCCTAGGCATGTGTGAAGGTCAATGGATTATATCACTTCTAGAAGAAATTGGTTTCATAGAAAATACTCCAATTACTTTCTTTACAGAGAGTAGAGCATCCCTTCAAATAGCTCAGAATCATGTCTTTGATAAAAGAACCAAACACACTGAAATAGATTATCACTTTATCAGAGAAAAAATTTCCCAAGGTATCTTCAACCTGATCCATGTACGCTCAGAAGATCAATTGACAGATATCTTCACTAAACCAGTTTCAGTTAATGGCCTTCAAAAAGCACTTACTCAGTTGAAAATTACAAGTCTTCAAGAGTCAACTTGAGGGGGCGTGTTGCAAATCAAGTTGAAGTCCCCTTTCTTATTTTATTTTTTAGTTGTGTTTAAGTTAAAGTTTAAGTCTTTGTCTTGTATTGTAGATAGGTTAAGTCGTATGTAATTTGGATCCCAATGGATCAGATTTTGATCCATTGGGAATTGAGTTATGTTAGTCACTAATTAGGGGTAATTAAGTCTTTTAAGTTAGGTTAGTAATATAAAGTCAGACTTTGTAATTAGGTTTAGTGTAAGTAGGAATCGTGAGAGGCAGGGGGCGGCAGCCAAGGGCGCCGACCTGCACCTTCTTCTATCTTTTGATGTATTGACTGATTTTATCAAATAAGATGTTGATTTATTTAGCATAACTTCTACATTAACGTATGCTCTGGGCCTATGTGGCTAAGGAGAAATCTTTTGAAGCCTAACTCCATCAAGTCTTGTTTCCGCCATTTGGAGGTCAACAAGAACCTCTTCTTTAGTGGAGAAGGGTTTATGATGTATAAGAGATGATATTACCCCTTCGAATTCCTCTCTAATACTTCTCAAAATTTGATATACGAAGTCTTCGCTTTATTCACATTGTCTTTCACTAAGACACTGTATACACTTCTTTTTATATCCATTTAATCAATTCCAAATATTGGGATACTCACTATAGAACTCATTCACCCCTTTGTCTCCTTGTTTTATTGATGACATTTCATCACATAATGTCATCTTACGTGCCATGTTACTTTGAACATGAGATTTCTTAAGTATTCCCATGCTTTTTTGGTATCAGTAAAGTTGGCAAGGTGTCTCTAATGTAATCATTCACATTGCTCATGAGAACCTATAAGATCGTCTTATGGCCTCCTTCAAATTCCTCTTTTTGTTCCAAAGTGGTTTTTAGGTAGGATCCCACCTTCAATCCACTTATATAGCCCTACAATTTTTTCAAATATAAATAGTTTTTCAAGGCCAATGTTTTGTAGTTAGAAGTTGCTAATCAAAAATTTAAACCCTTTTCTTCTATCTTTGAGGAGTATAAGTTTTGAAAGAGTAAACTTACTTAGATAAATGCTTGAAAAAACACCGTAAATCTTCAAGTCCCTTGAATTGAAATTTCTAAGGCTTGACATGCTTTCCAAAGTAGTGCCTTGATAATCATGAAGAGCAAATAGGCCATGATATCATGTAATAAAGATGATACTTCAACATGTTGAATGGAGCAGCAAATATCCAATACACGTATGCAACGTGAGTCACCAAAGGAATGACTATAAAGAGCCTTAGAAAATACTAGAATACTAGCAAATGCCCTAAGAATAACAAATACACTCAAAAAATGTATATAAATTGGACAAAAAGACCTTGATCATGTATTGTTTACAAGGTAACTATTTATAGTGTGGAGAAGAGAGAAAAGAGAGAGTAGTACTGGGCTGAAAGTAGATGTTGGGCAATGCCCAACAGCTAGTAAAGTAGCCGTTGAGCCCCTAGTGGCCCTCATGCCTCATTACATGTATGTATACTTTCATAATGAGAAAAATAATGTAAAATACATGTATTTTAATAAGCTGCACTTCATAGTACACGCTAATTGTGCTAATAGCACATGCTAAACACACTGAACGTTATACACTAGAGCTACATAGCACCACTATACGACACTGTGCTATTAACAACACCAAGTCAAAAGTCAAGCTGTAAATAGATGCTCAATATCCTGATCCACATGGATGGAGTTCTTCTTGCAAGGAACATTTGGAAAAAGAAAGAAGAACTTACTCATGGCTGTTGGTGTGACGAGGCATCAAAATTATAGGTTTTTGAAGGGAAAGGTCTAACTTTATGGAAGATGATCCTTCAAGCTCACTTGTTGTAAACCACTTCTCAGTGTTTGTGACTTGGTCCTTCAATTTGATAACACTCGTTGGATCACTAGGCACAAGACCAGTAAAGTAGCCTGTGACCTGCATCACTGACCATATAAATAGCAGAGAAGGTGATAATGATAGCAACACTAGCCTATAATGAAGAGAAAAAGTTCGTCTCAAATCAATTACCTCCTGTATGAAACGGTTCAGATATACAATTCGCACTTCTGAAAGCTTCCCCACAAGGCTATAATCATAGCCCTCATAGTTCTCATCATTGATAGAGTATGAACTGAACTCCAACTGTTCAAGGTTAATATTAGATCATAAATTTATGATCTGGAAAACAACAACTAAGCCTTTTCTGATAATAGATGGGGTCAGCTACATGGATTCTTTGTCTCCGCTTGATCATGTGCCATGTTAACAATTAACATAAGCCAGACCATTTTTTATCGTTTCCTTCCAACACTTTCGTAGTGTTCCTCTTTCTCTTTTAACATGTTACCATCTAGTTTCTCATACCTTATTACTGAAAAGCCATACATAGCATGAAATTTAAACGTTGAATAGATTTAAACCATGTGAAAGCATGGCCATGCATATGAGGAATGTTGCTTGTATCACTAATAAAACCACTTGGATGCCACCAACCTGCCTTTAAAAATGTAGAAGCTAAATTAAATGGTCTGCAGAATAAACGATTCACATTTTGGCTGAGGAAAAAGTGCCTCGTAAGCTATATAACGCTCCCAGCTTCTACTATGAAGAAGCTTCTTTCAGAAAGCTATTCGAACTATAGTGTCAATTTAGAAACTACAATGCATTAATTACATTATAACTTTTCTTAATGCCGCCCTGTTCAACCTCTACATTATTTACCCTTCCACCTTTTCTCTTTCATGGGAAGGCTATTACATCCAGATGCTATAGAAAATGAAAAAGCCCAGCTAGAACACTATCAGGAGAAACCATCAGCCAAATGGATCTGCATATTACTGGATCAGCAGCATGAAAGTTCATGCACCTTAAATTGTCAACTTAATCCTGATACATAACTTTGAAAAAGAATGTTTCTGAAATTGTTGTATTTTAACAATGTTTCACCTCTTCAGATAACAACCAATGGCTTAGACAAAGCTGTGATTTCATACCCAAACTAATGGTGGATAGAGAAGCATTTTTCGAGTTAGAGTGACCAACAATGACGTTGTATATGCAAAGTTGTCAATTGTGAAATGTTTTATCAATATAAAATTTTGGAAACTAAACAACTAAAGTGAGACAAATAGGAAATTTTTGGGAAAAAGATGGTCTAGATTTATATAGCACATAAAGTTTTCGGAAAAACATTAGTGGAGTTAAAAACATCTGTGAAACTCAGATATTTGTCCAGCTATCACAAAATAAGTGCAGGGATAGGCTCTACATCCATGCTTTACAATGCTCACATAGGAGACAAGAAAGGTGCTTGTTGGATCTTTACCTCAACAAACGAACTGCCAGTTGGATCCCGCATATCACAGACCCAAAAATAATCATGAGTTGGTAGCAGACTGTTATCACTGATTTTCAAATTCCCAAGAGAGGCCTTTACGCTGAATGAATATTGAAACACCTGGAAATGAAAGGGACATAATAAAACAAAACATAGGGCAACCAACAATTAGTTTATCTTTTATATAATAAGCAGCGAGTGAAATGTTGCATGCTGACAGAAGGGACAGGAGTTCTGATTGTACTCTGATATGAGTCTGCAGATTATTTTGTGATAATGTAGCAAGCGGCATTCCGTTCTCTTTCATCAACAATATCCAGGCATTTGTCATGTTCAAAGACAACGAAAAGATAACCCTAGATGTTTCTCTTCTTACTAATCCTCTTGCAACAGATTCCTGAACGTCATAGTCCAGATTCTCAGAATGATCATCCTTGAGGTTAACATGTTCAGTTGTATATGATTTATAGCCAGAACCATTTGAACTGTCATCATGGTTGATAGCATTCATAAAATCTAGAATTGAAAGGATTGTGGGCCTGTAGCAGAAAAAAGACATTGTTGCCAGCGAGATGACTACCTGCAATGCAATTGTTTAAGCATCGGAGTGTGATCAGTTTGCATGATGTTACAAAGGATGATGAATCAACAAGCATCAAAATAAATAAACAATTAACCGTTGTACCTCTTTGTCTACATTAGTGTATAGTGGTGAATCCATGTCGTGCATGATAATTTGGGCTTTGACAAAGTTGTCGGAGGTATCAGTCACTGAGATACCATTTCTGTCATCATGGTCATCATCAGGGAGCAAACCAGGTACACGACTAAAACTTGGAGGATCCTTGGAGAAATTGTTGGATTCACCCATAAACTGAGAAGCACCATCTCCAGAAGACTTAGGGCAATCAGCTGAATCAACCAAATCTTCAGAAGCTTCAAAAAATTCATCATTTTCACTTTTTGTTCGACTGTTGTTGCTTAATCTCACATCAGTATGAAGAGATGCTGCATTAACTGATTCATATCCCACGTCTTCAATAATCGATCTACAAATATAATGAGGTGAGCTCCCTTCTTGAAAACCATACAGATCTTTGATTTCCATTGACTTCAAGACAGTGCCAATGAGCATGTCATGAGTCCTGATCAGAATCTCAACCTGCTCATGTTAGTGAAACCTCCTCTTAGCAGAAGAGAAACGGAACTTTCTTTGAAAACATGAAAAAATAATTACAAATAGAGATGTATTCCAAAGCATGTAACAAGAAGGTTTTTCACTGGCACCTGACCACCAATTGCACGAAAGTCAAGTAACTGGTTCTCTTTTGTAAGAAGTATATCCTCGATACTTAGGTTGGCCTGCAAGAATAGTTACTCACGACTAAGATATAACGGCAAATTCTTAGTTGTAGTGGTTGTTTTATGAAGAGAAAAGTAATGTGTTCTACCTGGCTACCACTAAAATTGATTTTTAGTTCATCAAGAGCACCAGTTATGAACACTTTCTCATTTTCCATCGAATCACTTGCATTCGTATCTTGAGTGGATTTGATACTCAAAGATCCACTGCCCATGGGCATCTCTGACAAAGTAGTAATTGAAGCAGAAGCCTGTATTACAAAGTGGTTAGTTCTTAATCCTCCAATGAGGTATGAATAAGAAATGTCATGTTGGAGTTTGGCAATTAAACAAAGTCTGATAAGAGATAATGATGGTACTTGCAATCTGAGGATATGATATAAACGAGGTACATTTGTAACCATCAGAGTACAACAAACAGACCAGTATCACTTGAAAGCGAATTAGAGAAGGATGCATCTGGGAAAAATATTGACAAGGGATATACGGTAAGGATGAATGCAGTAGAACAAAGGACCCTACACAGTTGATCAGGACGCTGATCACAGTTGCCTCTTTAGGTTTTGACATAGTATTTTTGTCATGAATGTACTGGATTGTTCATCAATGTACAATCTTTTTGTAATTAGAAGGAAAAGAGGAGCTCTTATTCTCATGGAGCTACATTCCTCATTACACCAAACAAAATGTAATTTTTTATACATTTGGTTGTGCCAAATTTTGACAAATGTGGTGTAGTTCATGACACTACTCTTTAGCACAAAAGATTAGGACATTTAGACATGAACAAGTTGTGTAATCATCCTTTGTTGAAAAATGATAACGTTAAAGACTTTGTTTGCAAAAAAATGTATTCTTGAAAAGTTGCATCAAACAGTGAAAGAAGCTAAAGGAGGAGTGGGATACTATGTGGCTTTCATAGAAGATTTTACTAGGTATACTTGGATATTGCTCTTCAAACATAAATCCGAAGTCTTTAAAAATTTCTTAACATTTCACAATATGATTAAAAATAAATTTGACACCACTCTTAAAATTTTAAAACTTTGCCCATGTAAGGGATCACCCTTGCCGGTCCCAAGCCCGGATAAAGGAGGAGGGTTGTGTTAGGCTTCCGACAGCCAGCGTAAAACTACGTCGGATTTTTATAACATGGATTACAAAAATTATGAGCATTGCTTTGGGACGTCCCTGCCTAGCGACATGCTACTGAGCCCGAATGCAATAAGAAGTAAGCAAGGGCCACTACATTTTCGCCCGAATGTAGTGAATCAATTGCAGAGAGGGTTCCCACATCATGGACGGGTGTAGGTAAAGAAGTTAGTCACGCTATATTGCCGCCCGAATGTAGTGAAAAATTTGCAGAGAGGGTCTCCGCATTTTGATTATGGACAGATGGCGGGGGTAAGGAAGCTAGTCCTAGATAATAAGATTCGTATTGGTTTTTGGAATATCGGAACATTATCGGGCAAGCTAATGGAGGTGGTAGATACTATGATTTGGAGAAAGATTCATATTCTATATTTACAAGAGACAAAATGGGTTGGAGAAAAAGCAAAGAAGATAGAGGATACAGGTTTTAAATTATGGTACTCAGGTAAAGAAAAAGCTCGAAATAGTTGGTATTATCATAAATAAAGATTTAAAGGAGAGTGTAGTAGACATACAACGATATGGTGACCGAATCATGACGTTGAAATTAGTGTTAGGAGCAGAGGTTTTGAATATAGTTTGTGCTTACGCACCCCAAGTAGGACTAGAAGATAGTATAAAGACTATTTTTTGGGAAGGGTTAGATAGGATGTTTCAAAAGATTCCACAAAAGGAGATGATTTGTTTAGGAGGAGATTTAAATGGACATGTCGGTAAAGACGCATTAGGATATCAAGGGATTCATGGAAACTTTGGTTTTGGGGATATAAACGAGGAAGGTAGGGAGATTTTAAATTTTGCTATGGCATTTGATCTCTTTATAGTCAATACAATCTTAAAAAAACGAGATGAACATTTAATTACTTATAAGAGTGGCTTATCACAAACACAAATTGATTACTTTATTTATAGAAAAAAAGATAGAGCGTGTTGTAAAGATTGCAAGGTAATTCCAGGAGAAAGCTTAACCACCCAACATCGACTTTTAGTTATGGATTTACAAATAAAAAAATGGACAAAGAAGAAAAGAGTGCATCGAGCTATTCGGACTAAATGGTGGAACCTCAAAAGTGAGAAAGAAGATATATTTAAACAGAAAGTCCTTCGAATTATGTTGGCACACCCTGTGATATGTGGAACAATATGGCTATACATATTAGGAAAGTGGCGAAAGATGTGTTAGGGGTATCTAAGGGAGGTGTACCGGCACAAAAAGAAGCTTGGTGGTGGAGTGAAGTAGTACAAAATAAAATCAAGTCAAAGAGGGCATGTTACAAATTATATTATGCTAAGAAAACAAGTGAAACTTTAAGAAAGCAAAGAAGGAAGCCAAAAAGGCCGTTAGTGAAGCAAAAGCTAAGATTTGGGAGGACTTATATAAAAAACTCAACTCAAAAGAGGGTGAAAGAGATATTTTTAGGATAGCTAGGGCTAGAGATAAGAAAACTAAAGATCTTAATTATGTTAGATGCATAAAATATGAGGATGAAAAAATTCTAGTGGCAAATGATGATGTAAGAAATAGATGGAAAAACTATTTTTATAATCTTTTTAATGAAAATAAAGATGTTAGTATTAGTTTAGGATATTTAGCCAAGTCAGAAAAGTATATAAACCACAATTTCTACCGACGTATTCAAAAGAATGAAGTAAAAGAGGCTCTTAAACATATGAAGGGTGGTAAATCGGTAGGACCAGATAATATTCCTACAGAAATTTAGAAAATACTAGGAGAAATAGGAATCACTTGGCTCACAAGACTATTTAATGAAATATGGAAAAACCAAAAGATGCCCGAGGAATGGAGAGCAAGTACACTTATACCCATATATATAAGAACAAGGGAGACATTCAAAATTGTGCGAATTATCGAGGTATCAAGTTAATGAGTCATACTATGAAATTATGGGAAAGAATTATCGAACGTAGGTTAAGACAAGTATCAAGTACAACAGAGAACCAATTTGGATTCATGTTAGGGAGATCTACTATTGAAGCGATTCACCTTTTGAGACGTCTTATGGAACATTTTAGAGCAAAAAAGAAAGACGTTCACATGATATTTATTGATCTAGAAAAAGCTTATGATAGGGTACCGAGGAAGGTTCTTTGGAGAACTTTGGAAAAAAGAGGTATCCCATTGACATATATTAACCTTATAAGAGACATGTATGATGGTGCAAAAACATGTGTGAGGACTCATGAAGGAACGACAGACTTCTTTGAAGTTAATATTGGGTTACATCAAGGATAAACTTTAAGTCCATACTTATTTATAATGGTGATGGATGAGTTAACAAAACATATTCAAGATGAAGTACCTTAGTGTATGTTATTTGCAGATGACATTGTATTAGTGGAGGAGTCTAAGGAAAAAGTTAATAGAAAATTGGAACTATGGAGAGAAACATTAGAAAGCAAAGGCCTCCGACTTAGTAGAACAAAGACAGAATATATGGAATGTAAGTTTGATCATTTGGTTACTTCAAAGGACATAGAAATTAAAATTGGCACACACTGCATTCCCCAAAAGGTAAGTTTTAAATACCTAGGGTCAATTTTTCAGAGTGATGGAAGAATTGATAGAGATGTTACACATAGAATTAATGTTGGTTGGTTAAAATGGAGAGGAGCATCAGGTATTCTTTGTGATAAGAAGATACCATTAAAATTAAAAGGTAAATATTATAGAGCAGCAATTAGGCCTGCCATGTTTTATGGTTCTGAGTGTTGGGAAGTTAATCATCAACATGTACAAAAGATGTCTGTGACAGAAATGAAGATGTTGAGATGGATGTGTGGTCATACAAGAAAAGACCGTATACATAATGAGGTTATTAGAAACAAATTAGGAGTGGCACCAATAGAGGATAAAATGAGAGAACATCGTTTAAGATCGTTTGAACATATAGAAAGAAGATCAAAAGAAGAACCTGTAAGAATGTTAGAAAAACTAAATTTGGAAAGTATTAAAAGAGGTAGAGGACGACCACAAAAGTGTTGGAAAGAAACAATAAAGAATAATCTAGCTTATTGGGAGTCAACTGCTAACATGGCACACGATAGGGATCTGTGGAAACAAAGAATCCATGTAGCCGACCCCGTCTAGTATGGGAAAAGGCTTAGTTGTTGTTGTTGTTGTTGTGTCTTAAAATTTTAAGATTGGATTTGGTGGTGAGTACATGTGAAAAGAATTTCAAAATTATCTAAAAACACATGAAATTTTATACCAAAAATCTTGCACAAAAACCCCATAACAAAATGACTTAGCAAAACGCAAATATAGATATATTATAGAAACTACTAGAACTCTCTTGATTGCTAGTAATGTTCCAAAAATTTTATGGGTGGAAGCTACCCTTATCGTCGTTTATCTAATAAGCAGAATGCCTTTTATCAACTTGACAACATGTCTGCTTTTGAAAAATTGTTTAGATTTGCTCCATAAAGATTAAGAGTTTTTTGTTGTAAATATTTTGTTTATACATTTAAGAATGATGAATTTTCTCCTAGAGTTATTGAGTGTCTTTCTAAGTTACGGTATTGTCAAAAAATGTTATACGTGTTTTGATCTCAAAGAAAACAAACTTTATGTGTCAAGAGAGTTGAAATTTTTAGAAGATAACTACTACTATGACTTTAACATTGAAGATAAAGAAAAATATACCTTTCTAAATGACCTTGCAAACTTATAAGATAGTGAGAATGAAGATAGGGAAGAAACCATTGATTTAAGGCAACAAGATGAACACACGCATATGAAAATAAGAGAAAACAACGAGTCTCGAGATATTATAGTCTTTTCCTCTACACTATGCTAGAAGACCTAGATAACACGAAAACACTATACTACCTCCTAGAATTCCACGGCCCCCACAAAAAATTGTGTCCTATGAAACCTTTGAACCTCAAAAGAAAAATCATATTGCCGCCATTTTATAAGTAAAAGAATCTAATTTCTATAATCAAGCAAAAGGTATATGGGAATGGAAAAATGCTATGCAAGAAGAATTAAAAGCCTTAGAAGAAGTTCAACTTGAGACATTGTTTCTAAACCTAAGGATCAAAAACTAATTTGATCTAGATGGGTATATAAAGTAAAAACACATAGTGATTACACCGTAGAAAGATATAAAGTTAGATTAGTAGTTGAAGGATATACTCAAGAATACGGAATAGACTATAAAAATTTTAATAACTCTTACTGCTATTAAAAATTGGAAAGTTTTTTAACTAGATGTTAAGAATGCTTTCTTGAATGGTAAACTAAATGAAGAAATATATATGACTCCTCCTCCAGGACTTGATGTCCCAAAAGATCATTGTAAATAAAAAATTTCGGTCTTATATAGATTTAAAAACTTTGCTTGCAAAAACGTGCATGAGCGTACCAACAAGTTACTCAAACTTGTAAAGAGATTTATTAAAAAAAATTGGTGTTATGTGGAAGAGTGATTTTGAAATCCATAAGACGTCTTAAAAGGTGTTTCTTAACCTTCGGTACCCTATCGTAAGCTTTTCTTAGATCAATAAATATCATATGAAGGTTTTTCTTTTTTGCTCTAAACTGTTCCATAAGATGTCTCAAAAGGTGAATCACTTCAACAATAGATCTGTCTAGTGTGAATCCAAATTGGTTCTCTGTTGTACTTGATACTTGTCTTAACCTACGTTCAATAATGCTTTCCCACAATTTCATAGTATGGCACACAAACCTCGATAATTCGCACATGTTTTAATGTCACCATTGTTCTTATATATGGGTATAAGTGTACTCGCTCTCTATTCCTCAAGCATCTTGTGGTTTCTCCATTTTTCATTAAATAGTCTTGTGAGCCAAGAGATTCCAATTTCTCCGATTATTTTTCAAACTTCTATAGGAATATTGTATGGTCCTACCGATTTACCACCCTTTATATGTTTAAGAGCCTCTTTGACTTCATTCTTTTGAATACGTCGATAGATATTGTGGTTTATATATTTTTCAGATTTGTCTAACTCTCCTGAGCTAATACTAACATCTTTATTTTCATTAAAAAAACTTATAAAAATAACCTTTTCATCTATTTCTTATATCATCATTTGCCACTAGAATTTTTCAACCTCACCTTTGATGCATCTAACAGAATTAAGATTTTTAGTTTTCTTATCTCTAGCCCTAGCTATCCTAAAAATATATTTCACCCTCTTTTAAGTTGAGTTTTTTATATAAATCCTCCAAAATTTTAGCTTTTGTTTCACTCACGGCCTTTTTCGCTTCCTTGGTTTCTTATAAGCCTCTAAAGTTTCACTAGTTTTCTAAGCTTCTTTTTGTGCTGGTACACCTCCCTTAGATTCACCTAACACATCTTTCGTCACTTTCCAAATATGTATAGCCATATTGTTCCACATATCACAAGGTGTACCAACATAATTTAAAGCATCTCGTTGAAGGTCTTTCTATTTAAATATATCTTCTCTTGCTTTTGAGGTTCCACCATTTAGTCTGAATAGCTTGATGCACTCTTTTCTTCTTTATCCATTTTTTTACTTGTAAATCATAACTAAAAGTCGATGTTGGGTGGTTAAGCTTCCTCTTGGAATTACCTTCAATCTTTACAACACGCACTATCTTCTTTTCTACAAATAAAGTAATCAATTTGTGTTTGTGATAAGCCACTCCTATAAGTAATTAAATGTTCATCTCATTTTTTGAAGATTGTATTCACTATAAAGGGATCAAATGCCATAGCAAAATTTAAAATCTCCCTACCTTCCTCATTTATATCCCCAAAACCAAAGTTTTCATGAATACCTTAATATCCTAATACCTTTTTAACGACATGTCCATTTAAGTCTTATCCTAAACAAATCATCTCCCTTTGTAGAATCCTTTGAATCACCTTATCCAACTCTTCCCACAAAGTTGTCTTTATACTCTCATCTAATCCAACTTAGGGTGTGCAAGCACAAACTATATTCAAAACCTCTGTTCCTAACACTAATTTCAACGTCATGATTCGGTCACCATACACTAATTTCAACGTCATGATTCGGTCACCATATTGTTGTATCATGTGTCTACTACACTATCCTTTAAATCTTTATTTATAATAATACCAACTCCGTTTCGAGCCTTTTTCTTACCTGAGTACAATAATTTAAAACTAGTATCCTCTATCTCCTTTGCTTTTTCTTCAACACACTTTGTCTTTTTTAAACATAGAATATAAATTTTTCTCTAAATCATAGTATCTACCACCTCCATTAGCTTACCGGATAATGTTCTCATATTCCAAGAACCAATACGAATCTTATTATCTAGGACTAGCTTCCTTACCCCGCGCATCCGTCCATATTCAAAATGCAGAGATCCTATCTGAAAATTATTCACTACATTGAGGCGGCAATGTAGTGGGACTAACTTCTTTACCCACACCTGTCTATGATGTGGGAACCCTCTCTGCAATTGATTCACTACATCCGAACAAAAATGTAGTGGCCCTTACTTACTTATCACTACATTCGGGCTCTACAGCGCATCGCTAGGTGGGGACGCCCCAAAGCAATGCTCATAATTTGTGTAATTCATGGTAAAAAGATCCGATAAAGTTTTACGCTGATTGTCGGAAGCCTAACACAACCCTCCTCCTTTATCCGGGTTTGGGATCGGCAATGCAAGGGTGATCCCTTACATGGGCGGAGTTTATAATTATCACTACGTGTAATAATTATATCATTGACATAGAGCGCAGTATAACAACGCCTATACAAGTCTTTCGTATAAACAAAGTTGTGTCAATATAATATATAGTAAATCCATGCAATGACATGAATTTGGTCATTTTATCAAACCAAGTCTTTGGTTATTTTATCAAACCAAGCATTACGAACTTGTTTGAGACCATACAAAGCTCTTTTGAGCTGTAAAGCTTGGTTTCTAAGTATTTTTAGACCAAGAGAAGGTTTTATATATACTTCTTCCTACAACCAACCATTAAAAAAAGCATTCTTAACATCTAATTGATAGATGTTTCAATCCTGAATTACACAAACAACTATAAGCTAACAGTTATCATTCCAGCTAAAAGAGCAAAGGTTTTCACATTATCAATCCCATATTCATGTGAGTAACCTTTGGCAACTAATCTAACTTTATAACGATCTAAAGAACCATCATCATTAGTTTTAATTTTATAAACCCACCTACAACCTATCGTCTTTTTGTTTTGTAGTCTAGACACAACATCCCAAGTTTAAGCTCAATATAAGGCATCTAATTCTTCATTTATAGCATAAATCCAATGTTGTGATAATTGTTCTAGAGCCTTGGCAAAAAACTATCATATAAGAAATGAATCGTTCAGGAGGTCTAGAATCACGATTGAACATTCGAGGTATACATGGAATAAGTTTGATCAAAGGAGTAGCATTATGTCTTGAAATCATATATTCATGAAGCTCATTTTCTATATGTATCACATCTTCTCCTAGAATATCAATAAAAAATGAATAGGAGGAATCATCAATAGAACTAACATCATTCATGCCCTTATATATATATATATATATATATATATATATATATATATATATATATATATATATATTCATTTTTGAAGAATTTGACACCTCTCGATACATGAAGTTTGTTATTTTTATACTCACAACATCTATATTCTTTTTTATTTATCTCATATCCTAAAATACACATTTTATGACATTAGAAGACAATTTATCATCTTTGTTAGTATAAAAAAACATTTACATCCAAAAAATTGTAGTTTAGAATAGTTGAGAGAGATTTTAAAAAGCTTTTTTATAAGAGACAAGTTTTGTAAAACTAAAGATAGCATTCGATTAATTAAGTAAATTGTGGTTATAATAGCTTCAACCAAAAAAATTTAGGAACACCACTAGATAATAGCAAGGTACTTATGGTTTCCAAACTATGATGATATTTATGTTATTAAATACCATTTTGTTGAGAAGTTTTAGTGCAAGAGGTTCGATCCACATTTATGAATTTGTAAAGATGTTTTTAAACTCTTTGTACATAAACTCTCCTCCTAAGTACGATCTAAAAATCTTCACTTCGAAATCAAATTGAGTTTTCACAAGATTATGAAATATAACAAAATTTTGAAAGACATCAGATTTAGCTTTTAAAAGATATACTGATATACTCACGTATATCTAGTGAAATCATCTATGAAAATGACATAGTAGGAAATTCCTCTTTTATACAAAACAAGTGTGAGTCCACATTCGAATGGACAATTTCAAAGGGTTTTGTAGTAATGTGTGTTTTGTTTGAAAAAGGATAGATGTTGCATTTTGTCAAAATAGTATTTATTTCAAGAGAACATTGATACAACTTTTGAACATTAAGATGTCATAATCTTTTATGTCATAAAAGAGCATCATTTGACAAAACATTAACATATTTTATACTATGTAAGTAATCCATAATATAAATTTTGCCCTCCCTATGGTCACGACTAATCACCTTGTTCGAGAGGTGATCGTTTACAATACATCCCATGGATGAAAAAAACAATTTTTATCCAAAAATTGAGATACAAAAAGCAAGTTTAACTTTAATTTTGGAATAACACTAATCTTAAAAACTTCAAAGTTTTTGTTTTGTAAATCACCAACTTTATCAACATTTAATTTTGTTTCATCCGAAGTATAAACACATGATAAAGGTTTTCTAACACATGAGTTAAAAAAAAAATTTGGAAGTCATGTGAAATCAAGCACCTGAATCAAGAATCCAAGAGATCATATCTTGAAGATGAAGAACAAACTGCATTGATCGTTGTTTTCTTCTTTATTTGAGCTTAAAGTCTCTTTACTTTCTCTTCAAGTGCAAGAATAAAAGATGAAGCTTGCTCTTCTACCAATGCCACCTTCCTTTTCAATTCAGGACAACTCTACAACAAATGACTTATTTTCTTCCTTCACTTGATCCTTCACTTTTGAAATGAGGAGGTCGATAAGCCTTCATGTTTGCTCTGGGTTTTAATGCAGCTAGGGCGGTGTCTTTTTTAAGTCTAGCTTTATTTATTCTTGTTTTCACCATTTGAAGATCGTAAGAATCTCTTCTTTGGTGAGAAAAGGTTTCGATTAATGAGAGATGATCTTACTTCTTCAAATTCTTCTCGGAGACTTCTTATAAATTGATACACAAAATCCTCATTGTCCTCACATTGTCTCTCACTAAGACATTGTATACATTTCTTTTATAGTCATATAATTGATTCCAAATATTGAAATATTTACCAAAAATTCATTTACCCTTTTATCTCCTTGTCTAAGTGAGACCAATTTGTCCCGTAATGCCAATATATATGCAACAACACTTTGAACATAGGATTTTTTAAAGTATTCTTATGCTTTTCAAGCATTTGTGAAATCTGTCAAAGTGTCCCTAGTATGTTCATTTATATTATACATGAGCACCCATAGGACCATCCTATAACCTCCTTCATATTCCTCTTTTTGCAAATGTGGCATTAATAGAAAGTTCAACGTTTGAACCACTTATATAGTAACCCTATAATTTTTTAAAATATAGGTAGTTTTCCATGGATTGAGCCTATGACTTATAATTTAAGGGTGTTGAACAAAAATTAAACCCTATTTATCATTCATATTTCAAGAAGAAAAAAAAACTAAAGAGATAAACTTATAATAAGACCAAAGATACGCTTAACACACTTCCCAAAACAACGAACAATGTTCCCACAATCACAAATGACTCTGATACCATGTAATGAAGTCGATGCCTCAATGTAGCAATGGAATATCGGTGAATATCATCTCAAAATGTTAATACAAAAGCCTTAGAAAAGGTCATAATAAAGCAAATGCAACAAAGGCCTAATATAACGAAAATCAATATTATTTAGCCACAAAAGACTTAAGAAAATATGTTCATGAATGAGATATTTATAGAAGTGAACAAGAGGAAGAAGAGAGGAAGAGGTGGTTGGTCATAGCCAGCCCGTTCTAACCGTTGGGGGCCTGCTGACCGTTGGACCCCAAGGCTACGACCTGGCCCCTATGACCCTGGGGGCTTAATGGGCCAGGCATTGCCTCACATATACATTTTCTAACAGCTCTTACTACTTCTCATATGAGTACGATCATGAGAATTATCACATACATAAAGTACTTTGTGGATAAGGGAGTGTTCTTAACTACTTCTTTCTCTCGTGACTTAACTGTATATAATGATGCTAATTGGGGTGGAGATGTTCTTAATTTCTTATTCCTCTCTTGCTTAATCGTATATACTGATGCTGATTGGGGTGGAGATGTTCTTAATTTCTTATTCCTCTCTTGCTTAATCGTATATACTGATGCTGATTGGGGTGGAGATGTCAACAATCGACACTCCACTATTGGTTTTTCTATTTTCTTAGGTGAGACATTGATCTCTTTGAGATTCAAAAAGAAACAAAAAATATCCCTATCTTCCACATAAGTTGAGTACCGTGCAATGGCAACTACTACTATTAAGAGTTCATGGATCACATAAGTGCTCAGAGACATGGGAGTCACCCTAGAAATCGTCCATGATGTTTTGGGACAACATGGGAGTTATTTATATCACATCATATTAAGATGGATTGTCACTTTGTTTGAGATGAATATTTAAAGAAGAAGTTCAATCTATGTTATGTACCATCTAAAATGCAACTAGGAGACTTCTTCACCAAGTCATTATCGGCTCTTAGATTTAGTTACAAACTTTCGGTATTCAAACTGTAAAGGGTGTGTGAAAATGTAATAGGACGGACAACTAAGGCCCGTGTTTGTGCGATGGATAGCCAGGGCCATTAGGGCCCTAGCCACCCCCAGCTAGCCGTTGGGGGCCTCCCTAATCCCCAATGGCTGGTAAATATAGCCCTTGGGGAGAATCCCAATGCCTGGCTGCATCCCTTTCTTCTCTATTCGCTGGAAAATAAACTTGTATATTTGCTCTATAAATATACAAGATGAAGTACCTTGGTGTATGTTATTTGCAGATGACATTGTATTAGTGGAGGAGTCTAAGGAAAAAGTGAATAGAAAATTGGAACTATGGAGAGAAACATTAGAAAGCAAAGGCCTCCGAATTAGTAGAACAAAGACAGAATATATGGAATGTAAGTTTGATCATTTGGTTACTTCAAAGGACATAGAAATTAAAATTGGCACACATTGCATTCCCCAAAAGGAAAGTTTTAAATACTTAGGGTCAATTTTTCAGAGTGATGGAAGAATTGATGGAAATGTTACACATAGAATAAATGCTGGTTGGTTAAAATGGAGAGGAGCATCAGGTATTCTTTGTGATAAGAAGATACCATTAAAATTAAAAGGTAAATATTATAGAGCAGCAATTAGGCCTGCCATGTTTTATGGTTCTGAGTGTTGGGCAGTTAATCATCAACATGTACAAAAGATGTCTGTGACATAAATGAAGATGTTGAGATGGATGAGTGGTCATACAAGAAAAGACCGTATACATAATGAGGTTATTAGAAACAAATTAAGAGTGGCAGCAATAGAGGATAAAATGAGAGAACATCGTTTAAGATGGTTTGCACATATTGAAAGAAGAATAAAAGAAGAACCTGTAAGAAGGTTAGAAAAACTAAATTTAGAAAGTATTAAAAGAGGTAGAGGACGACCACAAAAGTGTTGGAAAGAAACAATAAAGAATGATCTAGCTTATTGGAAGTTAACTGCTAACATGGCACAAGATAGGGATCTGTGGAAACAATGAATCCATGAAGCCAACCCCATCTAGTATGGGAAAAGGCTTAGTTGTTGTTGTTGTTGTTATTTGCTCTATAAATAGAGCCTCTTACCTCTTAATAAAATAAATTGTTTTGCAGTACTTTAACACTTATTTTGGCCCTTTGATTGCTTGTTATTCGACTTGTAATTGAAACACTTAGCTTTTGGTGGATTTGTTTCTTGGTTACTCTCGATTTGCTAAATTGATGATTGGTTGAGATTCCTCAAGTGACTTGAAGGATTGTTTTCTTACACGATGATCCTCATGGGATGCGACAATACCTAGTATACATTGCATGTCTCAAGAAGCTAAGCCAAAATTCTCCCCCGTCTCTTGCTTTCACTCAATATACAGAAAGATGGGCTGCATTGTAAAAGGCGTATTAGTGTATGTATCGCACTGGGCACCGATACAAAATTTTCTAATTTTTTTATAAAAATCAACATTAAACAAAATTGAATCCAAAGGCTTGATTTTAAACAGATAATTGCTAACAAATGACTATTGACTCTATAAGAATATTTAAAGAGATTGTTAAAACTTAAGAGAACACTATGAGGTTGAGCAAAACAAAGTTAAATAATATCTCATAATAAATAATCATTCATAACATGAATACTAAATACCTTTAATGAACAACAAAGTTACAATCATCCAGACCAGAACATTACAAAGTTACAAATACATTTAAAATATTCATCCACAACGTGGATCATAATCAACAAAAGCATTGTAATCGACATAGTCAAGATCACCATCATAATCATAATCATCTCCTCCCCTTCGTCCTCCACAATTGAATCCGCCCATCCGACTGAAGAATCGGGTAGAATGTACAAGAAAAAAGATATGCCACGGATTTGACAAAAGCCTTAGAGATCAGGAATTGGATTGGGTAAAACACTGAGAATCTTGTGAATAAACCACAAAATCAACAACAACAAGGGTGAAAAAAGGATTTAGGAGCAAAAGAATGGTGTGAAAAAGGGTTTGGGAAGAAACATAAGTGATTTCCGTAACTTCGGATTCTCATATTTTATACACAAAAAAATCAGCATCAACTCGTATGATATTGGTGATATCCTATGATACAACACGATACAATCACATATCATATGATATGGTATGATACGATATGATAAATCACTTATTGTGATACGTATGTCTATATCATATTGTATTCTCATACGATACGCGATAAAATCGTATCATATTGTATGATACAATACATTTTTTACAACATTGATTAAAATAGACTTAAACCATGGGTCAACAAGGGCACAAAAAATGTATGGGAGCTAAAAGCAAAATTAGAGAACATTATGAGTCTAAGCAAAGAGAAGAACACAATATGACCAAATAATTAGCATCTAGGTACTTTATGATGGTTCTTTCCTTTTCACCGCAACACCAGGTGATGTGTTCAAGACATCATTTCACAAAATTTGTTAGAAAATAAGAGATGAGGACACTTCCTTTATTAAATATGAATAATTTATTCATGAAATTTTCTAAGTTCTTAAGATTTAAAATTTTTCAGAAAAATAGCAAATTCTCAAATTAGCATCAATTATTAAATAAAATCAACATAACATAAGACACAAATAAACAGCAGGCTTTTTACTGAAAAATTAACGTTAAAATCATTTGGTCACATTTCACATGTTTGACATGTGCCGTTCTATCACCTGGGAGGCTAGGACACATCACAAGAACAGCATTTCCCAGAGTCAAATACAGGTTCATTATCTCGTCATTACCCTGACTAGAAGTTCCAATGGAACATAAGCTGATAACTGAGGTAAACTCTCCGGCATTACTCATACTTCATCAGATCATAGAATTATGTAAATCTAGTATGAGACATCCATTTTCTGTAATTTACGGTAGTACTCATACAATAGTTCACAATTCCAACAAGTACAATAGGTAGTCAAGAAATGAAGATTTAGGTACCTTTTTATGTAATAGAAAGGAGAACATGATCATTATTTGCATAAAAACAACGCCACAACACGAAAAAGGGAAAAAATGGAAGCAGGAGTATTAAATTTGCAAAACAGTACTGAGAGCATACCGATGCCCGGTAGATGCCACCCTGAAGACGAGTCATCCATCCTTTCTTTGATTCCTCATTGTCAAAACGAATTACTAATGCATTGAATAGATCCAACACCTAATAATCAAGTCAGCCTTAGTTATCAACACACGCACAAGAGTACATCTAAACTAAATTTGGAAAAGTCAATTCAAGGAACTTGAGTGCAAACAGACCTTCATATAGGGCAATCCTGCATCACATATTGCAAGAACATGTTCTGAATTTCCAACATATTCTGGGGTCACAGGCCACACTTGTTTTCCGTATAAGCTGCACAGATTCACCAAAGGCCCTTGGCCAATAAAATACCACATATATTGGGGAGAGAGAGAGAGAGATCACAGAAAATGGCACAACGAACAGAAGGTGTTCAATGAATAAGACCAATCATTTCTACATTACCCTCTGGATATGTGAGAAACAAATAAAGTTACATCATAATAGATGAAGAATAGACTAAAGATACACGCCCATATTGTCCCCATATTCGTAGTTGCTGCAGAGGGGAACATTATGGATACACCTAACATTTTGCGTTTGGAAACAAATAGCTGCTGTCAAGACAAAACTTTTGATCTCTCACAGGTACCATGCAAAAGTGATGGCTCTTCCGTGAAGAATAACACTCAAAAATACATATATACACTAAAAAGAAGTGCTGAGATTGACCAGCATGATTCGAGATTATCTTGGTTTGAAGTGGCCCAACACTCAAAAATATAGCGGGTCTAATTGCTGCTACCTTTCATCTTTTATGGTATCTTCTTGTCAAATAAAATACTTGATACACCTTTCTATTTTAACCAACCTGCATTAATTTTATACGTAATATCTCCATCAATTTTTCCATTGCTTTAAAAAATTGACCGTAGGTATTCAAAACTTAACTTTTCTTCTAAGAGATGCAATGTATGTCAATCTTTAATTTATATGTCATCTAAAGTAACCAAATGATCAAACTTGCATGTATATATTTTGTCTTTGTTCTATTAAATTGGAAGTGTTTACTTTCTAATGTTTCTCTCCATTATTCCAAGGTACTTGATTCATCTTGAATATATTTTGTTAACTCATCAATGACCAATATTACATGCATCACAAACATTCATACAAAAAGAATATGAAGATTTAACTTTGACCTAGACAACATCATGAGATTAATGCCGGCAAAGAACATAACCGTGTTTCACATGAAGAGGCAACCAGTGGTTCACATCATGCTGGAATAGGCATGAGTTCTAAAAGGAATGACAGAGGTATTATTAAATAGCATATGCATATCTAGAATAATTAACAGCTACTGCACAATTTTATTTCTGGAAATATTGTTCATCAACCTAAACATTTAAGATCATGATGGATCTAATTGATTCTCCCCAATAAATTACAAAATGAAAGTGTCTTCATTGAGAGATACTTTCTACACCCTTTAAGCAGTGAAAGACATGAATAATATAGCGTGACTTGGTGATTGTGGTTCATGATTAAAATAATACAACTATAGAGTACATCAAACTTTTTTAAACAACCTCTCCTCTCTGGGGTATGACTAGAGAGAAATTGCCAGGTGGTGAAGGAACACTATGGTTAGGATGACATAGGTTTGTATCACGCAGCCAAATACAAAAAGACGTATATGTCAACACTAGTAAAGTCATGCAAGTCCTTGGGTTACAGTAAGGCTATAAGCCCTTAAGCCAGTTTTAGGCTTCTCCTGTCTTATACTAGGGATGCTAGCAAGCTTGTAGAGCGGTATAACAGCCATCACTTCTTCCTCTTTGTGTATATATAGATTCTCTACCCTCTTGTAAGTATGACTTTCCAAGAACCTTGAAGTATTTTATAAGTGCTCGGTCAAGTCAAATTCCATGATAATTCAATAACGAAATCCATGGTAGATAAGCACACATTTGCAGAACCCTCACTTTATTATGAAACAACACATAATTGGAACTCCCGTAAGCCAGCAGTTTAACCATGCTAGCATCAAGGTTTCAGCAAGTTACTAGGTTCATTTGTGCTTTGGAAGTTTCAGCACCAGGACTGGTGTTACTCTCCGTGCATATTAGATGAAGAATTCCATGTATAGAACTAGATGTTAGACGAATCAAAGGAGTGGAGAGGAAACAGAACAAGATGTAGTCACAACATTCAATAAGAGGACTTGTTTATCACACAACATATCTTCAAAACATCAAAAACTGTATCGAAGACAACAAGTGATATGTAATCAACGACAGAAAACAAACCCACAAGAAGAACAAGACAACAAATTTAAAGCAGTTGCAAACCTGATGGATTCCTTATAGGATGTAGAAGACGGATTTTCCAGTATATAGAGAAATGGCCCAACAAGACAAAAGTATCTTCTCTGCCAAATGGGTTCTCTATTTCCTATACCCTGACAGTTTGAGTTAAGGAGTGTTACAGTACGAAACAGCACATTGCTTGCAACATGGATATTCATGAAACTAAAGGGACACACCTTCCATGCCAAAAGTAACAACCATCCCTCATAATCAGCCTCCTTCCAAGGATGTGAAGTTGAGATACTACCAGGTGAGTCATACTGAAATATCTTCATGACTTGCATCAGCCGATGATAACGAGCTGGGGAAAAATGAATAACCAACGATGGCAACCTTGCAGAAATCCTCGTTGAAGGATGAGAAGGATGTTCCAGCCAAATCTGTGATATTTAAGTCACCATGGTTTTAATAGACAGAATTGCACTCAAACAGCTAATGATGAAATAAATTGATGACTCAACCCAATTTGAGTGGCATATACCTGCTGAAGCTTCACAACAACCCCGCACTTGTCAAGTACAGGCAAAAAATTATTTGCGTTCTGCTGTGAAGAGCTCCCAGAACATAGCAAGGATCTTTGACTCCAACAGAAGTCACCATCAACCAAGAATGCAGATATGTCTTTCAATTCTAGCTCAAACTTTATATAGAGTTCTTCCTCCATAAAACTACAATCGAGGGGATCCTTTTCACATAAAACACTATATCAGCAACTAAGGAAATACTTGGCATTAATTAGGTTCACATGATTTACCTCAGAACGAAGTGTAAAATGTCCAAGATCAAGTAGAAGTTTTGTTGCCTGATAATCTTCTGGGTGAAATGCAGTGGGGATGGTAACCTTAGGAGCTGCAATATCCAAATCCAGAAAAAACCTAGGAGCACAAAAATATCAAGAACTTGACAAGCTTCACAAGCTTTTAATTAGCTTCATAAAAACATCAAATGACAATCAAAACAATAGTGATAACATTTACAAAAGCATGAACATGTCAACAACCTAAGTCAAGCCTGAATATATGGTTTCTTATGTGATTACTTGTTAAAAAATCAAATACTCCGTAATGTTAAAAAATCAAACTCTCCGTAATGTTAAAAAATCAAATCAAATAACGTAATAGGACACCTCTGTTCCATTTAGTAAAATATTAGTTGGTCCTGGAAGCTCATTGAGAATATTTTACAACGCCCAGGGGAGGTTTCCCATTAGGGCTAGCCCTGACTCTCGTTATCTCTTCCTCTCGACCATTTGCATATAAAGGGAGGTTTCCCCTTACAATAATTAAACTATTTTAGTGGTGAATATGACCATCTTCATCCCTCCCTGTGTATGTGTTTGTGTGTCTGCGTATATCACAGACAATATTGACTTTCAAATCACCCTCAGCACGAATCCCTGTGTATCATACTTGTAATCTTGCTTAATCGTATCTGTTGGTTTTCTATTGGTTTGTTTGCTTCCATCCATCAATAAAATGTACTTCAGCTGGTGCTTGATTTTGGTTTGTGAAATCAATTCAGCCTGCTCAACCTCCAGAACATGGTTTATAAAGAACTTGGACGTTTCCTCAAAATTTCATTTATATTGCTGAACTTTTTCAAATATATCAGTTTGCACAGTTACACTCATCTGTAAAGATGAAGTATCAAAAATCTATATTTTATCAAAGAAGATGAGACGGAACCTGGTACGGTCCTTTAAGGCCCTTGTGATTTGTTTTTGGGCTGTGCGCTTAACTCCATCAATCGTCATCTACCACAAACCAGAGCCAAATTATAACGGTGGTAACATCATTGTAATAAGATTTTTATATAACTGAACGTCCACCTGTACAGCAGTAGCTGTTTCCAAAGCGATTGTTTGACTAATGTCTGCACTGCTTCTGAAAAAGCTGATGATCTGATCAATGGAATCTCTCAAGTACTAACACAAAAGGGCAAACAAATTACTATATGCACAAAATAGCAAAGGAAATTTTTGACACATCGAAATCAACCTACAGTCACATAGCATGGAGAAGCTCTCCCAACAAGACTCCAGTCAACTCGAATATCTACTGGCATGTATGTGAAAGTAGCAACTAAAGATTCATCCCTGTCAGCACTCTGCAAGATGATTAACTCATAAAGACATGTATTTTAGCAAATCTACAAGGTACAGTTAAAATATAAAAAGCAAACATGTCCCCAGTGCATACTTCCGCAAGGAGTCCATTAGGAGTGTTTAGCCTGTACGATGCCAACTTCAAGTTAAATATTTTTGTCTCTTCATAAATCCATATGGAGCAATTCAATGCATCACAAGACAGCTCAGCCAGAAATTTCTGATTGTCAACGAGAAGTTTTGAAGCATTACGGCTCATGTGTATTTCAAATAAAGAGTGCAGCATGTTTCCTTTTGCTTCCATCAACTGACCATCCTCACTTTCCTTGTAACCAATGATTTTGTTCAGCTGCTCCCAGTCTTCCTCACTGAAAGTCCAAGCTTCATCCTTAGGTGGCTGTCCACCCCTGGAAAATTAAATTCAAAAGATACATTGTAATAAACAACCATACAGTACAGTACACATTAAGAACGAAAAACTTTGTTTTCTAAATTTACCATCCCAACAGCCACCATGACTTTTTTGTGTTCTGCTTCTTCTGATTGTCAGATTCCATTGACTGCTCAACAAACTTCTGTGCCATCATTCTGAAAATAGAATCAAAGATAGTGTGTATATGTAAATATTAACAAGCATGCATGTCTGAGTGTACTCAGCACACATATAAACTCAATTCATTTTGATACCCATGCAGGGATGTTACTCCGAATCAAATCACCGAATGAAAACTTGGTTTATGAAACTTATTCAATATGGTTTATCTTGTTCTCTCATGAACTTTTGATCAAAGATCCAAATAAGGAAAATTACAACTAACTTGCCTTTGAATGATCCTTGCTACAAAGGATTGCCTCCAAACGTCCACTTTTAATGAACATGATACTTCAACGTGTTGAATGGAGCAAAAGGATATCCAATACCCGGATATAACAATCGTGAGTCACCAAAAATGACTATGAAAAGCCTTAAAAAAGGCTAGAATAAAAGCAAATGCACTAACAATAGCAAATACACTCATAAGAATGTATATAAATTGGCAAAGAAGGCTTACATTTATTGAATACAAACAACAACAAACAACAACAACTAAGCCTTTTCCCATACTAGACGGGGTCGGCAACATGGATTCTTTGTTTCCACAGATCCCTATCATGTGCCATGTTAGCAGTTGACTCCCAATAAGCTAGATCATTCTTTATTGTTTCTTTCCAACACTTTTGTGGTCGTCCTCTACCTCTTTTAATACTTTCCAAATTTAGTTTTTCTAACCTTATTACAGGTTCTTCTTTTGATCTTCTTTCTATATGTTCAAATGATCTTAAACGATGTTCTCTCATTTTATCCTCTATTGGTGTCACTCCTAATTTGTTTCTAATAACGTCATTATGTATACGGTCTTTTCTTGTATGACCACTCATCCATCTCAACATCTTCATTTCTATCACAAACATCTTTTGTACATGTCGATGATTAACTGCCCAACACTCAGAACCATAAAACATGGCAGGCCTAATTGCTCTCTATAATATTTACCTTTTAATTTTAATGGTATCTTCTTATCACAAAGAATACCTGATGCTCCTCTCCATTTTAACCAACCAGCATTTATTCTATGTGTAACATCTCCATAAATTCTTCCATCACTTTGAAAAATTGACCCCAAGTATTTAAAACTTTCCTTTTGGGGAATGCAATGTGTGCCAATTTTAATTTCTATGTCCTTTGAAGTAACCAAATGATCAAACTTGCATTCCATATATTCTGTCTTTGTTCTACTAAGTCGGAGGCCTTTGCTTTCTAATGTTTCTCTCCATAGTTCCAATTTTCTATTCACTTTTTTCTTAGACTCCTACACTAATACAATGTCATCTGCAAATAACATACACTAAGATACTTCATCTTGAATATGTTTTGTTAACTCATCCATCACCATTATCAATAAGTATGGACTTAAAGTTTATCCTTGATGTAACCCAATATTAACTTCAAAGAAATCTGTCGTTCCTTCATGAGTCCTCACACATGTTTTTGCACCATCATACATGTCTCTTATAAGGTTAATATACGTCAATGGGATACCTCTTTTTTCCAAAGTTCTCCAAAGAACCTTCCTCGGTACCCTATCATAAGCTTTTTCTAGATCAATAAATATCATGTGAACGTCTTTCTTTTTTGCTCTAAAATGTTCCATAAGACGTCTCAAAAGGTGAATCGCTTCAATAGTAGATCTGCCTAACATGAATCCAAATAGGTTCTCTGTTGTACTTACTTGTCTTAACCTACATTCGATAATTCTTTCCCATAATTTCATAGTATGACTCATTAACTTGATACCTCGATAATTCGCACAATTTTGAATGTCTCCCTTGTTCTTATATATATGGGTATAAGTGTACTTGCTCTCCATTCCTCTGGCATCTGTTGGTTTTTCCATATTTCATTAAATAGTCTTGTGAGCCAAGTGATTCCTATTTCTCCTAGTATTTTCCAAACTTCTATAGGAATATTATCTGGTCCTACCGATTTACCACTCTTCATATGTATAAGAGCCTCTTTGACTTCATTCTTTTGAATACGTCCGTAGAAATTGTGGTTTATATACTTTTTTGACTGGGCTAAATCTCCTAAATTAATACTAACATCTTTATTTTTATTAAAAAGATTATAAAAATAGTTTTTAAATCTATTTCTTATATCATCATTTGCCACTAGAATTTTTTCATCCTCGTCTTTTATGCATCTAACATAATTAACATCTTTAGTTTTCTTATCTCTAGCCCTAGCTATCCTAAAAATATCTCTTTCACCCTCTTTTGAGTTGATTTTTTATATATAAATCCTCCCAAAATTTAGCTTTTGTTTCACTAACGTCCTTTTCCGCTTCCTTCCTTGCTTTCTTATAAGCCTCTAAAGTTTCACTTGTTTTCTTACCATAATGTAATTTGTAACATGCCCTCTTTGCCTTGATTTTATTTTGTACTACTTCACTCCACCACCAAACTTCTTTTTATGCCGGTACACCTCCCTTAGATACCCCTAACACATCTTTCACCACTTTCCTAATATGTATAGCCATATTGTTCCACGTATCACAGGGTGTGCCAACATAATTCGAAGGACTTTCTGTTTAAATATATCTTCTTTCTCGCTTTTGAGGTTCCACCATTTAGTCCGAATAGCTCGATGCACTCTTTTCTTCTTTGTCCATTTTTTTATTTGTAAATCCATAACTAAAAGTCGATGTTGGGTGGTTAAGCTTTCTCCTGAAATTACCTTGCAATCTTTACAACACGCTCTATCTTTTTTTCTACAAATAAAGTAATCAATTTGTGTTTGTGATAAGCCACTCTTATAAGTAATTAAATGTTCATCTCATTTTTTGAAGATTATATTGACTATAAATTGATCAAATGCCATAGAAAAATTTAAAATCTCCCTACCTTCCTCGTTTATATCCCCAAAACCAAAGTTTCCATGAATCCCTTGATATCCTAATGCCTCTTTACCGACATGTCCATTTAAATCTCCTCCTAAACAAATCATCAAATCTTTTGAAACACCTTATCTAACTCTTCCCAAAAAACAGTCTTTATACTATCTTCTAGTCCTACTTGGGGGTGCGTAAGCACAAACTATATTCAAAACCTCTGCTCCTAACACTAATTTCAACGTCATGATGGAGGAGTATTTATAGAGTGGAGATAGAGGAGTGAAGTAAATAGTGGGCAGTCCTGCTGGCTGCTGAAGATAGCCATTGGGTAGAACCCAACAGCTAGAAAAGTTATCGTTGGGCCACCTTAGTGGCCTTGATGGCCCGGGTGGCCCTCGTGTTTGATTACATGTATTTACACTTTCATAATGACAAAATTCAGGATATGCTGATTTTAACACACTTGAGTCTATCAAAGACATCAAAATGTAGACATTTCTCTTTCCATTGTGTTCCTCAAAATGCAAGATTCATATATATATATATATATATATATATATATATATATATATATATATATATATATATATATATATATATATATATATATATATATATATATATTGATCCAGGATATGTTAAACTGTTTAGTTTAGAAATCTACAGACAACAAGGCCAATATTAGGTATTTGTCATTTTCAGAAATATCTCCTTTAGAGGTGACAATCAAAGGATCAAATGGTTCCAAATGTGTACAATTAAATTGAGGAAACGCTTCACTTCATTACCCTTTGGTTGGGCCATAATCTACTTTGATACCCCGCAGTGAGTTTCTCAATCAAGTACAACCCTAAGGTTTGCTCCACTTTCACTTTAGTCCATTTCGGTTAACAACTTAATATCATTACCTCACTGCGGACATGGCTTATACCCGACTAATAAGACCGAATTATGTGATCAAAATTAACCCAATCAGCAAAAACATCAAATAACATACCACTAAAGCAGGCTTCCTTACGACACTCAATACCATCATCATTTGTTTATATAACAGCAATATTTCCACCGGACCTTGAATCAAAGTTTTATATCATTATATTCTTCAATTAGCATGAACATGAGGTTTATTACAAAACACAATTTGTGTGAAAACTGCACGTTTGATCCAATGGTAAGAGGTCGCAAATTTGATTCTCACTTCTGGGACCAATATGAGAACTTACCACATGGTTTCAAAGTGTCTTTTGTCGAACCACCGGATGGTAAAGCTTGTTCAAATAAATGTATTTTACACTTTTTATTTTACATTTTTATGTAATGGGAACCAGGGCCAGAATGACCCTGGTATAGATGGACCAACCCCAAAGGGGGCCAGACACAACGGCTACTCCAACTAGCCATTAGGGGCTGGCTGAACCAGCCCCCTTCCTCACTTCTTCTCTTCCTCTCCTCTCTTGCTCTCTCTTTTCTCCTTGATGTCCTCCATAAATATGACTCCCATGTACATTCAATATTATGTCTTTTGTAGCTAAATAATATCAAATTTGCCTTTATAGCATATGCTTTATAGTCTTTTTCTAAGACTTTGTGATTGACTCTTTAAGTTGATATTCACCAACCTTCCACTACTACATTGAAGTATCGACTTCATTTCATGGTATTAGAGTTATTTTGCAATCGCGGGAACATTGTTCATCGCCTCAGGAAGCATATTGATCGTATCTTGTAAGTTTTACTTTTAGTTCCTCTCTCCTTAAAATATGGGTGATAAAGGGGATTTAACTTTTGTTTAGCACCCTCGAACTATAAGACATGGGCCCAATTTATAGAAAATTATCTATATTTCAAAAAAATTACGAGCTATGTAAGTGGTTCAAAGGTAGAACCCTTTATTAATGTCACATTCGAGTAAAAAGAGTAATATGAAGGAGGTCAAAGAACGATCCTATAGGTTCTTATGAACAATGTAAATGAGAATACTATGGACACTTTGGCCGATTTCACCCTCGCTAAAGAAGCATGAGAATACTTTAAAAAAATTCATATTCAAAGTGATGTAGCTCATAAAATGGCATTAAGAGACAAATTGATCTCACTTATATAAGGAGATAACGGGTAGGTAAATGATTTTTTTTTATGAATATTTAAATGTTTAGAATCAATTATATGGCTACAAAAAGAAACGTCCACAATGTCTTATTGAGAAACAATGTGAAGAAAATAAGTATTTTGTATATCAATTCCTAAGAAGCCTTCGAAAAGAATTTGAAGGGGTAAGATCATCTTTTATTCATCGAAAACCTTTTTCTACCAAAGAAGAGATCCTTACCGATCTTGAAATGGCAGAAACAATAATGAATAAAGCTAGACTTCAAAGAGACACCACCTTAACCGCATAAAAACCCCTCCTCATTTCAAAAGTGAAGAAGCAAGAAAAGAAATTATTTGTCATCATTGTAGAGAGTTCGGACACATAAGGCCAAAGTAGAGAGTTCCGACACATAAGGCCAAATTTTTCTAAGTTGAAAAGGAGGGTGGCATTAGTGGAAAAACAAATTTCATCTTCTATTGTTGTAGTTGAAGAAAAAATAAAGACTTAAAGCTCAAATGAAAGACAAAGCAACAATAGGTGTGGTTTGCTCTTCAACTAATCAAATTCAATGTACGATCTCTTGGATTCTTGATTTTGGTGCCTCATTTCATCACTTGCAATGAAAATATTTTAAAATCATATATTGAAAAACATTTATAAAAATAGAAGTATTGAAAAACTTTTATAAATATTTTAAAATCAAATAGAAACATTTATAAAATATAATATAAAAATAGACATTCTGGTGCCTCATTTCATATTCAATGTGATTGGTGACTTGCAAAACAAAAAATTTGAAGTTTCCAAAGTTAGTGTTGTTCCCAAATTAAATTTAAACTTGTTTTCTATATCTCAAATCTCGAATAAAAATTATATTATAACTTTTTCATCCATGAGATGTATTGTAGAGGATGATCGCCTCTCGAAGAAGGTGATTGGTCGTGGTCATAGAGAGGGTATACTTTATATTATGGACTACCTACATAGCATAAGATAAGCTAATGTCTTTACTACTCATGTTCTCCTATGGCATAAAAGATTGGGACATCTTAATATTCAAAAGTAGTATCAATGTCCTCTTCGAATAAATAATATTGAAATTTTTTCTTGGAAAGATTGTGGACTTGACAAAATGCAGCATCTACCTTTTTCGAACAAAACACAATCTCTACAAAACCCTTTGAAATTGTACACTCGGATGTATGGGGACTAGCACCTATTTTATCTAAAGGACGGATTTCCTACTATGTCATTTTTATTAATGACTTCACTAGATATACATGGGTATATCTTTTAAAAGCCAAATCTAATGTCTTTTAAAATTTTGTTATATTTCATAATCTTGTGAAAAATCAATTTGATTCCGAAATTAAGATTTTTAGATCCAACTAAAGAGGAGAATTTATGTCCAAAGAGTTTAAAAATCATCTTGATAAATTTGGAATTATGCATCAAACTTTTTGCACTAAAACTCTTCAACAAAATAGTATTTCGGAACATAAACATTCTCATATATTAGAAACCACAAGAACCTTGTTATTATCTAGTGGTGTTCCTAAAATTTTTTGGGTTGAGGCCATTATGACTTTTGTTTACTTAATTAACCGAATGTCATCTTCAGTTTTACAAAATATGTCTCTTGTAGAAAAGTTTTTTCAACTCTCTCCCAATTACTTTACAATCTAGACTACGTGTCTTTGGATGTAAATGTTTTGTTTATACTTACAAAGGTGATAAACTATCTTCTCGTGCTATAGAATTTATTTTATTAGGATACGGGATAAATAAGAACGGATATAGATGTTATGATTATAAAAATGACAAACTCTATATTTTAAGAGATGTCAAATTCTTTCAAAATGAATATTTTTTTAAAGGCATGTATTCCTATGACAACTTTTTACCAAGACATAGACCCTTAGTAACCAATATTTTCGTTATAAAAGAATCAAGAAATTTTAAGGAAGCACAATCATCACAAGATTGTATTTATGCTATAAATGAAGAATTAGATACCCTATATAAAGCTCAAACTTGGGATGAAGTGTCTAGGCCACAAAACAAAAAGACGATATGTTGTAGGTGAGTCTATAAAATTAAAACCAATGGTGATGGATTGTTAAATCATTATATATGGTCTCAAACAAGCACCTACGAGCTTAGTTTGCCAAGTTCCATAGCACTATAAGTCGATTTGGATTTTCCTCTAGTACCCATGATTCTATTCTCTCTTTATTAAGTAAGACTAATCAAGCTACTATTATATTGCTCCTTTGTGTTGATGACATGATTATTACTAGTGATGATGATTCTACGGCATTACCGAGCTCAAATAGCTTTTGATGTAACAACTTTGAGATGAAAGATCTTGGGTCTTTGAAGTTACTTTCTAGGGCTTGAAGTTCTATCTTAGTGATGGCTTTCCTTTCTCGAGCTAAGTATGCTTGGATCATTTCTCGAGTGTATTTGGACTTATCCGATTGCAAAATCGAACACACTCCCTTGAACCCAATGCTCGATTTACTCCTCAGGATGGTACTCTTGCTGGATGATGCCACTCTCTATCGCCATTTAGTTAAGGCATGATCCTATCTTGCTGAGCTTACTTCGACCTAATATCTCCTATGTTGTTCATTTGGTTAGTCAACCATGGCTGCCCCTCGTCCACCCATTATGGTGTTGTTCTTCGCATTATTCGATATATTCAAGGGTACCTTTTTATGGTCTTCTATTCTCTTCCTGCATCCCTCTTTCGACTCTTCGAGCCTACTCGATGCCGATTGGGCTTTCTGATCCCAGTGACCGTCGCTTTCTCCACCATCAAGCTTTTGCATTTTTCTTGGAGATTCTCTTATTTCTTGGTGGAGCTTGGTAAGAAACAACTCGACACCGACTAATCAA
The DNA here is from genome assembly GCA_036023115.1 of Brasenia schreberi. Classification (NCBI taxonomy): domain Eukaryota; kingdom Viridiplantae; phylum Streptophyta; class Magnoliopsida; order Nymphaeales; family Cabombaceae; genus Brasenia; species Brasenia schreberi. The sequence continues at coordinate 8,486,013 of JAYKKT010000087.1, forward strand.
AGACCGGGGGTTGAGTACATCGTGCCCTTGCCGATACTACTCGAAATATTGTGGCTCCGTTGGCTTCTTGCCGATTTAGAGATACCTCATCTTCCTCCACCGATCTTCATTGTGACAACTGTAAGTGCCATCCAAATTGCACACAACGATGTTTTCCCACAAGCGCACCAAACATATCGAGATTGACCGTCATTTCACTCGACACCACTTTCGCACGGGACTATCACTTTACCCTTCGTATCTCTTCTACGCAAATTGCCGACTTGTTTACAAAGTCGCATTCTACTCCACGCTGCTTGATTACCCAAACTCTCGATGCTTCCCCGTTGATGCATCGTGAGTTTGGAGGGAGGATATTAGATAACATAGCATTTATAAGCTTTACTTATTTTATTTATCTTAAGTGGTAGTTTAGTCTTTTATTTGTTGCATATATATTTTTACCCTTTTTTCTATTCTTGTAAGGTTGACTAATTTACTTTTGCAATGTAGAACCCTAACCACTTTTTCTTCTGGACCAGCCCGCCTCCTCACTTCTTCTCTTCCTCTCCTCTCTTTCTCTTCTCCTTGATGTCCCCTATAAATACGACTCCCATGTACATTAAATATTATGCCTTTTGTGACTAAATAATATCAAATTTGCTTTTATTGCATATGCTTTATAGCCTTTTTCTAAGGCTTTGTGATTGACTCTTTAAAGTGATATTCACCAACCTTTCGTTACTACATTCATTGAAGTATCGACTTCATTACAAAGTTAAGTTCTCACTAAATTTTAGGTTTTTTTATCAAATTGATTAAGTAAACTCTACCCATGTAAGGGATCACCCTTGCATGGCCGGTCCCAAGCCCGGATAAAGAGGAAGGTTGTGTTAGGCTTCCGACAACCAGCATAAAACTTTATCGGATTTTTATACTACGGATTATACAAATTATGAGCATGTTGGAGCGTCCCCTCTTAGCGACACGCTGCATAACCCGAATGTAGTGAAAAGTAAGCAATAACCACTACATTTTCGCTCATATGTAGTGAATCAATTGCAGAGAGGGTTCCCACATCATAGACGGGTGTGGGTAAAGAAGTTAGTTCCGCTACATTACCGCTTGAATGTAGTGAATAAATTACAAAGAGGGTCTCCGCATTTTCAATATGGACATATGCGGGGGTTAAGGAACTTAGTCTTAGATAATAAGATTCGTATTGGTTCTTGAAATATCATAACATTGTTCGGTAAGCTAATGGAGGTGGTAGATACTATGATTCGGAGAAAGATTCATATTCTATATTTACAAGAGACAAAGTGGGTTGGGCAAAAACCAAAGGAGATTGAGGATATAGGTTTTAAATTATGGTACTCAGGATATAGGTTTTAAATTATGCTACTGAGGTAAAGAAAAGAATCAAAACGGAGTTGGTATTATCATAAATAAAGATTTAAAGGATAGTGTAGTAGACATACAACAATATGATGACCGAATCATGACTTTGAAATTAGTGTTAGAAGCAGAGGTTTTGAATATAGTTTCTGCTTAAGAACCCCATATAGGACTAGAAGATAGTATAAAGATGGCTTTTTGGGAAGAGTTAGATAAGGTGATTCAAAGAATTCCACAAAGGGAGATGATTTGTTTAGGAGGAGACTTAAATGCACATGTCGGTAAAGAGACATTAGGATATCAAGGTATTCATGGAAACTTTGATTTTGGGGATATAAATGAGGAAGGTAGGGAGATTTTAAATTTTGCTATGACATTTGATCCCTTTATAGTCAATACAATCTTCAAGAAATGATATGAACATTTAATTACTTACAAGAGTGGCTTATCACAAACACAAATTAATTATTCTATTTGTAGAAAAAAAAAGATAGAGCGTGTTGTAAAGATTGCAAGGTAATTCTAAGGGAAAGCTTAACCACCCAACATCGACTTTTAGTTATGGATTTACAAATAAAAAAATAGACAAAGAAAAGAGTGCATCAGACTAAATGGGGGAACCTCAAAAGCGAGAAAGGAGATATATTTAAACATAAAGTCCTTCAAGGACTAAGGGAGGTGTACCAGCACAAAAAGAAGCTTGGTGGTGGAGTGAAGTAGTGCAAAATAAAATCAAGGCAAAGAGGGCATGTTACAAATTTCATTACGCTAAGAAAACTAGTGAAACTTTATAGGCTTATAAGAAAACAAAAAAGGTCGTCAGTGAAACAAAAGCTAAAATTTGAGAGGATTTATATAAAAAAATCAACTCAAAAGAAGGTAAAAGAGATATTTTTAGGATAGCTAGGGCTAGAGATAAGAAAACTAGGGATCTTAATTATGTTAGATGCATCAAAGACAAGGATGAAAAAATTCTAGTGGCAAATGATGATATAAGAAATAGATGGAAAATTTATTTTTATAAGTTTTTTAATGAAAATAAAGATGTTAGTATTAGCTTAGGAGAGTTAGCCAAATTAGAAAAGTATATAAACCACAATTTCTATCGACGTATTCAAAAGAATGAAGTCAAAGAGGCTCTTAAACATATGAAGGGTGGTAAATTGGTAGGACCAGACAATATTCCCATAGAAGTTTGGAAAATCTTAGGAGAAACATTAATTATTCGACTCATAAGACTATTTAATGAAATATGGAGAAACCAAAAGATGCCCGAGGAATGGAGAGTGAGTACACTTATACCCATATATAAGAACAAGAGAGATATTCAAAATTGTGCGAATTATCGGGGTATCAAGTTAATGAGCCATACTATGAAATTGTGGGAAAGAATTATCGAACGTAGGCCAAGACAAGTATTGAGTATAACAGAGAACCAATTTGGACTACTGTTGAAACGATTCACCTTTTGAGACGTCTTATGGAACATTTTAGAGCAAAAAAGAAATACCTTCACATGATATTTCTTGATCTAGAAAAAACTTATGATAGGGTACCGAGGGAGGTTCTTTAAAGAACCTTGGAAAAAAAGAGGTATCCCATTGACATACATAAACAAGAGGCATGTACGATGGTGCAAACACATGTGTGAGGACTCATGAAGGAATGACAGACTTCTTTGAAGTTAATATTGGGTTTATCAAGGATCAGCTTTAAGTCCATACTTACTTATAATGGTGATTGATGAGTTAACAAAACCTATTAAATATTGTACCACACATACTTTCGTAGCATCATATGATATTCTATGTTTTTAGTATATTATCTGCTTTACTTACTCTTTTCTTTTACTTCTTTATATCCATGTGACAGCCTCACTCATCTTCCAAACGCTTTACTCCATCAATTTATCAGGTTTTCAGTCCTTTAAAAGTTGCTTTATTGTGTTAAAAGCTGAGACATTACACAATAATCATGAAAAAGTCAGATAAGTTTTCTTTCTTGAAAGTTATACATTTTAAAGCTGACACAGAACATGATAGAAAAATAATCGCATTCAGCCCCAAAAGTGCAGAAATCGGCCTCTCTTTGCAGCCGTCCAGACTCTTCTTAATAAATGAACTAAACCCTAATCACTACTACTTATACCCTATCTAACTCGAATTCCTAAACTACCCCTAATTAGTACTAATTACTACTAAAGAGACATAAACTATAAATAATGTCAAATACATATGGAATACATTAAAAGACTGCTCGTTAACATCCTTTAACAGAACAGAGGACATTTCCTTTCAGTTGTCCTTTATAATTTACACTTCCTTTGTTTTCTACCGATTAATTTCTATTTTTACTGATATTTTTGTACTTAATGTCTTCTAAAGCACTTACAAAATAAATAGTGTAGTGTACCGTTGCACTTGGAATATCGTTTATAGGTACCCCACACAATTATGTGGTCCAATACGACATTTACAACATTGCCCACTACATCAAATCGAAACTCTCGAAGACTCAACAAATCTAAAACAGCCAAAATAGTCCCAATAAAGGTTCCCTCTCCCAGAAAGAGAAAAGTCCAAGCCATCTTGTTAGTAATAATACACATGACAATTTCTGAAGCCCTTGAAAAATCCTCATATTTCTTTCTCTCCAGATAATCCCAAAAAAAATGCAAAGAGCACCAGAAGCATATGAGCTTTTCCGCTTGCGATAGTTGGAGAAAAAAAATGCATGCCCAGATCTCCTCACATTTTTTACTACACACCCATACAAACTCCGAAACCTTAAAGGCTGCCACTGAGAAAGGCCTAGTTACTCACAAAACAAAACCAAATGATCGAGCTATTCTAGCTCATGCAAATGATCCACCAATTCTAGCTTATGCTTGCACACAAGGCAATGATTCACCATACTTAAGGCCTCCTCTGGAGGTTATCAAAGTAAAGAATCTTGCCTCACGCTCCTTCCCACGCATTCACATACATACAAACACACAGATGTCAAGGCATACTCACTCACATACAAACAACCACACAGAACAGAAAGGACACATAGATATTCATATACTTATTTATCTATGTAAAGGACTCCGGTTTCTTGAAAACCACCATGATTTCTACCAGAAATTTGCATTCACAAGAAACCTTTTAACTCGGAAAACTGACCAGCCTGATAGGAATGATGGTCATGCTCCCTTGTGCATCTAAAAGGGCATCATTTACTCTACACAAGGTAGTATGATTGTTTGTTCATACTTCCATCATCCAAAGTAGGGAAGCACGTTATGGAGATAAAAATGTTGTGTAGTTGCAGAAGCAAAAGAAAATGTCTTACCTCCACTGAAGAATGACTTCCACATCAAGTTGTCGATCAAGTTCTTCAATCTTTTTGTTATCATCTATAAGTGGACGAGTGGTGTCAGATCTCAACAGAGATGCATAAAGAGCAATATATTGTTTCAATAACTTTGCATGTCTCAGAACTTGATCCCAAGACATCTTCCCACTGCAAAAGAAGGCAGTCATAATCATATACTGGCATCGAACCAGCAATCATGTTACCAAAAAAGCATAGAAAGATGATTTTGCATGGTTAACAAAAAATTGTAACAAAGAAAAGAAGATAATTTCCCCCTAGAGGAGGAATATAGAGGTTGATACTATATTAGACGATGGTCTGACAATTGCATATAAGCACATAATATAACTAGCAAATGCAGCCCTCTGAGTATCAGCCCAATGGATCAGGCATTGAACCAGTCCCATGTCTTGCCAGTTGCCAGCCAGCAGTGTCTGTGGCCACCCCAACTGCAACAATATGGTGTGTATTGTAAACATTGAAATATGAAAAGAAAAAAGGAATCCCAAAATCCCCAAGGACAGGAAATATAACAAAGCAGACAATATTAATGGAAAGGATTTATACATATAAATCATGCATGCGTTGGAACAATAATAGGAGGTCATGGCACCACCCTTGTCCGAATCCTTCTTTAAACAACATAAATTTAGAAAGACACATACAAACAGAAAAGACAGAAGTTGCTGAATTTACTAGCCTAATTTATCATCACTTACGATCGCATCTCCTTTACATTATCCTTGTTGTTTTATAGCTGGTTGGACCATGAAATTTTAACATTTTGGACCTTAAATACTTATCATCCACTTTCTTACCAGACAGCAGCACACCAAATGCCACTTTCACATACCAATTTGTTCTCCCTGTTTTTCCCAATATGTCAACCAAATAAGCTAGTGTCTATCCAATTTAATGGATACATGAATAAGATTCACCCATAAAGAGAAACAAGAAAAGGTGCATATATTTCTCATGATTGAGTACCTTGCACACCTACACTCGTCAACCACAACCCTGAAAACATATTTCCACCAAATTCTGGGGTTTGATTTGACTCCAACAAGTGGGCGATAATGAGCATACTTCAGCCGCTTATTAAAGGCAGAGAAATTATCAGCTATTTTCAAGACATCACGGTACTCATCCTGCATAAAAAATGGAAGCCATGTCAACAGGCAAACGAATTCTCTAGGCATGTATGGTGGAAGCAGAGGTACCTTAGACAAACACAAAACAACATCGTCCAAACAAACAGTAGCTCTTTGAAGAGGTTGCTCAGAGTCTCTGGATTCATCTATTCTCCTCTTGGCATACTTTGCATTCCCTGACACGGGCTGTAAGATGTAACAATGTTCCTTCACACAGGAAGGGGAGGATGATTCCTCACTTCCAAATTCAAATATCTGGGAAGAGAAAACCCCAAAAAGGAGTCATTCTTATATTGTGAGTATAATTAAGTACTAGTCACTCAGCAACCAAGTATGAAGCACACCTGGCTCCACTGGGATGGAGACATGTCCTCCCATGGCTGTTCAATTCTCCATGGAGAAGTATCCGAATCAAAATAGACAGCTAGCCGATCAAGCTCCACATACTGCAGAATATTCGTGGTGGAAGTAGGATGGTTTCATAACAAGAATCTATAGAACTTACGAGCAAAAGTGGAGGTGACTGATTACTTGGTAATACTATGACAAAGAACTAAAAACTCTAAGGTTATTGGTTAAATCATTACTAGATGGTAACAAAAGATAAGAAAAGTGGAAAGTAAGATGGTACCAAAAGATCAGAAAAGTGGAAAGTACCAAAGCACCCAAGGGCCTTGTTTCGCAAATTAAAATTATGAAACTAATTGTAAAAGAATAATACTTTCATTTGACCACATAGAGACAGCTGAGTATGATCTTAGTTATCAATAGCAAGCTTAAATGAGCACCCAACCTAAGCACTAAGCCACTAAGGCATGTACCGTTGCTTATTTATACATAATTGAGAGCCACTACCAATTTTCTTTTCGATAAATTTAATGTTCTTATTTGAGTTTAGATTTTTTGAAAATATATAAAGATATTGCAACAACTACGCCCATGTAAGGGATCTCCCTTGCATGGCCAGTCCCAAGCCTGGATAGAGGAGGATGGTTGCGTTAGACTTCCGACAGCCAGCATAAAACTTTATCAGACTTACCACGGATTAAAAAAAAAACAAAGAATCCATGTAGCCGACCCCATCTAGTATGGGAAAAGGCTTAGTTGTAGTTGTAGTAGTAGTATATAAAGACATCGCAACAGGAAAAAAACCATGAACTTGTTGCAAAATATAAGATCCTTTTCTAACACCCTTAACCATACTTTGACAAACTATAGATATTTCCCTGATTACTATGTTCAAAGTGCAGATCTATCCTTTGTTTTGTAGATGCTGATTTAAGTTTAACATAATATTTAGAATTACATGATTCATGTTTATAAGTTGTTCGGAGTTACACATTTTACCATTTTTTGTTTAAGTTGATTCTTATTCATGAGATGTATTGCACTATAATTCTTATACTTATCTGGAATTAATTGTCAATTGCTATATATTTACCTGGTGTACCACTACAGCTTCTGAGGCGGTGCTTAAGCGACACTTAAGAGCTTACAGGCCAGCAACTTAACCAATGCAAAACGCTATTGACAACATGGAGTATGAACACATATGCAAATTTCCATACATTTAACATGCATCATATTGACAAAATACCTTCTGCATACTCTCCAGTGCACCACCCGTAGCAAATGTTTCATTTCCACTTTCATCCACTGTTACGGCTGAGAGTTTTGCTAATGTTATCCCAGCTGCACATGGATGACCAGGATTGCTACAACAGATGGAAGCCATAAGATAGTTATACTGATCAACATTATAAAATCCCAGTTATAATACCAAAAAAAGAATACCTTTCAAGATCCTCATATCTGATATGGATGTTGGTTACCGAAAGTTTTAGATTTCCTATAATAGTGTTGATCAGGGAACCAAGCCAGGTTGCATTCTAGACATCAAGGCACCAACATAAAGGCTGTCACCATCCACAACAGACTAGCAGATTCTAGAAAGAGGAATAACAGACTATGGCCTATCTCTCGCGAAGAACATATATCATATAGAGCACTCAGAAAAGGCAAGACAATTTCAACAGAAAAAAAGAGTAGCACTATAGGGAAACAAGCCCATCCATACGGCAAGAATTGTCAAGATGTGATTGTGTACATGAAGCATAGATGTATTTCATTGGGAACTATGAACCATGTTTATAGTATACGATAAGAAGGTGTCAACATGGGAACAGACACTAATTTTGGCTCTGTGATCATAACTACATTCTACGATTGAAACTTTGACACACATGATCACCTTTGGACAAGAGCATGCAAAAATATACGGATTCTTGTCTATAATGTAGATGACTGTTAAAACATTCATGTTGTAGGGCATTCTTTTCTTGTACATTTTATTTTTTCTGTTTTGTTCGGTGAACTATCCATTTTGGAGGTCCAACAGCTATCCCAATGGGAGTTTCATCCTCCACTCTCTTACGTATTTCCTCTATAAATAGAGATACTCGCTCTTGTAAAATACCATAACTCGTAAAATGCTTGTCATCTTATGCTTATTTTTTCTCATTGGCTTGTTCAGAAATTTGTTGAGTTTGATTATCCCTTTGATTTTTTACTTTGATGTGGAGGTTGATCCTTTCAGTGTTCACTATTCAAGTATGAGTTGTTGGAGATTTTGTACAATAAGAGAGCAAGGTTTGAAGATCACAAGGTGCCTGAACTTGCATGCCGAGTTGTGATTACCGATTATGGAATAGACAAGTCATGGTTCTACTTCTCACGCAATGGCTCTTATAAAACATTATGTTCTTTTAACAATGGTCTATTCAAGTATGAGTTGTTGGAGTTTGATTATCCCAATTGTCTCTTGTCCATCAGAGGTTCCTAAGATACACGAGATATTAGTCAACCTAGTTATGGCAGAAAACCAGGTCAAATTGTCTCTTGTTCATCGCCCCTTGTATCTCAAAGACTTTGCATCACTCCTGCACCTTGTGTCATACGATATGGCAGGGGATCATGTATCAGATTATGGAATAGACAAGCCATGGTTCTACTTCTCACGCACTGGCTCTTATAAAACATTATGTGTTTTTAACAAAACAAAATACAGTATTCGTGATGGGCTGCATATCATGCAGATCATATCTATGACCATGAAAAATACTGGACACATATAGCTTTTTCCACCATTGCTTCTCACAGAAACACCAAGCATGTTGAAATCCACTTCTGTTTTGTTCGTGAAGATTTTTTTAAGAAGGTTACGAATGCAATCATATTTTCGTTTGAATATCAAGACCAACTTCTTTACCAAGTCTCTAACTTTTCGTAGAATTCATTTCTTTTAAAAAAGCTACAAAGTTCAGGCAGCTAAAAATGTAAGTTTTTGGCATTTTTTGTATTATTTTATTACATTTTAGTTTAGTGTTGTTGAAGAACTGTTGTTCCATTCCACCACCTGAGATAGCTGGACAACTAGTTGATGAATAAAGGAAGGTCAGTTTGTTCAATAAAGCAAGCCCAACAGCTAGACAAGTAGTTGATGAGTTGCTTCCATCAGCTGGACAAGCAGTTGTTCCATTCCACCACCTGAGATAGCTGGACAACTAGTTGATGAATAAAGCAAGGTCAGTTTGTTCTATAAAGCAAGCCCAACAGCTAGACAAGTAGTTGGTGAGTTGCTTCCATCAGCTAGTTAACTAGCTATCAGAGACCCTCTCTCAGCATTTAATATGGCCGAACTTCTCCCAATGTGCTCCTTAAATAGGGAGAAGCTCCTTTCCAATAACAATCTCCTTGGGGACTTCTTGGCTAATCTTGGCATACATCTCTTGGGCGAAATCTTACACCTACTATTGCACGTGCTTGTTTTTACTCTCGATAAGCCTCAGCATTCAATTTACCATGTATACAGTTTCCTCTTATCACCTATTGATGGAAACTATGTTGAAACTATGTTGCAAGAAATATTTTAAGAACTTCCACTTACGAGGATGCCATTCTTTTGGAATCGTTGATCATGGGCATAATAAGAAGGAAAATATTAATTTTCCACCAGCATCTAGTATGGGAAAAAGCTTAGTTGTAATTGTTGTTGTATAATAGAACAGTGAGCCAAGGACAAGTTACAAAATCACTGTTGTACATAATTAGAGAATTTATTATGACATCTAGGCACCCATGTATTATATTACAGTCATCACAACGAATCCCCAGGGATCTATTTCAAAACTAGAATGTGGTGAAAGGGCCCTTCATTGATGAAAAACAAGGCAAAGTTGAATACTCCATATTGGGCAGGGATGTGCAAGAGGAAATGTGGATATGGAGTTACTTCTTTTATTACAGTAAGAGGAAATCTATCGCTCTTTTGGTACCTTTTACAGTTCTCTGGCTGGTTTCAGGAGAAATAAACAGATGGGTGTTTGAGGGGGGGGGGGGGGGGGGGGGGGGGGGGAAGAGATCCTTGACCGAGCTGCTGGAAAGTTAGTAAGGTCTTTTGTTTTTCTGGAACAGAGGTTCTTGTTTGGGTTCCATGGTGGATTTTGTTGAGTTTATAAAGTCCTATATTACATCTTGATGTGCAAGGTGTACGCTCTTGGTGCTTTTTAATGAACAACAACAACTAAGCCTTTTCCCATACTAGACGGGGTCGGCTACATGGATTCTTTGTTTCCACAGATCCCTATCGTGTGCCATGTTAGCAGTTAACTCACAATAAGCTAGATCATTCTTTATTGTTTCTTTCCAACACTTTTGTGGTCGTCCTCTAGCTCTTTTAATACTTTCCAAATTTAGTTTTTCATAATGAAACTAATAAAAAAATTCACTCCATATTGGGCATATTAAAACCCTAAATAGGGGAGCATTCAGGTGATAAGATAACAGAAAAGACATTTTCTGTTGTCAACCATTACTTCAGTTGTAAAGAAGAAATATCCAAGAAGGCTCAATTAGCGAGTACAACAGAGACAAGATTAACAGGACATTGACACACTAAAATGAAAAGAAAGCTTAGGGTTCACAGGAACCTACCACTTCAGACTTTTGTTGTTGTCTAGCTTCCAGGAGCTTCCTTTCCATTTCCTGGCAGCCAAAAGGACATGATGGATCTACATCTGACAAAAACAAGCAACTACAATTGTTTGACAACGGCATTATAGTTTACCCGCACTTTAGCCTTCTTTGCTTCAAAAAATGCCTCCTCAGAGCACCCCACCACCTGCGTTGCTGGTTCAACAAGTATGAAAATCCTATCCAAGTAAACCTGAACTGGCTCTTGCCCAAGCCTGCTCCAGGGCACCTGGATCACACAATTAACAAAACACAAAACATCAACTTAGAAAATAAATCAGACTTCATGACCTTTTTCCCTACGGACACGGCAAGAGACCAGGTTAAGTCACTCAAGAACATTAACGTTTGGACTTTTTAGAACTAAATGAACACATAAGCTACCATACTCAACAAGGAGACTCCCGAAATGAAGATGGATACATCATTATTCCGCAGCTTTTTGTCTAGAATCGTATACCAGAACGTAACCCAACGGTAAAGGGCATCAGTGAGACTCGAAAAGTATCAGCCGATCGAAACGAAGTTCCCTTTTTCAGTTGGAACGGCCCATTCAAACATAATAGTGAAAAAGAGCAGAAGGAGCTTACCTTAAGCTTAACGGATCCAAGAAAACCCGCCTTCACTCTGACAGGCAGTTTGAGAGCATTCAATGCCTCCGGCTTCAGCTGCATATTTGTTAGTTCCACATCCCCTGCATTTCCCACAACGATCACGTACTTCAGTGATTCAGTTTATACACAAAGCTAACGAACAAGTTCTCCAAGTAATTCTGCTCACTAGGAAACTATTCCCGATCAATCAAATTCTGAAGAATCGAGCACTACACTCTCACCATCCTCTTGCAAAATTAACCAACTTTAACCAAAACTATAATACTGAACCCTCTCTACCATATAATATAACACTCCACCACCGAAACCCTGACAACTGAGACGAGCAGAAAAATGAAAGAGATTCGATCGAACCATACCTTGCCACACACTTATCTTTAAGGCCTCCGCGGAGAGCCCGCGGACATAATTGCCGAGGTACTTCTGAAGTAGATAGGCTACCTGATCCTTCAACATCTTCCCTTTCTCTTATTTCGAAGCCGGGATGAGAAAAATTCTAAGATTTACCACAAAAGTTCGGAGGGATCAAAGAAAAAGAAGAGCGCGAACGGGAAGGAGACGACGAAGAAGAAATGGGGAAGTAACAAGGAACCGATGGTTTGAAACTTGCCGGAAACCGACGGCAATCAGACCGCCGATTCGCATTGTCGTCACCGTAAGATCGAGAGAGAGAGAGGGGAGGGAGACTCGTGTACAATCTTACTCCGCAAGTTTGACACGTTATAACTGATGCATCACTGCAGAGTCGTTTCGCGGCTTCAAAGTCCCGGGAATGTTAAACTAAGCTCAATGTCCATTTAGTCTTTGCAGGGTTGTTACATGGAGTCGCTTAGTCAGGTGGCGCTCAAACGATTTTTTTTTTTCAACAACCGTTCTGGTTCTGACCTACCCGTATGATGTTGAGCCCATAGATTAAGCTCGTACGTTGCTTAGATGCAAAGTAACGATGCAGAGGAATTCTTGCCATCAAAGCGTCGCCTGGTGATTTTGGTCCTTCGCGTGGCAGCATCTAAAAGTGGGCTTGAGCTTCAAATTGGTTCTCGATTGTGACAGCATCTTAAGAAAATATGGGAAACTTTAGCGATATGTTGAGCCCGTATATTGAATCTCGATTGGTTCAAAAGCTTGAAAGGATGCTAAGAAATTTGAAACTAAATATGTCCTCTTTTTTTACAAAAATTCTCAAAATAATCGTGCTACACTTTTCTTTTCTTTCCACTTTGGTTCACTTACTTTTCCTCCTCTCAACGATCAGTCTGCATGTCAAATACCTTTCTCAATTTTTTATATGATAATTTCTTTTAATCTTTTTCTCTCTTAATTATTAGATTTTCTGTAAATCTCATCCTCTTCAAATCTCACTTCAAAACTTTTTCGAATTATCTCTTTATCGATCTCTCTCGATCACTTTACAACATCTTTCTTTATTATTCCTAAAATTTATTTCAATGTTAAGATTAATTTCTAAAAAATGAATGGAAAATGGATTTCTATAAGATGAATCACGGCAGACGTTTTTGACAAAAAGAAGAAAACAATAACCGACGACAAGACACACCTAAAATGCATTTTATGTAAAGACATGTTGTGGTGATGAGTTTGAAGAGTGACAAATGGTTGATGCATATTTTTTAAAAAAAATGGTGTATGGTGGGAGAAAATGGAGAAATAAAACTTAAAAGGAAGTAATTTTAGAAAAAATAGATGGAGTGTGTGTTTAGCAAAAAAAGGGCCAAAAATCCCTTTTCCTTTTGATACGAACGGGTAAACTATGTCAAGGGACCAGATATATTTGATGTGGCTCCCAATTCAGTTACTTGATCCTCGTCAGAATACTAATCGGGTTTGGACTTCAAATTCTTTTCTTTTTATGGAAGGGGTAAAAGGGAAATGGACTTCAATATGTACTCTGCCGATTAATTGATCAAATTAAAGTATGGCTTGTCCGGCAATGTGGAAATATTCATCCTTTTTACTTAGGAGAGTTTGTCTCATTATCACATTTCTATTATATTGAAAATTTGAATCCAAATGCTCTCTCTCTAAAAAAAAAGACATCTAGTATTTCTTAACCGTTAATTATTGAATGGTTGTGATTAAAAGCAAAAATTCACATATTGAATCAAGTAAATTTTCTGAATTCCTCCTTAGTGATATACTGCCAGCATGTTTCAGAGGCTTTTATAACTGAGTTATGCCGAGACCTTCGAAGATGAGGGTCAGAGAGAGAGAAAAGAACCGGTGGCGTTGCTTACAGATCAGAAAGATGGCGCGGTCGTAGGCATTTTAAAGGATGGATGCTTCTGGAGGCTAAAGGCCACAAGGTGTGTGCGTTTTAATTTCCATCACAATCTCTGGACTCCTCTTATCTTGACACATATCACATGCAATGCAATCTCATGTCTTGAGTTATGGCGTGCAGCACTTAAAATATTTGTAATTTCTCTCTCTCTCTCTATATATATATATATGTGTGTGTGTGTGTGTGTGTGTGTGTGCATGTTTTTGTGTAAAAAACTGCTGCATCGAATCCATTTGGGCTGTTTATTCTATCTTTTGTGTGTGCAAAGAACTGGTGCATCGAATCCATTCGGGCTGTTTATTGCATCTCTGTTATCGTGTGTGTGTGTGGATTTACTTAATTAGTAGAGAAACGCGTACTGCCGCATAGACCTAAAGAAGGTGCCAATCCCACGTACACTTCGTCATGAGGCCTGATGGATAAAGCATCACTTCTGCAGCTCAGTCCTCAAATTGGAGCAAAGGCACAGCGCCCTACCCCGATACATATGTACGTATGTGCATTTGTATAAAATATATGTGCATCGTGTATATAAAATTAAAATGTGTATATATGTGCATAATTGTTTATGTGTTATGTAAAATATATGATATTAACTGTTTTTTAATTACTTTTAATATATTGAAGTAGGGGCAGGGTGAGATGGGAAGGGTTATAGCAGAGTGGTGCTGGGCGGGTTCAGAGTTTTATCCCCAACACCCGTGGGGTGGATGCAGGCAGGGTGAGAACCCGCCCGTGCCCCATTTGCATCCCTAGCCAAGGGTAGGCTTGAAAGCTGTAAGTCTTCTTTACCTTACGGTTGAGTAGTGAATGACCTAATCGTTTAGCTCACAAACGTACTAATCCAAAATATGTTGGTCATCAAAGTTCTCAACAAATCGAAGCTCTAATATTCCCCGAGAAGAAACTCCAAATACAACTTTAATTCTGCTTGTTTAACAGAAAAAAGAAGTTGAATCAGGTGACCTGAAAGATCATACTCTAGCACCAAATCGTGCATCATTTAAGTCATCCCCATACCATGTTAACAAAAGTTTGCATAAGCGACATGAATGACATGCATTTTTGTACCAGATCATTCGTGACAGGTACTTAAGGGGGTGTTTGATTCACAGTATTACGTGGGTCGGATCCTGAATTTTAGGAACTACGGTATTAAGTTTATGTTGGAATCAAAAGAAGAGGGTCATGGAATTGTAGTTCTTTAAACCATATTTTAATTAAAACAATCGGCCGTGTGAAGGAATGGACCTGTAGAATTGGAACTTAGAACTCTCGCTCTCTCCAATGCTCTAACCCCTTTCTCTGTCGACGCTCTCATCTCAGCGTCCTCGATGGGTGAGTAATGTGATTTGGTGTTGTGAACGCGATGCAAGAGAATCGAGCTCTCATGGCGGTTGTACACTTTCTTCATCAGCCGGAGCGCCTTCGTGTTGTTTTCCCGACGCAGAGTGATTAACGCCTTCTGGCAGCTCTCCTTCACCGAAGCATCTGATGACAACAAACTTCGCGACATCGATTTTGGTGATGGAGTGTCTACGACACATTCAAATCGATTTAGCTGACGCCTGAATGCCTCATGGAGGAGGTTGATGCCGCCATCACCGCGGTTGAGTACTCCCAGACCATTGACTTCGACAAGAAGGGCATCTACCCTAAAACACCGTCGTTAGAGGCGTCTCCCCATGACGTCTGCATCGCCATCGCCATCGCCAACAAGGCCTATAGGACAACATGCGGGTCTCTAGCCTTCAACAACTTCGAGTCGGCACTCGCGTCTCTCCGGGTTGCCCTCGTCAATTGCCTGCCGGACAAGCCGTTTGCTATTGCCAAGATCCAATCGCTCATCTACATCGCTTCCCAGCGCCTCGCCAAGATTAATTGATGTTGGTAGTTGTCTTTTGTGATTTTTCTTTGTTATTCTTTTGTTAAATGCACTCACTATGCATGTGTTTCTGTAATTATCTGTAAAACAGATATGGAGTCGTTCCTTATTGATATGTTTCAGCTGGACAACTGTGTGTTTAAGCTTCTGAAGTGGAATTCCTTATGAATTTCACATTCAGGTGCAAGATTCAGTGGCTTTCATTTTTCACCATCAGGTGTTATGCAATTGGTTGAGTGTTTATTTTGATTATACGTTGCTGTTACATTTGGTTCCAAGCAACAACTTGTTTATGTTTTGTATTTGTACATCGACAGTTCATGGAGACTAGCCAATCCTATGACACTTATGTGTAACGTGTAACAAGGTCTCGACCAACATGGGTCCGTCTATGTCACTACCTTTGAACTGTTAACAATATATAGATGGCATAACCCGTAAGATCATCAAAACTTCATTTATTTATATACACTTTAAGATCGAATAATGTAATGGTACAATAGAAAGAAAAACATAACTACAAAGATCCTATTAACTCATACCATCTAGTAGTGGAAGTCAAAGTCTTACTTCAACGTTCCACGCGCTTAACGTCTCTTCTGTTAATATCCTTAAAACATTTAAGAAAAACCTGAGCACCACAACCATACTCGTAGATGGATGTGATATCTGCAAATAGTCATACTAAAGACATACACTATTTCGAATGAGGTAGTGGGAAAATATAGGTCAAACATCAATAATATCATTTTAAAACATAGATGCATACTCAAACACTCATCAATATGCATTCTAGTTTCGATGTCAAGTACTATATAGTGTAACGAACCCACTGTCACACCGGAAGAGTCTCTCGAACCCTCATCTTATCCAATCGCATGACCTCTGATAATGCCTCAAGCATGTCGGGTCTACGATCTTGGCGCTTGACATGGGTTTACCAAGTCCATTCCCTCAAGTCTATAGGGCAAAAGTATCCGGTGACCCCACTAATATAGTCATTCATTCAATCAAATAATCACACAATATCTCCATATCTCTCATATTCATATCATCTGGACCATCTCTCAAGGTTCACATAAGCATATCCACATCCACAACAATTATATATATCCAATTATTATGTCAAAATAACATATTCATATCAAATCACTCATTCATATCAAGTATCAAATTCGTTCTACTGCACATAAACTCTCTACTCTCGTTGACTAGTTCTACTTATTGCCAACTTAGACATGTCGTAACCGACATGAGATACTCAATGCAACTATAAATAAAAACCAACTCAACCAATGAAGTAGCCATCACTACTCAATACATCTACCCGTGACCCAATCCGATTGAGACTCCACACTATGACTTCACCATGTTCTTTTGCTAGCATTTGAAATATATCATTTACAAGTATATGTCCTTGCAAGTTCTTGGTATTGAACACCATAGGCCTTTGGAATTTCATTAATTTTGTGAGTGATTGTTTTGAACTTTTAAATCCATCCATTGGTTCCACGGTCAACTTTAATATTCAAGGACCTTAGAGTTGCATTGAGCTCAAATTAGGTTTTGGGATATGTCAGCAGGAAGCTAAGAGAATTGAGGATTTTGATTGAATAGATACTACTTTAGCTTCTAGCATGCATTGGACATGCATTGCTGGTCTTATGTTGCTTGTCACAGTCTTGAAATCTCCTATTTTTTGTGATGAGTTAAAATACTTGTACCATTTAAGCAAGCTTAGTACACTAGACGTGTGGAGAAAGTCATGCTTCTCCTTCTAATGGGTGCTTCGGAAATAAACTTTGGTGATCAAGAATCAAAATAGGTGCTATAAGAATTGATGAATTGAAATTTGGGATTAAAGAACCGATAGCATAGAGACAAATTCAATGTTGGTGATCACTTTTGAATGACGAACGAAAGTTATAGTTATTGATATGTTTCTTGGTAATTATAATTATTGTTTGTAGTTCTAATTGGAATAGGTTATCGATTGGTATATATGTGAGTGATATTTATTAAACATGAAACTAGTTGTAGGAAGTTGGAACTCGAATACAAAGTCTAAGAGTAAATTAAACACATAACTATGATAATGAGTGTCAGTTTCATGTGCAAATCAAACAAAGAACTATATATGGTCATTACCATAGGTTTCAGTCCCATGTGGGTTTTGAACTGTTGTTTCAGTACCAAAGTCCTAGTACTGTGAATCAAACACCCCTCTGAGGCCTGAGACTACAGAATGAAACTATATTTTCAGTTCCCATCGCAATCAAATGTGGGTCTCGGAGGTAAAAAGCGCAGTCATGCGATGTGATCCCATTACGAGGCCCGTTAACAGGGTGGGCCACTAGAACTAGAACTGTATTTCTAGATCCATAGTCTTGGCCTTCGAAGCAAGTACCCCCTTAAATACTCAAAGCAAACACGGGTGCGAGGCCGGGGAACTCTAGTTCATCAGCACCACTATCACCTGGAAACAACCTTGGTTTCATGGTCCATATCCAACTATTTCATACTTGCGGTAGTACAGCTTCGCGAAGATCCAATGGGTACATATGCTCGATCAAGAACCATAACTCAGCCTCTTCTTTATAAAGTCCGAACAAGTTTCTGCTTCCTCCAAGTTTACCTGAGTTAGCTTGAGCGTTGGATTGTTAACCATTTGGGTTAAAATCCATAAATTTTGGATTTGGGTTTTGGTTCACAATGTCTATAACTATCCAACCAGATGATCTATCAGGTAATCCGACCCTAGTGAGATGCAAAACACATCGGATTAACGAGGGATCAGATCATGATTCAATATCTAACTTTTTGTTCCACTTGAATCAGTTCAAATTGAACTCTGGTTCCCCGATTGCTCGACCCACACCATTTTTCTTCCCTATGAAGGCCTGTTTTTAGAGGTGGATATAGAAAACCTTTCAGGATGTGGCGATAGCTTGTGGGGATTTTTTTTTATTAAACCTTATTTATTTTGAATTAAAGTTGTTTTGGTTTCAGAATATAGCCCACTGTTTAAGCCGTGAACTATGGCCATACTTTCTTTTGTTTATTTTCTAAACTTTAAAATGAAGAGACTCCTCACTGCTCTCTAATGTAGATGAGCTGCTAGGTTTAAAGGTCATGTTGTTGGTCTCTTACACTAGATGCCATAAATACTGCCCAATAGTTGCTAATGGCATGGTTATTTGCCTTCCAAATAGCACCCAGTTAGTGAGGACCTATTCATGGGCAAGGCGAGGCCGTTGGCTAACCCGAATCAATCCGAATAAAATCCAACAAAATTTATATAAGCTGACCCGATTAATCGAAGAAATTGTGGACTGGCTCACCTGGAATTCACCCAACTCCAACTTTCATCTAGCCAGGCGAGCCGTCAGCCATGGCTACAATGTCTCAACTCCAACTTTCAACACATTTATCTTACCAGAGAGTAAGTTGGAGATAAAGCATAGATCAAATTGCCCACAAATTGCCGATTACACGAGTAGATTGGAACAAGTTAGCCTAAATTTTGTTCTAACGAGCTATCTATGAGCAAAGATCTCCAAACTTGAGAAATTAGAGATTTCTTCATCCTTCGGATGCCTTGGTCATGTGACTCATGTCTAGCAGTAGTCATCCTAATGTCACAAAGGAATCTGATTAAGTATGTGTGTATGTGCGCATGCATGTCCGTGTGTGTGGATGGCAATGGGACGGGTATACATATCCCTGGCCCCGACCAAAACCTTAATGGGGCCAGTACAGTTCGAGTTTTCTTTTTCCTGATGGTGCAAAGAGAGTACGGGGCAAAAAACGGTCATATGTATGTTTTACACTCACATATATATATATATATTTACACACACATACAGAAACAGAAACATACATACCTATATATACAAACATTCATACATATAGACATGTCTGGTTCTAGTTCGGCTGGAACCTGAAACCATAACCGACAGTTTGGGTCTGAAACCCTTAATTTTATAAAAATAAATAAAATTTAACTTAAACTTTTTTAAAAACACTGGACCGGCAGTTCCAAACTGCTGGTTCCGGTTTGGATTCAGTTCTGGTTATGGAAAATGAACCAGACCGGGTGAGTCCCTGTTCCAGGTCCAGTCAGTTCCTGGCCGGCCATCTATATACATACATATCAGGGAATCAGGTCGGGTCAATATTGCCATCACTATCCATGTGACATTTACTCTGTAAAATTGTAAATCTTTCAAAACGATCCATATGGTCCAAACTTAAATGCGGAGTTATACGTCACTACTCTCCGTAGCCTCAATAATATAGATGGGTTTTCAAAGCAGGACAAACGTAGTTTACTGATCTTGTTTTTTATGCAAACAATGACTGACTCTTTTATGTCAATAGATGGAGGCATAAAATTTTCAAAGTGTTGCCCCACTTTGTGGTTGGTCTGGTTCGTCTTTAACTAAACTAAACTCACATGGAAGGCAACTTAAGGTAGACTCAGTTTGATCTTGGCATTTTAGAAGTGACGAAGAAGCAAAGCTTCAAACAAAGAGGCTGTAAATTACCTTATTTATTTAACTTGACTTGACTTTACTTACGATCGAAGGTGAAGGAGAATATCTCGATAGAATCCTTTCTGTTCGAGTTACTTCATTTATTTGACTTCAATTAAGATTTAGGATAGGCGCCAAAAGCCAGAAAAAATTCACTCGATCCGATTTCTACGCACCCTTGGTGGGTTGGAAGAAATTCAAAATTCTCCAACTTGTTTAAGGGTGTATTTGATACAAGGTTTCAAGTGAATTGGGTTCTTCATTCACAAGACTTTGAACTCGAGACCTTGCTTAAGGAGAGGTGTCAAACCACTTGAACCAACCAAGCGTTGCGATAAAACCCTTTCTGCAGTACGATATACAACAATTGACCCAAAAGTAGCACTTCGTGACATAACCAGATTCATTTTCTCAGGAAAAGGATTCCTTTTCCCTCTCTTTCTCATTGGAATTATGTGGGAAATTTGATTGGTACCGGCATATACGTTTACGAATTTAGTTGGTCTGGATTCTTGTGGGCTGGGGCCTCCGCATTCATTGCAACTTGTTGAACAAATTCCAGTGGGAAAGCTTTGCACTAATTCAGCAACAGGCAGTCAGCTTCCTTTGGAATTGCTTTTCCGAAGCTGTTCATAATTCAAAAAATGATGGAAGAATGGATGCTTGGTGCTGTCACCGCTTTGTCCTCCTTTTACTTTTTGGCAAAAGGCGACTTATGATATGGGTCACCATTCCACTTAGGCCTACCAAAAGTCCGCCAGGCAACCACTTAGGGGTGTTCAAAAAGTGGATCCAAACTGAGTACCGATTAAACTGATCTAAACTACTGGTTTGATTTGGTTCGACAACAACAAGAACAGCTAAGGCTACCCATCATACTACACAGGGGTTTGATTTGGTTCAGTTTGAAGAAAAAATTATACGGTTGGGTCTATGGTCTGAAGATTGAAACTCAACCATTAGAACCAAACTAAGTCTCTCTCTCACACACACACAGATACATATATATATATATATATATATATATAAGAAAAATGAGAGTTAATAGACATCTCTCATGCCAGACCCTACTAGATGGCCTGTGTTATTTGTGCGATCACACGGACGACACAGATTGAGTCTTTCGTTAACATTGACATAAGGATAGATGTCATTTAATGACCACAAAAGACATGTACCTTGATCACTACTGTTTGATTGATTGTAAAGACGATGATAATGATTAAACAACATTTAGCATGAAAGATTGTCTAATAGCTCTCTATCTCTATCTCTATATCTATCTCTATCTATATATATAAATAAATAAGTGACAATATATAGGTATAACTTCATAGCTATAAGCCTCATGCAATCTCTTTTTGTCCTCTTCTCTCCTTCTTCCATGTCCCTCTTCGTTTTTAGAGTAAAAGAACATGGGTATAAAGATGTTAAGATTTTTTTGGGCTATATAAGTAGCAATATATAGGTAGAACTTCCTAGCTATTGGCCTCGTGAAATCTTCTTTTATCCTCTTCTTTCTTAAACCATATCCCTCTTCCTCTTCTAAGGAGTAAATAAACATGAGTATAGAGACGAGATTTTTTTTTGCCTACGAGTGAGTGGTGATCATTTGACCTTTTCTATTTTCTTTTTCATCTCTATTTCCTCGCTCTTTTTCTTTTCATTACCTAGAAGTAAAAGGAAAAAGAGCAATAGATATGATGATTTTGTGTGAACGAAGGATCTTTTAGTGCTTGTGGAGGGTTTCAATCAAGTATGAGTTTGTTGAAAAATGATACGGAAACGTTCCTTTCAATTGTCAACTGCTATGTTTTCTAGTAACGCCAACTTGTTCTTTGTCATAGGTAAACTTTTATATTTTCCACTTTGGAAAATCACTTATTTATGAATGAAATTATTATTTTTTTGGTGGAAAAACATTGTTGGTAAGGTTGTTGAAGTGTGAATGCTAGAAAATATAATGTAGTATATAATCATCAGCATAATCTTGCTATTGTGGTTCTCTATGATGTGAAAATTATTCTACCCGTCACTGAGTTGATTGGACATATTCTACACCACAAGCGCTACATATTGCCAAGCCAAAAATAAATAAATAACCTGAACCCAATGGTGTTTCTTGATTCAGTTTTATAACTTAAAACAACTTGGTTTGATTTCTTTGAGAACGCATCTGGTTCGAGGTTCAGCCTCGAACTAAACCAAACCAGTCCACTCCACCAACCCACTAAAGAACAAAGCCCTCCCATTCCCATCGAGTCATCGCGGTCAAAGGAAAGCTTGATGAGGACGACACTCCAAACTTGGGGACTACTGGCACACAGTATGTCATAGTGCATCTTTGATTTATTTTGTTTAGGGCCCCATATATTTGCCTTTTCACAGTGTGTGGACCATATCATCTCTCTTATATTGTTTCAGCCTTCAACTAAGAGCCTTTCATTGAGGAAGGAAAAGAAGGTAGGGCCAACCTGCTCTTTTTCGTTTATTACACGTCACGGAAAGGACACATTGATGGAGACGTTAGGCGAGCCCCACACGTTGCTGTGAAAGCCTGAAAAGGGTTGATCCACCGTCGACCTACGTTGGTAGTATATGTTCATATATATATATATATATAACAGTAAATATACACACCTCATTCGTGCTAAAAGTCCTTCAAAATCAACGGTTGAAATTTAAATTAAAAAAATAAAAAATATCATGATACATCTTGCACGTTATTTTTACTTTAGAGATCTCAACTCAACCGTCCATCTTAAAGACAAACGGTTGACATATTTAAAACAATTTTACCATGAATGAGTGGTGGGCATGGTTCTGTGCTCTAGTCTGTGTGTGTGTGCGTATATATATATATATATATATATATATATATATATATATATATATATATATATATATATATATATATATATATATATATATATATATATATATAGATATATATATATAGAGAGAGAGAGAGAGAGAGAGAGAGAGAGAGGTGCCCAATATGTAATGGTTTATGTGTGTGTGTGTGACTGCGCATGTGCATGTGTGTTGGGGCTGCTTCAAATTTTTTCCTGTTGGCAAGAAAATCTCGAAAGAAATTCAATTTAAAACCCATGTATATAAACCCTCTTAAAACTGTATTGCTTAGACATTATGAGAAGCCCAGGTTGTTCACAACGACTTTTTTTCTTTTTTTTGTACAATGGGGACAAATTCACGAAGTCAAGCAAGAAGGAAAACTTCAATGACATTGGATTCATGGGAACTGAAATCCACAAACCGCAATATACAAACTTCATTCCGGCATTTTGGGCCTAAAAGACGATAATGCCCCCATCCATTCTCTGTATCGACCCAGTATCTATCTAATTACACCAAGAGAAAACAAGCCCGACAGAACAGAGGGTATCTTCGTCCAAGCCGAAGGCTCATCCCCGATTTACCCCTCATCTATACGTTATATCTCGATTCAAAACAAAAATACTCGATTATTTACACCCGTGTCAGCAAGACAAAAGTGTCAAAGAAAACGATATCCGCGTTTGCTTCCACGGACTCCTTGTCCCCACTATTCTGCCCTGCATTTCCTTCGCTTCATTGAGATTCTTCTTGTCTCATACGTTAGGAAGACCAAAGCAAGAAAGGCAAAGGAGTGATCTTGTGACGTATGGAAGGAACCGACGAATATAACCTGCCGGAGAACATATCCTGCCTGTCAGCCAGCGGCGACCGTGCCAGCACGGAAGCGGAGGTCGTCAGCCCGAGAAGGGGAGCCCGAGGACTCCTGCTGATCGGAGGAGGGGGAGGGCTTCTTCGTCTTTCTCTTTAGTTGCATGGCCTTTACGGAGCTCCACATCTTCTCCTTGGTCTCGTCGGCGTCGATCTGCTTTTGCCTGCACTCCTCGCTACAGAACGGGGTGTCCCCTCTGAAAACGGAACGTCAGAAGAATCACCGTTAGCTAAAGTCACCCCAAAGCTTAATCACCAAATATACCCCACACAAAGTAAAAGAAAGACCATCAAGAAAAGACCCCCAAATCAATTTCCTATCGACAAACTTGATAATAATCAAGGGGTATAGCTGTCTTTGTTCGGGTCCAGGAATCTGAATCTTTAACGGGAAGAAAGATTTCCAAGGTTCCCCTTCTTCCCCACCGTCGGGATCCGAAAGACATTTATACCCCTCCGAAAAGTCGAAAATATACCAGCAAGAGTTAACGCCGTTTTAGCCCGCATATTTGTGCCCAGCCCCAGCGAGCATAACGTCTCTCCACACACACACAGAACGTGTACTCCAGCTAACGCTGTTTAATATAAACTACCACGTAAGAGGAGGGGCACATCCGTCAGCCAAAAAATTAAGAAAGGGCGGCACGGCCATGAAAGCCAGACCCCCGGCGACGTCCTCGATAACCATTTTAATCCCACAAATGCTTTCAAATCCTCAACAAAAACAGTAAACCCCCATTGATTTCACAAAACCTGAAGGATATTTCCGTTAAATAAAGGGAAAGAAGGAAAGGAAGAGGGAATTGGAAAAGAAGAGTCTCACTCAAACCTGTACATGAAGATATCGTCGCCCTCGCCGAGCGGGCGCTTGCAAAGGTTGCACGCCTGCAAGAAATGGGTTCGAGCGGCGTCTAAGCCGAGATCGTAAAACCTTCTCGACCTTGATGCTCTCATGAAGCTCCCGAAGCTCCTCGGCGAATAGTAACCCCCGCCGCAACCGTCCATTTCCGGCGAGTAGAAGGGAGCCGGAGAGAAAGGAGTTGATGCACTTTCCTCCTCGCAACACACCTGAAGCACCGTGTCGCTCTTGGTATTGCAGTACTTCTGCTCAGAAACCCCAACCCTGTACGACATGAATGAAGATCGAGAGAGAGAGAGGAGAGTTCCGAATGGAGAGGAAAGGTGACGACGGGGCGATAAATACCAAAGCCAGAGAAAACCAACGGCTGGGTGTGGAAAGTTTTCGAAATGCTCTCTCTTGAACGGGTATCGCCAGCCGTCGCTTTTCTTGCCTTCCTCACTGGGTTTTCTAGACTTTTGGGCTGCCTTTGTCGATACAGCCCTGTGATACCAACGGATTAACGGAAATGCCATGCTGGGTTTGCTTTCGGAGTTGGTGGCTTGTGACTTTGCCTTCGTTGACCAGCATTCTAGAGTGCAGGTGAGGTGAGGTTGGTTGTGCAGGTTTGGTGGGCTTGTGCATTTTTTCGAACAAGCTTAATTTGCAAAAGGCCTGTGGGTGGGCTTAATACAACTTAGCTTGGTTCGTTGGGTGACCCAATAAGATGCTATATTTTGTTGTGAAGCACAAGAGCTGCACATTTGGTTTGATTGGAGTATGAATCACATTTTTTATTCACTCCTGCTTATGTCAAACCATCCATATTTTTTATCCTATGAGAGGCATTAGGTTATGCATTTTGTTTAATTGGAGTACGAGTCGTATTGAACCATTGATCTTTTCGATCCCATAATCAAAATCCACGGCATGTTTTACACAGCAAAAGTATCAAATGAGCCTATGATTCACTATTTAACGATGGATCTTTGAAATCTATGAGTGAAAAAGGAAATGCCGAAGAATGAGACCACCAACTGTTTTAATGGGGTCATACACTATGATATGAAATGCTTTGATGTTTAAAAAGTCAAAAGTACTAAAGACCATCGCACGTTCATTACCAACCCGGACCTAGAAGGGTAAACCTGTTATTTTCATCTCGTTGAGGGGGACGATGTATGAATCTTCTGGTGGAATACTGGCACGCCGTCCCTGAAAAGCGCCTCTTGTTTTCGTGGATGAATCGGGCGGAAACCGGGGTCGTGGAAAACCGAGCGGTATTTGTTCCTCCTCGTGCCCACACAAGCCCAGCCACTCCTCTCCCACTTGATGCTGGCGTCATTAGTTGCGCGTCACAGCCGGTAACCCGAGACGGTCGATCGTCTCGGTTAAAAAAGAAAGGAACCGGTTATCATTTGAGAAAAGAATCGGTTATTCCTCAAGGCACATGCTCCACCCGCACATCGAATGCTTCTTGGCATTGGCTGTCTTCATTGTTAAGCACCCTTACGGTTGTCATCGGCTAGGGAGGATAAAAGACCATAGACATAGTCGATTCAAAATCGGCCTGATAATTTGAATCAGAATCATACTACTCACCAAACTAACAATAACCAGAACCGGCTCCAGCACCATAACCTAAACAGAGGACCTTTCGGTCTTATTACAGTTTATGGACTCTTAAAAACCGATCTAGAACCATAATAAAAAATTATGGTTTGAAACTGTCACTAATTATTTTTTCCAAATTTTTATCAGTAAAGCACTATGCTATTGCAATTAGTGAGAAGTTTCACCCCTAGAGAGTATATTGTTCTTATTTTTCCAAAAAAGAATGAAACCACACCAACGTTGATGAAATAATTCCGAAACTGGAACCAAAAGAATGTGGCTGGAGTATAGGGTATATCATGCCCTTCAGATTGCTACACTAATTGTATCATCCCTCTCTCATTACAAAAGCCAAATCGAGAAAACATCTTTCTCGGCACGGACTCGCCGGTTCTCGCTTACCGGGAGGAGCCGGTAGGTTGTGTTAGCTAAAGTGATGCCCGGGGGGTCTACCCTGTTCAAGTGGAGTGGGTGCGCCTCTGGGTTCTCGTCCTTTCAGGGGCGCCTTTTCCCAAAACCATCAGTTGCTGCCCACATTCTACGGGCAGTGTCACTACCGTGACCGTCCAATCTATCCTTATTTTCTAACCGTCCATCATTCGCATCTCTGCGTCGTCCCTTCATCTCGATCCTTCGCTTCGCTTTCTCTCTCTTTCCAGCACCCTGGTTTCTCTCTCCTGCCCGAGGGACGTTCCCAGCACCTGCAGTTGCCCGAGAAAGTGGGAACTGCCCATTACTTAAATGGAGCCGACAAATTATCGTACTAATATCGTCATTATTTTAATCTCCTATTTTAATTATTGCCAGCTAATGCAGGAAAGTTTTTTAGTCTGATTCTTCCAATATCATATCAGTGGAGTGGGGAAATTCGATGGGCGGATTGTTGATCTTAGCAAAGTGCGTACGTGGGTCGGGTCTCAGCAAAAATCTGTGGATCCAATTTGGTTTATGTCATAGTCTTCTTTCTTATGTGTGAAATCAACATGGTCGGTTCCTAATCGGTTCGTCAATTCCACCCGAAACTCAACCGGACTAGGAATTGGTTGAATCCGAAAACAGTGAAATCAGAAACACAATTGAGACCGTCCGGTATGATTCCAGTTTCATCTTTTATAAAATTGGAACCAAAACCAGTTGTTCTAAACCGTCCGTTATAGTCTTTTTATAATTTTTCTTATAATTTAGTTTAAAGTTTTTAAATAAATTTATCAGTTTTGAATGATTTCAGACTCAAACCGAAATAGACCCAAAACTGGTCCTAGGCCGATTCTATTACTTTAAAAGGTTCTCAGCTAATCGGAACCGACCGTTTTGATTTACCCGATATGTTTCCTTTCATTGCGGGTGGCATAGTGTGTTTATGAGTCAGGTTCGACCTAGGACACTTTCAGCTTGGGTCAAAAACAGGTAAGGTTCTCTACTAATAAAATTAAACAGTTTTGGCTTGTAAATATTAGTTAGTATTTTTTGTATTATAAAAATGCGATAACTCTACAAAAATTCAATATCTATTAATAATATGATAAGCGCTATTTCCTGTTCTAAAATAATATACATTGAGTATGAATATTAGCGTGTCAAAACTGGCATAAAAATATTGGTTTTACTTGTTTTTTATATTCTCTTAAATGCTTGACTTGAAGGCCAAATTGGAGTACAAGAACAGAGATTTGCAAGTGTCACGTAGGCAACTTTATAAAGCTAAGCAATTCAAAACACCAAAATTAAGGAGCCTTTTGCTACATTCTCACGCATCGGCAACTCCCAACAAAATAACGATTTTTTATATAATAATGATGATTCATCCTGTATCCCTCACGCTAGTTTACCAAAGTTTTTCAAATAAATAAGAGAAATGTTTTCGAGAAATATTTTTTTCAATTGCCTTTAATTGTTTTTCGGCCAGTCCTATCGCCTGCTCATATGAATACTCGCCAATGGTTTCGACTAAACATGGAACTCTAGGACCCACCTTCCTACGCCCTCGGTTTCCGATTGTCTCAGAACCTCGCACTATGGTGGCCTCAGGGATGATTCAACCCAAATTGAGGCCTAAAGTTAAAATTAAACAAGTTTTACGTAAAATTATATGAGTAATAAAGATGGGGCCTAAGATTTTAGGTATTGCAATGTGTAGGATAAAACTATTTAACCTTATAAATTGTGTTTTAAAGCGTCCAAACAATTGTGGGGCCTAACAATTGATGCTATAACAACTACAAAATTTAGGGCCTTGTGTGGTTGTAATGGTGGCTATGCGCATAAGCCACCCTTGGGTGGCCTACACCTTTATTAGACTCATAAAAGCATTAGCTTGATTAGTAGGGCACTCTATTGCTGTTGTTGTTGGTGGGGAGTTTGACTATTAGGTGTGCGTATTAGGCTTCCGCCTCCTTGGGAAAGGAAGAAAGACAAAAAAGGAAAACAAATATTGAGCTCTCCATAGATTATGTCAAATACAAAACTGAGATCCCAAGAAAATTTTCTTTGTTTCTTTTATTTTTCATGTGCAAGAATCATGTATATGTTAAATGTCTCGAAGCTTAGTACCTTTTCCTTTGAAGTTTAAAGCTATCAACACACGAGATCAAGCCCAATGGCGAACAAGAATCAATGTAACTGAACCCACTTAGTGTGGAGGGAGGCTGGGTGCTCCAGTATTATCATTCTCAGATGATATCTCAAGAAGCTTTGTGGTTATTTGTGGAAAAACTTTTGATTCTTGTTACCATGACCCTATAATTGCATGAAAGCATTCAAAGAAAACTTCTGATCTACAAGAAGTGTCCTTTCTTTCCTGCATTTAGTTGATTTGGGTTGTCACAATAAATCAAGTATGATTCATCTAAACCGTTCGATGATGAAAATCGTTAGTTATGGTGCAGGCATCACAATTAAATGTATAAGTTTCATGCACATCAATGGGTATGGGAGTAACTCTCTCTCTCTCTCTCTCTTTATATATATATATATAAATCTATGTATATATATGTGTGTATACAATATATAATTAATATATTGGCAATTGGGAGATGTGGGTACATGCAGAGTTGTGCTGATGACCAAACAAAAAACTAGTCTGTGTGCTTGGGAGTATTCATGGGAAGCCCCATCGGAACTTCTCGGGCCTGCAAAGTTCATACTGTAACAAGTTTAACTTTGAGGGGCCTAAGGTGGCTGCTTTAGTTGGTCCTGCACATGAGCCACCTTTCCGTGCTCGGGTCATTTACC
This sequence comes from Brasenia schreberi, assembly GCA_036023115.1. NCBI lineage: Eukaryota > Viridiplantae > Streptophyta > Magnoliopsida > Nymphaeales > Cabombaceae > Brasenia > Brasenia schreberi. Next base: position 8,515,677 of record JAYKKT010000087.1, read on the forward strand.
AACACTACCTTGTCTTTCAACACGCAAATATCAGCCATTTTAAACTCCACTCTTTAGTATAACAACAACTAAGTCTTTTTTCATATTAGATGCAAACAATTACTTGGAGTTTTTGCTTTTTATAATGTTGGATCAAGTACCACATCAACAATTAACTCAACAAAGACTAAATTGTTCTCGATGGTTTTCTTTTATTACGTTGTAGTATTTTTCTTTCCACGTGTTCAAGCCATTTTAAAGGATTTTTTCTCATTTTCTCATTTATTGGTGTAATATCAATTTATATCTAATAACTTCATTTCAAATATGATATTTTATAGTGTAACATCATATCCATCTTGGGTCTTTATTTTTGTCACATAATAATTAACTGTCTAATATCCAACACCATATAATACATTAGTCTAATTATCCAATATTCAACACCATATAATACATTAGGTCTAATTGTTACTCTATAATATTTACCTTTTAACTATAATGATGTCTTTTTATCATATCATTTTAACCACCTTCCATTAATTTTATGTGTCATTTCTGTCAATTTTTTCTTTGCAGTAAAAAATTGATTTGAAATACTTAATTTTCTTTGGAGAAATCGAACTAATTTCCATCCCTTTTGAGGAATGCGATGTGCACTCCATTCCTAGTAGGGTTAGTAAATAAATGAAGCCGCTAGAAGTTCAGCTTGGTTTGATTTGTCCCTGCTCTTGCTCAATTTATTAAACAATATGAGCTATGGTACGTTCACTAGTTGGGCTCACCCAATCCTTCTTGGTCCGTTTCGGTTTGTAGATACAGTCTTGGAACGGACTCACTGGATGCCTTTTATCAAACAGTGCTTAGCTTTGAGTTCACTCATACTGAGAGGACTTTGGCCTGGTCAAGGCACTTGCAAAACGCTCAGAAAATCATGCGCGAGCTACAATTGGCTAGTTGAGGTGTCTGGTTTGGATCTGGTCCAACGGATTGAATCGTCCGTGAATCACTCTCTGAACTTGAATTGGGGATCCACTTGTTCGGTCGCGGTTTCACCCATTGGAAAACCAAATAGGAACCGGATTGAACCGCCTGAGACCAAAGTTGGATTTAAAGGGGGCCAGTTCGACTCTGTTTCAGGTTTTGGTGAAACTGACCAGGTCTATTGGCTAGTTCATCGAAGTCCATATCCAGATGCAGGTAGTGAAATCCAAGCATAGACTTGGATCAGAACCGGATCTTCATCCATTAACATCCCTACTTGTAGAAAACGGGAGATGGGAGAGTTTTAGGGGATTACTATTTGTATACTTTTACTATCCACACTTTTTTTTAAATATCAAAATTATCTCTCATCCCTTTCTCTCTAGTCTCTTACCCAATTCCACCGAGAGTCTCTTTCTCTCTCTTGCGCTAGGTCTTTTTACCCTGCAACATTCATTCATTTTTAGTCATTTTATTTTTCTCGTAGTTGGATAACACACTCTTACGAATCTGGATGAAGAAAAAGAAAAAGAAAAAAAGAAAAGAAAAAATAATGAATAATAAGAAAAATAAAATCAGTAAAAAAATTAAGAAGAAAAAAAGAAGAAGAAAATCAAGAAACATATAAGTATATTTTTATAAACATAACACAAAAAAGAAAGAAATATGGCTCAGTCACATCTCTTACAAAGAAAGACTTGTGATACATACACGACTCCCTCGCTTGTAGTACTGTATCTTGAGCCAAGAACTAGACGTCATTTTTTCATTTTAATTATTTTTGAGAACAAAATCAATAAATTAAATAAACAAAAAATATATAAAAATCAACTAAATACCTTTAAAAATCACTAAAACATGTTCGAATTTGTCTCTTTTTTCCCTTCCCTTCCTATTCAATCCACTATGAGACCGTGAATGTGGGTCACCGGACAAATAGTTTGAGAGGATCGATACTGAGTTGGGAATCACGGAGAGAATGTGCTGAGTTTTATTTTGTACGCCGTTTACTGATAGAGACGTTTACTGATAGAGACGTTTGTGTAGCCTAGATCGCTCCTGGTTCACACATCACGAAACGGATTTGCAGTGAGAATCGAATAGGCCCATGATGAGCAATTATAATCCAAGCACGGATCCCATATGTCTCATCCATGAAGAAACGCGAAAAGCGGGAGGAGGGAAAAATTTCCGAAGCACGGCGGTTCACGTCGGGCGGAGATGGACGGAGACTGTGAGGAGAGGTGCGTTGGGAAGCGACATGCTTGGGGAGTTCGGGGCTAGGGATCCGTTTCCGGCGGAATTGGAGAGCGGATTCGGCGAGAAAGTGCTCGGAAACGCGAGCACGGAGCATAATATCCTCATTCTCACTGCCTCTCCCCTTTCTCTCGCCAATCTCGATTGCCGTCTCGTTTCTCCGTCCGACCCTCCCTTATCCGACGCCGACGCCGACGCCCAAAAACTCCTCAACAAGGTACACCTGAAGCTTGCCGTAACTTTCTTGTTCTTCTTAATTTCCTCTTCTCCACTCTTTTGCTCTTGTTTAGGTGATGGATGCGATGCTGCTTTGGGAGAATTGGGAAGCGATTCGACTTCCGACTCGTATCGCTTTCATGGGATGTACACAGACCCATTTGTTTTCCAGTATCGGGGATTGCCCTTTAAATTTTAACGGTTGCGTGGAAAAAATGACCACATGTACTCTAAGTGGTTAAAACTTAAAACGTGTAGTTCGGTTTTGATTTCAGGTTTATAATCGATGGTAGCCATGGAACTGACTCCGCCCTGATCCTTGCATAGCCCGATGCAAGAGGACGGCTGCGTTAGGTAGTGGACAGTGGGCATAAAACTTTGTCGGTGTAGGAGGTAACCTTTTCAGCATTGAGTACAATGATGAAGTTCTATCACTGTTTGGGCGAGACTGTATTAGGATGGTTGACCTCGTAGAAAGTCAGTCCTCGATTTTTTAAAAATGGTCGATATTAACTCACCTGGGTGCAATGACGGATGTGGAATACTTTTAGGGCGGGGCGGATAGTGTCGGAACTGTTTAGGGAATGGTAAACTGAGTATTATGGTCCCTGGATTCAACCCTTGGCTAGAAATTTTGTTGATACTTTGGTCGGTCCCAATTCTTCACCTCTGCTCAAAGTAATGGAGCCCATAAATGATTGGTGGTTTTGTATTTTTGCATCACCTAAGCATGTGAAATGTGCTTGGAACGAATTTCCGTATTTTTTAATGCACCGTTTTCCCATGAAATAGAAAAAAGTACATGCACATCTTTGTGAAACTGAAAGGTGTAGCATTGAGCTCAGTATTTAAACTGTGACTGACGAGTGCATCTGTATTTGGGTGATAACATTGGTGACATTGTCCAAGTTCTGTCTACACAGCAAGCAGATTCACATGTTCCTGACTTGGTCGAGTTTGTACTGAATCAGATGGGCGTTATCTTGTGTCTCTTGGAAAGAAAAAAGGGGACTTAATTGACAATAATCATTTGGGTCCTTTTGGACTTTGAAATGGCTAGTTTGCCTTAATATTGGATGCAGTATCTGATGTCCTGTTTTATGAAATTTAAGTCTTAAAATTGTACCCCTTATTTATTTTAATTCTGTGGAAGCTATTGTGGCTAATGAAATTACATGCAGGTTGTTGGGTGGCGATTGGCCAATAATGAAGGCAGTTTGAGGTTACAGTGCTTGTGGAAGTTGAAGGATTCTGCGTCTGCTGTTGAATTGATTTCCAGGATACGTAAAGCAGTTGAGAACATGGGCCACCATCCGGATCTTCACATTGAGAATTCAAATCATGTTAGGGCTGAACTATGGACTTCTGCTATAGGTAAATTCAAAGTGATGGTTCACGTTCATTATGAGATCTTCACTTTTGTTTATACTACATGGTTTCCTATTTGGGCATTTCCTTTCCAGTGCAAGATGAAGATTCTGTTTCTAGCTTAGTTAAAGGCTAAAGTTACAAACAGTGATATTGACAAAGTTCGGCAGACATTGTTGTGACATGAGATATTGGAACGGAATATCTCGTCCAACCTTACTGCATATAGTTCATAGTATGGAGGCAGAAAACATATGGATCTTAAGATTAAAAATGGTTGCCTTTTCTTTGAAAGGATAATTGGTTGCATTTTGTTTACTTCTGTATCAACTTTATACTCAAGTTGTTTGTTCTTGAAATTTGTCATGTGTCTTTGGAAATTGCATTTATTTGTATATTTGCAAAAGCGTCCTGGTTGTATCCAGGTCTTTTCTTGGGCTACCTTTTCCCGTCAGCCCCAATATTTGATGTCGATTGGTATGCTAATGGTGGGATTTCCTTGAGAATTCAATGACTTTTAAATTCAAGGAAATTCTAATGAGGTCTTTGTTAACAGATGAGACTTTGGAGAATGCTCATTCCATGTCAACGCTATGTCTCTTTTCAACTCTTGCCAACCAAACAGAAAATGAAGTTTTTGATCTCCGTTTTTCGTTTCTAGTCATCGAACATGTTTCCAAGGTTTATTTCCATGTAGGAATACCTAATGATAATGTAAAGCTCAATATTAGTTGATCACTGGATGATGTTTCTGATTTTTAATAATTTTTGAAAAACTAACCTTTGGTTTTGACACTTTGAGACGTGAAAGTTTTCACTAAAAAAATCTAGAGAGATTTCTGCCGTTAATAAGAAAAGAAATTCTAGTATAATGGCATTTTGCTTGCATGGAACATCGATAAACATGTCGATGTGAAACTTGAGCCACATCAGCTTGTATTGGATATTTTTTAATATTTGATATTAACTATATAATCATCCATCTATTAGATTAAGACTATCATAATTAATGTAGTTAATAATAATAAGTAATATTCAATAGTTATTAATAAATGTTTAATATATTTTAAATATATAATATATATTAATTAATATTTAACAGATATTACTTAATATTTATATTATATGCTTAATATTATATAAGTATTTGAATATAAATTATATAATTGATGTTATGTAAAATATCATTATAATTAATATATATTAATATTAACACTAATGAAATAATTAATATTATATTATATAATAATATAAATATTATTAATTTATATTTTAATATAAGCTGACATGGCAATTGACATGTCGATATATCTAAGTAGGCACCCCATGCAGTTTATAAAAGATAAAACAATTTAAAATTTTAAATCGAAAACCGTTTTGCTTTATTAAAGTGAACGAGAATCCCGCAACCAAAACGGAAAGCCAAAGATAGTAATACAGTAGAAAAATGTTATCCTATGGAAAATAAAGAAATGAAATACACGAATATTCATCTCTGTTTTTTTTTTGAGAAACCTCTTTGAGGAAACCATTTACAGTATCAAAGAACTCTTGACCTTCAAGTTTATGCTTTTATGCTTCTGTTGTTCATCCGAGACCAGCTTCCGATTTCTTCAGTTCATGTCTCGATTTTATTTAGTGAGAAGCTTAGGTCCTAAAGTGTTAAAACCGAAAACCACAACACATTTTGGTGAAATTTTCTCTTTCTTAATTATAAAAAATTTTCAGTCTTGCAAAGCAAAATTTTCTTTTCATGACTTAATAGATTATTTCGTCGTCATTGTTGCATATTAAATCGACCATTTCAATCACTGACGGCAATTTGTTTTTTTCATGCTTCGTAATGTATGTAAATGCAGTGATAGAGATCACTTTAACCCCTCACTTCATCATATAAGAAGCAAGAAACTTTATGATATCAATTAGGAAGAATACTTTACTACCGTGCAGTTTGATAAGGTTTTGTCTATTCAGGAACAGGTTTTACCTTCATCTATCATCTGCATGAAGATAGTAATTTGCTACCGGAGGACCAGATATTTTAATCCTTCCCAGCCTATCTTCAAACCTTGACTTGTATATTTCATGATTTATGCTGGAGAAAGTTTCAAAACCTTTTGACAAGAATCTTTCTAGTTTGAATTCATGTTCGTGAACAGATCTTTTGGGCTAACCTGTTACCATTCAACTCTTGTTTTGCATGGTTTTCCAAAAGGATGTTAACGTCAAGTTTCAGCTAAATGCTTTAAGCAATTCCTTCAGACCACTTTGTTTCAGTTAGACGGTGTTGGTTGGCGCCTTTTATTCCAATCCAGTTGTTGCTCTAGATGGTGCTTTTATTCATTATGATATGCGTTCCACATTAAAAGATCCACACTGTGATTTACGGTTAGGTTACGAGGATATGCTCCATCTTTATAGTGTGCATATGTGTTCAGCAGTCACACCATGTTGATGAACTCATCTTTGCTGTTTTTGTTTATCTTGTAAACGGTTTATGATCATTGTGGAAGTACATCTAGTTTGAGAATGAGGTTGATGCATACCTTGCCTGTATGGTTATAGTTCAATTTCTCTCTCCCTGCTGTCTTGTGTCCTTAAATATATTGGATGCAAAATATACTCTGTTCTCAGCATTTTTAGAGATCAATTCTTTATACTTACAATTGTTTTAATTTGACAGTTTTCCTCTTCAACTTTGCAGGGGGGCTGAGTATCAACGATTTTATTGTAGCAGATAAGATAGACAAGATTAAAACGTTGGACCTTCTTCCGAGGAAAAGAATTTGGGCATAGTTAGTGTAGCATCATTTCGCTTGGCAGTGTGTTGCAGGTTGACAGTGCATCGAAAATTTTGTGAGGAGAAAACCGTTCTATTTGTTTCAAAACTTTAGAATAACAATTTCAAGGTAATCATTCTATATTTGTGAATGATGATCTTCTGTTATTCTTATCTACACGGATCACTGGGCAGTCCAGCATCACTCGCTCTTATGTAAGTATGCTTCACCTCATTAGTGCTTCATCACACTTCCTGTGTGGAGTGGCATACGAAATTGCCACTCCACATAAGGAACCTGAAAATATGACGTTCTCAATGTGGGGAGACCACTCTAGTTTTTGTCAAGCAACAGAATGATAACTATAGTTCCAACTCATGATGTATTAGTTGGGAAGCAAATGATAGGAAATGGCATTTCTTTAATGCTGAAAGTCGAAGAAATTCTTTCATAAGTACTGCTGGGCTGTTGCACAAATTACATTCATTCAATTTAGAACATCCATCTTTCATTGCATTTTCCAGCTCATCTTGTCCATTGCATGTCCAAAAGATTGCCACAGGGGACTGAAAAATCTTGTGGACGACTTAACTGAAGCCTTTTTGGTAATATGGCACCTAAACCAGTATGACTTGATTAGTTTGATCATTGATCATAGGTCACCATACTGGATTGCAGATCTACCCGATCTGAACACGTTGTTCAGTCTCTTGCTACAAGTTCTTGACCGATGGCACCTAAACATTTAACCTGACGAGGTAGTTGATAACAACCTTGACAAAAGTCCACAAACTAAGTACAGTTGTGAAGCCTTGCAAGTTCACAACAGTTTTCTTGTGCATTATTGAAAATTTTGTACATTATGTTCATGGAGATAGGTAATTGAAGATTCTTGTTAAAGAATTCACAAACAATCAACGGACAAATGCTTTGCCTTCTGAAGAAAATACTTCTGTTTCCAGTTACACCAGATTTCAGTTACTGCTTCTAGCAGAGTTCTCCAATCCATTCGAACACCCTACACGAGTATAATCATCTTCTGTTTTATGTCCAGACTATGAGTTCTGCTTGTTTATAAAGTTAAGTGATCACATTTTCCTTAAGCATCACATGCCTGAATTTGACTTGATAATCTCCCCCCTATTCATGATTTTGACTATGAAAAGGTGCAGCATGTTTGCAATTTTAATTTGCACTCAAGAATTTGTTTTGAAACTGATGAATGGTTGGAGATGAATTCACAACCTCTTGCTTGGAACATACTCTTTCACTTTCTTGTAATCATATTATTAGAACTACTGCCACAGATACTATACGTGGTTGGTCGTATAACATAGTGGGTATTCAGCATTTCTAAACTTTTTATCTTCTTCAAGTGCTAAAGAGCTCTATTATTGATTCTTTCATAATTGTGGTGTTTGGGACAGATGCACTATGAGTAGTCGGATCTCTTTTGTCGTCAAAATCTTCTTTGCTAAAGTGAACGAGATGCCGACATTGTGGTGGTCCTTGCGCTCCTGTATATAGGTACTCCAATGAAGGCAATTATTTTGTTTGAAGTTGGCTTTAATGTTTATCTTTTCCGACAAGCTGTTTCAAATGTAAATCAAAACTCTGAAATTTTTGCCTATTTAAGAAAGAAAGTTTCAAGAAATGGCCTGTTTTCTGTTGAAATCATTAACTAACACAAATATGCATAATGGAGTCTTTCTTATTGTTGAAGAGAAGTGTCGCATAATATGCTTATCATTGTGCCAACTATAATTTGATTCTTCTAAATATCTTGGGGCCTGATTCTGATATGATATGGTGGAGAACAAGCATGACCGAGAATCCATGTAGCCGACCTAACCTAGTGTGGGGTAAGAGGCTTGGTTTTGGTTCCTCAAGATCTTGAAACCTGATGCAGACAGAACACTAGCTCACTTGGCTAGGGGGTTGGCTTGCAAATTGATGGTCATGAGTTCGACATCGGGAGCATTGCATCTGGCTTTAGCCTCGCTGTTGTACCCAAGAAAAGATCTTGAAACATGAACTTGGTGATAGAACTGGCTGTCTACAAATCATAGTCCAACCCGCCACATTTTTTTGCACACTTCAGATCGACACCACACTTGATTGTTCTTCTTGTTCTTCCAAGTTGATAAATGGTATAGTTTTTACTTTATATCGACCTTCCATACAAAAGCTATAAATAATTTTATATTTCTTTTTGAAGATATATATTAGTTACTTCTTCATGTTGTTTGGGATACGTGGGTTTAGAAAATTATCGTTGTATACTTGCAGTGGATAGTGAACCCTTTGATCGTAAATAGGAAATATGCTAGTCTTGAAAGATTTTTAAGATCAACGGTTGAGTTTTGAATTAAAAAAGTGGTTGAGTTTGGAATTAAAAAAAGCAAAAAACATGATGCATTTAATGTACTTAGTACTATTTTGTTTTGTCTAAACATCTCAACAATCGAATGATTAAGATATTTAATTAGAGTATGTGCATGGACTATGGTTCTCTCTCTCTCTTTATATATATATATATGTGTGTGTGTGTGTGTGTGTGTGTGTGTGTGTGAAATCAATGCACAAGTTTACCAGGTACATGACAATTGTGTCCAGCTTTCTGCTGGTCCCTAGGGAGGCACACCCATAATGCTGTCTGTTTGTACCATACGGTCTTCCTGATAAATCTGACATTATTCTAAGCTGCCAAGTTAGGAAAAAGAATTACCTATATGGTGCGTTATAACCAAAAACTTTAGGTTTAACGTCACAACTCCGTGTGCGTATGTGCGTTTGTGCTCATGCACGTGTGTGCCCACTTGATTTGGAAGGCCATATTTGACAAAGAGAGCTCCTCATGAGGTCCTATACTTGGGACCGAATTCAGACGACGGAAAAGGAGTCGTCGTATGCTGTTGATGATCATTGGAAACCAAACACGAATAAAACATGCTAACGTTCAAAAAGGGAAGAGCATCATCGGCCTTCTGAGAAACGCGTTAAAATATTAAAGGAGTGGCTGCTTTGTTGAAGGCAAAAACCTGAGCAAGAACAATCAAACCGAAAGTTGACAAAGGACACACACCAACAAAAGTTTAATCGGTGATCGACGCAAGGTTTTAAAGTTTGATGCAACAGCTCTCCTCTTTCAGTAAAATCCAAATGGGTTCAGTCCTCTGCATATTAGGATTCTTTTTCCTTTTCCATCTGTTGTACCGTGTTGCTTTGGCTTGACAAGACACTGACTTTCCAGGTATTTGGTGTTCTATTGCCTTGTCTGTCTGTATCAAGTATTTCATGTTCGTGTAGAAAACAGGTCAATTCGAAGACAGACCCTTCTTTCTTTTATAATTACTTTGGTTTGGTGTCACTGCCAGCAGACACGATGACAAACTGTTCCAGTCGTGTCCATATCAGCTTTCAGCGTAGTGTTCAATCCCACTTGCCAAAACGTGTTTGTTAAGTTGGGACGCCTTTCTATATAGTTGTGGAGCAAGTATTTTTTTGGTACAATGAGAGGCGAAAACCATATGCCACCGAGGTATTTAAACTCATGACCTTGAACTCATGAGTTGACCCCCCCCAGTGGGGTGAGCTCTCGTTCTTTGTGCATTTTTGATGATGCAACAAATTTTGTTTTGGTACAAAAGGGTGAAGTTCATTGTTGAAATAAGAGTGGTACCAATAGAGTGAGGAAAAATCGTTTAAGATAGTTTGGATACATAGAAAGAAGATCAAAAGAAGTTTTAATAAAAAGTATGAGAAACTAGATTGTTAAAATATTAAAAAAGAAAAGAAACGAACATAAAAGTGTTGAAAGGAAACATTACAAAATGCTATATGTTGAGTTAACTGTTACGTGATTGAGCTCTATAAAAATAAAGGGTTCATGTAGCCAGCTCGATCTAGCATGAAAAAAGGCTTAATTGTTATAGCTGGAATGAAGTTGATTGCTTGCCCTAGGTATCAATTCATCACTTCAACTTGTGCATCGATCCCTGATCCTATGAGCTATCGCTCTTAGTACATAGGACAGGAATTTATTATTTCCTTGGTAAGACGGAGAGACCAAAGCCAGATGCATGTACGAGACTCATGACCTTCAACTTGTGAGTCGATAGTCTTGGGAGCTATTTCTCTTTGTGCTTGAAACAATAGTCTCTTTCTACTTTTCTCCGGCACCACCGGGAGGCTGAAGCCAGATGCACATCTCACGTATCAAACTCATGACTTTCAACTTGTGAGTCAACCCCCCAATCCGGTATCGCGTATCAAACTCATGACTAATTCTCATCTTTATCAAAACGTTTTTTTATAGAAATTCAGGTCCACACAGATGGCTCTTATTACTCGGAAGGAATGAAAACAACAAACGTTGGGATTCTCCTAAATACTCATCTTCCTTGTCTGTTCTTTTCTGCAACCTAAATATTCTAAATGTAACCACTAATATATGTAATATTTCATGGGATCGATGGCGCATGGGGCATCCCACTTGTGACATGCCAGCGTAGATTGGCCGAACCACATAAGGTCCAAGCAGATTACTGCTACAAAATCTTCTAAAAATCATAGAAACTTATGAATCATTGTTGACAGGTTCAATGGTTTTGACAGGTTTCAAACTTGCAGCATGGTCCCCTTTCAATGCAGAAGCCATTGTTCATAAAAGGACAAAGCGTATAATCATCTAATAAAAGGTTAAGTGTCCTTTAGACCGACTAGATATTTAGGTAAATTTTATGAATAAAAGGAGCTGCCTCTTGCACCAATCGTGTATTTAACCTCTGATAACAAAGAATAAACCTTGGTTGTATTTCACCTCTTCCACAGCATAGCCGCCTCTTGTTCCAATTAAAAGGTGTTGAGCCTAATGCAACTTATTTAACTTAACCAAGTTTTCCAATTCTCAGTTAACCTTTTTATTTCTTGAAAAAAACTCTTTCAGTTATTGAGGAAGTCTATCAATTTTTGAGAAACTTTTTCCGACCTTGAGATAGTGGTGCTTAGAAAATATCATACTACATTTACAAAATGTATAGAATAAAAGGGTGTTCCTACCCAAGGTTTCAACACACAGTCACACAAAACTCCATAGGAGTAGAGGTAATTGTAATGAGATTGAAAAACAAGAACACGCTTTCGCATCAAACGCCAATGACATGACGTATCAAGATATCCCATATGGTTGATCAAATGTCAGAAAATATCTTTCCTTGTGTTAGTGTAGGCGCGTGTGTGTGTGTGTGTGTGTGTGAGAGAGAGAGAGAGAGAGAGAGAGAGAGAGAGAGAGAGAGAGAGAGAGAGAGAGACTTCAAGTCGCAGCTGGGATAGATTAAAGAACAGACAATGTGGATCAAACCATTCATAAGTGGAAAGGTCTACAAGTTTGGCACGTCTCATATGTGAAATGCTTCATTACAGATACTGGAATTGGGCAAATCAGCAATAGAAACCTTCCATTATCATGCATCAACTTTCTGACTGAGTGGTTGAATATTAGCAAGTGGCTTGGGATTATTGAATTGGACAATTCATGTGACTCAAGGCAAGGCTGTCCTGATCAATACTGCTAGTGCTAGCATTCCGGTCACCTCCGGTCCCAGTCAAAGCTTTTCGCAACCGTGATTTTTTCTTGGATTCAAAGACAGAATGATTAGTAAGGATTGATTTTTCCAGTAACTCATCGACCTCTGAAAGTTACTTCGTCAAACCTTTGATGTCTTAATTTAGTTTTTTCTCCCCATGCTGAATGGGTTTGGTTAAATGGTGCAACATGTGCATCTCTTAGAAGGCGACCTTTAATTGCTCCTTATTCTTAATACTACCTCACTCGGGTGCGACACACGGGTGAGGATGCAAGTAATTAGAAGATCATGAATGAAGGGAGACAATTATGTATTAATACAAAATGCATATAATTTATGATATCTTGTAAAACTCAAAGAAAAACTCAGTTTGCGCACTTGGTATTAACAAGTAAAGCAATAATTGGTCAATATTTCATGAAGTGTCCTTATAACGTAGCACAAAAATATCTTAGTTAAAAACTTGATAAAAAACTTTTAACTAATTAGTGTTAAATCTAAAACTGGAAAATGTCAGTGCCAAAGACTTCTAATATTTTGTTTAACTTCAAATTTTCATTAAAAGAGGAAGATAGTTACTTCTAGTCCTTCCATCTCTGTCAAGTGCACAACTTCCCCCAACAAATGCATGTGCCTTTGAATGCCTTCTAAAACTTTGTACCAATTTGTACCTTATTTGGTTCATGTACTGAAAGATCATGAGAAACTAATATGGTTCCTTGGTTAACTTTTATATGAGTTCTTCCTTGAAAATTCTCCTAAGTTTTCGTTGGCATGATCTATCCAAGTTGGCTGGCCTCTAATGAACCCGTTTAGGAAAATAGCATGGTTCTTGACGAGCACCAAGAAAAAAACAATCAAATCGTTGAAAAATATGCTTGTTGTGAGTCATGAAATCAGTTAAAATGGTCCATATGGTATACCAGAAATGTATGCATCACTACAAAATGGTTCTTCTGGAATCCCATTAATGCAATGGTCCACTTAGCTTTTGCAAAAACCCATGGCTTTGCTGATTGGCACATGCAAAGGTGCTACGTTGTGCCAAACGATACAAATTCGTCCAGCCTATTGCTTTCAGCCTTTCGCAGCAGGAGGGTTGGAATGGCAAGAAAGAGATAACTGAGTGATTGCTTAACCTTGATCAATAAATTGGTAGAGACCAACAAGGTCTGTCAATGATAGGGCTGGGACGGGACAGGTCCAGATCAGCTCTCATCCACAAACCAGTCTCGGTTAGTTGGTCAGATCTCATCAAGTTCACTATTTCCCACACTCAGCTCGATATTGGGGTGTGTGTGTTTGCGTGCAGTCACATGCTAATGTGCCTGCAAGGAGATGAGGTCCAGAGGGTGCAGTTTAATTTGTCACTGTGTATGTTTCTGTGTGTGCGTGCGTGTCCTATAGCACAAAGAAGTATGAGTCGTGTCCTGACTCAAGGTTTTCCTTTGTTGTGTTCGGGCTCAAACCTGGTTCTTCACTAAGTTTTCTTGTCATATAACAACAACAATAATCAAGCCCTTTACAATACTAAATGGGTTCGGCTACATGGATTCTTTGTTTTTTTAGAGCTCGATCTTGAGCCACCTATTAACTCAACAAAAACTAGATCAATCTTTATTATTTCTTTCTAACATTTTTTCCGTACTTAGTGTCTCACACCTTTTTACTGGAGCTTCTTCATGATTAGAAAGAAATTACTAAATTTTCTGTAATTTAATATGTTTTGATGCAATTGGATTAAGCATAAAGTATGCAAAATAAGTAGAATATGAATCCTTTAGGAGTAAAAATGTGCTGCACCGCGTAAATATGTTCCAAGTGATACATAATTTCGGTGTCATATCATGATCCCCTAGATTACTTGATCTGTGGCCTCCTACCTATTTTCAGGTTCGTGATAACAAGTTAAAATATAATCAGGTATTCCACACAAATCTGGACCCAACCATCTCCAAACAAACAAAGATCGAAACGTGAGAGTGTATTTTTTATGATTGATTGATTCAGATACAGCTGAGCATACAAGTCGACGAATTCCACCTACTAGCAACCGTACCCATGACCCTCATGTTCGTCTCTTTAATATTCTTTTCTCTAGAAAAGGAACTGCTTAAAATAAGGTTCGCAAGATGCAGACCCATACCTAACATAGCAGCCCGATTTTTTAACTCAGGGCGAACCCACTGTATTGTCTGTCAAACATTCTATATGCAACGCTATGCAGTTTTAACCGGAACCAAACCGGGACAAGAATGGGCTGGGATTGGAACTGGTGAAACCAGAATTAGGATTAGATCTATAACCGGTATCCATCCGATTCAGTTTCTATTCTACCTTCCATGGAACCAAAACCAGGCCAGAACCGGTGGTTAAGATTTTGGCTGGTTCTGAGTGGTTTAGGACTCAACCCGTTATGGGCGATTCTGAACACGAGTCTGGAACCAGCCAGTTCTAGTTTGGTTTGGTTTCGGTTCTTGGTTATGGGGAAATCAGACCAGAACCAACCATGTCTAATCTATGATGCACTATGTATTGCATAGTAAAATTGCCTTTTGGTATGCTATTCACAATTTGATTTAAACTGTGTTTTCCTGTTCTTAGCGACGATGAATTGAGCCAAGAAAGTATGCTTTAATCGTTGATGGCACATCTCTTTGAAAACTGGGTTTACTGAAAACGTGATTTCCTCCAGCAAGCCTAGTTCTGGTATTCCGATTGGCAGTGCACTCACTTGGCTGACTGGTAGATCTCCACCACAGCCGGCTGCTGTCGACGTAACGTCCAAACCCCGTTTTTGGCTGCTTATCCTATTTTTAACTCTACAATCTAGTCTTTTTAAACCTTGTTTTGACTCCTTAAAACAAATCTCTCTCTCTCTCTAGCTGAAGCCAGATGCATAATTGGATAGAACTGATGAGCTTTATCATGTGAGTCGAACCCCTGGCCGTAGGCGAGAAGTTGCTCGTTGTTCATCCTCTCAAAAAATTTACCCACTCAAAGTAATCACATCCTAATCCAATCATTCACCTCTACAATTGCATATTATTCCGTTTGTTTCTCTATATATTCCGGCTCTGACGGACAGAACGCTGTCCATAACAGCCGGAATCAAGAACAGTCGGAATATATGTGCAAGATTATTGCTAAAACCACCATACTCGAAGGTGAGCTAATTAAATGAACTAAAACACAATCCCCATAGCCACAATATTGCGCTATTCGCCCGTCCTTGAAACTAAAAGAGTTCACTTTCTAGTTATGATAGAGAGCCCATGAATATAACCCTGAGCTATTCCTTCACCCCACTCTGAAAAAAGTTGAGTTTCTTGTTATGATAGAGAGCTCACAAATACAACCATGAGCTATTCGTTGGCCCCACTTTCAAAGAGTTGAGTTTCGTGTTATGATAGAGAGCCCACGAATACAACCCTGAGCTATTCGCCCCATCCTCTAATTATTTCGGACCGTCATTGTGACAGTTTTTTCCTCTTTGATTTCAAGCCCATTTCTTACATATTCCTAGACCAAAAAAGAGGCATTAATGGAAAGACTAGTAAAGGAACCTGCATTATGATAACAACCATATCTCTCTCTCTCTCTCAAATTGAAGGAAAGAGTAAAAGCTGGGGAGGAATTTGTGGGCTGGTGGTCAATTTTGCTGTGGCTCACCTATTTTCAATGTCTAACATGAAAGGAGAAAAGAGGAGCCAACCCAAATGGCTCTTTTCAAGGATAATTAATGGAATAGGGTAGACCCACTCACTGCCATGGTGGGGAGCAGAGTTTACCCACCATTAATTAAGCATTACACATAAAATTATCGTCCTTGGGTCGCCTAACCACGACCAATCCCTGACATCAAACATGACTAATGGCTTGGTCCTTTTGGGCCAGTGGATGTGGTCATGTTTTTATGCTAGAAAATGAATAAGAGGGTTCAATTGAATCCATAATGAGGTTATTAGACAAATATTATGGAACTAGTTAAAAATGATCCTTTTAACTTAGTTAATTTTGTCAAGTATATAGTTACAATCAGATATACATATAACACTTTTGAATTGTAAACCTATGAAAAGACGTCATTGGATATTGAACCAACTCTGGAATCCCTCCATTATAGCTTCCACCTCAAAGTCTGATTTGATGGGATTAACCATATCACTTGGAGAAGTTCTCTCTTTTACTATATTAGATAGATTGGATCCAATTTCACTCCACAAAGGGATTTTTCTTTTTGGTTACAAGAGGAGGCGGAAGTTTACCACACATGCACACTTTGAGAGTCGAATTCCCACCAGCAGCAACAGTACTAGAGCGCTCTACCATTGTTCTAACGGCGCCTGTACCGGATTTACTATGATGGGAATACACAGTTTCTCAATGTAAATAATTGAAAATTAATATAATTAATTGAAAATTAAAAAGTAAATGACTCGCTAATCTTGTCAAAGGGTGACAGACTGTTATTTAGTCATGACTGTGGGATCCATGTGCCCTCTGTTTAAAGCTTAACTCAATACCTTTGCTGATTTTATTATTTCTCGACATATGAATGTGATAAGCGTCGTGGTCTAGAAAATTACAGGAGCTAATTCTGACACTCGATGTGGCCATGCCTACTGCAACTCTGGAAATGATCAGTGGAGTGCGGTGGTGACTCTTTTGCTTGGTTAAAATTTTCACTGTTGTTGATTTCACCTTCCACGATACTTACTGGGTGCTACTTAAGAAAGACAATATCATTTGTTATAGAGAGAGAGAGAGACTGTGTAATTGTAAAGATAATGAAAGATCACAGCTTATATATGTACCGAAATTTTATCTCGTTTTCTTGGAAATCGTTTCTTGATCAGACAGATGGAAAATCATTCCATTACTTGAGACTATTAGAAGACCAGCTATATGGCTAAACGAATCTTTCTTGGCAAGTGTTTCTTAATACCTTTTTTTCTTGTTCAATTGCACGGTATTTAGGGATGACAATATTGGGGTTGTCAAGGGCAAAAGACTTGCCTCGCTCGACCGTGATATATATGTGTGAGTGAGTGTTTTTTTTATGTGTTTATATAAAATATATTTATATATATTAAGTATATATTTTACATGCATATATATAATCCCTTTTAATTGCATAATTTAGAATATCATAAAGTAAAATTTGTGTTTGCTGTAAAATATATGATATTAAAAAAATTATCTTTTATAGGTTAAAGCGGGGGAAAGCGAGTCTAATAGGCTCTTTTCAATGCAGAGCGGGTGCGGATGGGCTGAGAACCCGCCCCAAACCCATTGTCTTCCCTAATCACAATGGACTTCCAAAATGTATCTCTTGGAATTACTGGAAGCACCAATTTTAATTTGTACCAGGAAACTTCGAGATCATCGATGGATTGGATCGAGTTTGGCAAAAAATTATCTCTCGACCTCTTTTATTTTAACCGCTGAAAGATAAAAATGTTAAATTGCATTTAATAATACAAATAAGATTAGAGCTCCTAACAAAAGAATATTTTAAAATTTCTAAAATAAAAGAACGAGAAATAACATTGAGAACATGGGCCTACATCTCACAATAAGAAATCCCACTTCTTTTTCACTATGGTTGGATACACCTATACTTGAACCAAAATCAAACCTTATCTCACACTAAATGCGGTTCACTACATGGATTCTTAGTTGTTATCTCATGCGCACACGCGGGCACACGCACAGTCGCACACACGGGGTCACGGATGGGGAGGCTGAATCCAGGTATGTACATCCTAGGGTATTGAACTTATGCCCTACAACTTTTTAGTCGAGTCCTGTAGCCAGGTGATCTGCATTTAACTTCAAAAAGCAAGATCTCATTTTAAAGCAAGATCACATAGGTTGGATCCTTCTCTTAATTTAAGCTTGGCATAGGCCACGACGGCACTAAATCTAAGGCTTTGCCATGTTTGACGACTCTCCCATTTAGAGCTTGTGAGCACTTCAATTTTCAGCCTTGGGCTCTATTCTTTTGTCATCCAAAAATTATAAATATTTCCTTGTCACACCAAAATGATCATGAAAAACCGTGGCAGATCTACATTGAGCCGAGGCGGGGCATTCACCCCTCCTAAATTTGGAAAATCAACTTAAAGTGTATAGCCCATGGTGGTATCAATGGGCTATAATACATAGTTCGCCTTACCCACAATCGTTCAAGAGACTATCGCCCCACCTAAAAAGAGTTTCTAAATCTGCTACCAACTAAAAGGGTGATATTTTCCATGTTTTCGGTTTTCTTAAATAATTTTCTTTTGTCGATACAGCGAGTTTACGCAAGGATAGGGGTGGTAATTTCAATTTTCAACCCGACCAATACACACACATAACTTAAACTTGATAAAGTGGAGTTTGAGTTTTGGAAAGTGAATGATTGGGTCAGGATCAACCTGCTTTGGACCTGACCCAAAGTGACCCGACCCATTGACATGATTTAAAACCCCAGATTGCATCTACCCTTGCTTTGACAAAATTGGGGTCATTTTCAAGGTGCCCACCTATGTTCTAATCATAATTCATACGACCGCCATTGCTGTGACCTCTATAACTTTGCTGATTTTTCAGTGGAAATTGCAAATTTTATAAAAAAAACTCTAGAAAGGATAGACATTACTTGTAGATTACGTGTCGGATGCAATGTGTCGTGTTGTTTCGGGCACACCACAAGGCTGTCTTAAGTACCTGGGGTGTGCATTCCGACTCACAGGGCTGAACCAGCAATCTTCTTGAGGGTGAAGGCAACGAACCCAAGCGTTCATATTGGTGGGTGGGGAATAGCAGCATGTCGCGGTCACAGTGGGCTTCTATATGTTAGACCATTTTAAAGAAAAGGTTGTTGGTTGTCGAGTCTTAGGGGGTGGTAATCGTGCCCTGTGTTCATGTCATGCCATCTTTCTGTGTACGAAATAGGTTAGCCAGAAGACAATCCGATCTTTTCGTGTTACTTCAGATGGGCATGAACAAAGTCTTGTTTCGGGTTTTGCCATCTTGGGATTTCAGGTCTGTTTTTATATTGCTAGCAATTTCGTGTTTCAGGTTGTGCTTGTCTTTTCGTGTTCTCTGATGAAATCAGATCGGCCCAAAAGTGACTTACTTTGGGCTTGTATTTGTGTCTGAGAATCCTAGAGCCTTTAGATAAGGCTGGGCCTGAACCAACGTTATGGGACAATCTGAACGCCCAGTGATCTTTGCTTACACCCCTTCACATGCACGCATATACTTCTTTCTTTCCTTTTTCTAGGTTGTATAAATATATTTCATTCAGGCAACTACGCAAGGACTCATAATTATGTTGCCACCCAAGCACGGGTACTGATATCCCTTGAAATCGGAGTCCCCTTCACATGATAACACCACGAACGGTAATTCAACCATCAAAAATATGTAATTATTTTCTTTCTATTTTTGTTCTTAATAATTTTTGAAACCCAAGTTTTTACACGAAGAGTTTCAACCGAACACGAACCAAGCATTCACATATGCCAACTATTTATCTTTAAGATTGGATAGCAGATATGCTAATACTTAAGTGTGCTAAAATCTCTCTCTAGTACTGCTCTCACCCTAACACCTTCCTTCAAGATCTAGTATACCAAATCCAAACTAATGGGTTTGTGAGAGGTTTACCAGTTCATGGATGAACACAATGTGGGTTACCCTTCTCCTAAACCCGGTGATCCAAAATCTATCAACACGCTCAGTGTCATAGCAGTTTAAGAGGAATTTTGGCTTTGTGAATAATCACGTACATCATATTAGTTAGATGTGCATGAGCAATTCATATGACTACTGGTGAATGCAGCGGTGGATCCACATTGTGGCGGGGTGGGGCAACCGTCCCATTCGAAATTCTGAAAAATTCCATTTGAGTATTAAAATTAAAAAAAAATAATTTTTTTTTAAAGCCTGCCCCACTCAAACACTTCAGCCACTAGGTGAGCGATTTTCGTTGGTTAGAGGTGCACCATAACTCTAAATTCAAGTGTCCGAGTAATTCTGCCCAAACATGGTAAACTTCAGAGTTAGGTGCATTGGTGCTGAAAAGATTCTTGAAAGATTTTAGAAAGGATGCCTAACTCAACTTTCCTCCTTTTATCTTATGTGTGGGCGGAGTTTACGTTTGTATGAATCCACTCAACCCTCGGTCCACACAATGTGATAGTTTTTTATTAAAGATATAAATGAGTAAATAAGATTGCTTAATCATATAACCCAAGCTGCAAAACATGATCAGCTATTAGACTTGAACTCCATTTAAATATTTTCCGAAAATGGAATTTCTTGAAAGATTTTTTGCCGTTTCTTTCTTTAGATCGCAATCTATTCAACTAACCGAACTAAAACGAATCTCGACCTTTTAGGGCTACCGAGATCTCTTTTGAAGTGTTTACAATCGAAGGATTCATATAGACATACTTACATCGACCTTGAATTTGGAGTTCAATACCTTTTCAAACTTCATAAGCTGGAACCAAACTCTACTCGGGTATGATTCAAGGGTTCCATGTTCATTCTGGATTTGGATAAGTATTTCAGTATCAGATCAAAGTCCCATTTCCCAAATCATACCGAGTTCTAGTTAGGATTTGATTCACAATCTCATGTGAATGTATCTAACGGATATGTGTCTGGACCTTATTACACTCTGTGTGTCAGATACGATCTTGGCCGTTCGTGTCTGTGTGTTGCAGCTTTTAAACGGCAGAAGTAGTTCACATTGTGCTATTGTATATGGATGACGCGTCGGCCGTGAAACACGATAACGGGAAAGAATTTTGGATTAGGAAAGAAAAGAAAAGCAATCTCGTGCTTTATGGCGATCCATAATGTCTTTTAGGGCGAGACCAGGTTACTGTATATATATATATATATATATATATATATATATATATATATATATATATATAGAGAGAGAGAGAGAGAGAGAGAGAGAGAGAGAGAGAGAGAGAGAGAGAGAGAGAGAGAGAGAGAGAGAGAAGTAATTGGATCTTACCCACGGCATGATGGTGATTTATGCTCATCCTTTGCTTTTAGATGACATTTTTTCTTGATGCAAATGTGAATTCATTATTTAAACATTATATTCTTTTAGATAAGATAATAACAATAAGAATCAATGTAATATACCCCGCTTAGTGTGAAAGAAAACTTGGTTTTGATTTTTATTATGGTTTCTCATTCCTGCATCGTAAGACCTGGATCATGTAAGGGAGCCCCTAGTGGGTTCATGTATTCAGCGCAAATCTCGTGCAGCCGATCAAGGTAAAGTTTTTAGCTTTGTTCTTGACCGGAAGTCGAATTGGCACTGCCCTTTCGAGCCGAGACGGGCTGGCGGATTAAAGTCTCTGAACTCGGTGGGCGTCATGGATTCCGGCAGCATAAATGAAGGGAAAAAAACTGGAAGAAATTCTCAGGCAAGCTAAAGCACAACATATAGTTAAGTTCAATGAACCATACACAGGAAATGTTGGGGACCAAGTTAGATATAAAAGATTGATGGTGAGATTTGTCAATTGGTCACTATGGAGAGGCTGAAGCAGGGTGTTGAGGTATCGAACTCATGAGAAATATTTCAAGGCATATCGTTGGATTTGATGGCAAAGTTGCTTGCCCTTGCAAATTTGACCGTTTCAGCGGGCATGGGGTTGAAACGGTGCAAACTGTAAGAGAGAGAGACTCGTTCCTTCATTAACAAGCATCAAAATCTCGATATTCTGACAACGACCCAAGCCAAAATCCATCCTCTCATTCCATTTTTTAAAAAATTAAAGCCTCTCATTAGTCTCATACATCAAGGGGTGCCCCAACTTTCAAGATCACCTTCCTAATGGTAACAAGTCAATGGTTGATTGATTTAACCCCTTTCACCTTTTCTCTAATAAATAAATAAATAATGTATGTATATAATATATGTAAGAAAGAGAGTGTGTGTCCTTCCATATCTCCGGAATCCCGCATTCAAATATAAATCAACGATCCCACCGTCAGCAGCATTATCACCACCACCGTCACGATTCACGAACAGAAAAAACTGAAGGCAGAGAAGCAAAGGACACGCCCCCAACAAAAGAAAGGAGATAGAGAGGAGTTTCTAGAGAGAGAAAGAGAAAGATGGAGGAGTCGGGTTTGGCGTAAGGGAGGCATTGTTTTTCGGTTGTGGGTTTTTATTGGGGAGCGTTGGGCTGATTCGTTGAACCGAATGAAATGAATGTGTGGAGGGATAGAGAGAGAGAGATGAGCTCTGAGGAAGCAAAGATAGAAACAAATGACTCATGGAATATGGGGATTTAAGAGAGATAAAGAGAAAGGAAAGCATATATAGATGGGAGAAATTGGTTCCTGCAAATCCTTCGTTGTTGTTGCCTTTGATCTCACTCTTGTTCATCTCGATTGTTCCTCTTCTTCGTCTACCTCTGTTGGTCCTTTTCTATCTCTAGAATAATAATGGCTGTTCAGGCTCATTACCCATCAAATCTTTGGCTCTCTGATTTCATGAGGAGGTACCGTTCTCTTTGATCTCACTAGTTTGTTCTTGAAAGTTTTGATTTTGAGTTGCTTTTGAATTCTTTTTTCGTTGTGCCATCATTTCTGATGGATGATATCTAAATCAAATCTTCCTTTTCTCTTTTGCAGAAATGGTCAGGAAAATAAGGAATTGCTTGGTCCTGCCATAGGTTCTGACTATGCATCGCAGACTCCTGACCAGAAATTCATGAGTACATGTAATCTCTCTCTCTCTCTCTGTATGTGTTTGTGTAGGGTAATAACTTTCTTGTTCTATTTTAGTGGGGAGTATTCCTCAACCGAATTCTCCAATGGCATTTCTACAACAAACGCAGCCACAACAGCAACAATATCATCATCAACAACAGCAAGAGAAGCCCTGTTTGATGATAAATTTAGAAGATCTCCATCTTCCGAGTGCGTCTTCAAAACGCACTGCATCGTCTGCAGTTTCCCCTGTTTTCACCGGCCTACGACTCTCTCTCGAGGACCAACAAAACCAAATGAGCTTCTCTTTCATGGCAGATGATCTCTCTCTCCTTCTCAACCAACACCAACAAGAAATCGACCATCTAGTTAGATTACAGGTATGCACCAAATCCTTAATTTCTTTTTTATTGTCTACTTTCAAATAAAGATTAGATGATTTTGTTTCGTAATCCTTTCATATCTTCTTCCATACAGTCTTCTAGTTTCAAAATCTACCATTTAAATTTCAATCTTACGTATTTGCATCTATTTTCAAGGTGCCCATAACGTTGATTATTATATTAATAGATGATTACCATCAAATCTTTTCCTTTTCTTTAAGGGGAAACACTTGTTGTACTTCATCTGATTCACTGTTTCTACAATTATAGGTTTTGTTTCTCCTACCTGTAAATGTTCCACAACAAACCAAAACCTCTTGTCTAATCAACCAAACAGACGCAAACCATCTTAGGCACTTCTTTACAACGAAACGACAATACCTCTCTCTCTCTGATTAAGAAATTAAGAATAACAAATTTCTGTCTGTTTTACATAGCAAAAATGAACAAGCAATCACGATAACAATAGAAATGCTAACGTCTTTCTCTCTCTAGGGTGATCAGTTGCGCCAGACTCTGATAGGGAAGAGGCAGAAGCAATGCCGGGCGCTGGTCGCTGCAGTGGAGCGTATGGCTACTCGGAAACTGAGGGAGAAGGAATGGGAGCGGGAGCGGGTTGCCCATCGGAACGCTGATCTCGAGGAGCGACTGGAGCGGCTCCGTGCCGAGTCGCGCTTCTGGCAGGCCAAGGCCCATTCCCAGGAGGCCGTTGCTGCCACCCTCCAAGCTCGGATCGACTCAGCCACCCAAGCTCAGCCGAGCCGAGCAGGAGACGAACCGGACGACGCCGAGTCGTCCACCCCGAATCCGGAACCGCCCCCGTCTTCAGCCCTGAGCCTCTGCCTTGCATGCCGGGAGAGTGAGGTGTCGGTGGTGGTGCTGCCGTGCCGCCACCTATGCGTGTGCTCGCACTGCGCCCCTTCTCTCGCCCACTGCCCGCTCTGCAGTGGCGCCCGAACCGCTTTCATCCAGGCGAATCTCTCTTGAATCGGATCGGATTTATTCCGAGTCCTTATGTCACACCCTTTTTTCCTGGGTTTCTTTTTTCTTTTCATTTTTGGGGTTTCGTCCTCGTTTGTTTGAGGGTTATAAAAAGTCCTTTTTTACATTTTCCTTTTTTGTTATTACCAATGTTTTTGTCTCTCCTTTTTCACCGACGGTCCGTGAAGACGTCATCGGCAATGTAATTACCCTGCATGCCTGCATTTCTGTGTGTTCGTGTGTGTTGGAGAAGGGACCCCTGAAGGGATTCATATGAAAAAATATTTTTTCTCATGTGAATTACTTACTTCCACACCCTCCCTTAATCGAATCGGATTCTCACGTTCTGCAAGAACCGGATTTTTGGGCTCCCGGACTTCATGCTGTGGTGGCAAGTTCGAACCCTGGGGGATGCATGTGAGTGCAGCTTCGGCCTCCCTTTATAACCAAAAAGAAAAAAATATAATTAGATGGTACAACCGTTTTTTTTAAGGTCAATTCTTAACGATCATCGTCATTTTGGTCTACCTTGAGCAGATGTTAGACGAGTTCGGGCAACTCGTCGGCGCCGGCTGCACATGTTGAAACCATATTTGGAATCCAGTTCTCTTCGCAGGGTTGATTATTGGCTTGATGCGCACTGAACCACCTTCGAATTCAATGGTGTCATGAACTGTATGACCTAATATTCAGCCTTTCCAATTCACTGTCCACGCAACTGCCCTTCTTTATCATCTTGCAATCACATACCTTTCATGATCATTGCAAGGTGGGCGAGGATGAGGGCCATATGATAAAATGATCTCTTTTGCAGTATCACTTCACCTGGACACTTCAGCTTGTGTCCGGTGTCGTGTCTCTCCATGTTCTAAGGTATAGAGGAAGATGCACAAAAGTGAGGTGTCTCGTGTCATCACGGTATCGTAGTTGATATGATTTAAGAAGGGACTAAAGATACAAGTGTACAAAAGGTAATTAATTACCTGGGGTTGTTGGATTTATGAAATTGCCCGACTTTAACCTCATAAGTAGCTTTGCATTTAAACCTACAGTAATATTGTTTAGGTAAGGCTCCTTTGGTTAGCGAATAGCCCAAGCAACTGTTCCAGGTCGTCCTCCCCCTCCCATGGGTTCAACCATGGGTTGTTTTCTTTGGTTGGTCTTCAAATTTGGTGAATTCTTTTACCACATAGCTGACCTGAAACTATTACTAAAACCACTTGACAAATTCAAGTGATTACGTGTCCTCGTGTCCAGGTTCTTGTTATAAGTGAGGTGCAAACCAAGTGTCCTTTGGCCTGTTCAGGCCAGCGTCAGCAAACGTTGCAATCAAGATGGCGAACCCTTTTTTGGCAGGGGAATGTACCTTGGGGCTTTGAAAAATCTCAAGAAGGTGATAACTGTGAATTCCTTCGTGTGAAGACCGATTAATTTGAATTTGTGCCGACAAACATTTGTTTATGAATACATGTATAAAGAACCAATATGCAACAGTCCAAATAACATACAGTCGCAAATCCAAAGATTGGAATAACCAAACCGTACAAAAAACAAAAGCAAACAAAAAGAGAACACAGAAGACTTATCTATGTGAATCGTTCTTACAAACTTGTCTCAGAGAAATCAGCATCTCGCTACAAAGTACGTACGGGTACCTATACTAGGATAAAACGCATACACAACAAGAAGCACATACCTTACTTCTAGTCACCCTCAAACACGACTCAATCACCTTGAAGAGCTGAAAGAAAAAGAGTAGTAGAGGGAAAACACAAGGAACCAGGCAACTGGAGGAGAAAGAATTGGATCTTGGATCCAACCCAATCGACGCACCTTTCCATCCCATAACCATTTCCACATAGATCCATTTGCTTGTTAGATCAATATCAAAACCTTTTCATACAGAAAGATAGACGGAAGACAATTCCCAAACCCAAGCCCAAACCCAAGCCACAACCCAACACGTACATGTGTGGTCTACCATGTCCTCCCAAAGCTCTTTGAATTAAGGTTCATCAACTACCAACTATATAAAAGGACACATGGGTTTATGTTAAACTTTGTCTCGTGGTCTTCATATGCATAAAACCCTCACATCTGACTTTTACACTTTAAGACTTTTACATGTATCAATGATGCATTAATTAAATATTAAAGGATACAAAATATGAAGTAAATATTATTAATGCATATCAATTTAACTAACCCAACCTTAATTAACATTAAATCCAACACAATTGAATTTAGTTGATCACTTCATTTTTTCAAGGAGGGGCAAACTAAAAAGAGTTTATAACTTTGAAAAAAGAAGAAAAAAACAATTTAAAACACAATAACTATTAAATACAATATTATATATATATATATAAGAAGACATTATCTTGTCCGCCTGTGATGTTGTTCACTTATATCTGACTATTGTTTTTTTGTGACATGAGTATAATTTTAAAGATTGTAAGAGTATCTAAAAAATGATGAAGGATAATTTTATTATATTCATAGTACCAAAAAGTAATGATC
Organism: Brasenia schreberi; assembly: GCA_036023115.1. NCBI lineage: Eukaryota > Viridiplantae > Streptophyta > Magnoliopsida > Nymphaeales > Cabombaceae > Brasenia > Brasenia schreberi. The sequence goes on from JAYKKT010000087.1 coordinate 8,542,479, forward strand.
GAGGATAAGTAGATAGCATCCAATTACTTTCTCTCTCTTTATATATATACATGTGTAGACTTGTATGGACTAGCTAATTTTTACAAATTGATGCTAGGACCGAAAAATGTGAAATTAACTTTTGAATCACGAAGATTTTGATGGATAATGGTGATAATGAGGTTTCAAAAATCAAATATTAAAAAAATCACTACTTTCAAGCCTTATACGCCATTACACATGAAATTTGTGTTGATTCAAAATTGCGTTGTTTCTTCAATGTTTTGAACACATTGGGAAGTCTTTACACGACGAAGATTCCACTGACAAACACGAATGAGCGCACACACTCCCGCAAAGACTAAATGAAATATCGCTGTTTGATCCGAGTCCTATACTTCCACAATCCAACAACTCCATATGTAAACCGGTCATGTGCCACACAAACCTGGAACCTGAACCGAATCAGACCCGGAGTTCCATCAGTTTCAAACTAGCCTTCGTTTCATCTTGTTTCAGTTAAATATTTTTTTGTTGGATTTTAAAGCAGAACTGAAAACTACTTAGAACCGAAATGCTGGAACTGGTTCCAGTTCAGTTCTCCTATAGGTGGAACCAAAAGTAGTACCCTGATTAATCCGCCTCGAGCAGGCTTAGTCCACTATGGGGATAAAGCTCTCCCACCACTGGTTTTCTTCCTTACAAGACTTGAACTCGAGATGTTGTTTAAGGGAAACAAGTGCTGAACCACTTGAACCAACCAAGTGTTGGTAGGAACCTCCAAATTTTAGGTGGCACTCAGGTGAACCTGTAAGCTTTAACATGAGAAAGGGGTTGAGAGTGTACAGAAACATTAAACGATGTAACTGTCAGGTTCTCCTGGCGTATTTGTCATAAGCCAAAGAGATTATATCTAATGACATACTAATTAAAGTAGGTAAAGAGGAAGAGGAAGACTACAAAAGTATTGAAAGAAAAAAAATAAAGAATGATCCAGTAGCATGACACAAAATCAAGTTCGATGAAAACAACCAATGTATATAAGTGATGCCATCTAGTATGAGAAAAAGCTTAGTATAAGTATTGTTATATAAATAGAGCTATACTATATTGTCCCCTAATCTTCTCAATTAATTGAGTCTTGACCTTCTCATAGTCAAAGAGGCAAGTTCTTTCTTTCTCTCATAACAACAACAGCAACTAAGCCTTTTCCCATAGTAGATGGGGGCGGCTACATGAATCTTTCTTTGATATCTCAAAATATTATAATAATAGAATCATTATGACAGCACTGATGATGATAAAACCACTTCGTGCTCTAATCTAAGGATCCATGGCTTTCCTGGCTTGGAGGTCGACTTGAAAAACCTTCAAGTTAAAGGTCAGGAGTTTGATACCTCACTCTCATGTCTATCCATTATGACGTTTCTCCACTTGTACGTAGTTTCCATCTCAAGAAACGGCATTATATATATGTTATGTTCGGAGAGCATCTTTATCTCATGCGCAGATGCTTCATATTAGATGAACTCATAATAATTGATATTATTAAGATGCAACCAAGATCGTAGTTGCCTGAATCAAAGCAAAGGCATGACAAGAGAAACCAGAAGGTTTTACCTGCTCAATATATTGTTAATATGACAACTGAAGGCTCTTTGTTTATAATTGGAAGGATGTAGGATTGTTATTTATAACGTTAAGATGAAAACTCAAAGATGTGAAGGATACTCTAAACAAATGAAGCTGAATACGAATACGGCTTAATTTGTATACAACAACTAAGCCTTTTCTCATACCAGATGGGGTTAGCTACATAGTTTCTTTGTTATGTGCCATCCAGTTAACTCAGTATAAATCAGATCATTCTTTATTGTTTCTTTTGAACACTTTTGTGGTTGTCCTCTTCCTCTTTTACGGGTTAATTTGTATGTTGAATATAATTTTTTTATTCGATATCTCTGTAGTGAACAAAGAACTCACTGTTTAATGATCCATTTGGGAATTGAAAGGATATCAAATACCATATTTTGCAGAAAGTTCGGTTAAGAACAACAAAGGCATTTTAGATGAGAAGGTAGGAACAAAGGCAAGTTTATCACCATTAAAATGTGGGATGAGAAATTTTTAGTGCCACCAGTGACACACACATAACACACACATGCGCATGGGTGAGTAGGTGTGTGTGTGAGAAGGAGAGAGAGGGAGATCCTTTTGATAATGTCACAATGTGATGAGTGCCAGAACTCTTTTTCTTTCCATGCACGTTGCTTGGTTATATCATGCTTTCCTCATCCCCATAACTTCCCCCACATTCACACCGTGAATTCTTCTTCTCAAAAAAAGAAAAAGGCAACCTTATAATAGAAAGATGTTCTAAGGGTGGAATCCATCAAGATCAAGCCTCGTCTCTTCTTCCCACCCCAAAAAAGAATTGTACAAGCTGGTCATAATTAATAGGACTTGGTAATGCGCCGAAGAAATGGAACAGTAGCCACGGCTGATTCATCCATTCAACATCTTGATCACATCCTGTCTTTAGCTCATTTTGACCGTGCCGCATAAACCAAAACATTTTTGAGCTAAATGAGTTGGACACAAACTACTAATTAAGGCTAAAAACATAACTTTTAGTATGTAAATTTCATTATTAAATCTAATTTTTAGTCTGAATTAAGTCCTTGTTTGCAGTTATTTTTTAATTGAAATTTTATGATCCACCAATTCGATTGGTTCAGATAGTTTTCACAGCATATATGTACATAAAAACAATAGGTACATAACTAAATGAGTCTTATGAGCCATTAGATCATTACCCAAATATGAATGAGCTGAACCACGCCGAACCCCGGTCAAGTAGCTTGATTCATTTACCAGCCCTAGTCAGAAATCAAAGATCGAAAGCCCATTTTTCTTTTCTTAAAACCACAAAAACAATATATCAAGAGGAAGAAAATTAGTAAATGAAGGGAGCTTGAATTGAAGAGATCATCTAAAGCTTTTGGGTATTGTTGCTTCATTTCTCTTCTTTTGAAGCCATTAGTATCTTGTTCTTCGTGGTGAGGGGATAAAAAGTTTTTGCGTTGTTTGGCTTTCTCTGCTTTTCACATCTCCGTCTCTCATTGAATTATTCAGAAACTGGACCCGCCAAGTTATCTTATTGCATGGAATACGGAATCTCTCTCTCTCTCTCTCTCATTATTGCGGTTCTTGTTGACATATTAAACATGTCCTCAAAGCAACGTTCTCTCTTGGTTGTAAAGCAAGAGAAAATGTAATCCTTTCCGCGTATCTCAATGAGGCCTCATGGTGATACTCAGTGCTCTCTCTCTCTCTCTCTCGTGGGCTTCTGTGTAGGTTATGATTAGGTCAGCATTAACTAAGCCAAGTGCTTTCTGAAGCCTACTGTTAGATGAGATAGCGCGTGCCTGCTTGGTCAAGCTGTCATATTTGGCAAGGCATCTCTCTTGTTTCTTGTGGTTAGGTGAGAAACGAAATCTGTATGCAACGCCACCAAGTTGCGGACCACTGAACCAATTCAGATAGCGGTCTGGACTAAAACCAAATCCTCTGATTTTAGTGCCACTATTTTCAAAACTTCTCTCTCTCTCTCTGAACGACGTCTTACGAAAAACAAGCATTAGTCCGCACTGAGTGGACGTTGACTGTTAGGTTGTCAATGATCACGCCAAGAAATATTTGTAAAGCATTCCATCACTCTCAGGAATCTTTGGCAGTGATTGTGGTTGGAAGGATGTAAACTCTGATTGATCTTGCTTATCAACTAATTTGTATTTGTTTGTATACAATATAAATAGGTGCCTAACCCCACTTTAGAGAGAAAATAGAGGTCGTCATGTTGTGCTTGTATGATGTTTGATCATTATTTTTTGAGACACCATTATATTAACATTGTTTTTCATTCTTTTTTAAAAAAACTAGCTTTTTTTTTCAAAATTACACTCTACTGAAAGTAGTAGGAATGTAAGAGAGGGAGAAGATCTGATTTTCCTATATATATATATATATATATATATATATATATATATATATATATATATATATATATATATATATAAATGTGGGTGTGTACTACTCTTCCATGGAGCATGTCACCAATTATTCACGGATTCCTCGCTCGGATTCTTACTTCATAAAGAAGCAATGAGGTAGTATTAGTTGACTTCATGTTGCCAGTGTGGTTGAGAAAGGCTTATAGTCATATTCCTTCTTTCTTTGTCCACGCTAGGGATGTAAGAAAAGATCGGGTTGGGTTTAGAATTGGGATTTCGTAACCAAGGAATTCTTCCATCACTTCTCCTGGTCAGAACCACAAGATTTAATCAATATATTACGCCCGTTACGGTTTATCAAGAATTATGTCAAAACATGGTAAATCATGAGTTTTAGAGATCATCACCCACAGAATTTCTAAAAGTACTTGAAAAAGTCACATTTTCCGGGTATGGTTGCTTCATGGCAGAATAATTGGCTCAAGTCCGGGTTTGGTACTAGCAGACCCAAATTCAGAAAGTGGATTTGGATTTAACTAAAATTATTTTGACACAAATCACAATTAATTATGATTTGTATTTGTATTTAACTTTGAGTATATTATAATAGAATCCACTATTTGGTGTGTGAAAGATTCATTGGAGTTAGGCACAAATCACAATTAATTATGCCACACTGTCCCATTACGATTTAAGTGTAGGATGGTAACCTTTTCTATCGATGCCGTCCAGATTGAATCTGCATAAAAGAATGGCTTCTTGAATATAAGAACAAATTTAAAAAGAATACCAGAACCGACAGATTGAAACAGTCAGTTCCGGTTTGTTTCCAATTCCGGTTTTATAAAAGGTGAAATCGGAATCAAACCGGGTAATTCCTGGTAGCAGTTTCAGGTTCAGCCAGTTCCTGACCCGATTTGGTTCCAGTTGGTACCAGCCGTGTCTAAGTAGACATTTTATTTTTCTTACAACTTCTTTGAAGTTAATATTGGGTTACATCAAGGATCAACTTTAAGTCCATACTTATTTATAATGGTGATTGATGAGTTAACAAAACATATTGAAGATGAAGTACCTTGGTGTATGTTATTTTGCAACAACAACAACAACAACAACAACTAAGCCTTTTCCCATACTAGACGGGGTCGGCTACATGGATTCTTTGTTTCCACAGATCCCTATCATGTGCCATGTTAGCAGTTAACTCCCAATCAGCTAGATCATTCTTTATTGTTTCTTTCCAACACTTTTGTGGTCGTCCTCTACCTCTTTTAATACTTTCCAAATTTAGTTTTTCTAACCTTCTTACAGGTTCTTCTTTTGATCTTCTTTCTATATGTCCAAACCATCTTAAACGATGTTCTCTCATTTTATCTTCTATTGGTGCCACTCCTAATTTGTTTCTAATAACCTCATTATGTATACGGTCTTTTCTTGTATGACCACTCATCCATCTCAACATCTTCATTTCTGTCACAGATATCTTTTGTATATGTTGATGATTAACTGCCCAACACTCAGAACCATAAAACATGGCAGGCCTAATTGCTGCTCTATAATATTTACCTTTTAACTTTAATGGTATCTTCTTATCACAAAGAATACCTGATGCTCCTCTCCATTTTAACCAACCAGCACTAATTCTATGTGTAACATCTCCATCAATTCTTCCATCACTCTGAAAAATTAACCCTAGGTATTTAAAACTTTCCTTTTGGGGAATGCAATGTGTGCCAATTTTAATTTCTATGTCCTCTGAAGTAACCAAATGATCAAACTTACATTCCATATATTCTGTCTTTGTTCTACTAAGTCGGAGGCCTTTGCTTTCTAATGTTTCTCTCCATAGTTCCAATTTTCTATTAACTTTTTCCTTAAACTCCTCCACTAATACAATGTCATCTGCAAATAACATACACCAAGGTACTTCATCTTGAATATGTTTTGTTAACTCATCCATCACCATTATAAATAAGTATGGACTTAAAGTTGATCCTTGATGTAACCCAATATTAACTTCAAAGAAGTCTGTCGTTCCTTCATGAGTCCTCACACATGTTTTTGCACCATCATACATGTCTCTTATAAGGTTAATATATGTCAATGGGATACCTCTTTTTTCCAAAGTTCTCCAAAGAACCTCCCTCGGTATCCTATCATAAGCTTTTTCTAGATCAATAAATATCATGTGAAGGTCTTTCTTTTTTGCTCTAAAATGTTTCATAAGACGTCTCAAAAGGTGAATCGCTTCAATAGTAGATCTGCCTGGCATGAATCCAAATTGGTTCTCTGTTGTACTTGATACTTGTCTTAACCTACGTTCGATAATTCTTTCCCATAATTTTATAGTATGACTCATTAACTTGATACCTCGATAATTCGTAAAATTTTGAATGTCTCCCTTGTTCTTATATATGGGTATAAGTGTACTTGCTCTCCATTCCTCGGGCATCTTTTGGTTTTTTCATATTTCATTAAATAGTCTTGTGAGCCAAGTGATTCCTATTTCTTCTAGTATTTTCCAAACTTCTATAGGAATATTATCAGGTCCTACCGATTTACCACTCTTCATATGTTTAAGAGCCTCTTTGACTTCATTCTTTTGAATACGTCGGTAGAAATTGTGGTTTATATACTTTTCTGACTTGGCTAAATCTCCTAAACTAATACTAACATCTTTATTTTCATTAAAAAGATTATAAAAATAGTTTTTCCATCTATTTCTTATATCATCATTTGCCACTAGAATTTTTTCATCCTCGTCTTTTATGCATCTAACATAATTAAGATCTTTAGTTTTCTTATCTCTAGCCCTAGCTATCCTAAAAATATCTCTTTCACCCTCTTTTGAGTTGAGTTTTTTATATAAGTCATCCCAAATCTTAGCTTTTGCTTCACTAACGGCCTTTTTCGCTTCCTTCTTTGCTTTCTTATAAGCTTCTAAAGTTTCACTAGTTTTCTTAGCATAATATAATTTGTAACATGCCCTCTTTGCCTTGATTTTATTTTGTACTACTTCACTCCACCACCAAGCTTCTTTTTGTGCCGGTACACCTCCCTTAGATACCCCTAACACATCTTTCGCCACTTTCCTAATATGTATAGCCATATTGTTCCACATATCACAGGGTGTGCCAACATAATTCCAAACATCTCCTTGAAGGACTTTCTGTTTAAATATATCTTCTTTCTCGCTTTTGAGGTTCCACCATTTAGTCTAAATCGCTCGATGCACTCTTTTCTTCTTTGTCCATTTTTTTATTTGTAAATCCATAACTAAAAGTCGATGTTGGGTGGTTAAGCTTTCTCCTGGAATTACCTTACAATCTTTACAATACGCTCTATCTTTCTTTCTACAAATAAAGTAATCAATTTGTGTTTGTGATAAGCCACTCTTATAAGTAATTAAATGTTCATCTCGTTTTTTGAAGATTGTATTGACTATAAAGAGATCAAATGACATAACAAAATTTAAAATCTCCCTACCTTCCTCGTTTATATCCCCAAAACCAAAGTTTCCATGAATCCCTTGATATCCTAATGCCTCTTTACCGACATGTCCATTTAAATCTCCTCCTAAACAAATCGTCTCCCTTTGTGGAATCTTTTGAAACACCTTATCTAACTCTTCCCAAAAAACTGTCTTTATACTATCTTCTAGTCCTACTTGGGGTGCGTAAGCACAAACTATATTCAAAACCTCTACTCCTAACACTAATTTCAACGTCATGATTCAGTCACCATATCGTTGTATGTCTACTACACTCTCCTTTAAATCTTTATTTATGATAATACCAACTCCATTTCGAGCCTTTTCTTTACCTGAGTACCATAATTTAAAACCTGTATCCTCTATCTCCTTTGCTTTTTCTCCAACCCATTTTGTCTCTTGTAAACATAGAATATGAATCGTTCTCCGAATCATAGTATCTACTACCTCCATTAGCTTACCTGATAATGTTCCGATATTCCAAGAACCAATACGAATCTTATTATCTAGGACTAGCTTCCTTACCCCCCGCATCCGTCCATAATCAAAATGCGGAGACCCTCTCTGAAAATTTTGCACTACATTCGAGCGGCAATGTAGCGGGACTAACTTCTTTACCCACACCCGTCCATAATGTGGGAACCCTCTCTGCAATTAATTCACTACATTCGGGCGAAAATGTAGTGGCCCTTGCTTACTTCTTACTGCATTCGGGCTCTGCAGCACGTTGCTAGGCGGGGACGCCCCAAAGCAATGCTCATAATTTTTGTAATCCATGTTGTAAAAATCCGACGAAGTTTTACGCTGGCTGTCGGAAGCCTAACACAACCCTCCTCCTTTATCCGGGCTTGGGACCAGCAATGCAAGGTGATCCCTTACATGGGCGGAGTTGTGTATGTTATTTTGCAAATGACATTATATTAGTGGAGGAGTCTAAGGAAAAAGTTAATAGAAAATTGGAACTATGGAGAGAAACATTAGAAAGCGAAGGCCTCCGACTTAGTTGAACAAAGACAAAATATATGGAATGTAAGATTGATCATTTGGTTACCTCAGAGGACATAGAAATTAAAATTGGCACACATTGCATTCCCCAAAAGGAAAGTTTTAAATACCTAGGGTCAATTTTTCAGAGTGATGGAAGAATTGATGGAGATGTTACACATAGAATTAATGCTAGTTGGTTAAAATGGAGAGGAGCATCAGGTATTCTTTGTGATAAAAAAATACCATTAAAGTTAAAAGGTAAATATTATAGAGCAGCAATTAGGCCTGTCATGTTTAGGCTTGTCATGTTTTAAGGTTTTGAGTGTTGGGCAGTTTATCATCAACATGTACAAAAGATGTCTGTGACAGAAATGAAGATGTTGAGATGGATGAGCGGTCATACAAGAAAAGACCGTATACATAATGAGGTTATTAGAAACAAATTAGGAGTGACACCAATAGAGGATAAAATGAGAGAATATCGTTTAAGATGGTTTGGATATATAGAAAGAAGATCAAAAGAAGAACTTGTAAGAAGTTATGAAAAACTAAATTTGAAAAGTATTAAAAGAGCTAGAGGATGACCACAAAAGTGTTGGAAAGAAACAATAAAGAATGATCTAGCTTATTGTGAGTTAACTGCTAACATGGCACACAATAGGGATCTATGGAAACAAAGAATTCATGTAGACGACCTCATCTAGTATGAGAAAAGGCTTAGTTGTTGTTGTTGTTTGTTGGATTTTAGAGGCCGAAGCCAAATGCACGGCCCCGGGTACCAAATTCATGGTATTCATCGTGTGAGTCAACTCCTTAGCCTGGTGAGCTATTGCTCTTAGTGCAGCAAGACATTCAAATAAACTTATGATAAACATAAGCAGATGGTTTATTTCCTTTTTGTCTAACATATAAGTTGATTTTATAAGTGAAAATTTTGAGGAAGTTCCATCTTCTAAACTATTTGTTTTTTGGTCGTGGAGACATCATCATATTGTGCAAGTTAGTAGAATCTTCACTGTGGGGAAGCATTGAAGGTTCTGTTCTGTTCACGTGAACACAGGTTATGTACTTAGTTACACTTGAAATTGCTTTTACTTATCTGCTTTGATCGTTTCATGGATTCAGCAACTGTAATTGGAGAAGAGAAGTCTAACAAATAGATCCGCCATCAGATTCGCAACGCATGCTCAAATAACTCTGAACAAACCATGTTAGGTTCTTCATAGATGTCATATCCATTTGATAATCTATGCCTCCCTCTCCAAGATACAGAGATTAATTAATCTATCTTAACATTTTTTCAGAATTTACGGCCACATGAAGTTTTTTTTTACAGTATCCAACTGCATGAATTTCTGCACTTTTGTAACAGATACAAATTGACCACAGAAAAATTTGTATTAGTTGCATTGATCTCTAAAATACCACAACAACAAGCTAAGCCTTTTCACATGCTAGATGGGGTCACTACATGGATTTTTTGTTTTCATAGAACTCAATCAGCTAACAATTTACTCATCATTTTTTATTATTTCCTTCTAGTATTTTGTGCTCTTCTTCTTCTTCTTTTAACATTTTTATAATCTAGTTTCTCATATTTTTTTTATCAGTCACCTTTCTATGTGATCAAACCATTTTGTAAGGAATGTCCTTACCAAGAAAAAAACAAAAAGAATTAGTCATGTCATACTGCTGGTTATCCTTGCAAACCAAAGATTTCCCTTTCATTTAGAGGAAATAAACATCATGGGCCTTAATTCTTTTTCCTTTTAGTATAATGCGGAGGCTGAAGTCAAATGAACACCCCAGGTAATTGAACTCGTAACCTTCCACTTGTGAGTCGACCCTCCAGCAAGGTTATTTAGCTAGCTCATGGGTCTCAATTTCATCTGAGCTAGAAAGCATTAAGCTTTGAACTAGATACACCCTTCTGTAGACTAGGTCCATTTTTATCTGTTTTGTAGAAGAAGTTTGCAATCGCCATCAATCCAACATAAGTATTAAAATGGGTTTAGGTCCATGTCCCGTAATGACCTTTCTCTTTCCATTGCTTGTGTTGCAAGATATGGTTGAGTACCTCTTGGCCTCTCATCTTGCCAGAAAACCTGCAAGACGAGAAAGAAATCCTGCTGATCCTATGCCTCTTGCCGTCTGCCTACACTTTGATGTGATGCTTGGAACGTATTCTATGCTACAAAGGTTATAAAAATAACTGTATATCGTCATTTACTATTACAATTTTCTCGTCCTCATCTTTGATGCAAGTAAGATTCTTGGTTTTCTTATTTCGACCCTTAGCTATCTTAAAAATATTTTTTTCACATTCTTTTGAGTTAAACTTTTATATAAATCCTCTCAAATTTTAGATTTTGTTTTATTAATGACTTTTTTGGTTTCTTTTTTTTACTTTCTTATAAGCCCTACCAAGTTTTACTAGTGTTCTTGGCATAATACAATTTGTAACGTGCTTTCTTTTGTTTGATTTTATCTTCCACCACTTCACTCCACCACCAAGCTTTTTTTTGCTCGTACACCTCCCTTAAATTCACATGACATATCTTTTGTCACTTCCCTAATATGTATAGCAATATTATTCCACTTATAAGAAGGTATACCTACATCATTTCAAGCATCTCCTAGAACTTTATTTTTAAATATATCTTCTTTCTCACATTTGATGTTTCACTATCTAGTTCAAATAGTTCTATACAATATATTCTTCTTTGTCTACTTTTTTACCTATACATCCATTATTAAAAGTTGATGTTTAATAGTTAAGTTTTCTCCTAGAATTATCTTTCAATCTTTACAACACGATTTATTTTTTTCCTACAAACAAAATAATCAAATTATGACAAGCCACTCTTATAGTTAATTAAATGTTCATCTTATTTTTTGGAAATTGTATTGGGTATAAAGAGATCAAAAACCATAGCAAAAATTAAAATCTCTCTTCCTTCTTCATTTATATCCCCAAAACCATAGTTATCTTAACGCCTCTTTATCGAATGTCCATTTAAGTCTCCTCCCAAACAAATTTTTGAATTTTTTTTGAATTACCTTATCTAACTCTTTCCAGAAAGCCTTTTTTATACTATTTTCTAATCCTACTTGGGGTGCATAAGCATAAATTATATTCAAATCCTCTACTCCTAACACTAATTTTATCATCATAATTCAGTTATCATATCGTTATATATCTATTACACTATCCTTTAAATCTTTATTTATAATAATATCAACTCCATTTCAAGCATTTTTTTGTCTTAAGTAGTATAATTTAAAACCTTTATTCTCAATCTTTTTTGCTTTTTCTCAACCTATTTTGTCTCATATAAATATAGAATGTGAATCTTTCTCTTAATCATAATATCTACTACCTCTGTTAACTTGTCAATCAATGTTACAATATTTCAAGTATAAATATGAATCTTATTATCGAGGATTAGTTTTCTTACCTCGCATTCATCCATGCTGAAAAATGTAGAGATTAACTTCTTTACACACACTCGTTTATGATATGAGTACCTTCTCTAAAATTGATTCACTACATCTAGGCAAAGATTTAGAAGCTCTTCCTTACTTTTCAGTGTATTTGAGCTCTATATGTGTTGATAAGAGGAAACACCAACACAATGCTCATAATTTGTAGAATCTATTATAAATAAGTCTGACAAAGTTTTAGACTTAATGTAGATAGCCTAACATAACCCTCTTCTTTTATCTAGGCACTGAACATATAAGAGTGATCCCTTACATAAGCAAAGTTGATTTGATATTATGGAATAAACTTAATTTTTAGTTAAATGATATTATGGGTTGAGGATTCTACTTTCAAGTTTGAAGGTCCCAAGTTCGACGCCCAGGTGTTCTGCCGGAGTCTGTCTAAGCCCAGCTTGCCTTGGAAAAAGATATCAAATCTTTAGTTTTTCAAGTTGAACAGTGTTGATTGTTAGCTTGCGTGCAACCTCGTTCATCTTAGACTAGCTGACAAGCTGAGTCACCCACCACAAGTAGACCCATTTTAGGAACATCAGAATCTTTCGGAATAGAATTCCGGCGGTTACACCGTTGGGTTTACGGGAGCACGTCGGAATAAGTCGTGAGGTTTTCAGTGGACGTATTCCAAAATGATCGGCACCGGAATGGTGTGATCCGCAACAACTAATGAGTTTCTAATTAGAACAAAAGAGAATCAAAAAGTATCTACGATGCGTGTGGTTACTCATTTCAGCCATGAAAACAATTTCTTGAGAAACTTCCTTAGAAAAGATCGATCACTAAATTGCAGTAGATCAAAAGGACTCAAGTTTTGAGTCACTTGAAAGGGGTAGTTGTCAAATTAATTATAGTGCTTCGGAGCAAATTTTAGTGACAAATCAAATCCTTATGCAGGCTCGTCTGGACCCACAAGTTGAACATTACCAGTTCGATACCTGGGGGCGCTTATCTGCTTCAGCCTCCCCAATGAACCAAAAAGAAGGAAAGAAAAAATCTTGGTCGGGGTATCTCTGCAAGATCAACAACCACATATATGGTAGAGTTTCCCGGTCAAACAATCATTTGTTTCCTTTTCAAGGGATGTAAGACGTACAATCCTCACGTAAAACTCCAATCTTTAAGAGCCTCACTTTCCCAAACGGACCTTGAGCTTTGAGTTATGCATTGACATGAGCCCACAGCAATCAAAGCCCAGCAGGGGAGTGTAAACAAAGCTGTTGATCTCGATTCATATAATATAGGTTCGATTCCTGACAAGTCTAATAGCTTTATTGCATGTTGAATGTAAGACATGGTGGTTGCATGCAACTCAAGGTTCACATCAACAAGTACTGATATAAATATATCTTATTTTCTTAGAAGTAATTGCTCTCTCTCTCGTCATGCTGTTATACTTGAGAAGTAACGCATGTTATTAAAGGTTAATAAAAAATTGTGTGCCGGTGTTCGATTCCAAAGCAGGTGATTGTCGAGGGGAACTAAAGCTCACAATTTGCGCCGTGTCTTCTGCGACTCTTGTATTCTCTGTAATTCTAATGTTTGGGCTACCCACCTACCTAAATAAATATAGATATATAGATATAGATATATGGGGTGGTGACGGCATTGCAACCCTCTGCTGGTTGTGGATGATGTGGACCATCAAACCCAATAGACGCATCAGTCGGTGCCGCACCACGGTCCTCACCTGATCCCTTGTGCTTGTATCCTACATATGATTAGTATATAGCAAATTACAAAAAATCTAACAACGCCTCCTACCACGAGGAGCTACAAGCTGTAGTGTCTAAAAGACCAATGTATCGGTACAAGCCTCAAATTGAATGTGCTGAATTCGATACCCAGGTGTACACACATATATACACACGCACACACATCTGTCCAACCCCAGCTTGCCTATCAAAAAGAAAAAAAAAGAATCATGGTGTCTCATCAGCACTGTCTCCAAGAAATTACGAGAAATCAATAAACCAACCATGTAACACACCCATCAATCCTTGCCCTTACGTTATCTGTATCGGTTGTACTGGTAGGTATCTTTTCCTAATAAGTTTAAGCGATATATATATATATATATATATATATATATATATATATATATATATATATATATATATATATATATATATAAAGAGGAAGTGTGGACCAATTGAAAGGCAGACGCCATCATATAAAAATGCCAAAAGAGCAGAGAGATTTGTCAGTGCTTGTAAAACACTTTGTCTGCGAAAGTTCTAAAGAGTTTCGCATGGACGAGTTAAAGCTAATCTAGAATTATGAGCTCTAAAATAACACTGAAGCAATGATGCCGGCTTTGTCTCAACCAGAGATGATTATGTTAGCTTTTCAAATCTCACACTGCCACTGATATCGTGTTCAACACTCCAAAATCTTCAATCAAACGAGCCCGACGCGATCAACTTATCAGGGATTATGTTTGGTAAAGGAGTTGACGTGTTTGAGTGTATACTCACCTGAGAACAAGTAAAGGAAAAGGTTAGGATTTGTTGCTTTCGTTGTTGGATGAAGTGGGGGAAGAAATGAGAGCATGAGAGAGAGAGAGAGAACGTGGAAGGAACAAGGAAGGACCAGCACATGGAGAAAGAGTAAAAGTAAGAGAGGGAAAAAACTCGAACTCTCTCGCTATGCATTTATTTTAAAAAATATTTAAAATTGTACTAAAGATTGTACAATATAATTCTTATATTTGATATGATAGTGGTAATTGTTGAATTTATTTTGTACATATATTTAAAAATATTATGTATACATGTACATATATATGTATATATAACTTGTGTTCAAAAATGTATTTTCTAGTGCTATATATTTATACGTACATACATGCACACATATATATACATAAATATATTTTGTGTCATCTCTTTGCACCCGAGTTTTTTTAAATTTACCGTGTTCTCTATCGCACCATATCCGTGTGACGTAGATTTGTTATGAGAGAGAGAGAGAGAGGTTCATTTTCTGCTCAGTCGAGTGAAAGATGTGGCATAAAGAGTCCTCATTCCTAGCTGTATCTATTTTCCGCTGGTGATCAACGTGCAATTATATGTTGGTGCCGCGTTGGGTTGTTGATGACCAACACCTTAACTAGTTTCGTTGGCTCTCTTTTGAACTAAGTTTCTAGTTTGCAAGGTATGAAAAATAAGATGGTGATCAAAGATGATGAAGAACAATGTTTATCTTCCTTTATTGAAGATAGATATTAATGTGACACAAGTGTGTTAAAATGACAACTTAGAATATGTATAATCAACTTGGATTAGTAGTAAGACTTGATTCGGGTTTGGCTAAGGTTTTAGGGGAGCACAGACTCAAGCATAGGCCTTCGGTGGGGATGCTTGGTATAAGGTTTCACAAGAATTGATTGAACCTTGAGTACTCGTAGTTTCAACTTCCATGTATATCAAATGCAGTACATGTGTTGTTAGGTAGAATTATGGTTTCACATGTTCAATTTGAAAAAAAACTTTGACATATGATAAAATTGTGGTTTCAAGTTTCGTTGTACATTAAACCCAAGAGTTTCTCACAAAAACTTGAGCACCTCTATTATTTCTATCTTGTCTCGCACAAAGAGGTAAACATCAATACCATTTGAATAGAAAACAGAATCATACTTCACCAAAACCATGATTACAAGCCCATATAGGTCTAGGTCTCTAATTCTAATACCTGGAGCATGACACTAAGAATCAAACATATTCATATTCAAAGTTATGTTGGTGCTGAGGTTGGGTTCTCTTAATTATTTAAGAAAAAAGGTAAAATATGCATGGCTCTACTACACATTGTTACATTCAAATTCAAATGAACTTAAAGCTAGGAACCGTTTACGACCCCACCAACAGTACAAAAGCAAAAGTGCCTTCATGAGACACATCGCCTCTTAATGATGACCCTGCCTTTGCATGTTCAGAATTTAATCTCAATTTAATTGTCACTCTTTCTTTAATTGGTCCCCTTTTGCTTTCCCGTTGTGTTGGTGAATGCTGGAGTCATATCAAGGCTTCTAATATTATATAATACCATTAAAACAAGCATCACCTTTTTTTTTCTTTTTACAATTAAGAGGCCGAAGCCGATGCAAACCAAACGCATCAAACTCATGACCTTTAACTTGTGAGCAGACCGCCTAACCAGGTGAGCTATTATTGCCCTTTGCGCTTAAAAACATTTGTTTTAGCAAAGAAATTTGTTCTTTTTTCTGCAATTTGTCAAGAAAAAAAACTAGAACCAAGCCTTCTCCTCCATCAAGCAGAGTCTACTACATGAGTTTGATTTGCTGTCCTGTTAATATTTAACTTTAGACAAAGCAGAATCATATTTATGTTAATTGACAAAAAGGTTAGGATGCGAGTGCTTTGAAGGAAAACCACATTCTTAGGAAAATATTAGCAACTATTATAATGTTATAAGCCTTCTGCATACTTCCTTTTCATCTCAGATTTATGCCTTCTTTTTTCTGGTGAGTGTGAGTTGGTTTTACAATGGGGAAGCCGAAGCCAGGTATGCAAGCCCTGGATATCGAACTCATGACCTTCATTTTATGAGTTGAGCCACCTGCCCGGTGAGCCAAGTATTTTAAACCTTACTTATCCAAACAAGAACTAACATTGTTCTACTGGCCACAAAATTTCTCCCCATAGTTGGAATTTCTTGGAACTAGGATTTCTGATTATGGTACCATGTTTAACCAATGAAGAACAATTTGCAAGACTTTCGATGACTTTTATAATAATAAAAGCGTTAAGCTGATCGCTTCTTTTTCTTAACTATAACTGGCTCATCTGCGAGCCCAGATTTTGGTCATTGGACTTTCTGAACTTTTACTACTCTCCTGCTACATTCAAACCTGGTATCTTTGAGAGTTGGAAAGCCTTCACTACTCCACAGACAGCGCTCGCCCACACACACACAGAGAGGAAGAGAGAGAGAGAGAGTAGTGCCCTTGAATGGTGCTGCAAATTTCACGTGGAATCAGGTGCCCCACCGTCTGCATTTATGCGTTGATCTTAATGGAGGGAGAAGACACTAAAGACAGTACGAAATCTGAGAGATCATGATCATGTCAACAAAGGAATAAGCAAGTATATTGATATAAATTAAGCTCAATACACAACTATCAGTTCAAACTACCTCAGACCAAACACCTGCAAATGCATAACCAGGCTCAAATTGGTAAGATTCTTGCAAGGGACGCCGGCCGGCCGGGGAAATTTAGGTCGGCTCCTCTCAAAACAAGAATTAAACGTAATTGGATTTGGGTTGTAATGTAAAATTCCAATAATTCAACCAGTTTCAACTACTCGCAGTCTGCTTTATATGTTACTAATCAATGAAGTTTAGTTTATCTGCCAGATTCCAGATTGACTCAGGTTTTGTATGCAAGTATTCTATGATGAACCTGATCTTATTGTTAATCAAAACTGGGTTTTGAAGAAGCAGCACACTGCACAAACAAATAGCCAACCTCTTGGCACAAGCTAATCGTCTGGTAAATGTACTGAAGTGGGACAAATAGCCACCTTATCCCACTTTCTTTGATATTTAGATAAAGATTCACACTCTTTAACATTTAAATTTGGCAAGAAAAGATCCAAACCCAATTCAGTTTTCTCACAAACAAATGGGTACAAAGACTCTGACCCGTAAAGAGGCCCAACTCCATTGCGTACCCATCAATGCAGGGTCCAATTAGGTCCAACTCCAAAAGCCTCACAAACCCCTAACCCTAGCTCTTGCATCAAGATATCCCTTCAGATGCAATGCAATTAAGCAGCACAGTGACGCTAATAATAACTTATTAAATCCTCTAATGTGGATGGATACAGCAATCGTCATTAAGACGAGAGCATACGGCTTCACATGAATCATACAATTCAAAGCCATGTATTCAATCCAGTAAGTAATTGACTGTAGCAGCCCCAACCCCCCAAAAATGCCCATATATCGACCTAATGAGAAGCAGAATCAGAGTTCCTCAGAGAGAGAGAGCGCTCAGCAATGGAGTCCCGGAAAACCCTTCTTCCTCCAATCGACGTCTTCCTTCCGCCGCCGCCGCCGCCTCCATTGTCGACGGAATCTTCCTCCCACTTCTTCGTCGGTCCGAGATCTCAATCCAACTATCACCAACTAAAAACCACTGCCATAATCATACTACTCATTCTTGCCATCGTTTTCCTGCTTTCTCTATCTCTTCACCTCCTCCTCCGGCTTTTGGATCGCCGGAGAGCCACCAGTACAACCGAAGAGGTCCGGCCGGAGGTGCCGGAGATCCAAACTACGCAGTACCATCATCACCACCACCAAAGTAGTAGCGGCGGAAGCAACAACAATCTTGTGGACTCTCTTCCCATCTTCTCATTCAGCTCCATTACGAGCCGGGGCAACAACCAGCGGATGGACTGCGCCGTCTGCCTCAGCCCGTTCCAATCGGACGATCGTCTGCGTTTGCTCCCTTATTGCACCCACGCCTTCCATGCAGACTGCATCGGCACGTGGCTACTCACCAACACTACTTGCCCACTCTGCCGCTCCGACCTCACTGCCGTCCCCTCCGTCCCTGGCGTCGGACAGGCCGCCACCGACCTGGAAGAAACTGAGTCGGTGAAGTCGTCGGTCGGCGGACGGAGTTTCAGGATCGAGATAGGGAGCATCAGTGGCCACTCGGGTGGCGTCGGAAGCCGGCGGTCGTATTCGATGGGCTCCTTCGAGTACGTGGTGCCGGAGAATTCAATGCCGGAGGTGTTCGTCTCCGACCGGGAGAAGAGCTACGGTGGGGTTTCCGGACGTGGGGAGGCGTATTCAGGCGAGAGGCCTGGTGGGTATCGGCCGGAAACGAAGGTAGTAGGCGGTAGTGGTGGTGGAGGAACTAGCCGGAATTGGCTGCGGGACTACTTGGAGAGAATCGTTACCTCGGCGTCATCGTCGTTCTCGATGCGTACGGCGTCATTCCGGTCGAGCAACGACGGGAGGAGTCGCCGGAGCGATGGTCTTCCGGCTGCCGGATGGGAGGCGGAGAGCCACAGCGACAGGCTCGTGGCGGCAGCGGAGAGCTTCCTTCTCTTCTTGAGGTCGGACATGTGAACAAGCAGGCCACGGTGGGTTCCGGTGAACGACGAAAATGCCGACGTCTTTCCAAAGAAGAGACAAAGGTGGCGTTTGACTCCTGAATGACGAAACTACTCTTTTCGGTAAAGTTTTCTGTCATGGTAATAATAGATGGAGAGCGGCAAAACTTTTTTCCCCTTTACTCTCACTTTAGGAAAAAGGCATTTCTTTTTTTTTTGTTTAATTTATTTTTGGTTGTCACCTGCTGTAGATGCTCTGTCTTTCCTCTCATTTCGTTTTTTCTTGCCTGAAAATGTCATTATGAAATGATATTCACGCGTTGCAGTCCATGCCATTGTAAATATCATCCTGGAAATTACCATTTCATATTAGTAAAGAATATCTCAATTTTCTTTTGTCCCAACGAGCTGAGATATACACGCCCCAGTATCGAACTTGCGACTTTCAAAATTGTAGGTAGCAGCACCCTGGCCAGGTGAGCTAACGATGTGAGCACAAAGTTTGAATTTGTTGGCAGCTATGTATAGAAGATCTATATTTGGATTCGTCGCCAGTGTTAGTCATCAATTCTAGATATATGAGGGGAGCCTAATAAGCGGAGTTTGGCCTGTTCGTAGCTTCTGTTTGTGGTTGGTCTTCTGTATTCAGTACTACAATAGAAGTGTAGGTCTAGACCTAAATGATTTGTTTTAATTATGGTTACTGAGGATTATGGTTCTTTGTTTGATTCACAAGTATTACTTATGCTTGGGTTTTCTGTAATGCGAGGTCTCAACATGAGAGTAACGAGAATGCGTAGCTTTGCATGCGGAGTTTATGTGTTGAGTTTATGGTCTCTTGATGTTTTCTTATTTAAATTGGGCTATGAAACCACATTTTTATATGAGTGATGGTTCTATACTGATATGAAATGGAGCTTTGAATTGAGAGTAAACCCTAAGTGCGGAGTTAGGTGTGTTGAGCATGAGCTTGCTTGTTAAACTTAAAATACTCGTGTGTTTGTAGAGTTTTCTAGAAAAGTTTGCGCTTGTTTGAGTTACTATTTTGTTTCCTAGCACATCATCCGGTACTAGATCATTCGTATTTGCATGAACTGTTTATATATTCAGCCATCCAAACCTATATATAAGGCCAGTCGAGACCAGCCTTGCCTGTTTGTAGCTTGTCTTGCGAGCACACATGCGTGGGTCAGCTTGATTGGCAGAGGGGCTTTAATTAACACTTCCAGTAATTAATGCCAGGTAAAAATAATATTCTTGTTCGGTCAATTGGACTTTATCTTGCCACGTATCATTCTCATCCGGGAAATGACTTCATATATATATATGTGTGTGTGTATGTATATGAAAGATTAAAGATGGTAAGTTTTCTATTAGTTTTCATTTGCAACGCCGATGTTGTATAAACCAAGTATTCATAGATGTGTTATTTTATATCTATTCTTTTACAATTTTTGTGAAATTCTCTTTTTCTTTGACAAATTCAGGAAAGATGTGAATATATGTTTTTGGTCATAGTGTTCTACCTGCTTTTTCTTTGGAGTTTCTCTCGGAAACATAGCGCAGCTGAAGGAAAGCGACTCTCTGTCTCTCTCTCTCTCTGCAAGGTAGGGTCACCTGTTCTGTTACTACCCAGTCTTGCTAATCATGGCAAAATAGCAAGACTTGACATAGCTTGAATGAGTATAAAACTTGAATTGGATCTAACATAAATAGGAACAGTCTAACACGGACTGGTGGTTACTATCCAGTCTTGCGGGGCCTTTTTTTGCAATTAATGATGCTATAATTTTGAATTAGAAAAAGATTAATGCATATGAATTAATTTTAATGCAATAAGTTGTTGAACTATTCATTCCTGTTTCATTAAAGCCGTTTCTCCTATACTCCACAAGTTTTACTTTGTATACAACATTATTTCTCCTTTCCTTTCAAGTCAATCACGAGGCCTAGGTTCTAACACCAAAAATCTGTTGATCTCCAGTTTTGCACATACACACACAGAGAAGAGAGAGAGAGAGAGAGAGAGAGAGAGAGAGAGAGAGAGAGAGAGAGAGAGAGAGAGAGAGAGAGAGAGAAATTAACAAGAGTTTTCTTGGTGCGTGTGCCATTGTGCATTTTAGCAACTCAGTGAGGGTTCATGACTTCCTAGTCGCTAACTTCATGACCCTGACAAGGGGAGTGGCTTCGGCTTTAGGGAGTGAATTAGGGAATTAGGGAGTCACTCCTGACTTCTGAATTAAATGGGACTCAGTTCCTTCGGTTCATAATGAACCAACCATTCCTTTGGTGGGTCATACAGTAAGGTGCAAGTTAAAACTCGTGGCCGGGCAGAGGATGGACGTACTGAGATTTTGACCATGGTGTTTAGCAACAAAGGCTCAACGAATCTTTATCCACAATATTTTGGGTCGACTATTGCAATTTGTAGTTGTAATTACACACACACACACATATATATATATATATATATATATATATATATATATATATATATATATATATATATATATATATATATATATAAAGAGTGTGTGTTTATGTAATTCTTTGAGACTTCAATCTTCAAACCGTGAACCAAACCATGCAAAACATTTCTTTTTGTAAGCCATACTGTGGAAAGAGTGTATATAGATTAGACCCTTACGGGGTTTGGTAACAAAAAAACCAAAAGATGGGCTTCAACAAGTTTTGGTGATCCGTCGCACTGGAAATGAATGCGAGCATTGATGCAAGACCGGCAAACCTCCCCACCTTTTGTACGTGAGTACTAGCTTTTATGATGCTATAAATGGCAATGAGACCTTCACTCCATTTAGTTACGAATCAATCTAATCTCTCTCTCTCTCACACACACACACTCTCACACATGCATGCACTCACATTTCGTGGGGGTGTCATAAATGAGTCCTTTAATCTTTGAAGAAACTTCACTTTAATACTTTATGGTTTGTAAAATTATCATTTCAATATTTTTTAAGAAAACTTTGAAAAAATATATTAAGATTTAGTTATTTTCAATTTAATTTTTTTTATTTTAAAACATCATTGTGATGCCCTGTGTTTCTACCACCTATTAGTTCAGTTTAAATATACTAGTCGACCATAACGTGAAAGACAATATGTATCTTGGTTGATGTGATTGTTGACTCAACAGCTACTACTACAACAACTAAGCCTTTTTCCTTACTAGATGGGGTGGGCTATATGTATTCTTTTTTTTTTTTTGTAGTATTCATGTTAAGTCCAACAAAGTTTTACGCTGACAGTCGGAAACCTAACTCAACCCTCTTCTTTTATCCGGGCTTGGGACTGGCCATGCAAGGGTGATCCCTAACATGGGCGGAGTTAACTTAACAACTACATTATTCTTAAATATTAAATTGAAAATAATGTAACATAAAATAATTAATAATATTAAAGAATATTTAATATAAATTAATATTTAAATTTAATATTAATTACTATTTAAGTCTAAATATAAATTAACATACTAGCTAACATGAGATGTGATACCAATAAAAGTTGACATGATGGTTAATGCAATGACCTCATAGATAATATGACAATTGATATGCCACATCGGATTAAAGGTAATGGCGTTAGACACTTGTTACTAATTTGATAAATAATGAAAACAACATAGTAGCCCAAATACATTTTCAAGGATCAAAATAAAGAAAGTATTTTTGTGAAGGTTTTCCTATTTTTATTAAACTTTGAATGACCTATAATCTAAATTATTGTGTTACTTAGAGGCCAACATATAATATTGTTTTATTTATCCAAACATGGAACATCATGGCACATTGTCAACCACGCCAATGTTTTATTGTTTCGTGTTGACATGGCACGGACATAGCATCTATTTGCTGGCATATTTTCAAAACTATATAAGCATGTCATCTCAGGAAATGAAACAACGTTACCTATTGGCTTCTAAGTGATGTAACGATGCAGACTGCAAGTCACTACAATTTAAAAAAGAAAAATAAAGATGTAATATATTGACAATTATTCAAACCACATGATACTAAGTAAATGTTTCCCTTGATTTTTTTCATTTCTAACAGTATCTAGATGCAAAAGCCCTTACAAGAGAGCCATAGTTTATAGTAGTAAAGTATGTGATTATAAAGGATATAGTTGAATAATTTTCAAGCAAGACTCTGAAAACCTGGCAATCCTGCATGGGTATCAGCTTCCAGTTTGGCTGGTAAGGCATCCCCAACTTGTTTAACCAGGGTCGAGCATGCCTGACTCTCAGCTAAGTCGACTCTGGATCTAGTCATTATAGACATCAATGTAAAGTTAACTGGATATCGAATCCAACAGCAACCAGATTCTGTATTCTAAACCATATCTGGATACCATTCAGATTCAGATAAGTTCTGGTATTTTTGAAATATCAATAGATATCCGAATATCTGCTGGATGTCATATATTTGGATCCAAATATGTGTTTACTAATCCAGTTTTTGCCTTTTCATGTCCATATCTGAATTAGAATCCAGTCTTTTTCCCAAACATCTGAATAAGCCAAAATTGACAAACCACTCTCTATCAAATGCAAGCCATTCACGTTCCCTGATTGTAGACAGGTCAAGGGTTTTCGACTTGCATATTTGTTGTTGCCAAAAGTGTGCCACGTATCCTTTTCGATTTTTCGGCGTCAACAATACTATATGATTTAATTGTCGTTTTTGGTTCTTGAGATCTAACTAATTATAAGATCTGATAAATCTCATTATGGTCCCTTTGTTTGACAATCATATTATGAAGGTTCATGGTTCATACAAGAACTTTAGGCCCAAACTAAGTAGCAATTACCTTAATCAAAATCTCCTCCAAAGACTGATAATTGAAATGGATGGTTGGCTGATGAAACGGAGAATTGTGAGATTCATCTAGTAAAACACTAATTAAATTTTAGAAATGAATTCCGGTACGATCGATCGAGCTTAATTTGATCTTGACGGATCCAAGCTGATCAAATAGTTCGGTTGTATATGCTGCCAAACTTCTATTGTTAGTTCAGAAAGCTAGAATAATAGTTAGTTTTTCTTCGGCCCCTAGGCCCCAAAGTTGACATTAACTTTTCGGCTCAGTGAGTGGAAGAAGGGAACCTGGACGGACAATTGAAGCAAAACCGATTCTTTTTCCTCAGGTCTGATTACCTAACGAGAAGAACTTGGCATTTCCTTGTCTTGTTTGCTCACTGAGCCCTTAAGCCCATTATGAGAACAAGGTCAAGTGCATTATTTGACCCAAAAAAAGGACAAAAGGAGTAAACGGGAGAAAGTATTTGAGTATATCCTTGTGAAGAGCTTCAAACTAAATGACCTTATAGAACGGATTTAACATGGCAGATTGGCTAGGAACTGTTACCCTTTCTAAGGTTAATTTTCAAAACTGCACCTATTAAATGGGTAGATACTGTAAGTAGACCACATGTAAGCATACCATGTAATACATACACATATATAGGGAAAGTGGATCCCGCACACCTTTTACATGCTCACCCATTATTTTTTATGACATAAATATAATTTAGAAAAGTTTAAAGATTTTAAATAAAAAAAAGACAATGTTATCAATCTCATATCTTTGAAAAACAATGAATGAGCATAAGTAATAGATACTATCAATGGTAGTATAGTAAGAATCCAATCACAATATATGAGAGAGAGGTGCCATCCTATTGGCAACTACGTCCAATTACTTAATCGGTCATCTCATACTGCAGGTACCAAAAACCCAACTTCAGGATTTAGTCCAACTGTTTCAGCTAATTAAAAAATTTGAAATTGGTGTTTAGATACCGTAATCCATCCCCACAAGACTGATAATGACTTGCTGCCATGAAGTCACCAATTGGAACACGTTAAGAATAATCTGCCCGGATGGACCAGCGGAAACCGAATTTCCAATTTGGCAAGAACGAGAAACTGTCCTTCTCATATAATAGGTCAGGCCTCACAGCTGAAGAAGACAGGCCTTTGGTAGATACAGGCTTAGTAGGTGCAGTCCACAGGCTTTGGGTTTTCTTTCTTCCCTTAAATGTGTAACTGTGACAGGAAAACGGTTGCGACATTCCATTATTTCCAGCAAGAGTTTTGAATTTTTCGTCAAAATTCTGACCCAACAAACAACCCTAACTACCCCAATGGTTGATTCAACAAACATATTCCATAAAGAGGATATTCAGGCATAGCTCCTCTGCCTTCAAACTATTAGAACAGACAACGGGCCTCTCACTAAGAATACCGCTTCCATGTATTCTGCGGAGGACTTCGGTTAGGTGCCTTAGCAGAACGGATCAAAGTCATTTGTTAGTTTATACAGAAAAATCAACAAAATTGATATACGCCGTCTAATTATGACGCGTCAAGGTAACATCAGTAACAGGAGTGAACGAATAGACAGAATTATAATTTGGACAGGGGTGGCTCATCACAAGTTGGTACCTAAAGCGAAACACTGAAATAAGCATCACCACTTTACATTCCAGTTTTAAAATATATATTTTTAAATTTAATCCTCTTGCTTTTTGAGATGAAAATTTTCAATTAAATTTTTATAATTAAAGTTCTTCTAACGTTTATTTTTTAATTGATAATCAAATAAGATTTTATTAATTTTAATTTTGAAAAACTTCCTTCAGCATAGAGTCTAAATATTTGGTTTGATACTTGAGCTTATTCATTAAAAAAATTTCAGGGCCTGGTGTATAAAATTGAGGCCTAAGTCTATTCAATAGTTTTTCTTTTGCCAACAAAAGTGTATACCATAACTAACAATTTGAGGCCTAGAGGCCTAAAGCGGTTGATTTAGTGGCTTTACCCAGAAGCCGCCCCTGAGTTTGGAGGGCGTCGAGAAGTTGGTTGTGATGTTCCCACAATGGCGTGGGTAAGAAGTTTGGAATAAGCTGATACCAATTTAAGCACCCCGTATGAGGCTAGTGGACAAGTCCAACAAACCGAACTAGTTAGACAAGGCGAATACGAGATACTTATTGAAGTTGCAACTTTTCACATGAATTTGCATACATAATCTAATTTCTTGCTTAATGATTAAGCTAAAGTTCTGTTTTACAAGCACATTTTCCCGTAATTGATTATTTAGTTGAACTTCGTCTATGTAAGGGATCACCCTTGAATGATCGACCCAAACCCGAATAAAGAAAGAGGATTGTGTTAAGCTTTCAACAGCCAACATAAAACTTTACCACACTTATCTAGAAATTATAAGCATCGTATTGGAGCGTTTCCTCTAAACACACTACAAAGCCCGAATACAATGCAAAGTGAGTACCTCTATATCTTCACTCGGATGTAGTGATTCGATTCCAATATCATACATGGGTGTGACTAAACAAGTTATTATCACTAAATTATCGCCCGAATGTAGTGAATAAGTTAACGCAAGAGTAAGGAAGCTAATCTTAGATAATAAAATTCGTATTAATACTTTGAATATCGTAACATTAACTAACAAGTTAATGGAGGTGGTAGATACTATGATTCAAAAAAAGATTTCCATTCTATGTTTACAAGAGATAAAGTGGGTTGAAAAAAAAACAAAGGAGATGAAGAATACATTTTTAAATTATGATACTCAAGAAAGGAAAAGTCTTGAATTTGAGTTGATATTATTATAAATAAATATTTAAAAGATAATATAGTAGACATACAAAAATATAGTAAAAATTAAGATTGACACACATTGCATCTCTCACAAGAAAAGTTTTAAATAGCTAAGGTCAATTTTCCTAGTGATGAAAAAACTAATAGAGATGTTATGAATAAAATTAATGTTGGTTGGTTAAAATGAAGAGAGGTATGGGGTATCCTATGTGACAAGAAGTTACCATTAAAGTTTAAAGGTAAATATTATAGATAACAATTAGACCGGTTATGTTTTATGGTTCTAAGTGTTGGGCAATTAATCATTAACATGTACAAAAGATGTCCGTAGTAGAAATACAGATGTGAGATGGATGAAAGGTCACACAAAGAAAGACGATATACATAATAAAGTTATTAGAAACAAATTGAGAATAACATCAATAGATGATAAAATGAGGAAAAATCGTTTAAGATGGATTGAACATGTAGAAAGATGACCAAAGAACGCTTCAATAAGAAAATATGAAAAACTGGATGTGAAAATATTAAAAGAGAAAAAGGACAATCACAAGTGTGGAAAAGAAACAATAAAGAATGGTCTACTTTATATTGAGTTAACTACTAGCATGGCACATAATAAGACTGTGTAAAAACAAAGAATCTATGTGACCAACCCCATCTAGTATTGAAAAGGCTTAGTTGTTGATTAGTTAGTTGCATTATACTCACCAATTCATTGAGTTACATGGCTTCTAGCAATATAAGGTAATTAAAATTCAATATATTTAACTAAGTGAAAGCATTACGAACCAAGCTGAACCCAACATGCAATTTTCTCGTCCAGTTCAGCTTAATTATCCAGCTCTTCGATTCATTAGATTTCGCGAACTGAACAAGAACAAGTTTGTGATTAGTGGAACCGAGTGAATCGGTGCATTACCAGCTCTACGCACATGTACAGACTTCTAACTTGAAGGTTCAAACATCTCAAAATTTTCAGAGAAAAAAGAAACCATCTGATCCTATTATCACCTAAATATGGCCAAAACAGCAGTACTTTTCCATTCACCAAATAGTTAGATATAATTTCCTGAACTCCAAACAGGTGGTTGCCTGGCCTAACCACATGTGGAAGACAAGTTTTTCAGCGTAAGGCTATACCAATCATCAGTGTCAACCAAGACAACTCTAGCTCAAAAATGGGGTCATCAATTATTCAAATTTGGGGAAATGTTCAACTAACCTGAGTGACTTCAATAAGATTAGGCAGTAGGTGTAACTACATACGATTTCAAGGACTCTCTCTCTCTCTCTCTCTCTCTCTCTCTCTCTCTCTCTCTCTCTCTCTCGAGTTGTAGATTTCATCTCATCCCTTGCCCAAATTGGGAAAGCAACCAATCATATCCATATCATCTAGTTCAACTAAATCTGCTATGACTGGGAATTTGTCTACATGACTTGAATCTCAGTTGTCGACGATTCCAGCGAAAGCTGTCCAGAATGTAGGCAGATAAGATAAGAATGAATATACATGAATAACATATACGAGCTTGTATGTTCTATAAATTACTACTGAACGGAAATGGCTAAGAATTATCCCTATCCCTGGTCAGAATGTAAATAAAAATACAAAGGCAAAAGAAAAGGTGAATAGCTCCAAGAATTTCAATCATACACAATGTAGAGGAAAAAGAGGAGGAAGTAGAATTGCTCTGTTCAAGCAGAAACTCTACAGAAAATTAATTCATCAGAACTTATGCAACTTTGCAGATATAGAAGCCATAAGTATGCCGGATACACATCTCAAAATCATGGTGACTCGAGAAAACCATTGGAAACAAAAAAACTCACATCGAATTTTTTACAATTGGGGTTTATACAATCATTCAGAGATAAAAGAAAGGGACAGATTTACATCTAAAGCAGACATTTACATGGAGAAAGCATGGACAGAATGAACCTAATTTGCGACCTATACATGTGACTGCTGATCTATGGACAACTAAGAATTCCAAAACTTATCTGGTTCTTCAGAAAACAGTGAATGATCTTGCATCTCCAGATTTGCAATGTGCCAGTCCACAGACCGTGCTTGTATGCATTTAAGGAGAAGAAGAATCACGGGTAAAACCCACCATCCATCACCTTCCCTGCCTCTGAGAAAAAAAACTGCAAAATCAGTATTATAGTGAGCAATTTCAGTGTCACTAAAGACATTTTGAATACAGATTTGTTAACGGGTTTCAGATAGTGCTGAACGGGTTCCAAATCATTTTCACCGTGGTGGCGTTGAGTCCTCAAAGCCCAAAAACCAATCTCTTGCAGAAGCAGAAGCTAGAGCCCATTTGATGCACCTCATACCACTCACAATGTCCTTCAAGATCCAGTTGCTAGCTATGCCTTGTTCAGACACAGACACAGTCAACCAACTGTGCTCGACGGGTTCCAACCTTAGGTCAACCAACTTGACCTGCACGTTCCTTGTATGGCAAAGATCCACAGTTGCTACAGCTTATGCAAGGAATTGGCTACATAGCACATGCAGATCAAGTGCCACACATGAAACAGTGAAATGGTCAATTCGTGGTGCACAATGTCGTGATGGTACCTTAGCCTTAGATCTTCGTTTTAATACCTATGGGTTCACAAAAGCAAAGCTCAAGAGGTTTTCCTGTCTATCACGCTTCAAACCAATATGAAGAGTTGCACTCGGACAAAACAGCAGTTCAACAATAACAATTCAATTCAAACTTGAACCACACAATTCAACAATATTAAGTTTTAAAGTTTCCGCTAAAATTGGAGTGCTCAATTCTGATGGTGCATACGAAGGGCTTTTGATAAAGCAATGATGTCCCGACTCCTCCACAAGATATAGGCTGTTTCTCATTGACGAATTTAAGGTGTTCCACTGTTCCTAGCTATGAGTTCCGTTGGCACTGTCATTCCCTTCACAACGCTCAACACTCAGAATCCATTACTCTGTCCCACAATAAGGAATCTTTTCTAATCACTATCAAGCTATATTATTGTGGTCTTGGTATGTGCCACATAATGGATTGTCACAAACAACCAATAAAGGCATGAATTTGGATTTAGTGACCATAATCAGCTCAAATCATCAGAAGTTTCAAGATAAAAGACAGAAACATGCCCGTGTGCACATGCATGCACATGCTGTGCATGCATAGGTACACGCGTGCATGCACATGCAAGTGAAAGCCACATGTTCATACAAGAGTTTACACAAATGGAAATTAGTTCACAAGATCACTTAAGCAGATGAACATCGTTTTCCCCCCTGAAGATTCTTCACATATAAATGTGGTGTTTCATTCTAATTTGGCATAGTACTCATTAGGATTTGTCAACAGTTCATTTTTTAATATATGTTTGAGGAAATCCCTATTGCAGCTGTTCTAGATAAAGAAAAGTAAAAAAGATATAGTTGCTCTCCTGTGAAGTACATAAAACACTTGGAAAATTTTGTATCAAAATAAAAAAAAAAATACATTCTCATAGTACACAATGATACAAAAGTATTTCCACATTCTGACTTTTCCGTTTCTGTCAACCACCAAAAGTATTTTCCTCAAGAATCATAAGTTCCCTGACACATCAGAAATGCTATTTGAAAGATAAATCTGCATGAACTATCAGGTTAAATTACAAATGTGCAATAGTATAAATACATCCACTGCACATATTCAATAACATGAAAAAAATTCCATTAATTATAGGGCTCTGTGGAAACAAAGAATCCATGTAGCCGACCCCATCTAGTATGGGAAAAGGCTTAGTTGTTGTTATAAGCTAATCCAAAATACCCGTGACATCAAAACAATTTCAAAATACCAACGATGGTTACTTAAAGGGAAACTATGTAGATGAATATGAAATTATGAATGTCAAGAAGTACAAGCTTCTTGAAACATAAATTTGTTATTTGAAAAACAAATCACAGTACAGCGGCTGGAGTTCCTACGGAAAATAGTTATTGGTCTGAGCAGCCTTATCATCAAACAATGAGATCTACCGTATACACTTTTTTCCAGTGGCTACAACCATTCTTGGTGTTTTACATAGGACAGAAAAAAGGCTTATCTGAAGAGATGCCATATATTTTAATTGCCACAGTAATTCAAGACTTAAATAGCAACTGATGTCAACAGTTTGCTCACATTAAAGGCCTTAGCAACTCTTTAAATCCGCTTTCAGATTGACTTATAATGACCAAGAAACCTATATTATAAACACCAAAATTTCCCTCAGCTAATCAAATTACTTTATACACCAATTGCTCTTGAACTTGTACAGTACATAAAAATGACAAAATTTGAAATTATATTTAAGGACGACAACTTATAAAGCCATTCAGAAATGATCAACAATCTTACAGTATGATGACCACCAAAATTTTCACCTCAGACAATGAGATTACTCCATAACAAACAATGTTCAGCTTGTACAATGAACAAAATTGACAAATTCAGGTTCAAAGAGAAGAATGAAGACTTCTTCAGTGCTGCTGCTTAATTGTGTGTGTGTGTGTGCGCACATGTGCTTTGTTCAGCTTTCCACCTAAAAAAGTCCAAGGCAACTTCATGGCATGTAATAGTTAAGTCATAGATCTTTGCAGATTACTAGCAAGACTTGTTTGGTCAATTTCTCATATCTCAAGGTTAAAAAGAAGTCATAGGAAATACCTTCCAAATGTCTTCGCAGTTGAGATTTGCGGACTTCCAGATTGTGGTAGGAAGCCATAATGAATTAGGCCACACACAAGAGATACAAACTGCATCGTGCCCGAAGAAAAACTCATCAGAATTTTTGAATTCAGAAGCTAATCAAATTTGCATTCCATTTTTATTTACATGAAACTCAATGTTTATGAAGAACATTTTCACTGCAATATCACGTTAAAAGAAATGTAACCGTGCATTCATGCACATAAGAGAGCATTCATGCACATAGTTTGTATTTTATTTTGCTTTGTGTTTCTTATTTTTTATGTAATTAGGCCACATGCCCAGCCTTTGCTCTCAGGTCCCAACAGCAGACTTCGACGGCTAGATTTCTAGTTGTTTGGAGGGAGCTTTGTTGCTACCCTCTACTATAAGTCTCATTTTTTGCTGTAAATACACAAAAAGCCCCTGCCTTGATTATGTAAAATCCTTTCTCTGAGAGGTTCAATTAATAAAGATTGATTCACCTGCTATTTTCCTTACATGGTATCAGAGCATGTTAGAGCCATTGGGAGCCACCACTAGTGTCACAAACCCGTTGGTGGCGTTGCTAAAAAGAAATGATCATTCACGCAATAAGGATCTTCCCCTATCGGGTGACCTATCGGGCCTTCTGGAGAAGAAGTCATAGTTGTGGCTTATATGGTTGTGACTCTCACTCCTTCCAGTGGTCGTGGTGACGGTTTCTATTTTGGTGGTCGTGGCTAATATGATCGTGGGGCCACAATCGATTTAGTGGTGTAAATTGGCATGAAAGATTTGATGGTCGAAGAGCTGGTGGTGAACAAAGAAAAGGATGTATAAGATACAAACATAGAGTTATAGCAGGAGCAGAAGTCATAACGAGATATGGAGGCTATTGAGTGACTTGAAGTGATGGAGTTTGATAGCGGATCTCGCATGCAACCTTGCTTTTTGGGTCCTTCCCAAGGCAGGCATCAAGGATGGCTTTGGCAAGGAAGTACAACCTTTACCGTGGAGAAGATGGTGTGGAGGCTGTCAGTGGTGCAGTGCGAGCTGTGTCGGTTGGACTATGTGGTAGGCTTCCTTCAGTTCCTTAAACGCCTAGGGACCCGGCCCCCGCATCACTATATTCATCGATTAGAAGAGGTGTCACTTTGTAGTTACAATACACAAAGTTCTAGATTAATAGTCTTTGGATGCAGTTAGGGTTTGACCTCGACTCCTCAACTTCACAAAGACCTAGGTGTATTGCCTCGTTAGGCATGTTAATGTGTAATAGGGTACATGGGCCCTTAGGGCCCGTGCCATAATGGACGAAGGACCAGGGCCACGCTGGCCCTGGCCATTGGGGGTCCCCAACGGCTACTAGCCGTTGGGAGCACCCCTAACGGCTAGTGTTGGCCGGCCAGCACTAGCCCATCACCTTGGCTCTCTTGCTCCTTTTGCTTCATGTTCTCCTCTACTTGTAATGTCTATAAATAAGACACTATCTCATGAATAAGATTATGCAGTCTTGTACTGCTTTTTGAATTGTTTTGTATACGCTTCCGCTCTTGTTTGTTATTCTTGAAGATCGGCATTCGGGATTGAATGCCATTTGACTCTTGGCGACTTGGTGATCTTGATTTGTGCACATCAACCTTCGATCATTGACGAATATTCACAAGGCACACCCAAGTTAGGGGCTTCCACATAGAGAAGAATCACCCTTCGCTTCGTCTATGTTGGCAACACCGACAAACCTAGAAGCCCCCTGTTGACCTAACCTCACCAGAGAGGATTTGTTTGACCATAATCCTGATTACACCAGGCCGACTTTGCTTGTCGGGTTTATCACTTTGAAAGCATTTTGTTGAAAAATATTGTGTTTCATGCAAATGGACAAATCTGCCCGAACATGCGATATTGAGTCATTACTTAAGCGGGGGTAAATTAGTCATTCAAGTTAATAAATAGTATAAAATAGGGTGTTTCATTAGGTTTAATTAAGAAGAGGATTAAGAGCAGCCACAAACACCCAAGGAGCGTCACAGGTTGTCGTGTATTCTTCTCATCATCTACTTGATGTTTATCAATAAAGCTTCATGGATTCCATTCCACACATTTCACCCTCTTTCCTTTACTCCACCTCTGGTGTGTTCCTTCTAATTTATTTTTATTTCTAATATTTGTTGAATCAATTATTTGACATCTCTTGCATGAGGTTTGTATGGTTTGTTAAACACTAAGTTGTATCTCTTTGTACGATTAAGATCTCCGTGGTGTGACTACATGTCAGTGTTGTTGGTAATCTATTAAAGGCTTTTGTTTTAAGGTGCTTCATTTAAGAATATGGCTATGTTATCAATAGCGCGCTATAGCGAATTAGCGGTCGCTGATGGTTTAGCGACCGTCCTTTAGGACCGCTAATAGCGACGTTAGGGCCGTTATACTGGACCAATATTATCAAGAATAGCATACATCCATTCGATCGGGTCCATCGAATGGATATGGATTGACCCGACAACTCAACTCAATTCTTAAAAACCTAATAAACGATGATTCTCCCCCTCTCGTGCGTTCGATTCTCGTCTACCCAACGTCTCTCTCTGTTGCTTCCCCTCCTTCTCTACCCCTCCCTTTCTCTTTACCTCTTTCTCTGCCCCCCTCCCCT
Source organism: Brasenia schreberi (assembly GCA_036023115.1). NCBI lineage: Eukaryota > Viridiplantae > Streptophyta > Magnoliopsida > Nymphaeales > Cabombaceae > Brasenia > Brasenia schreberi. The sequence goes on from JAYKKT010000087.1 coordinate 8,576,530, forward strand.
ATATCTCTCTTTAGCTCTGTGTCTCTTGTCTCTACCTCCTCCCTTTCTCTTTATCTCTCTCTGCCCCCTCCTCTCTAACCCTTGTTTGGTATATAACATGATGCTAGTTTTGTTTTATTTTCTTGTGTATTTATGTGTAGCTTTGGTTTCGGCATTTATCGTATCGTTTTTATTATTTACTATTGCAGCTTCATAAGTTGCCCACTATTTTCTTTTGATTGCTTTTTATTTACTCTTTTGGCTTCAACCTAATAATTGTATTCTTGCATACTATTTCATCAGTGTTATTACAATGCTTGCTTATCCCTTTATTTGTTACACTTTTGCTTCATAACACTGTGAGCTCTATTGAAAAGTTGGGCATGTGCAAGGCGAGTCCTTATGATTCTTTGAAGGATGTGGCTTTGAAGATTTTGCATAATAAAGTGGTTAAAGTCCCTATAATTCATTTTCACTTTTCATTGCATGATGGTTCTTTCCCTAAGTTGTTGCAACAGGAATTCTGAAATGTATACATTGTGCTTCGTTTTTTAATTATGATGGGCATTATTGTTGTAGTTGATATTTGCACCATAAAAAATTCCAGGTATTTGTAGACACTTCGGACATTCATAAGTTCTTTGCCAATTTTATAGCAGCCCATTTACACCATGACTTTGGGTATGTGGGCTCCAACTATTGGTGGACAAATGAACGCCATTTGGCCACACTCAAATAAAATGCATCACTAAGTTATGGTCTCTCTTTATTACTTCACGGAACATTTTCTTTTCATGTTTCTACCAGTGGATCTGGATGTTCTCTTTGATTGGATGACGCCTAGTTTAAAGGCCTGTTCTATTGGGCTTAGGTTCTTCTTGAGGTCATAGAAAAACCTACCTTCTTTGATTGTCGGAGATGCACTGTCATTTATGTTTTTGTTTTCTAATTTAAGGTTAACAATTCAATATGCATGTGCCACATGAAATTTATTGTTTGTTTCCTTAGGAGTTACAAGTAGATTTTGTTTATTTAGTTTGATTCATATTTATGAAAGAAGTAGTTGTGTTTCTTGATATTTCTTAGAAATTAGAGAATTCATTATATATATATATATAATTTTTTAATAGTAAATAAAAGTATACCACTAAATCCGCTATATCCCCGCTACAGCCATATTAGGGTCAATCGCTAAGAACCCGCTAACCACTATTGATAACATAGGATTATGGTATCTTATATGTTGATTGGCTACTAGTTAGAGATCAGTTAATGTTTGAAGATACACTTAGTTGTTATTTGATATTTTGTGCTTGTGAGCATTATCTATTGATGGCTTATAACTTTGTATTGTGCTTAATATAGGAAGTTGTTTTTCAAAAGGGCATGCAGTTTATGTGCACACATGTTAGATAATACAAAAAAGGAGTCTTACTTTGATTGTCTATTCCTTTAGTCTAGCTTTTCGGTGTATTTTGAGCATTTTGTATGAGTGATATTGGTTAAAGGGGTCACTCTTAAAAGACTTATATCTTATTATTAGTCAAAAAGTATAAGGACAATACAAATATTTTTTGTCTAATATTGTATTTTTGCAAGAGACTTTTTTGGGTAAAAAAATCTTGAAAAAATTATCAAAGTTGGCTTTATAACGTTGTTATAATTTACTCATATATTTAATACCACATTTTGATCATCTTGTTGGATTCTGTTATTATTCTTGGATTCATAAGTCTCATTTGGGCTTGCGAGTTATTTAAGGGCCTTGCTGTTTTCATGTGATTGATTGGATGGTTTGAGCTTAGCCTTAAAGCTTGGTTATGGATGATTCGAGCTCAGCCTTAAAGCCCGGGTTTAAGCTTAGCTTCAAAGCTTGGTTTTAGATGGTTCGAGCACTACCTTAAACTCGATTGGTGTTTGTTTATCGGATTGATGGTTTTTTGTAATGTCGCGAGTTTGTTGTGACTCATGAACTTATTTGTCATATTAGAGAATCCTATTTAGGCGATCAATGTTTTTCATTAAAGAAACTTTTTCTTATATTTTTTTAGCAAAAAAATTTGAAAACTTCTTTGAAATTTTTTGAAGATCTTTCTTGATGTTTTTAAGATTAGTAACTTCTTATATTTCAAGTTTGTATTATTCTATTTTTGAGATCTTCATTACTTTGTTGAAATTTTATTCTACAAGTTTTCTTCTTATATTTTAAGTTTGTATCATTCTATTTATGAGATCTTCATTACTTTTGTCAAAATTTTATTCTACAAGTTTTCTTGCAGGTATTAAAAGAAAAGATTACAAATTGGACGTAAACTTAAGCAAAGAAACAAAAAGAAAAGCCAGGGAGAGTTTAAAGACCAAACACAAAAGCCACCTTGTTGAGTCATAGATGGTTTCACCAAGTCATCACTCTCAGCTTCACTATTTCGGTTTTTTAGCAACCTCTAGGTGAGGTCACTGTCAGTTTAAGGTGTTAAAAGAAATGTAAAAGTGTATTCATACACATGTTTGTATTTTTATTTTGTTTTGTATTTCTTATTTTTTATGTAATTAGGCCACAAGCCCATGCTATGCTCTCATGCCAGTAGCAGGTTTCAATGGCTAGAAATCTAATCGTTGGAAGCCCTCCAAAGGCTAGATTTCTAGCTGTTTGGAGGGAGCTCTGTTGCATATCCTCTCCTGTAAAGTCTCCTTTTCTGCCATAAATACAAGAAAAGTCTCATGACTTGATTATGTAGAGGTTCATTTAATAAAGATTGATTCACCTATTATTTTCCTTACATATTAGACATGGAGAAATTGTTTATTGCAGGCTTCCTAAATGTATCAAACCAGTGTGTGAAACACGAACAAAATAACCGGGTTTTCACATTCTGGTTGTCTGCCAAAAGTGATTAGAAGTTGGGAAAAGAAGCTCATAGGAAGCATAAAGCATGGAATCAGTATCCAAGAAACCATTATGGTATTTGAAGAGAGGTCCAAGAAATTGATGTTTAATTATACTCCTCCTTTGCCAGTGTTTTGTCTAAACTTTGCAATTAGAGAACATGTTACAGACACAAAGATATTATCAAAAGCATGGTTTGGTTTCTACAAGGCAAGCTGTCCATGGTAAAGGCATATACAACAACCTGAAGGGGGCTTTGTGGAGATCAACTTGCCTCACTTTCAACCACGGCCATGACAAGACACTTCCAGGTTCTGAATTATATTTCCTTTGACTATACCAGCATATTCAACACAAACAAGCAGAAAAGTAAAGTATGCAACTATCTTCACAAACAACAAGAAGAGAAGGTAGGTAAAACTTACAATATTGGAAAGAGATGTTGCATTCCACAAAGCATAAACACGTGCAAGAGAAGAGGACCTCTGAGGCGTTTGACTAAAAAGTGCACTCAGACCAGCAGGAAATGAAGATATGATGGAAAGTGGAAGGATAAGCAAGACAGAAAGGAAGGCTCCAAGAGAAACCCAGTAGAACTCAAGCAGCAAAAGAAGGGTCAAGGTAAAGTCTCCCAAAAGCAAGACGGTTATCAATAGCAACATTGCCTCCTGAAATATGTTACTGACGATTAAAATGGCGAAGTGGTCAGATCCATCAGGCATGAAATGAAACTGGACTGACTGTACCTGGCAGGCAATGGGTCTAGTATTTTGTAGTAGATGAGAAAAAGGAAACAGAAAGCCCCTTTTGCAGTCCAGAGACTGCAAAGTAATACTATTTAGTATCCCTCCATTTATCCCTCCACTTATTCTCTTCCGTGATAAAATGCGGTCAATATACAGCTGACTCTGCTGTGCAAGCTCACTGCTGTTGCATGAAACCGTTGGGGTTTTGCTGCTATGAAATAAAGAACGGAAATATGTCTTGTCAACAATATTATAGAATGCTTCACTAAATCACCACCCTTAAGGGGAGATTCAGATGATGTTACAAGAGAAGATAACAGAATGAACAGGTAGCATAGACAATAAGTACCTCCCCTGATTAAATCCGGTTATGCTTGTTCTCCTGCAAAGGCTGTTATTTTGCAACAAAGAATTGCCAACTATTATCAGAACACCTAACTGATAATAACCCGAAGCTGTTGCCTGAAACCATCCGAGCTCAACTCTAGTGCAATACAATTGCAGTTGTGGATTCCCAAGATTGGTGATCCAGTTGACAACGGGTGCTAATGTTGAGCGGATCCTTGCTTGCCTCACAGTTCTCAACTGAGCATTCATTCCAGAAACTAACCGGTCCCAAACTTTTGATGGGATATACTGTAAAATTGTAGTCATAAAAGGTCAAAGCATAAAGACATACTTCATAACTCAAATGTCCAAAATCACAACATACCAGGTTAACAAGTCTCGTTAACAGCATATCACTGTGAAGATGGTAAGGAGACATATAACTTCCATCACCACCAAGCATAATACATAATGGAAACCTATGCAAGTTCCCAGAGTTTACATCCAGTCGTTTTTCATCACCGCCAAGGAAAAAATCAATGTAAGCAACCACCAGGTCTGGAGTAGATCCTACCTGCAGATCTGGTCATTAGCTTCTAACATGCATCAAAGGAACATTAAAAGCTGGAAAAAGACAATAGCAGATACCTATTAATGAGCTAAAAATACAGATCGGATAGAGAAACCTTATGTCCATACTAAATGAAACATGCATGTTGTTAAGCGTTTCAAACTGCTAGTTTTTGTTAGAGTGACCCTAGGCAGCTCAGGGTAATTGTGAATACCTCAAGGAGATGGCTCTAATCATGAGGGCCATGAAACCTTCAGTCTTTTATAATAACGCACAGTTCATCTTGCTATAGCAGAAATGAGTAGCATCAATTTAGACAACCTTTTTTCCTTTTTGTATTGACTTTTATTATATACTATGTCTTAATAAATGAACTTTGGGCTTTCTCATATCTACGTCGAAACCCAAGCAACGGGATTTGGTATGTATCCCAACCACTCTCTTGGTTATAATATCTCATCTAGTTTCCCTCTATCTTCGATTGACCTAAGGAAGAATTACGATTCCATCTTTTCTCATTTTCTTAATAAATGATTTTCCTTCCTCTGTGGTCTGCCCCTGATTCTGTTGAGGTTGTGCTTGTCAGCTATTTTGTTTGTTTATGTAAATGAGTTTGTGACCAATTTCTAATAAAATCCAAGTGGATATAGAACAATCATGTAGAATGCAACAAACTGTGAGTCACATAAGAAGGGTTACATTCTTAATATAGGCCAACTAAAGTTACAAGTAAATTTCTAAGGCAATTGAAAATACTTACCAAGGCGAATGCTGTAAAATGCTGTCATAATAACAGATAACCAACACAGATTTGAAATTATCCTATAAAACTAAATTACCTCAATAACCCTATGCTACAATAATTAGCAAACACTAGATCATATATAGTATTTAACGTGACAAGAACTTGGAGCTTCTTTGAACATATAATTCTGTAGGCAATGATCACAGCAAACAGTTTTAGTGAACTGGTAAAGTTTACAGAAGTTTTTATAACATAATAACACAACACAAGACCAAGGGAAACCAGGGACCAATACGTAGCATACGTGTATGGATTATGTCAGGTGATAGTTTATCCAGATGGGTACTCATATACCATTCAAATTGCTTTCTATACCTTCATCCCTTTGTAAAGGGCTCTTGAACGGCATGAGCGGAGACAAGAATGGTCATATTCCGATTTAACATATTCCTGCAGGCAATGAATCTTTTTTCTTCTACGCCATTGTTTCCATGACCATGTGCAAGGGTAAGCGAGCATAGAAAGAATACTATGCACTGAACCTTCCCACCACTCATATGCTGCGATTGAGTTAATCTCATCAATGAACCTGTTGAAGGCATCTTCATACCTATGGATATTGGTAGCCAATCAGCACAAAGATGAAACAGGAAACTAAAGGATTCATTTCTGTCCTATTTCATACACAATCTCAACAATAGCATCAGGTGGAGAATGAGGAAGATGCCATGGCTCTCTGAAGGTGTTTGGACCCATGAAATACATTCTGTGTACATGAATATGTGCTTCTTCATTTCTGTTGGTTTCCCGTACCTAGGATTATGAAGAAGGTATTTAAAAACAGAAGTTACTAAAACATTGCTGAGAGAAATTATCTAAAAAATCTAGAAACCGCATCAATATCTTAAAAGACCCTGAATCTCAAACACAAAAATAAGTCACCTCTATCAGAGAAAGGAGATGAGGGAATGAGTGACGAAGCTGGGTTTCATTGTAATTCACGCACCGATAAGAACTTCCAGATGATACACATTTAAACCTAATCGCACTTAGTAGAAGTGCTAATAATATCAAACTGAATGCTAAAAGAATCCCAAATAACCATGGCCCTCCAAACCTATGCACGAGTTCTTCAAGAGGAGTATAGCAGTTTGGCATCCTATATTTATCTGACAAACACTTGTATGGGCAAGAAGGCTGAGAAACACCACCTGCACAAAACTGGTTAGTGCTGGCACACCAAAAATAGGAGATTGTTGCACTAAAGAGCAAAGATTTTGAAAAAGTTCATACATAAGACAGCGAATGAGAAACAAAAACCTATCTGATTTGAAACATGGATATTCAAGTGATCTAATACTTAAAAGAAAATACGTAGTTGGATAAAGGATTACCCCTAACATATATGAAAACAGCCCGACTGGGGAGAGATTCAAGGGAGCAAGGACTACAAAGTGAGAGATCTGAGCCATCAACATCCTTATATGTACCAACTGGACACTCCTGTATTGGAACACAGTTATATTAGTTTAGTGTACTAATATAATACTCCTGTCTTTTGTTGATTAAAACGACATAGGGCATGAAAAATAGAATCAGCAATCAGCAAGGGGGGAAAATTGGTGGAGGAGGTGTGCAGTTCATTGCAGCCTCACCTCTCTCTCTCACCTTTTCTTATTTCAGCTAATAGGGTTTAAGCCCTATTAGTTTATTATATACACAACTAAACATGACCAAATTACCCTTAATAAGTGACTTGAATATAAAGATACCTTTAAATTCAACTACAACAAACTAAACTATTCTAACACAGATAAAAAAATTCTGTATATTTCCTTCTAACACTCCTCCTCAAGTTGAGAGGAAAATATTGAGGACTCTCAACTTGCTAAGTATATGTTGTAGAACTCCTTCTCGTGTTGTCTTGGTAAGTATGTCCGCAACTTGATCACATGACTTCACATAGGTTAACTGAACATTTTCACTTGTAACTTTTTCTCGGATAAAGTGAATCAATTTCTATGTATTTAGTTCTCTCATGTTGGACTGGATTTGAAGCAATATGAACAATTGTTTTCTATCACTAAATAGTATAGTGGGACCTTGATTCCGAATATGAGGTTCTCATTATTTGAATCAACTTCACTTACCTAATATGCTTTGTTCTTGAGGTAGGGAGGCTTCTCTTGAGTGTGTCTTATTTTTCAACAATATGAACACTATAGTTTAGCCTTCTCTACAGAAGAGAGGGTATCATGATCTCTTCCTCTAGAGGATATACCACGATCTCGAGAAGAAGTGAGGTGAGGAATGTTCTCCTTTCTTACGAGTGTTGATTGAGATGGACCAATAGTAATCACACTCTCCTTTCTAAAATTCTGCAATCCCCTTCTGTGAAAGTGAGTAAACAATTCCCAAGGAGAGAAGTTCTTCTCCGTAAAGTATATTTCTTTTGACTGACTCAAAGTCAGAAGATATTCCCCATAGCATATCAAAAATTTGTCTCTCTTGTCTCTATAATTTTTCCTTTTCTACAAGCTTCACACTTCTTTGGAGAATAATATTTTAAATCCTCCCATAGACCTCGTAGTTCATTGTAGTATTCACTCACTGAGCATTCTCCCCATCTACATCTTCTAATTTTATCTACAATTTTATATTTCTTGGCTATATTTTTCTTTCGAGAGTAAGTGTCTTCATTAGCTTTCTAATTTTTTTTAGCAGAATCAAGACACATAAAGTATGGCTCACAAAGGGAACTATAGAATCAAGAATCCAAGACGATACAAGGCATTCTCTCTTCGCCACTTTGGAAAAGAACCAGAAGTATGTGTAGGTTTAGGACACTCTCCTGTGACATATTCTAATTTGTCACACCCTTCAAGGATTAAATATGGCCCAAGGTTCATAATTTTTTCTATTGAATCAGATGTTTGTGAATTGTGAGTTGAAGATGTTCTATCTTCTCCCCAAAGATGTCTCATTCATCCTTCTCCATGTCCTCACTAAGGCTGCCACAGGATGCATGTAAACAGACTCGGAACGCGTGCAGGCAGTGTTATCTCTATCCGATATGGTGCGGACATGTAGAAGTGAACGTGTAACCTGGAGCTAAGAAAAGGAAAATAGCACAGGTGGTTTATGTGTAACAGCTCAAAAGGTAGTAATAATACAAAAAGTTACCAATACAGGGTTCATCATATTGTAATAGTTTAGGTCGTTAAAGATAAACTTCCCTAGAAAAAATAGTGATTAGAGATAAAATATGCTAAAAAAAAATTGGTCTAGACAATGTCTTCAAGCTCAAACTGATTAAGATAAGTTGGACGATATTTGATCTTTCCAATTTTTGAATACTTGGAAGATTCTCCTGAGAGCATGTATCATCTGAAGCCGTTAGCAAGAAGGAAAAAGCCTCAATGCATAGGTTTATGTAAGGATCTCATCCAACAGTTAAACAAAGTTACAAACTTAAATTAAGTACTTGATGAAATTCATAGAATCAACAAATGTACCAGACCTACACTAGAAAGGAGAACCCAACCATCCTCCTTTAGCGTAGGGTTTTTGCCTAGTTCATATACTCGTATCAAACGGTCAGCAACCATGCCCCCAAACGTCAAAACCCAAGTGAAAGATCAGTAGAAAAAACTCTAGAATAATTCCCAGACTCGTCATTAGGCATGTCTCGAGCCCTCAGTTTATACCAAAAAGAACATCTAAATAAATTGCATGAGTTGAAATACTGAACAAAAAGACAAAGTTGCAACGAGAGAAAAGGAGACAGGTATTGAGGTTTCCAGCAGAAGGAAAATATGTTGCAAAAAAACTAAAGAACCACTGAGAAAACCATTTGATTTAGCCAACACTAAAAAAGTAGTCTGGAAATCTTACATTGCAGAATGTGCCATAAAGCCCCTTTGGGCACTTATTCCCTGTAACTGTTCCATCCTCTCCAGAAAATCCACCACTACTCCCTAAGCCACCTCTACAACCAAGCAACACAAACTTAAGTGACAGACAAGATATGAATTAAGCTTACTAGGAAAAGAACAAAACAACCAAAATCAGTAGCCTCTAATGCCTATTGAAAGGAAACTGTATACATGATGTTCTTTCTTGAATTTAATTGTATATATGGAGAAGACAGGGCACAATGGAAACTAAGAATTCATGCATCTGACTATACTTGGTCTTGGTTTTATTGCTCTAATCTTGTATTGAAAACTTTGTGAGGTCCAAATTTGATAAGATATGTTTGCCAAAGAAAGGTGCAACTTGACCAGCTGATCCTGTTGGTCCAAATGAATGTTTGTATCGAGAAGGTCATGTTACAAATGCACTAGGAGATGCTTCATAGGAGGCATCTGTCCTTCATATGCTGAAACAACATGCCTAAATGGTGCCTAGACAGGACCAATCATCACTAGGAAGAAAGATCAAAGTAAATAATATGTTAATGTCTAACATAGTGTATTTATCTTCATCTATAAAACATCACAAAAAAATGTGGACAACGTTTCTTGGTGCATAAAGCTGTTGACTGAAATCAAACATCAAATCACCAAAGAATACAACAAACATCAATGGAATATGAAACGGCAGCCTGCCCTCCTTCTCTTGAGTCGGCGGCTCCTCTCTTTATTCCTTTTTTTCTCAATCTGACCTAATGGCCAGGATTACACTTATATACACTTTATAACTTGAAAGATTATTCAACCCTTATTTAGTAATATATAGGTTACAACTTAAGTGAGACTTTTCTGGTATCCCTTATGTGGATATTAGATCTCCCAGTAGATCTCGGGTCTTCAACACTTGGGCTGAATATGAATCATAACCAATTTCTTCAACACACCCCCTCAAGTTGGGACTTGAATGCTCATGATTCCCAACTTGTCCAAGGCTTTATTATTGCAGCTGGTTGTAACAGGCTTCATAAGGATATCAACCAATTGTTGTTCTGAACGTACATAGGTGAGATCAAATATTCTAGAAGATAATTTTTCTCAAATAAAGTGGCAATCCACTTCAATATGTTTGGTATGCTCATGATACACTAGATTAGAAGCAATTTGCAGGGCAATCATGCTATCTGTATAAAATCTAACTGGAAGGGTTATCTTGAAACTAATTTCACCCATAAGGGAGAACACCCATAAACCTTCACATACTCCTAGAGTGATTGCTCTATATTATGCCTCAGCACTACTAACAACCACATACTATTTCTTACTCTTCTAAGAAACTACATTCCTTCCCACACACACAATATATCCTGGTGTCGATCTTCTATCCTCAGTAGGACATGCCCAGTTAGTAACGAAATAAATTTCAATTCTTAGGAAACTATTCGGTGAATATAGCAAACTGTGAGTAATAGAAGATTTCACGTATCTAATGATATGGAAAACTTAATTCATATAATGTTGTGTAGGAGAATGCATCAATCTGCTCATATAACTCACAGTAAAATTGATATCTTATCGAGTAATAGTGAGGTATATAAGTTTACCCACTATTCTTTGATATCTACCCACATCTTCATAAGGTTCATCAGTTGTCCCAACTGATTCCTTGTTAGATTCAATCGGTATGGTATATACATGACAATCTTCCATCTTGGTTTCTTTTAACAAGTCTAAGATATATTTCCTCTGGCATAAAAAGAGGCAGCCATCCTTTCGAATAATCTCAATCCAAGAAAATAATGCAACTTGCCCAGATATTTCAAATCAAACAGCCAATGTAGTTTCTTCTTTAGAGAGAGAATTCCTTTGACATCATCCCTTATAATGATTATATCATCAACATATACAACCAATAAAATTATTCTCGCCCCGTTTTATGAATAAAGTGTGATCACTCACACTTTTTTTAAATCTCAAACCAAGAATCCCTTTGCTACATTTTTCAAACCACGTTGTAGGAGATTGTTTTAGTCCGTAAAGAGATTCTTCAATTTACATACCTTATTCACTAAAGCTCCTTGGTTGTAGCATGGTGGCATGTCTATAACTCTATATAGATATCCTCTGAAATGTCACCTTAGAGAAAGGCATTCTTAACATCAAGCTATCATAACTCTCATTTTTTATTCACAACTACACTTAGAAGAATTTGTATGGTATTCATCTTAGCCACCGGGGTGAACGTTTCATTATAGTCAATTCCGTATAATTTATTATAACCCTTAGCCACGAACCTGGTTTTATACCGCTCTATACTTCCATCAATATTGAATTTAATCGTGTATACCCACTTGTAGCCCACGGTTTTTCTTTTTGGCAGGAGGTCTGAAATAACTCATGTTTTATTTTGTTCTAAAACTGCGATTTCATCATCCATAGTTGCACGCTATGTGGGGTTCTAGTTTGCTTCCTCAAAACTCCTGGAAACCTAAGTATTTTCTGCATTCATCACAAATAATTGATATTCTTTTGGATAATTAGAATATGATACCATCCGATGTAATGGATACGTGGCAGTCTCACGTTTTTCCTTTCTTAAAGGGATAGGTAAATTATAAGTAGCATTAGAAGTGTTAGAAGCAGTGTTGTTTGACGCATATTGTATCGTGTATTGTTTTGGTCCACGATACGGGCGTAGCGTATCGTATAGTAAAAATCTTAAAAAATCCAAAAAAATAAAAAAAAGTATAGGAAAAATTTGATAATTACAAAGAATTCATATAATGCAAAGTTTAGTACATATTGATCATTCACCGTTGAACAACAACAATAACTAAGCCTTTTCCCATACTAGACGGGGTCGGCTACCATTCACCGTTGAACAATTGAAACAAATTACATATTTTGAAGTAAAAAATAAAATACATTTACATATTGTAATCAGCATCATCAACTAAATAATCTTCATCTTCTCCTTGCTCATGGTCCTCACCACCTTATGGTTCAAAATCAAAATCTTCATCTCCTTGATAAGGTTGTTGCGCTCCTTCCAAATTAATCCATGCAATGTCTTCTTTAGTTAGGAGGGCATTTTCTTCGCTATCTTCTATAATCCAGTCTTCTAATATATCAAAATTATCCAAACTTATTATAGGCTTTCTTCTCTATCTACCTTTTTCAAAAGCCAATAAGAAAGAAAAGATAAGTAATTAGTAAATAACATTAACAATTGAAGTCAAACAATATATTGAATTGAATCTTTAAGTACTAACTAATACAAGATTATCTTTTGCGAAGCCGCATGTTACAATGAATGAAAACTAAGTCATTCAGCCGCTTATGTTTCAACCTGTTGCGCTTTTTTGTATGGATGTGTTCAAAAACAATCCAATTCCTTTCACAAACCGTTGCACAACAGGTTTGGCTCAGAACTCTAACCGCAAAATCCCTAAGATTTGGGCAAATCACTTCCAAACCTATTCCACCAAACATCTATAAAAAAAGGCAAACATTAGGGACATAATCCACAATAATATAAGATTTATTGATTTAAGAAACTTAAATACGAAGATAAACAATTTACTTGGGCGCATATTAGTACGGTTGCGAATTGCTACAGGCAAACCCATTAAGTGAAGAGCATTATCATAGATCTCCATCTCTCGATTTATAGCATCTGCTCTGCTCTCATTAGGGACTAATCTATCTATACAATCAATGATGTCTCAATTAACCTCACCGTTCCTTTCGAAGCTTGCTGAGTACTTGAATGTTGGGTTTAGATAATATACTGCAACATGAATAGCCTTATGCAATTGTTTGTTCATTCTCTTATCTATAATTTTCCACACGAGTATATAATATTTCTTCTTTCCATTAAAATTATTTCTAAGAGCTTCTTTTTCCCTATCCATGGCTTCATAAAGGTAGCCCTTAGATGGTTTTTCCTCGCTATCAGCCAATCTCAAAACCTTTACTAAATGACATGTAATCCTCAATAGTCTAACGCATGCATTCCAAAATATACTCCTGAAGACTGTCTCTGAATTCTCATTCAACTTTCGGTTTCTTCTACTTTAAGGCAACTCTGCAAATTGTTATGAATCATCTGAAAAAAACATTCTCTTCAAGGCTTGTTTCTATCTCACAATACTTTGTACACATAATAAATTAATTGCAAACTGAGTTATAGCTGTACAAAGAAGCTCTGCACCATCTGTATATCTCATCATCATACACAATACAAAGGCATGGATGTAGATAAATTTGGTGATATCTTGGAGACACTAAGTTGTTGCCTTTATCTCATCCATCTCACCAATATCCTCAAGGATGAGATCTAAACAATGGGTTGTGCATGGTATCCAATAGAAAGTCTCATAAGTATCCGCTAACTCCTTCCTAGCTGCTTTATAGTTAGTTGCATTATCTGTAATCAATTGTACTACATTTGCTAACCCAACCTCGCATATCACCTTATCAAACTCTTGCCTTAAGATCTCTGCAGTGTGCCTCTCCTCTTACATGTCTAGAGATCTTAAAAACATAAGTCCTTTAGGACAGTAGATAATAAAGTTTAACAAGGTCCTTCCCCACCTATCTTTCCATCCTATCTGTCCATCCATCTATCATGATAGTGCATCCTGTCTCCTTCTATGACTCTCTTAAAGTCGAACAATATTCTTGCATTTCAATGACGATCTTATCTAATATCTTTCCTCTCAACTTCTGATAAGAGGGCATCTTGTATCCTGGACCAATATTAGCAGTTGCATCTGTTATTGCTTAAAAATGAAAATTGTTTGCTGCATTAAATGAAATGCATGCATCATAAAACCATATGCCCACTGCAAGGTATGCCTGATCATGCAGTTGTTCTAAAGCCATAGCAGCACGAATTCCAGGTTAAACACTAAGTGTAGTGCTAAGAGGAGAAAATGAATGTATACTAGAAGCAACTCTTCCTCTACTCCTTCCTGAGCTTCCTCTTCTACCACTTCCACTTGCAAAATCTTCAATAACCCTCTTTCTCCTGTTTGGTGGTCGAGAATTACTATTACCAATCTCTCTTCTAGCATCTAAAGGAATACTATCAGTTAATCCGATAGCATCATCATCATCTTCCTCAAACATCCCTAAATCATCCTTTTGTTGTCTCCTCTCTTGTATGCTCTCAATCATCTGAAGACACTGTGATTTAATGCCTTCTAGCAAACTTCTAACTCTGCCTATACAAGGAGCAACTTCTTTCCTAGTCCCTACTAGGTGGTGTTTAAATCGTGAAATTTCACCGCTAACCACCTTCTTACAAAACAAACATCTAATCTTTAATATGGAACCCTTAACTGGTGTACCCCACTGCCATGCCGGATCATCAGACCGAGAGTGGGAGTCTCTAATACCCCTTCCTGCCATCTCAATTGAGCACTTTCATTCAATAAAAAACCTGAAAATAAAAGCACATCATAAATCCTCAATCTTCACATAACACTTGAATAGAGTATCTCCCACTTCATGAATGCAATAAAAATAATATCCACACACTTAATAACTTTATATTTTGTCATTCAAAAAAAGAAAAACGCAAATAACACCAAATCAACAAATACAATGAAAAAAATTCAAAAAACACTCAAAATATACCACAACCCGAGTTAGGAGGCTTGCACAGACATCGGAGAGCACTTTTTTGGGAGCCTTGAAAATGAAGGAGGGGGAGAACCACCGAAAGACAGCTTGAAGTGCTCTGAAAAAACCACAGAAACCCGCAAAATGCAGGTTTCTGTTCGGCCAATGACCCTTTATATGGGTCCCTAGGCGTATCGCGTGATACAGACAACACTGGTTAGAAGTTACTTGAGGAGGAGGAGGAACTGTTTTAGAGTGAGGAACTTCATTAAGAGTAGCATTCGGATTTTGCATAATAACCTTCCTTTTCCCTCTAGAGTAGGTCTTTCATTCACCTTTTTCTAAAGACATTTTCCCGCATTTCCATCTCACTTTCTGAGTATACTTCTAAACTTATTATTAGCAACAACATATAAAGAAAATTGATGACCTATTGGTTGTCCTTATTCTCATAAAATAGAATTTCTTCATGAAACATCACATCCAAGGTGACATAACATCTCCTCTTAATTGGGTCATAGCATTTGTACTCTTTCTATGTAGGGGAGTATACCAAAAATATATATTTGATTGCTCTTGCATCAAATTTATCTCTATTACTTTAATGCACATGTACAAAGCAAATACATCCAAATATTTTCATGAAATTGTCTTTGGGGGCTGACTTGAATAAGGTGTGGTGTAACAGCAACTGGGATCAAGAAAATCAGCTCTTGATGTTGTTCTACTCTTGCCTTTGTTCCACCATACGTGTGCGAGCCTAAATCTGAAATCACCGAAGGAAGGCAGATACGTGCAGCCAGCTGAATCTGAAATCACTGAATGAGGGCAGATATGTGTAGTCAACCTGAATCTGAAATCACTGAAGGAAGGCAGACTAAATCTGAATGGCGATCACCCGCAGATATTCAGATTATCATATGCTTCACGCGACTCTTGATTAATCTTCAAAAGTGTTCTTTCTTCCAAAAAACTTGATCTAACAGCCTTATAGGCTTTGGTACCATGTTATAAACATCAAATCAATAAAGGCAAATATAAAGAACTTACAAGTATGGACATCCCTCCAATCTGTCTCTGACAGATTTTCGGTGCCTTCTCCCTGGCTGCCGTTCCTCTCTCTCTCTTTTCTTATCCACCTTTAATACACTTAACCCTAATCACCCTATTTATAAGTACAATCTAACTTGAATGACTAATTTACCCCTAATATTAATTATGTACTACTAAATAGGCATAGAGTATGAATAAGAACCACAACGAGTCTACTATATGATCCATTACAATCTCTAACAGATAAGGGAAACCGTGATTCTTTATTTACCTCTAGATAAGGCACTTCTTCAAAGACTACAAACTACTTAATTTTCAAACGTATAACGGCAACATAGTCCTAGCTTTGCAACACTATAGCAAGAAATCCTATAAACAGCACGTGTTCTCCAGCCCACATAGTATTAGACACCAACTGTACTGATCAACTGACTTCCTACCATGGAAATCATTCCAAAACAAGGGGGCGGAGGGTCACTGTAGAAAGAAATTTAGATCACAACAATTGGAAGGCTATGAATTTGCATTAAAGCTCGAGATGCATTTCCACCCTACTCAGACACATCTTATAATAAAAAGTACAATATAGGCATATCTATAAACTTGCAGGCTAATCAGAAGTCCACATATGCACAAGAGAACAAACCAGATCAATGCCACTTCGGAAAGCATAAAAATCAAGTGATGTTTAAGTACATATTTTCTCCATAAAATTGTGACGTGTATAGGCAAAATTCTTGAAAAAGCATTGGTCACAGTCAAGTTAGCTTGAACACTGTACATTTTTCTTTTATTTGGTTCATTTTGCTTACATATATCATAGTATTCAGGTGCATCCATTTCTAGCTAATCTTTCAGCTCGCAATATTAACCATTAAAGTTTATTAGTTAACAGATATCATGAATGGCATCCTTTATTTGACTAATGGTTCGGTTCCATGCCGTGTGTGCACAATATTGCATATTATATAAGTTCAAACATTCAATAAATCAATAGTCTGCCAATGTTCACAGATCAAATGGCCTTTGCAATGCAGATATGAGACAAGGCATGCTAACCTTGAGTTAGTCGTGCCATTTACAGTAGCAAGAGTTATGTACTCATCACCGGTGGCTATGTTGGACCAATCAAAATGAATTCTTCCTCCTCCTCCACCACCACCACCATAACGGCCACCACTTCCACCAGATACAGATAACAATGACTTGTTCGCAAGCACAAGCGTTTGAAGAAACAAAAGAATTGTTCCACCAGACCCACCACCAATCCCACCAACCGTTCTGTTTTCACTTTTGGCTAGTCCAACACTATCTCCATTTGCCCCCATGGATCCGTAGATGGCCAAATTTGACAACGGCCATTGACTGGAGCCCATTACTGCAAAACTAACATTGTCAGAATAAGTAGAGCAAAGTTGGTGTTGCTATTTATAAACCCATTACAAGTACAACATTTTTTAGTGACAAGAAACAAAAGATTTCAGAATAATGACAAAAATACAGAAATTTGCAAAACTACAGTCGCAAGGATCATGTCAGCGCTGTTGGTGACATTGCTTTCCATTCAGCTAGAGATGTCTTCAGTGTGCAAGCTATACAATGCTCTAAAGAATATCAAAACTAATAACCCCCCAAAAAAGTTCTAAGTTTCTTAGTGTAACATCAAATTTTTTATTTGGGACTGCTGCCAGCTGAATTTATAGCCTTTTGAGGATGAACTTAGCAGTTTACCCAATTCCACCAAAACTTTTGTTCGTGTGTCAGTCAACTCTCATCTTATTGTTGACACATAATAACCTTGTGCATCAAATGACACCGTTTTGTTGTTTCTACATGGTATCTAAGCTGGTTGTCTGTTCAACAAGTTACTTCTACTTGCAACTTCTGCTCCCATGTGTGCTTCTTACACAATGTAAAGCGCAGTTATAAGTTATCACACAAATATAAGAAGCTGAAAACACCCTTACCCTGCATCATGTTTTGTTAATAGCATGTTATCTAGCAAACTATACCACTGAAGCAATACACAGCACACTGCTACAGCACACGTGCTATGGCACATGCTATGTGCTATACAGCCTTTAGACCAATATAACTTGTAGCGCATGCTAAGTAGGCTATGGACATATATTATATATTTTGCATAATATTTTGCAAAGTATCATTGATACTATACACACAACAGCATTTAAGTGAATTCCTCACTTTATTATTTTTCATTTCATTCATCACTTACTTAAGATAGCATGCTTTAGCATTGTAATGGATCCCAAAGCGATACAGTGGGCATCGTTTTGCAGTGTTTGTCAAAGCCATAAAGTTATTTGCTTTATGGCTGCTAAATCTGGTATATGACTGCCAAGTCCACTATACTACTAAGTCATTATCATCACTGTTTACTTTCATGGCTATGAAATATGCAAAATATTTGCAATTCCTCTTATGTCATCTTTTAAACATGTTTGAAATGATTAAGCTTTTGCCTTTTCTAGGTAGTGACATGCAATTTTATATAACATGACATATAAATAACCATATTATACTATATGCATTCTTACTTCTTAATGGCATTCAACACATGTACGTGGATTTATGATGAATTGTATGATAAATATCTAAGTTATGTAACTATTTCATGTTTATGTTCCATATATATGCAATTATTAAGCAATTAAATGACTAAAGCAATCTTGTCTTTTACTCCTCTAACCTATCTGTAATGTACTCTTTTCCTAGTTTTCTTCTCTCATAATTTATTATGTATCATGATGTAACCTTATACTTATATAGTATTTGCAAAGCATTTTGTTTTGTATTTTGTTATTGTTTATTTTTGTTTTATTGCTTGTATTATTCTATATTGATTTATATTTATGAAGGATGTTACTTATATGTGGTGAATATTTTATAGTCAATTATATAATTTTATGTTATCAATGATAGTGTACCACCAAATCCACTATCACTCTGATGTATCTGCGCTATCACTGTATTAGACTATTAGGCTCAGGCGTAATTGCCTACTATCTGGTATTGATAACATAGACTTGGACAAATATGAATATTTGAAGAATAGCATGTAACTGCACAAATAAAGTAAAATATTAATTATAGTGTTTGGCTTTCTGAATCTTTCAGTTTTTTTACTATAAATTACAATATCTTTGAGATACTATGCAATGCATCCTATTAACCTTGAACTATATATTTACAATATGGTTGTTTGGCTTCAATGCCTTTAACAGTTTCTATTTCTTTTAACTTTATCATGCTTCATACAGTTACTAGCATAAAACATTATTAATTTTGAAGTTCCTCATAATTGTTAATATAGATTATGCTATTCACAAAGTAACTTGTGATATGCAATTAATAGTGCTTAAACGCTATGCTACACTAAAACGCATGCATTCCCTGCTCTTTTAAGCCACTGCATTGTATGACTGTGCCACAAACCCAGTAAGAGATGAACCACTTGACAGAAGAAGGAAAATTAAAACAAGGAAGGTACACACTTAAAAGAATATGTTCCTTTTATTTATTTAAAATCATCTTATCTTTTGCATCTCCTCCAAATTGGTTGTTATATCCCGTTAATTCATGGCGAAGCTCTAAGTGATCTGTTTCATCTCAATGTCATCTGCGTGGAAACTTACAGCTCAATTTATATTTTTTACTACTCACGGTTTTCCATCTCTTACGCTGAAAATTTGATTCCTCTAGTATCAAACGGTAGTTTTTATTTTAGCATTTGCTTCTACCTTCCAGATCTATTGTTCAATTCATGGAAGGGTCACTTTACTCCTTTTTTGTTAATCACCAGGTCATACATCATCTTTGAAGACCAATAATGAGGAAAGTCCATGCATGTGATTTCGATGCCATGCTTTCCTAATTTTCAATTCCTTGAGTATGTCAATACATATTTTTAAGTGTTCACCTAACCGCTCCAGCTATTCTTTGTTCGTTCAGTTTCCTCTAAATCTTATCACTATCATTCTAGCTTGCAACATTGCTAGCGCTACAATGTTCCCACATTACTTTTGAAACCTTCTTTTCAAGATTCTGCAAGCAACATGTTTTTGTTTATAGCTTCCTGTTTGTTCATAGTGTTAACTGTAATAGGCATGACACGGGCCACACTGGTCTGTTGCCAACGGCTAGTGCTGGCCGGCCAGCACCTTCCTTCTTCTTCCTCCTTCTCTCACTTGATGTAATATATGCTTTATAGAGTCTTGATCAATACCAATAACAAGCTGTCTCACACAGCCTTTTGATTTGTGATTTGTCTCGTTATTGTCTCTTGATTCTTATTGCTTGACTTGTGACATCCATATTTGGATGTTGTGATATCTTGACGATCTCGCGGACATATTGACGATTTGTTACTTGGCCGCCTCAACATTCGCACATCAATAAATATTTATATGATCAGATCCTCATTTTGAAGAATTTGACTACATCGAGAAGTGTGCCAAGATTGAAATGTTCGTGAAATCACTCCAAACTTGAGGTAACACTAAGATCTTTGATTGTTTCTTTAAATGGATAGCAAAAATAAGTCTTTTAAATGTATTCTTTACCCAAAATACTACTAAAGTTGGGCAAGAAATATGAGAAAATATTTTTTGTCAAAAGACTTTTGGGATTACATTGACGGAACAATTCAAGAACCTATCTTAGACATTAAAGACCTAGATGATAACGATGCTTTCAAACCTCAAGAAAAATATAAGCAAGATTTAAAAAGTTGAAAAAAGAAGAATACAAAAATAACTTGAATAATTTGTCAAAATATGGATAAAAAACTTAGAAATAGAATTAGTGTTTTCGACAGTGCTTTTGAAACTTACGAGTATTTAAAAAAGATTCATTCTCAAGATGATTTTGTTTTCAAATTGATTTAATGGAAATAATGATAATGCTTAAACAAGACAATTTAAGCATTAGAGAATGAATTTTCGAAGTTATGGACTCAACGTAGAAGTTTTGATAAATTTAGAAAACTTCAAAAAATGGATGAATTTCAAGAATTTTTAGACAACACTACTTTTTTTGTTTATGCGTGGATTAAGGGATGAATTTGAAATTATTATATCCAACCTTCTTCATAGAAAACCTAGACCAAAGAGAAACTCCTTTTTTACCGATCTAATTATGGAGAAAACTAGATTAATAAACATAAATGCAGCAAAAGAAGTCATTCTTGCCGCCTTCAAGCCAGGAGCAAACATGAAGGCATGTAAGCCTTCACATGTCAAAACTTCAAAGGACAAAAAGATTTATTAAACAAAAAACTCACGAGACTATGGCCGAACAAAAACACAATATGCCATTATTGCAAGGAAAATGGTCATACTAAAACCACATATCCTCTTCTTCGAAAAAAGTATTAAAACATAAGAACCGTGGAGGACAATGATGGAGGAGTTTTACCTACCAACATCAAAGCGTACATATAAAAAATGTTTAAAGAAAATGCAAGCATTTCAAAAAATGTTCTCTCCACCTCTCAAGGTATATCTTGGTTCTTATACTCGGGTACTTCTTTTCATATGACCCATTGTGACAAATCTTTAAACAATTCTCAAGACATCATTGAAAAACATGTGTTTACAGTCGATGGTACGAAACTTCAAATTGAAAAAATTAGAAATTTTGAAAAAGACGATTTTAAAATTCAAAACATAAGTTTTTTACCTAAACTCAATTTAAATTTACTTTCGGTTGCTCAAATTTGTGATAATGATTGTATAGTTACTTTCTCATCCAAGCATTGTGTGGTACATGATCACCTATCGAAGAAGGTGATTTGAAGGTCATAGAGAAAGTGGACTATACAAAATGGATTGTTTATTTATGCCAAATTTTGAATCTTGTAATGTAGCACGTGATGCTACTCTTTAACATAAACGACTTAGACATTTGGATATGCAAAATTATGTTGGAGAACAAAATTTTAATTGTAAAGAATGTGTTCTCGAAAAGATACATCATCTTCTTTTTAAAAAAAGAAATTATGTACCAAGCAAAGCTTTTGAATTAATACATTTTGATGTTTTGGATCCTACTCCTGTTGTTTCCAAAGGAGGAGCCCAATATTATGTGATATTTATAGATTACTTTACTCATTTTACCTTGATATATCTATTAAAACATAAATCAAAGGTATTTGATAAATTCTTGATCTTTTATAATATGGTCAAAAATCAATTTGATTCCACCATTAAAAATTTTAGGTATGATTCGGGAGGAGAATACTTGTCAAATGATTTTCAAAAATTTATTGAAACTAATGGAATCTTACATCAAAAATCTTGCACCAAAACTCCACAACAAAATGGTTTGGCTGAAAGAAAACATAGGCACATTATAGAAACTTGTAGAACTCTGTTAATTGCTAGAAATGTTCTTAAGTTCTTATGGGCAAAATCCACTCTTACAATTGTATACCTTATCAACATAATGCATTTAGCTAGCCTTAAAAATCTTTTCCCTTTTAAAAAATTATATAATTTATCTCCTTATTATGAAAGGCTTAGAGTCTTTGGGTACAAATGCATTGTTTATACGGACAAAAATGATAAATTATTTCCTAGGGCCATTGAATGTGTATTTCTTGGTTATAGGATTGATAAAAAAGGTTATAGATGTTTTGATCCTATTAATGATAAACTATATGTTTCTAAAGATTAATTTTTTTTGAAAATGACTACTACTATAAGTCTAGATCTTTTGAAAATAATGAAACATCATTTTCATAAGATTTTTTCAATTTAGACTTTAGAGGAAGACGATGATAGTGACTCAAAAGTTCATAATACAATTGATGTCCCAGATGAAACTCTGGGCACAACCAATTATAGAACCCTTTCCGCTTCATTATACTAGACGACATAGAGAACCTTATAACTCACAATTGGAACCTAGAATTTCAAAACATCCTCAACATTTTGTCTCTAATGAATCTTTTGAACATCAATGTAAAAACTTGATTGCCACTATTGTTTAAGTAAAAGAACTTAAATTCTATCATCAAGCCAAGGGTATTTTGGAGTGAGAAACTGCTATGAGTGACGAACTTAGGGCCTTAAGCAAAGCTCAAACTTGGACTATTATACCTAAGCCTAAGGATAAAAAGGTAATTGGATGTTGATGGGTTTATAAAATCAAAACTCATAACAATGTTAATATTGAAAGACATAAGGCCAGACTGGTAGCCAAGGGTTATGCTCAAGAGCATGAAATTGACTTATGATGAGCTTTTGCTCCTGTTGCTAGAATGACTACTATTAGAATTCTCATAACTCTTAGTACTATTCAAAATTGGGATGTGTATCAACTTGATGTTAAAAATACCTTTTTGAATGGATATCTAACATGTTCATATGACTCCTCTCGGATTTAATGTTTCCCAGGATCATGTTCATAAACTAAAAAAGGCATTGTATGGCTTGAAACATGCTCCCAAAAGTTGTTATACTGACACTGCTTTGTTTGTATGAAAGACAGATGTAGGTATTGTTATTTTACTCTTGTATGTGGATGATATGATCATCACTGGAGTAATGAAGCAAGGGATTGCCGAGGTTAAATATAACCTTCATCAAGAATTTGATATGAAAGATTTAGGTCTTCGTAATTATTTTTGGGGTATTGAGATTGTTATAAACAATCGTGGATATTTTATGTCTCAAACTAAATTTGAAAATGATGTAATTGAAAGATCTGGTATCACTAACAACAAGACAGTTGATACTCCTAAAGTCCTTGGTACTAAGTTAAGATCCACTTATGGAGAAAAATTAGAAGACCCCACTCCCTACA
Organism: Brasenia schreberi; assembly: GCA_036023115.1. NCBI lineage: Eukaryota > Viridiplantae > Streptophyta > Magnoliopsida > Nymphaeales > Cabombaceae > Brasenia > Brasenia schreberi. Next base: position 8,600,204 of record JAYKKT010000087.1, read on the forward strand.
GACAACTCATAGGTGCTCTTACCTATCTTACTATTACCCATCCTGATGTTTCTCATGCAGTACATACAGCTAGTCAATTTTAGCAAGTACCTATCACTCTTCGTATTAGTGTTGTTACGAGAATTATTAGATATGTGAAAAGTTCTGCAAATAAGGAGTACTCTTAACTTCTTTCTCGCCTTTTGATTTATCTGTGTAGAGATATCAATAACAGACATTCTACGACTGATTTTTGTGTTTCTCTAGGTGAATCACTCATCTCCTAAAAATGTAAGAAACAGTAAAAAGTATTGCTCTCATCTACCGAAGAAAAATACCGAGACATGGCTAATGTTGCTATAGAGATTTCTTGGATTACTGCGGTTCTACGTGATATACGCATTACTCATCAACAACCTGCCACTATATACTCTGATAATAAAAGTATTATGTACATTGCCTCCAACAACACCTTTCATGAACGCACGAAGCATATTGAGATGGATTATCATTTTGTTTGTAAAGAGTGCTTACAAAAAAGGACCAGTTTGTGTTATGTTACATCCGAGATGCAGCTGCCGACTTCTTCACCAAATCTCTCTCCTACTCACTTTCACTTCTTGTTGGACAAACTTTCAATATATACACTATAAGTTTGAGGGGGGTGTTAACTGTAATAGGTATGGCAGGGGCCACAGTGGCCCGTTGCCATAGCCGTTGGACCTTCCAACAGCTGGTGCTGGCCGGCCAGCACCTTCCTACTTCTTCCTCCTCCTTCTCTCACTTGATGTAATATATGCTCTTTAAATAGAGCCTTATCAATATCAATAACAAGTTGTCTTGCACAACCTTTTGATTTGGATTTGTCTCCTTGTTGTCTCTTGATTCTTGTTGCTTGACTTGTGACATCCATATTTGGATGCTTTGATATCTTGACGATCTCAAACGTATTAACGATTTGTGACTTGGCCGCCTCAACATTCGAACATCAACAAATATTTACAGTTCATTCATTCTCCACAAAGTATTCACCTACTGTTTTCTTAAATAAAAAGTATGCACCGTAACACCAGGGATTTTAATGCTAATGATGTGGTCCTATACATCCATCAACTATTCATGGGAACTAGCCTGTTGGAAGATGGTGACAGTTGCTGAAGCGTGAGAAAAATAGGAAACAGAAAACTTCGAATGTCATAAAATGCATTCCGATTATATTAAGATTCACATGCATCTACAGCATCCCATGAGACTTGGCTTTTCCAGCGGAGTGGAATAAAAAGAATAAAAAGTGCATTGGAAACAGCAAGCCGATGGTAACCACCAGATCATGTCATTGTGAGAAAGATCCCCAGTCCCCAGGAACAAAGCTATGAAAGTATATTTAAGAGAACCATATATATGGAGAAACATCACATATAGAAGTGCAAAGCATACTACGAAATTTAAAATCTCATAAGCAAATTACTCAATAGCATACAAATTATGTGATTATTTGATTTATGGAATTTTACTAATAATAGGAACTTTCATAAATTCATGATACCAAACAACCAACAGAAAGTGACAAATACACATAGTTTTGTTAGAAAAAGAACTTACCAATCAGTCCCCCACCAGCAACATGACCATGAAGATCACTAGGATCCGCGTTGCCACTTCCGAGTTCACAAGGGAGATTAACATCACCATATTCTCGACCACCTTCAGTTAGCCTGCCATTATAAAATCCAGCACCACCTTGCCCACCATGCCCTGCACCACCCCCAGCTCCATATTTTGCACGTTTGCCTTTACCAATTCCATCTACACAACCTAAACAGTAATTTCCAAAGAATAACCATGAACTCTAGTTGAAAGAGTTGATATCAGATGAAACTTGAGCATCAGTCACAAGTCTTTGCATGGAGGAACATGTCATTCCACTAAGCAGTAAGTGAACATATACTTACCTAATCCTGAAGCACTTATCATGCCGCTACTGTTAACAGTAACAGTCCGTGCCCTATGAATGTGTATGATGCTACCAATGACAAGACCACTGACAGTGAGGTCCTCCACACGACATATCTGAAAGATATTTTCCAAATTCCACAGACTTGAGTGACAGTACATGCAGGACGATTAAGATAAGAACCCCCTTTATAACTCTCTAGTAACACGTAATGGACTTAACTCATCAACGAAATTTAAAACAGAAAAGGACAAAGACAAGTCATTGATGGCATTGATGCATTAAGCAGATAATAACAAATATTAAAACTTCCTTAAAGTATCACAAATTTTAGTTAAAACAATCATTGATTATAAAAGAAGCTTTATATGCTAATATTTTGTTTTAACTAACAAGAATGAAGAGTTGTCTCCAAAAGCTATTGAATGTGCTTTTTAGTGACTGATTTTTAGGGATACGCTGAAATGAAAAGAGAAAAGGTATTATAACAAAGAATCATAAATTTTACATCAACAGAAATGTACAATCTTGGAAAAAGAAAATTACTACCAATTTAAAGAAGAACAGGTGAACAATGGGTATCTAAATTTGTCGATCTTTTCACTAATCATGACAAGGACGTGAATGTGGATGCTTCGGAGATATCCTGCAACAATAATCTTATAAATTTAAGACCAGTTGTGACAGTAATGTTTCTAAAGCCCTCTGTCCAAAAGTATTCTGTAATATTCAGGAAGCTAGGTAAGCATCTGCATCTCAAGTGTGGAATTAGGCATTCCTGTAGAACCAGACAAGAACCTCAAAGGATTTATGTTCTATGTCCTGTATCACAAACTATGAGGTCTGTCAACTGACAAAACACTTTGAAGAGAACACCCATGGTCAAGCTAAAGAGCACCCTAACAGTGATCAGTTTAAGGCCCAATTGAAAGCCAAACCCAGGACAATACGGCCCTTGTAAAGAATAAGAAAGCCATAGGAAAGGCTAAGACCAGAAATGATGGAAACTTGGAAAAATAAATTTTAGTAGCCAAAGAGAACCTTTGAATCTTTGATATCTTTAGATTCAGAAGGAATGTTACACCTGTAGTTAGAATGGCTAATCTTAGTATGTGACTCTGATTGATATAGCTTCTATCACAATATAGCATGTTTTTCAAAGAAATGCCTTTATGAATGATACGCTAAGCAAAGAAGTCTCCATCAAGACTCTTGCAGGCATGCTCTTCATTTGAGAGAGGCTCTATATCGGTTAAAGCAAGTATCGAAGGCATGATTACACCATTTTAGTAGTTTCATTCATACTGAACAATCTATTTGTCATAACGTAGTGTGCAGGCATAGTTTGTTAAAATTTCATATTTAAATGACATAACTACGACTCCAAGTGACAATGAAGGCATCAAAAACATAAAAGGAGGAACTCAACATAGATGTTGGATTTCTTTAATTCTTAGAGCATTCACCTCATATAGATTTCCCTATCACAAATTAAGTATACTTCTCAAATTATTGACATTTCATGAATTTCACGTGACAAAAGAGAGATAACTGGAGATCCTAAACTCGAAGGCAAAGGCATATGACGAAATACATTGGAAGATTAGACAGCTTATGGACAGGATGATTAGAGCTCCCGTTTACCACACGAACATGGGACTGCACATTGCCCATGTGTTTCATGTTGCAAGCCAGTTTCAATAAGCTGTCGCCATTGTCCATCAAATGTACAGTGAAATTGTAATAGGTTAGACATTATTGCAGAAAGCATGCCTTTTATCCTAAAATACTAAATTAGAATTATTTCAATTTTTATTCATACTGCAAAGGTGATGACAACGATCATCATTCCAGCACAATTTTGTGTGTTCATATGTGACTCACAAATCTCAAGTGGATAATTAACATAGTAAATCACCAATGAATCATGGTAGGAAGAATTAGCAATTACTGTTGCAGAAGTATCATTGTTGAGATAACTCCTCAAATATCTTAGCATATATACAAAAAGAATCCTCAAAACTATTTCCCAATAATAAAAGTATCATCTTGTCGCAAGCAACTACAAACTTTATTGAAGAACCCAAGCCTATAGAGATGGATTGCCAAGCAATTTGGGAGAAGCATCTCAATGCAGGTAGAACCACCAGGCATCCAATCAGAATATCAACTAGAAACTGTTTTGCCAAGTCACTAACATTTCTATGATGTTATTTCATTTTGACTAAACTTTTGTGATATATACAATAAATCTGAGAATGGGTGTTAAATGTACATCAATTTTAGGGTTAGGGTACTTCTATTGGTAGAACATTATGTTTTTTTTTCATGTATAAAGATGGACAAAGCATACTTATCTCATAATCTCATTGTTGTCTCACTTGTAAATTGTGTTTATATGCTGGAATATAAAAGTGCATTCATTTGTCAATGTGATCCATGTGGCAATTCATGGACAGTAAAACTCATTCAGTTGAACCATTTTCTCGTTATACCTGCCCCCTTCAGCCCATCAGAACAGAACATGACAAGAAAAATTAGTTGGTTCGGACATCCACTATGGCCACAATGAAGAGAACTTGGATACACGCATGCCAGCTATGTTCTTTATTTCTTTAGAACATAGAAGGAAAGAAAATAATGATGGTTGGACAATCGCTTATCTGCATTGGATAGAAGTCCAGTGCCTTCTTAGTATTGTGTATCAACTTCAACTCTACCTTAATCCTCTTTCCTAGAGGAGCTGCCTCATCACTTTCATAGTCTTCCACTTATTAAGCGCTGCATGACATATTTGAATCTCTAACCTGCATACCGCCCTCTGATACTCCCTCCCACACCGCCACTCCACTACACCCAACTAACCCACTGGAAACCCCCCTTTCTTACCGCTTCTTAACCTAAGATTGTCCCACAACTGATCCAGCAAAATTATCTGTGCTCATGATCTACATTGATGCATCTACCAAATATGCCAGTTGTTTTCCCCAATTTCCCTCTTCCCTTCTTACATCTAACAAAAGGGATTTTTGCTTAACTTTAATGTTGTACTTTTGTACTTTTATTTATTATATTTACTTTATTTAAGAAGAGCTAGCAGTTAGGGCTAGTCTTCCTCTCATTCTTGATCTGCTTTCACTTCCATAAATTGGCGTGTTACCTATATTATAAGACATGTTCGCAAGCATTTTCACCTTTAATGCATTTTTATTCAAGCTTGTAGTTTGCGTCATTCTGGCATTTGTATTGTGTGATCTTTTGTGAGTTTAATTGGTTTGTCACACTTCTCGACTCTGACTACATCAGTGTCATAGTCATCAAGGGATTCACTGGTGGCCCAATTTGATTCTTCAATTTCTTTACCAACTTGAAACTTTTTGGATTATTGCTTAAGTTATCACAGTTATCCAAGAGTTTATTGTAAGATTTGGTGACTCGCTAGGGCATCTAGTGGAGATTTTATTGAATCCACACTACACTACTAAGGCAAACAGCATCATTTCTGATCATTTTACACTCTAGTGAGCGGATGAGAATTTGAAGATTCTTTTGGCATCATCAATGTTTTCTCATAAGGTTAGGCTTTCCCTTTTCCTCCTGTCAAAGAAGAGAAAATTGAGATGGTTTGTTTTTGGTTATCTGCTATTAGTTATAATATATATGTTTGAACCTAGAAAATTTTTATTTTTCTTCAAAAATTTGAGACTGTGGAGATGGGACCATCTAACAACCCAAGTTAAATCTTAAGGAGCAAAAGGGCAAAGACTCGTGTGGAGAAAGTTGTATAAAGTCCAAGAGACCAAGAAAAGATTATTTGCACTATGAACTAAGCACTTGAGTTGAAATTCAAAAATTTCTGGGGTATTTAAAGCATATGTCAAGTTTTGTTAACAAGATGAATTTACTTACTACCAGGAAAGGAAATTTTTCCAAAAGTTAAAATACACTCTCTAAAGAAAATCTTACTTGAAGTGTGAAAGACAAAGAGGTGTTCACATGGCAGTCTTCTGGAGGACTAATGAGTTCTTGGGGGCATGATTGACTTCCACAGTATGATTTTGTAGCCCTGCAGAGAGTGCAAGTTGCATAGCCATATCATGACCTGAATGTTCTGAAGCACATTCTAGAAGATGTAGAATCACTTGGACTTCTAACAAAAGTAACTGCAGTTATACTCACGAGTTGCTTCCATTTTGGCTATCTTGTGGTGCTTGAAGCAAGGAACCCGGCCCAACCTGCTTCATTTGTGATTTGAACATTGCATACATCAAAGAGAAAAGGTTTCCAATTGAAATAGGAAAAAGGATTATTCATATAACACCACACCAATGTATCACGGTTTCCTTTCATAGCAGGTAGCTCAAGTCCAAAATATACTACGGAAAGCACATTTCATTCTCCAAACCAGAGGGAGAGGGAGAGAGCCCTTCCCAGGAGTTTGAGTGAATATTTGTTAAGTACCCTGAGGAGTAAAACCTAAATGCTATCTTATACGAGCTGTTAAATATTGATATTTAAACTTACAAGGGTACATACAGTCAAGTTGTTAGACTCATACAGTGCCCTAAAGAATAGCAGAGCATATCCTTTATTTTACTAATGGTGCAAGCAAATATTAATTTTAACATTCAGCATAAACTTGTAATTTATAAATGCATGAAACTTTACATGTTTCAATGAAAAGATAATCTGGCATCCTTCCATCTTATGTTAACACTTTGAGGTTAAGGCCTTCAACTAACCTAAATATTGGCAAGCTAATTTCCAAGAACAATGGGCTAAAGTAATCAAGAGCTTTTGTTTAAGATTCTGCATCTAAATCGTTCTTTTATCCCTCAAATTTCAGTGGAATGACTTGGCTGAGCAAACTGCAAACTAAGAAATTCTAGAGCAAACGCAAGGAGTACTATGGACTTGAATGCCTTAATAAAACCTTTCCTCTGCAAAATACTTACATCTACGTTGTAAAAGAGGTACAGAAAAAGCTGTTGACTTATGATTGCATCACCATGACCTGACAGCTTCAGAAGGCCTTGCCCATATATTCCCAAGCTTGCGTTTGAACTGATTACAGAGTTTTCCTGCCAATAAATTATAACAAAATAATCAGTGCCAGTGCTCAGACAAGATGTATCACACAAACAAGATAAGCAGCACAAAATTCAAGTCTACCTTACCCTAAGAACAATCAGATTCCTAATTTCAAGTACAGAAATTGCAACCGCACCATCTCCACCATCAATTTGGATTTTTGAGTTCCACATAAGTAACATCTTTATTGACACACGAATTGCTCCATACACCTTTATACATAAAAGAAAATGTTATTGCACATATGTCATTTCTTGCAAATCAGCAACTAATGCGTGTTCAACATTTTTATGTCAGCACTACAATACAAAGGAAAGGATGGTAAATAAAATAACTGTTAATTTGGAAAGCTCCACGCAATAATTCTCTTCTATTTATACAGGTGAATATTATTTAACCAATACAAACAAAAATTCAGTCATGGTCCTGTTAAGAAGTGGTATTCGGGTACAATATTGGATCCATGTGTGTCTGATTGTTAAGTACGGTTAAGCAAGGGTAGATTAGTCATTTAAGTTATAAGATAGTATAAGTAATAGCATTAGTTAGGGTAAGAAGAAAGAAGAGAAATAGGCAGCAGCCAGGAGGGCGCAGAATGGCATCTATAGTGGAGAGATTACCTCCAACAAAAAATTCTATAATCTCTAGATTGATGTATCAATAAAGCTTAACATGGTATCAGAGCCTATCAGCAACAAAACACGCAGTTTTTTGGAATGGTAGCAGTGGCAGGCACAAACATTTGTGTCAAACATCGCAACAGACTTCTTGCAGCCTGATCTGCACAACACACAGTGCGGCATGTGTTTGGCTATGTACAGAGATCCTCTCTTTTTTTTTCAACAGCATGCAGCAGTGCTAAACTCTATCCACGATCCGCTGCACGATACAATGATCGAAGGCCTTCCACCAAGGTCTGCTATATTTCTCTGCCGCACACAACCAATGGTCCTGCTTCAGCGACAAACCATGGAACAGCATTGAGGACGTCTAGACTCTTGCCGAACACAGGCACTGATCTTCCCCCACTGCAACAGAATTGTGCCAGGAACCAATCTGCATCATCAGCAGTGGACGATCATCCTCAAGATGCGATGAATCTTCCTTTAATGCTGCTGCCTTTGTTTCACAATCTGTTGTGCACCAGTACTTCAGCGCTTTATCACCAACAACTAAACCACTAAATGCACAATCTGCTCTTGCTGAACCCACTGTTTTTTATGCCTTAAGGCTTTGATACCATGTAAAATTTATTGATAAACTAGTTATCAGAATACAAAATCTTGATTGGAGAACACCTCTCAACCAAGAGTACAAGAGTCGGCATTTCCTGCAGCCTTCGTGCCTGCTGCCTTTTTTCTCTCACCTCTCTAACCCTAAGCTTAAGTTGATACTTATATTATCTTTATAACTTAAAAAGAATAATCTGCCCTTACTTAGACATACTTAATAACTGGACCAGAAAACTACGAATAGATCCGATACCACTTCTCAACAGAAGTGGTTGCCTAGTTTTCCCAGTACCGTGAAGCCATTGTATCTTTCCGAAGATCTACAATACCTAGAAAAAGTGACTTCCACAAGAAACAAGAAATGCTACAAAAGCAAAAAGAAAACCAAAAAAATCATGAGGCATATCAGTTACCACTTTAAACTTTGGTGACATCATCTATAATAAACTAGTGCAAAGAAGGCAATTTCTGAAATTTTACATGCCTTGATACAGGAGTCACTTAGAAGCAACTCTTCAGCAATCAGCTCAAACTCTGAGAACAGATAATCAGCCAATCCAAAGCTCAAGCAGCCCCCATTTAGTAGCCTGATTTGGCCCCTCACCTATACAAACATGGAAGTGAAACGTGAATTCGAAACATAAACAAGAAAGATCAGCTATATATCACTTGTTACCTAAGCCAAATCACACTTCCCGAGCACATACTACATCTTAATAAACAGCAACATTAATTCCATATCAATGAGAGGAATTCTCAAAGAAAAATTAGAAGCATCACCAAATATTCAAAGTTCAAGCTCACAAATGAAATTTGGGTGGTAGCCCATGAAGTATTTACTTTCTGTCATTTGACAAAATCATCAGATACCCTATTCTCCCATACACAAGCATGCAACGGGAAGCTAATATTTTCCTTTATCAAGCAAGATATAAATCTAGAATAACAAAATGGGGTCCTTTTCCTTAAAGTGACCGACTGCCATATATAGCCAAATTTGCTTAGATGCATAAATGCCACAAAAACTGAGGAAAATATCATTATAAGTGTCAACGACACCCCCCCCCAAAAAAAAAAAAAAAACTTAGACCCTTCTCAATGCCATCAAATTTGTTTATCGATAAAGTAGCTCCTGTTTTATTGAGCATCCATTACCAAATTGTACATTGATTCCCACAAACGACTGCAGCAGGCAGCAGCAACTTACTATATTTTGCTTTTACCTACTTCGCTATATCTCAAAAACCTTTTGCCAGTACTATGTAAACCACGCCTTTGACTGTAAAAGTACACCCTTGCAGTTAGTGGCTACCTTATAGAATAAGCAACCAGGTACTTTACTATACAAGAACGCTGATTACTTAGGCCCCATCCAAATGCATGCACACCCAAGAATTGAAGTCCTAACCAGTGTTATCCGTATCGCACCATATCATATCGTGGGCCACCACGATACGATACGGGGGCCCGTATCGTGAAACCCAGCGTGATAAGATTATACAGGAGGTTGGGCTACAGAATGTGGTCCAATTGATTACAAATAATGCAGCTAACTACAAAGCAGCTAGGAAGGAGTTAGCTGATATTTATGGGACTTTCTACCGGACACCATGTGCAACCCATTGTTTAGATCTCATCCTCGAGGACATTGGTGAGATGGATGAAATAAAGGCAGCAACTGAGTGTTGCCAAGATATTACAAAATTCATTTACAACCATGCCTTTGTTTTGTGTATGATGAGGAGATATACAGAAGGTGCAGAGCTTTTTCGCACAGCTGTAACTCGGTTCGCAACAAATTTCTTATCTGTACAAAGTATTGTGAGACAGAAGCAAGCTTTGAAGAGAATGTTCTCCTCAGATGAGTGGCAACAATTTGCAGAGTTGCCTCAAAACAAAAGAAATAGAAAGTTGAATGAGATTGCAGAAACAGTTTTTAGAAGTTCATTTTGGAATGCATGTGTCAGATTATTGAAAATTACTTGTCCTTTAGTGAAAGTTTTGAGATTGGCTGATAGCGATGAGAAACCATCTATGGGCTACCTTTATGAAGCCATGAACAGGGCAAAAGAAGCCATCATAAATAATTTTAATGGAAAAAAGTAAGATTATGTGCCCGTGTGGAAAATAATTGATAGTAGATGGAATAAACAATTGCATTAGCCTATTCATGCAGCAACATATTATCTAAACCCATCATTCAGGTACTCAGGAACCTTCAAAAGGGACGGTGAGGTTAATCTAGGAATCATTGATTGTATCGACAGATTAGTCCCTGATGAGAGCAAAGCAGATGCAATATATCGAGAGATGGAGATATATGATAATGCTCTTCACTTGATGGGTTTGCCTATTGCAATTCGCAACCGCACTACGATGCATCCAGGTAAATTGTTTATTTTCATATTTAAGTTGCATCTTACATTACTGTGGATTATTATGTCTCTAATGTTTGTATTTATTTACAGATGTTTGGTGGAACAGGTTTGAAAGTGATTGTCAAAACCTTAGAGATTTTGCAGTCAGAGTCTTAAGCCAAACCTGTAGTGCAACAGGTTGTGAAAGAAATTGGAGTGTTTTTGAACACATCCATACAAAAAAGTGCAATAGGTTGGAACACAAAAGGCTTAATGATTTGATTTATATTCGTTGTAACATGCGCCTTCGTGAAAGGTAATGTTGTATTACTATTACTTTCAAAATTTCAATTCAATATTGTTTAACTTCAGTTTTCAATTGTTAATATTACTTACTAATTGTTTATCTTTGTTTGTGTCGTAGGTAATTAAAAAAAGTAAATAGAAAAGAAAGTCAGTTCGATCTAATAAGTTTGGATAATTTTGATATATTAGAAGATTGGGTTATGGAAGACACTAAAGAAAATGCCCTCCTAACAGAAGAAGACGTTGCCTCGATTAATTTGGAAGGAACGCAACAACATAATGGAGATGAAGAATTTGATTTTGAAGAAGAAGGTGTGGGCGTGGCTAATGATGATGATGAGGATCTGCAACAAGGAGAAGATGAAGATTATTTAGTTGATGATCCTGATTAAAATTTGTAAAATGTAACATTATATGTAACTGTAGTGTAAACTGTGTCTATATTTTATTTTTTGGGTTCAAAATATGTAAATTTGGATGCAATTGTTCAATGTTGAATGCTCAATCTGTACTAAACTTACATTATATAAATTTAAAGCAATTATCAGATTTTTCCTGATTTTTTCCTGATTTTTTCGAATTTTTACTATTTTTTAATTTTAATTAATTTTTACATTATTTTAATATTAAAGTATGATACGATACGATACGATACGCCCGTATCGTGGAGCCCAGCGATACACGATACGATACGCGTCAGACAACACTGGTCCTAACCACTTATTAGAGAGCCAACCCATAGCCATTAGGTTTACAAAAAGTGGCAATTATGAAAATGAAAAATAACATGTATCAACTGCATCTACTTCAAGCATTGAAGAAATAACGAAAACCAAATGCAATAAATAGAAAAAGAGATCTAAAGAGAGAAACTTAAATAACCTGCACTCTTGTCCAGAGTAAAGGAACCACAACCTTTGCATGGCTTTCAACATAAACATTAGACCATATAGGGCTAGTAGGAAAATCCAGTAAAGGGGTTTCTGTCTGAGTTGTGACATTGTTGTTGCTTACTCTAAGACTCAATAGTTTGGCATCAAATATGGTGCCAGGAGCACCAGCATTTTCAGGGCAGCCGAGACTTTCCCCACCTGTGGAAGAAAAAATAGGAAGGAAGAATAAGCCAACCATTTGAAGAGTAAGTATACCCAAAAAACACAATATACTCATACATAATTTCAATCATTAATACATCTTTTCTGAAACTGATTGAAAACCAACATTCTGACCAGACAACATGCAAACACATGGTTAGTGATGGAAAATGGGAAAGAGCTCAGAAAAATTGCCGCCCTAAAGGTACATATTACTCCGTGGAAGAACTTAACAGCATAAGTACAATAGAAGTGACTATCCTCGACATACAACACCATCAAGTATGTCTAATATGAAAAGATGGTAACATCTAAAGTGTACATGATACAAATAGAGGCCGTAAATAACCATGTGTAAGTTCTCTCCTTTCATAGTATTCCAGTCGAGATGAGAATACCTGAACTAAAAAAGAAACAGGAAGAATAGTTCTCCTGGTCAACTGATGTAAGTGAAATGAATGCATTTGGATGCAGTCTGTCTTTCACCAGAATAACAAATTAAAATTATTTCAACAAATACTGTGTCGACTCTTGAGTCTTGACATTTTTTATTTTCCAAAGGCACTTTATAGGAACTTTTATGAGAGAAACAGACCCAGCTTTGGTGCTTCTAGCACTTTAAGAAAAAATGAAAAAACTAGAAGTACAATTAAAGGAGAAAGCTTCTATCCTCAAGGTTGTATATTCTATTATTTCTTCTTAAGGTATGAGTCATTGGTCATTTGTTTCTGGTGCTTCCTTTCACATGGCGAGGAATGAAATACTTTCGTCAAAATGCACAAGAAATACTTTTAATTCATGTGTTTATATCACGCATTGAACCATATTAAAAGTTGAAAAGCTAGGTTATTTGAAAAACAAGTCTTTTGTTTCCTACTATTACTTGGTTCCTAAGCTAAATTTAGATTTGCTTTCTGTTTGCCAAATTTCAGACACTGTTTTCTATCCTCATTTAAGGGTTGCATTTGGCCGTAAGGTAGGTGGCTTATACGTGAAAGATAATTTGCAAATTCCAAGTTTTCGTCATTGTAATGTTTTGTCAAAACATGTACTCTAGCATAAAACACTTGGTCATTTAGATGTAAAAAAAAATATGTAATTCTTCACCTCTTGGTATTAAAAAGTCTGAAAGCCTTTTCCACAGAGATTGCACTCTTGACAAAATAAACCACACTATTTCATATAGAATTTTCGCAACAAGCAAACCTTTTGCATATGTTAACACTGATATTTGGGGTCGCACATTGGTCATATTGAAAGGAGGAACAACGTATTATGTCTTCATTGGATACAGATGAATGCATTATTAAGAAATAGAAAGAATGTGTTTAAAAACTATCAATTTTTATGCTCTTGTCCAAAAACAACTCAATGCTAATACAAAAACTTTTAGATTGATTCTAGAGAAGAATTTATTTCAAATGAGTTTGAAGCCTATTCAGATAGAAATGGTATTTTGCATCAATGTCATGTGCCAAAACGTCTCAAGAAAATGGGCTTGCCAAACATAAGCACTAACATATTATGGAAACTACTAGAACTTTGTTATTATCCAATCGAGTTCCAAAAGTCTTTGGATGGAGACCACAATGACATCTATTTATTTAATGAATAGAATACCATCTGCCTTGAAAAGTGTTTCACTTTTTGAGAAATTGTTTAAAGTTGTTGTAAGTTACCTCCAATTAAAAGTTTTTGGATGCAAGTATGTCATTCCTGATAAAGGTCACAAGCTTTCTTCTCATGCCATCGAGTGTGTATTTGTTGGATATGATATGAAAAAAAAAGTTAGTGTTATATTCCCAAAAATGACAAGCTCTCTGTTTTGAAAGATGTGCAATTTGTTGAAAATGAATTTTATTTTTAAAATGATGTTTTCAATCCTTCGTTTGATTCTAAGCACTCCTTGACGAATGTTCTTGAAAGTGATAAAGATCAAAATGAAAGTCCAGACTCTAGATAACCAAAATGCAGATGGTCCCGTTAGAAAATATACTTTTACTATTTTTTGTAAATTTTATTTTCTTTTATTTAAACTATGTAAGGTAGGACCCCATGCACTAGGCCATTCGGGTCCTACCCTCAAGGCCTGGCCCATTAGGCCACTGGCGCCAGGCCAACACCAAGCCCCAACATCCACCAGCCATTGGGGGCCCAACGATCACCAAGCCCCCAACGACTAGTTCCTCACTATCTAGCCATTGGGGACTGGCTATAACCAGCCCCCATGGTTGGTTCCTCATTTGACCCACTCTTCCTCTTGTTTTCTCCTATAAATATGCCTCCCATTTACATACTTTAATCAAGCCTTTTTGTTGCTAAATAATATTCATTTTCGTCATATTGTATCTTTGTTGCATATGCTTTATTATAGCCTTTTTCTAAAGCTTTTATGTGTGATATTTTGAGGTGATATTCACTGATCTTTCGCTGCTATACTAAAGCATCATCTTCATTACATGGTATCAAAGCCTTGTTTCAAAGAAATTGAGCACATCGAGAAGCATACCAACTTGGGGAAGTTCACAACTCTTCACATTTTATATTTTGAAGTAAAGGTAACTTCAAAAAATTTGTTTATTTTCGAAACTAAAGGAAAATTTGTGATATATATAAATTATGTAAAACTTCATGTTTATTAATGTGCTTGGGGCTCTATTTTGAGCTTATCATGCAATATATTGAGTTATATACTCACTAGTATTAGCACTATTATTTTTTTATTCCAAGCATAGATTGTGCCTGCATAGTATGTATTTCTCAGAAAATAAACATATCCGACCATTCGATCCAGGTTGACTTTACTTGGTATTCAGATTAAAGTTCATTCAGGTTTGTTTTTTCCAACTTATATACAACCTTAATTATATCAATTGTTTATTGTCATGATATAAAGAAAATTATATTTTGACAATAAGTTGTAACATTTAAATGATTTTTCAACCGGTTCATTGATAAGAAAAATGTATTGAAATTTTTGAATGTTTTGAAACTTGTTTATTGGATCAAAAGTGTGTTAAGATTCATGTTGTTGGTCGTTTGTTGAAGACCTTTGTAATTAAGGTGCTTCACGTTGTTGGCCTTTTGATGAAACTTAATTATTGTTTGAAGATGCACTTATTGTTGTTTGATAACTTATTATATTGAAAGTTACATTTTTATGTGATTAATGCCTCCGTATTGTTGGCCATATGTAAACCTTTGTGATTAGGGTGCTTCATGTTGTTGGCTATTGGTTGGAGGTTAGTAACTGTTGAAAATACAATCGTTACTATCTTGATTAATGTATTTTAAAGTATTGCAAGAATTATTGCTTTATGAGGAAAAGATTCCTTAAGAATGATATTTTCAAACTTGTTTTTGATCATCCATAAAGATTGTCTTATTCTTGAAACCGTAGAATCACGTTTGAAATTATGACTTATCGGCCTTAGGTCTTGTTTGATTTGGTTGAGTTCGAGTTTCGTCCTTAAAACTCAGGTTAATGCTTATTCATAAAGTTTTGGGTTCGAATTTCATCCTTAAAACTCAGGTTAATGCTTACCTTAAAGCTTGTGTGGTATATCATTCATCAAATTACTTGCTATAGATAATCTTACTTAGATGATCAATGGGTTGATGATCAATGGGTTGTTAGTTATTTTTAAAAAATAAATTTGCTTCATTAAAGATTTGTTTTGCTAGCCGACCCCGTCTAGTATGGGAAAAGGCTTAGTTGTTGTTGTAAAGATTTGTTTTGCATTAAAAGAATGAAATTGAACTCCGCCCATGTAAGGGATCACCCTTGCATTGCCGGTCCCAAGCCCGGATAAAGGAGGAGGGTTGTGTTAGGCTTCCGACAGCCAGCGTAAAACTTCGTCGGATTTCTACAACATGGATTACAAAAATTATGAGCATTGCTTTGGGGCGTCCCCGCCTAGCAACGTGCTGCAGAGCCCGAATGCAGTAAGAAGTAAGCAAGGGCCACTACATTTTCGCCCGAATGTAGTGAATCAATTGCAGAGAGGGTTCCCACATCATGGACGGGTGTGGGTAAAGAAGTTAGTCCCGCTACATTGCCGCCCGAATGTAGTGAAAAATTTTCAGAGAGGGTCTCCGCATTTTGATTATGGACGGATGCGGGGGGTAAGGAAGCTAGTCCTAGAAAATAAGATTCGTATTGGTTCTTGGAATATCGGAACATTATCGGGTAAGCTAATGGAGGTGGTAGATACTATGATTCGGAGAAAGATTCATATTCTATGTTTACAAGAGACAAAATGGGTTGGAGAAAAAGCAAAGGAGATAGAGGATACAGGTTTTAAATTATGGTACTCAGGTAAAGAAAAGGCCCGAAACGGAGTTGGTATTATCATAAATAAAGATTTAAAGGAGAGTGTAGTAGACATACAACGATATGGTGACCGAATCATGACATTGAAATTAGTGTTAGGAGTAGAGGTTTTGAATATAGTTTGTGCTTACGCACTCCAAGTTGGACTAGAAGATAGTATAAAGACAGTTTTTTGGGAAGAGTTAGATAAGGTGTTTCAAAAGATTCCACAAAGGAAGATGATTTGTTTAGGAGGAGATTTAAATGGACATGTCGGTAAAGAGGCATTAGGATATCAAGGGGTTCATGGAAACTTTGGTTATGGGGATATAAATGAGGAAGGTAGGGAGATTTTAAATTTTGCTATGTCATTTGATCTCTTTATAGTCAATACAATCTTCAAAAAACGAGATGAACATTTAATTACTTATAAGAGTGGCTTATCACAAACACAAATTGATTACTTTATTTGTAGAAAAAAAGATAGAGCGTGTTGTAAAGATTGTAAGGTAATTCCAGGAGAAAGCTTAACCACCCAACATCGACTTTTAGTTATGGATTTACAAATAAAAAAATGGACAAAGAAGAAAAGAGTGCATCGAGCTATTCGGACTAAATGGTGGAACCTCAAAAGTGAGAAAGAAGATATATTTAAACAAAAAGTCCTTCAAAGAGATGTTTGGAATTATGTTGGCACACCCTCTGATATGTGGAACAATATGGCTATACATATTAGGAAAGTGGCGAAAGATGTGTTAGGGGTATCTAAGGGAGGTGTACCGGCACAAAAAGAAGCTTGGTGGTGGAGTGAAGTAGTACAAAACAAAATCAAGGCAAAGAGGGCATGTTACAAATTACATTATGCTAAGAAAACTAGTGAAACTTTAGAAGCTTATAAGAAAGCAAAGAAGGAAGCAAAAAAGGCCGTTAGTGAAGCAAAAGCTAAGATTTGGGAGGACTTATATAAAAAACTCAACTCAAAAGAGGGTGAAAGAGATATTTTTAGGATAGCTAGGGCTAGAGATAAGAAAACTAAAGATCTTAATTATGTTAGATGCATAAAAGACGAGGATGAAAAAATTCTAGTGGCAAATGATGATATAAGAAATAGATGGAAAAACTATTTTTATAATCTTTTTAATGAAAATAAAGATGTTAGTATTAGTTTAGGAGATTTAGCCAAGTTAGAAAAGTATATAAACCACAATTTCTACCGACGTATTCAAAAGAATGAAGTCAAAGAGGCTCTTAAACATATGAAGAGTGGTAAATCGGTAGGACCAGATAATATTCCTATAGAAGTTTGGAAAATACTAGGAGAAATAGGAATCACTTGGCTCACAAGACTATTTAATGAAATATGGAAAAACCAAAAGATGCCCGAGGAATGGAGAGCAAGTACACTTATACCCGTATATAAGAACAAGGGAAACATTCAAAATTGTGCGAATTATCGAGGTATCAAGTTAATGAGTCATACTATGAAATTATGGGAAAGAATTATTGAACGTAGGTTAAGACAAGTATCAAGTACAACAGAGAACCAATTTGGATTTATGCCAGGTAGATCTACTATTGAAGCGATTCACCTTTTGAGACGTCTTATGGAACATTTTAGAGCAAAAAAGAAAGACCTTCACATGATATTTATTGATCTAGAAAAAGCTTATGATAGGGTACCGAGGGAGGTTCTTTGGAGAACTTTGGAAAAAAGAGGTATCCCATTGACATATATTAACCTTATAAGAGACATGTATGATGGTGCAAAAACATGTGTGAGGACTCATGAAGGAACGACAGACTTCTTTGAAGTTAATATTGGGTTACATCAAGGATCAACTTTAAGTCCATACTTATTTATAATGGTGATGGATGAGTTAACAAAACATATTCAAGATGAAGTACCTTGGTGTATGTTATTTGCAGATGACATTGTATTAGTGGAGGAGTCTAAGGAAAAAGTTAATAGAAAATTGGAACTATGGAGAGAAACATTAGAAAACAAAGGCCTCCGACTTAGTAGAACAAAGACAGAATATATGGAATGTAAGTTTGATCATTTGGCTATTTCAGAGGACATAGAAATTAAAATTGGCACACATTGCATTCCCCAAAAGGAAAGTTTTAAATACTTAGGGTCAATTTTTCAAAGTGATGGAAGAATTGATGGAGATATTACACATAGAATTAATGCTGGTTGGTTAAAATGGAGAGGAGCATCAGGTATTCTTTGTGATAAGAAGATACCATTAAAATTAAAAGGTAAATATTATAGAGCAGCAGTTAGGCCTGCCATGTTTTATGGTTCTGAGTGTTGGGCAGTTAATCATCAACATGTACAAAAGATGTCTGTGACAGAAATGAAGATGTTGAGATGGATGAGTGGTCATACAAGAAAAGACCGTATACATAATGAGGTTATTAGAAACAAATTAGGAGTGGCACCAATAGAGGATAAAATGAGAGAACATCGTTTAAGATGGTTTGGACATATAGAAAGAAGATCAAAAGAAGAACCTCTAAGAAGGTTAGAAAACCTAAATTTGGAAAGTATTAAAAGAGGTAGAACCACAAAAGTGTTCGAAAGAAACAATAAAGAATGATCTAGCTTATTGGGAGTTAACTGCTAACATGGCACACGATAGAGATATGTGGAAACAAAGAATCCATGTAGCCGACCCCGTCTAGTATGGGAAAAGGCTTAGTTGTTGTTGTTGTTGTTGTAAAAGAATGAAATTGCCATAATGTAGAACTAATGTTTGGCTTTTATGTTTTCAGAAAAGATGTAAAGCATGGCCATTGGTTGAAGAAAAGATGTAAAAAAAGAAGCATAAGGATGTCTTCATGGCTATAAATGATATTAGAAACTCATGAAGCTATTATTTTTCATGATTGATCATGACTTATACAATAAATAAATGATGTTCAACTCCTAGTTAGCAAACTTTTGGTCATGATACCATCAGTTTCAGGGGGTGTTAGAAAATGTACTTTTACTATTTTTTGTAAATTTTATTTTCTTTTATTTAAATCATGTAAATAAGAAGATACCATTAAAATTAAAAGGTAAATATTATAGAGCAGCAGTTAGGCCTGCCATGTTTTATGGTTCTGAGTGTTGGGCAGTTAATCATCAACATGTACAAAAGATGTCTGTGACAGAAATGAAGATGTTGAGATGGATGAGTGGTCATACAAGAAAAGACCGTATACATAATGAGGTTATTAGAAACAAATTAGGAGTGGCACCAATAGAGGATAAAATGAGAGAACATCGTTTAAGATGGTTTGGACATATAGAAAGAAGATCAAAAGAAGAACCTCTAAGAAGGTTAGAAAACCTAAATTTGGAAAGTATTAAAAGAGGTAGAGGACGACCACAAAAGTGTTCGAAAGAAACAATAAAGAATGATCTAGCTTATTGGGAGTTAACTGCTAACATGGCACACGATAGAGATATGTGGAAACAAAGAATCCATGTAGCCGACCCCGTCTAGTATGGGAAAAGGCTTAGTTGTTGTTGTTGTTGTTGTAAAAGAATGAAATTGCCATAATGTAGAACTAATGTTTGGCTTTTATGTTTTCAGAAAAGATGTAAAGCATGGCCATTGGTTGAAGAAAAGATGTAAAAAAAGAAGCATAAGGATGTCTTCATGGCTATAAATGATATTAGAAACTCATGAAGCTATTATTTTTCATGATTGATCATGACTTATACAATAAATAAATGATGTTCAACTCCTAGTTAGCAAACTTTTGGTCATGATACCATCAGTTTCAGGGGGTGTTAGAAAATGTACTTTTACTATTTTTTGTAAATTTTATTTTCTTTTATTTAAATCATGTAAGGTAGGACCCCCAGGCAATAGGCCATTCGGGTCCTACCCTGAAGGTGTGGCCCATTGGGCCACTAGCGCCCGGGCCAGCACCAAGCCCCAACAACGAGCTAGCCGTTGGGGGCCCAACGGTCACTAGGCCCCCAACGGCTAGTTCCTCACTATCTAGTCGTTGGGGGCTGACTATAACTGGACCCCTTGGCTAGTTCTTCATTTGACCCACTCTTCCTCTCCTCTTCCTCTTGTTCTGTCCTATAAATATGTCTCCCATGTACGATATGGATATATCGTGCGATACACAAAAACGTGAGTTTCTGTTCAGTCAGGGGCCCTTTATAAGAGTCCTTGTCCGTATCGCCCCCTATCGTTCAATACGAGCGATACTTTTCGTATCGTACGACACGGTACCGTATCGCATAATACGCTTTCTCCCGCAATACACAGTGTCGTATCGTATCATTTTGAGGGGGGGTGCTCAATGTGTTAAACTGTCATTAGATTGTATTTTAATGGCATGTGTAATTTTGTTTGGGAGCACAAATGTACATTCTATTTTGTTAGATGTAGGTTGTACCCTTTTTCTTTTTCAATTTAGCTCTTTATTATTTAGTTGTAGTATCCACTATCCAGCAAGCACAGGATGCCTGACTATGTGCAACGGCTAGACAACCAGCCATTCCACATAATGCAACGGTCAACTTCTGCTGGCCCTTGTCACAATGAATAATGCCCGTGTTGTTGTATATTTCCCATGTCTTTTGGCATATTTGTGAATGATATTCTCGAGCTATTCATAAAACTGATTTGTGCCACAAATGTATTTGGCATCTGAGTGAAAAAAATCGCAGTCCATTCATGGACTGGTTTCATTCCTTTGTGAGGTGGACTGTGGCAGTCATCAATCACCGACGAAGATAGCTATTTCATTACAATAGTTGCACAGCAAACATACTTCTTTAATAAATATATGCAATTTTACTCCTCTGTGTTCCACACATAAAAGTAAATTTCACAATGTCATCATAACATTAAGAAATAACATTAAATAGGATTAGAAATAAACGCTTATTTCATGCAGTAGAAAATCCATCTCAAATTCGACCAGGAATAAAATTTCCAATGTCAAATTTAAAGTTAAAATGAATAAAGAAATACTATAGGGCAAAACTAATTCTGAAGCATACTTCGCACGCACCATGAGTAGTAATCTTCACATCTTCTTGGATGCTGTAACAGTCCAAAGATATTCTTCCACCGCCACCTCCTCCCCAACCTATGCCACCGGCAGTACTAATAATACCATATCCTCTCCTGTAGAAATTAATATGAAATCAAACTGATCAATCTTTACAGTGGTAACTAACTATGAAACCCTACTAAATAGAAAGAAAAAAAAATAGAAGGCTTCATACAGTTCCATCATCCCAACAAAAGAGAAAAAGAAGCTTTTTCCTTAAACCATAGAAAAATACCACTTTATCGAGGTTTTAACATTATTTTGACAATATTAAAGGTCCAAAAGATTTCATAATTCAACTATGATATTATACCTTCCTACCAAATTTAATGAATAAAATCTTTTAAATGTGCAATGTCTTCTCCAAGACAATCAGCAAGATTTCCAACCAAAACATATTATTTGATATTGAAAATAATGCAACACCTACGGGTGTTCAAGGATCCGATCAAACCACACAAACTGTTGCTGGTTAGGTTTGGTTCAGTTCTAAAAGCTGAACTATTTTGTTTGGTTTGGTTCCAGCAACAAAAAAGTTCTGTGGTTTGATTCAGAGTTCTAGGATTGGAATTGAACCAAAACGCTCTTACATGCTTGTTATATACTTATATAATACACAATCGCACCCATGTTAAGAAAATAAAATCCACACCCAACAACGCAAACTAACAGAAATACTGAAATAGGGCAAGCACTATTATCTACACACCAAGAAGGAAAAAACACTAATTCTTCCGCACCAGGAAGGAAAATGCTCTCTAATCCTCAATGGCACCTTTGTCTTATGAGCAGCCGAAATGCTCCATACTGAGACCATAGGTGGACCAAAGCATGGTGAATCTACTGACCACTTCCTCGTACACCTTCCTCAAGGTAAGCAACAGCAACAATCAAGAAGAAAAACAAAAGGGAGCTGGCAATCATGAAGAAAGGAAGGAAGAATCATCTATAAGCATGAGGGGCATCTACCATTTGGAAGGTCAAACTTACCTTGCTGCAACTCATGGTGCATAGGTCTCTCTCTCTCTCTCTACTTTTCTTGTTTGTTGTTTGAAATCTCTTTCGTAGCAAACACAAGTCATTTTGATGAATGGAATCATAACCCTTTCACTTAGAACTTCACTGTCAAGGAAACGTGGTTCAGAACCAAACCAAACCAGAACCATCGATTTGGTTTGGTTTGGTCCGGTTCTGGCCATAACATGGTTTTGTTTGGGTCTTAAAAACTGAGGACCGAACATAGCAGTTTGATTAGAGGTTAAGGCTAGAACCAAACCAAACCAGACCAGACCAAGAGCACCCCTAGCAACACCCTCTATCAAAAGGGTTCCAATACACTGTTATCATACCATATCCTTAGTGATATGAATCAATCAAAAAACCCCAAAATCTGAGAGATTCCCAGAAAACATGCATCAAGAAACCAACCATAGGATATCTCAGATCTAAACTAGCATCACTAACAAAGAAACATAAATAGTTAACTATGTAAGCTCCAAAAGTTTAAAAAGAAAAAAAGAAAAGAACATCATTAACAAAAAAAGATAAACTGAAGATTTTCTTCATCATATTTTGTCATCTTCTATAGTTAGTTTTTCTTCTTCAGTGTCCTTTTGCAGTATTATCCTGTGTTTTTCTTGCTCTTATAGCGTCTATATGGTGAAACCTACGTCACATAGACATTTCTAATAGGATGTTGCGCCTGTGTCAGACACCTTAACACCCAAAGT
The DNA here is from genome assembly GCA_036023115.1 of Brasenia schreberi. Classification (NCBI taxonomy): domain Eukaryota; kingdom Viridiplantae; phylum Streptophyta; class Magnoliopsida; order Nymphaeales; family Cabombaceae; genus Brasenia; species Brasenia schreberi. The sequence goes on from JAYKKT010000087.1 coordinate 8,623,332, forward strand.
ATGATTTTTCAGATACCCAAACACCTGAAGTATGACACTCATACTTCCCTATCCAACTCCACACTATCTATGTTTGATGTTTCTTAACTAAAGCTTTAACTTAAAGATGATTTAGTATTGTCACCTGGACACTTGTTAGAATGTTCATTAATTATTACTTTATTTGAACAATAACTTTATGAAAATTGAGTTTCCTGTACGTTCATGAGATATTATCAATTATATGAAATAATGCAACATAATATACAGATTTGCTTCAGTGTCTCCACACCTATAACTTTTGAAATTGCCATATTTCGTGATAGCACATGCACAAACGTCCTATGCTGATAGCCACACCATATTGGTTTGATTTTTTATGGCACAACCAAAAATATTCATATGCTCTAGTGCATCCTGGTGGCATAATGGCTTATGCAGCTCAATTCTCCACGGATAATAAAGCCACAGAAGGTATATGACAGAACCAATCTATTGCACACTTGCCAAAATCCTCAATTCTTGGGCTTGATAATAGTATTCGCTTCAAATCAAGCTTGTACTAGATATCCTTTTTGCTTGATTGTTGTGGATGACACTAGTTATTTAATTCTGATCTAGATTAGTTGTAATTGAAGTTTGTCGTATTTTTTTGTTTTTAATGGTCCCTTTTATTAGTGTTGGAATTCGGGATTCGCGTAGCGAAAGATCAAACAACACGAAGTGTAAGAAGATTGAAGAGGAAAAACATAGGAGATCGGAGGAGGGGGCGTACCTCCAATGGAGGCCGCCCCCCCTCTCTTTCTTAATCACAACCTTTTAATCCAAATACAAACTTCCAGTCCTTATATAATGGGCTGTAAAACAGAAAAAGACCAAAATGCCCTTAGTACTACGGGCAATTACAATAATACCTAAAACATCAAATTTACTAAAAACGACTCCTAAAACATATTCTTCAACAATTAGAGTTACTTAGAAGGAGCATAATTGTCATTCAAGTTATTGCCCATATATAACCTAATGGGTAGTCGTCCATTGGGTATAGTGAAATAAAAAACAAGAGAGAGAGAGAGGGAAAGCACCTAAATCTCATGTCTCCAAGGAAGCAGCTCAGTGCACCTAGATCTCATTATCTTTATAGTTGTTTCAAACATTCATAGTTTATTTTATTGAATATTTAACATGGTATCACAGCACATCATCGATTTCTAGGTCGTGGGAACCACACAAGCCCGAAATAAATCTTTCGTCTCCTTAGGGTTGCGTATAAACTATAATCGGCAAAAAAAGTGAGAGAATCCTCTACAAATCAATAGACTCAACAAACCTACGAGCCTCCTTTACAAGGGTGAAGCACGACATAGATCTTGACACAGCGACAGTCGTGCATGCATCTCGAGGCGGCCGATATGAATCCCGAGATGGACAAATAGCTAAAAAAGGTGAAGTTTCTGGTGATCCTAATCATTATGTAGAAGAAAATTTATTTTTATCAAGTTCGACGAAAAGAACTACAAAGTTGTAAATATTTGTTGATGCTTGAATGTAGAATCGGCAAGTCGCAAAACATCGATACGTTGGTAAAATCGTCAAGATATAAAAGCATCCAAATATAGATGTCTCAAGTCAAGAATACAACAAGAGTCAAGAGTCAAGAGAGAGCTAAATCACGAATCAAAAGGTTGTGCAAGACAACTTATATGTTTATTAATGGAGGCTCTATTTATAGAGCAAACATTACAAGTGAGAGAGAAGAAAAGAAGTAAGGATGTTCAACTGAGTGCATTGTTGGGGAGCATATCTCCCCAACGGTCAACTGGATACTGGATGGCCAGTACCTAACCAAGGGCCAGCATGGGCCCGGCCCGCCCTATTACATGTTAACAAAAGTGTGGTATAAGGCATTAAAATTTGCTCTCATCGCAAGAGAAAAATGGTAGTTCATTACGGGAGAAGCCTCCCAACCACATCTATCAGATCCCAAATATTCAAAGTGGAGAAGGGACAATATCATAGTTGTCTCGTCAGCAATCATTGATGCATATTAAAAAAAATAACATTATGAAGAAATATGAGATAGAAGCAAATATTAGGAAATGTAGATAGAGAAGCAAATCTATCAACGAGTATTATACAAAGCTCAAATGTTTAAAGGATGTACTTCAATACTACACCAAAGGAGAATGCTCTCACTATATCAAAAACAAGAATGTTGAATTAGAAGAAAATAAGGTATTTGACTTACTTTGGGGTGTATCAAGTGAATTTGAGAATGTTAAAGCAAACATTCTTCGCAGTGAAACATTACCATCTTAGGGGTAGTACATTTCCTACTTATAAGAGAAGAAGACCGGAAGAATCTCAAGAAAGAAGAAGTTCAGACAAACGATAAATCTCAATTTGTCAATCTGAAGCAATGAGGAAGCAATCATGATAAAGGTGGTGCCTCTTCTAGTGGTCGTGGACGTGGGTATGGATATTTACTCTCAAATGAGAAGGAAAAGCTAAAGTGCTTACATTGTGGGATGTCAAGGCATACTAAAGAGAAATATTAAGATTTAATTGGTAAACCAACATATCTCAAGAACAAGGCATACCAAGTGAGCTCCTTAGATAGTGAAGCAACTATAAGATATAGGTAAATCTGGAGAGTCAAGAATCTACCTCAAACCCACATGCCTCCTTGGTTCATGCGTAAGGGTTTAATGCCATGAACTTTACTCGTTTGTCTTCGTGTACTTCTTGGGTTATTTATTCAGGGGCTACCCATTATATGGTCGGTAACTGAAATATCTTTGACTCGTATGAATGTATTAAAGTGGCCAGTAGTGTAAAACTTGCAGATGACTCTCATATGCATATCCAAGGCAAAGAGATTTTGAGAACATCAATTGGCAGTCTTCCTTTAATTTTACATGTTCCCAAATCCCTTACTAATCTCCTATATGTTCATGTTATTACTAAAGAGTTAAATTGTTCACTTATTTTTTATGAAAATGGTTGTATTTTTCAGGATTAGAGAACGGGGAGTACCCTTAGGCATGGTAGAGTCAGAGGTGGGTTATACGTGTTGGATGGAGTACAATCAACAGTGGCAACAAATAAAAAGATTTTGGATGCAAGTGTCAAGGAAATCTGACTTTAGCATCAACGACTTGGTCATCTTCTAGTTCCCAAATTGAAGAATCCCTGAGTTGAGTTTAGATGTGATTAATCAATCTTTTGAATATGAAAGTTTGTCAGAAATCTAAGCACCATAGAGCTAGCTTTCCCTACAGTGATTCTAGGAAAATAAATCTGTTTGAGCTTGTACATTTAGGGTTTGAGTCACATGGTTTCTATGTCAGGCTACAAATATTTTGTTACCTTTGTTGAAGATTGTACAAGATTCACAATGGTTTATTTAATGAAAAATAAGAATGAAGTTTCGACTATATTTCCAATATTTCACAAATTTGTGGTGACTCAATTTCAATGCTCCATTAAATGTATCATATCAGACAATGGTGGAGAATTCTATGGAATGCACTTTAAAATGTATCTTAAGAATTATAGCATAGTTCATCACACTACATGTGTCTTGGAATTTGCAGTAAAGGAAAGCGCAACAGAGTGAAGGAAAAATTATGGAGATTGGAAGAGGGGACAGGCCCTCCAATGGAGGCCACCACCCCTTTTCTCTCTGTATTAATCATAAACCCTTAACCTAATACAAGCAAGATAAGTCCTTATATAGTAGACTGCTCAACGTAAAAAGACCAAAATACCATCAATAATAAGGATAATTATAATAATACCTAAAACATCAAAAATACGAAAAAATATAACTAAACAACAAATTCTTCAACACCCCTCAAGTTGGGAGTGAAATACTTCGAACTCCAAACTTACCAAAAAATTTGTTATTTCTTCACCACACTTGGAGCAATGATCTCTCTCAGGCTTCTTTAAATCAACTTAACAATTAAAAACACACTTGGGTAGTGCACGACCCTTCTACGGTATTGTTTGCTCCTTTTGTTCTTTCTTCTTCATGAAGTGACTCGGCAGCAACACTTCAGAAGTCATGTACTCCTCTTGAGAAAACTGGTTTTTTTAATGATAGGAGATACTATCTCCACCATACACACTTCTATTGACTTTTCAGTGCCCCTTCACATGGTGGTTGTTTTTGGTGTGTTGGTTGGGTGTTCTTTCTCTACCACTCAAATAAGAGTGGAATACACACATATGCTCGTACTAGTCAGTTCTGTGCCCCTTCACATGGTGGCTGCAATCGATTTTCTAGCCCTCCTAACTTTTTACTTCAACAACTCAAGGTCTTAATCTTCATGCTTTTTAGTGATATTGCTTGAATCCATACGAATAATTTCCTCTTGCCTCTTCTATACGATGATTTACTTTGTCAAGATATTGTGGTGATAAACTTTTTTTTTTGCACTCTATCTTATATTTCCTTTTTAAATTTTGTTCTTAATTGTTTCTCTTAACCTTTAAAAACTCTTTGTAATCCTCTTTCTCTCCATTAGCAACCTCATCACATGCATTAGCAACCTCACATAGCTTCTCCACTTCATGAGCCATAGGAATCAGCTTCTTTAAAGCATTCAATAGGGTTAAAGCTTTCTATCATGGTCATTACTACCTTCTTGGCCCAGCTCGTGTTGTATTCAGTGGAGGTTAAAGCTTTCTGCTTCAAGCTGCGCTTTTAATCTTTGGGTGTGACTTCCGCTATCTGCTCTTTAATTCCTTTCTCCAACTACTCAAAGAGGAACAAAATGTAATATTAGGCCCGAGCCACCAACTTGTCCAACTTACTTAATCACTTATCATCTAATGTAATTCCGTTGTTTGTCTCGTTCCTATCCGCAATGTTTTCAGAGTCACCATCTTTGCCATTCTCCATTAATCGAGCCTCCTTTAGCTTCTCCTCTTCCTTGAGCATGGTTTATGAAAGCAAAGAAGTGTCCCCATTCTTTGCAACCAAAGAAACATTGTCCTCCTCGCGTTTGGCATCCTCTAAGACAGAGATGGGCAAATCAACCGTCCTTTGGTCTTCTCTCTTTGATTCGGTCTCCATTCTCACTGAAACCCTTCCTATCATCTCCCAGAAACGAACATCACAGAGACAAAGTCAAAGGTGGAAATAGTCCCCCATTCAGTGGAGGCTGAGGATCACAAAGGAGCAAGCGACGACGATGAAGACGTCAAAGACAAGGGAGAAACGCTCGAATCCCAGACTACTCAATGATAGTATACTAGTGTCCTACAAAGCAGGAGAACCACTGGTTCAATAGACTCCGCCCTGTATTCCATTCTACCACCTCCTGCCTCTAACGAACACACCACAGTTGTTATCTATTGTTCCCATCGATCGAATGCTCTGATACTAGAATTCGCAAGAAAGAAAAGCGCAACGGAGTGGAGGGAAAATGGAGATTGGAGGAGGGATCAGGCCCTCTAAAGGAGGTTGCCCCCTTCTTTCTCTCTATATTAATCATAAACCCTTAACCTAATACAAGCAGCACCAGTACTTATATAGTGGATTGCTCAACAAAAAAGACCAAAATACTCTTAGTAATAAGGACAATTACAATAATACCTAAAACATCAAAAATACTAAAAAACAACACTAAAGAGCATATTCTTAAATAATGTGCATATACACCACAACGAAACAGAGTGACAGAGAGGAAAAATCATCACATTTTAGAGACAACTAGAGTTCTCTTAATTGGGAGTAATGCTTGTAAGATATTTTGGGGTGATACAGTTTTAATGGCTATTTATCTCATAAAAAGGACTCATTCAACTGTACTACAAGAAAAGATCTCACTTCAGGTATTGATGCCAAATAAAAGGATGTTTGATATTTACCTCTGGATATTTTAATGTGTGTGTTACGTTCATGATCACTTCTGGATTTGTGTATTTTTCTGGGTTACTCTACTATGCAGATAGGCTAAGTCTTCTATGACCCTTGTAGGAGGAAAGTACATGTATCAATGGATGTAACCTTCTTTGAAGACTCCACCTAATATGATAACAAGAGAGAGAAATAACCTACAGGGAACAAAGACTCAATGGTTATGTCTATAAGTCCAGAATTTGAGGTAGAAAGTGAAGGTTCTTCCTGACAAGAAAAATAGAACCTACGGATCAAACTAAGCAAGAATTGCAAGTTTATAGAAGAAGACAATGAAACTACAAAAGAAATCATGTAGCCTACCATGTCTTAAGAGGAAATACTCCCCTCTTATATGCAGTTAGACGAGTGTGGAACTGAATAGTTCATTACAATACCAACTTAAAATGAGTTGGATGTGTAAATAATTATTGATATTCATAGTTGGAAGCAACTTTGATCACATATCGTCAAGTGTTAAACCAAAAAGTCACATACAAACACACCTGAGAATGGGTGTTTCAAGTCAAGGTGTTGTCTAAGAACAACATAATTTATTAATGAAGGAAGGCTCTATTTATATAGCATTATGGACAACAAATAAGGGAAAGAAAAAGGGAGAAAAGGATCAGCCAATAACCAGCCATTGGGGGTCTCCCTACCTCCCAACGGCTAGTATTGACTAGCCGTTATGGCCAGGGATACCCCCAACGACTATCTGATCTTATGGCCCTGGTTGTATGCTACATAACGCAAACGCGAGCCCTAGTGGCCCGTCCTATTACAATTTAACAGGATGCCCCCATTGCATTGAGAAAAAGGAAGAGATCTTGTACTTACACAATCTCTCGATACATTTCTTACTAAAATACTTCAAACAACTTCAAGATGTTCGCTCTTAATTATGATCTTTTCCAGATACCAAGAAATTATTATGAGGCCAAAGACTAAACATTGGAGAGAGCCTACGAATACTGAGATTCTAGCTTTGGGAAGGAACCATATATGGGAAATTGTAAAACTACCTTAAGGGAGAATGTCATTAGGATGTAAGTAGGTTTACACAATCAAGTATAAAGTTGACAATAGTATTGAGGGATACAAAGTTCGTTTAGTTATAAAAGGCTACAATCAAGCATATGAGTTAGACTATATTGAAACCTTGTAGAAGTAGCAAAAATAACAACTAACAGAGTAATTATTAATATAATTACAAATAAAGGGTGGAAACTTTGGCAACTAGATATCAAAAATATATTTCTCTAAGGGCATATAAATGAAGAAATTTATATGGTTTTACCACCTTAGACATATAATGACTACACAGATAACAGTGTATATAAACTAAGACAATATATAGACTGAAACAATAATCTTGTGCATGAAGATTTAGCGATGGAGTCACAACTCACAAGCCTCATGTTTACTAGAAGTATTAGTGACCATACAATGTTCGTAATGAAAGGAGAAGGTATTTGCATCTTGGTGGTCTATGTGGATGATATTATCTGTTAGAAAATGGGCCCAAGTGGCCCGAACCGGCAGACCCTGTGGGTCAAGGCCGTCAGGGCCAGGGTCTGCAGCTCCAATGGCTAGTTCTGTAGCCGTTGGGGGCTGGGTGGCAGCCAACCCCCCTTCCCTTCTTTTGCTTTCTTCTCCTCTCTTCCTCCTCCTATTTTCTCTTATCTTCTTCTCTTCTCCTAAGTCTCACGTACTCTATAAATATGGTTTTCATGTAATGAATTTTCTGAAGCCTTTTGTGGCTAAATAATATTCTTTTTAATATTGTGCCTTTGTTGCATATGCTTTATTATAGCCTTTTTTCTTAAGGCTTTTGCAAGTGATACTTTGAGGTGATATTCATCAATGTTTCGCTGTCACATTGAAACATCATCTTCATTACATGGTATTAGAACCATTTTCGATCGTGGAAACCCCGATTGTCACCTTGAGAAGCATGCCGATAGTGCTCGTGATTTTGTTGTAAATTTACCTCTTTATAATTATTTTTCTCTTTGAAATATGGACGAAAAGGGAGGTAATTTCCATTTAACACCTTCAAATTATAAAATATGGGCCAAAATTAAGAAAAATTATCTATATTTCAAAAAATTATGGGACTATATAAGTGGTTAAGTGGTTTGAAGGTAGAACCCTCCATTAATGCTACGCTTAAGCAAAAAGAAGAATATGAACAAGGTCATTAAACGGTCTTATGGGTGCTCATGGACAATGTAAATGAGCACACTAGGGACACTTTGACCGACTTCACTAATGCAAGAGAAGCATGCGAATATTTTTAAAAATCTCATGTTCAAAGTAATATTGCTCATAAAATGGCATTAAGAGACAAATTGGTCTCCCTTAAATAAGGAGATAAAGGGGTAAACGATTTTTTTGGTGAATATTTCAATATTTCGAACCAACTATATGGCTATAGAAAGAAATGTACACAATGTCTTACTGAGAGACAATATGAAGACAATGAAGATTTTGTATATCAATTTCTACAAAGTCTCCGAGAAATTTGAAGGAGTTAGGTTATCTCTTATTTATCAGAAACCATTTTCTACCAAAGAAGAGGTACTTATCGATCTTCAAATGGTGGAAACAAGAATAAATGAAGCTATGCTTCAAAGAGATACCGCACTTGCTACATCTAAACCCTGAGCAAATGTAAAGGCTTATCGTCCTCCTTATTTCAAAAACAAAGGATCAAGCGAAGCAAGAAAAGAGGTCATTTGCCATCATTGTTGAGAAGTCGAGAATATAAGGTCAAATTGCCCTAAATTAAAAAAGAAGGTGGCCTTAGTGGAAGAACGTGCTTGATCTTTCATCCTTGTATTTGAAAAAAAAGTGAAGCAACTTGAAACACCACCTTACGAGAACCAAGAAGGATGCTAGTGCATGTCCTCAGGTTCCCGACGCAGTAAAATACGAGATTGAAAAGGTATTTAAGGCTTCGAAAGAGAATAAGAGATTAAGGGTGAGAGAGAGGGCAGAAATAGGTAGTTGTGATGTCTCAACCATTTAAAGATGCTTCTGCTGAAAGGATGTATCGTGATGATGAATTCATGGTACAGTTGAGATGGAAGAAGAAATTACTAAAGAGGGGAAGAAAAGGCGAAAAAAGAGAAAAAGTGTAGGTTCTGGTGGTAGTGGCAGTGGAGTTGGCTCTTGTTCCACTACAAGAGTTTCTACTCCCTGATGCCTACGAGGGGTACTAGAGGAGGAGTCAGAGCCAGAGGTAGTGAGATGTCTTCACTTTTTCTCCTACGTAAACTCCTTGAGCTCAACCAGGCATTAGATCAACTATGGCTTCAAACGAGGTAATTGAGAAAGTAGATTTGAAGTGTGCTGAATTTTTTTATGAAAATTGTCTCCCTTTTAATTGCAAACTTATTTTCTTTTCAAAGTATAGCGGATGCTATTGTCAGTGTGGGACCGGGTTATAGTATCCCTACTTATCATGCTTTGTGGGACATATTATTGTAGAAATGTATTGATATTGTTAATGTATGGAGTTCTGAATTTAGAGAGTCGTGGAAGAATAAAGGATGTTCTATTATAGCTGATAGTTTAACAGATGGTCAGTGTAGGTCTTTGGTAAACTTCCTAGAATATTGTCCCAAAGGCACACTATTTTTGAAATCATACGACTTCGACCATATTAATAAAACTACAAATAATTTACTCTATTTTCAAAAAAGTTGTTGAAGAAGTAGGTATTTCAAATGTTGTTCAATTCATTACTAATAATGCTGCAAATTTTAGAGCAGCTAGTAAGATGCTTGAGGCAAACCATCCATCCTTAGTATGGGGTCCATGTGCTGCACATTGCATAGACTTAATGCTTGAAGATTTAAGTGCAATGGATTAAATAAGAGGGACTATAGATGCATGCAAAAATATTACAAAGTTTATTTATAATCATTCTTCAGTATTGCATTTATTGTGATTTTATATAGGTAGAAGGAAATTAATTAGGCCTTTATTAATAAGATTTGTTACGAATGTCATTATTGTGCAAAGTCTTGTCATACATAAAAATGTATTGAAAAAATTGTTTGCATCTGATGAATGGGGCTTTATTAGTTGGTCTAGACAGAGAGGGGATTGTTGTAGTAGATGTTTTCAATGCTGATTTTTGAAAAATTTATAGGTTGTACCTTTAGTTAAGGTAATGAGGATGGTGGACAGTGAAGATAGGCTTGCTATGTCTATATATATATATATATATATATATATATATATATATATATATATATATATATATATATATATATATATATGATGCTATGGATAAGGCCAAATTTGAAATACAAGCAAACCATGACCATAAGCGGTCACTTCTAAAGAAAGCTTGGAAGATAATTTATGCACGTTGGAACCGCCACATGCATCATGATTTGCATGCTACTGCATATTTTCTTAACCTTTTTATTCGATTTTCTCCTAAGTTTATGGAGGATCAAGAAGTGAAAAAGGTTATATTGAATGCAATTAACCTTGTTAAAGATAAATCTACTTATTGCAATATCCATTTAGAGTTAAGCAAGTATATAAAGAGTGTTGAGATTTTTGAAGGCCAATTGCAATCCAACTCCGCTCCCAAATGCGACCAAGTATTGTGTTTTTATTGATATTCATTTAAGTTATTAATTGATTGACTTTAAGTGTTTCTTATTAATCATTATCGTGTTTTATTTCAGATGAATGGTGGGCTCATTTTGGTGTAGATGCATCGAACTTAGCAAGGTTTGCTCAACGTATATTGAGCCAAACATACAGTTTGAGTGGGTGCAAGAGGAATTGAAGCTTTTTTTAACACAATCACACGAAAAAACAAAACAGAATGGAGCATGTTCGATTGCGTGAATTGGTATACGTTACCTATAACATGAAGTTAAGGTAGAGGTAATAATTTTAAAATATATATTGTTTGTTATTGCTTAGCTCTTTCTTAATCTTATTAATAATGAATGATTGATATATATAACTATATTGCATTTGATATTCTTTATAATTTGAATATTCTTTCTTTACAGACAAATACAAAAATATGCAAGAAAGGCAAGGAAGGTGTCATATGACCCATTGAGCTACGAAAATGTTGATATTATTGATCATCGGGTCGAGGAGGAGGAGCCCCCTATCAATTTAGAGGATGAAAACTGGAAGACACTCCAAGCCGAAGCAGAACTTGGAATTGGAGACGATGAAAATGAAGGTGTTGGATGGGCATATCCAATTGTGGAGGAGGAAGAGGGAGGAGTGAAGATGATGATGATGGTGATAGTGGTGATCCTGACTACGTTGATTATAATGCTTTTGTTGATTATGATCTATGTTGTGGATGATTATAATTTGTTTTAACTTTTATTTGTAACTTTGTAATGTTCTGATATTGAATCTCTTGATGATTGTAAGTTGTACTTGTAATTTTGTTGTTTATTAATTAAAGTTAAACCCCAAATGTACTATTTAGCATTTTATTCACGTTATGGTATAAAATATGGATGCTTGTAGTCATGTTCATTATGAGATTTTTGTTATAGTACGAATGTTTTTTCATTATATTATATATGTTTTGATCATTCATTTCAATTTTTGAATTTTTTGATTTTTTAATAAAAAAATTAACACTGTATTGTACCTTACCATACGATATGGTACGATACAGGGGTATCGGTACCCAGTGTGATACGAGTACTGATACCGTTTTTACAACATTGACGGATGATAAAAGGTCTAAATCGGGGTATATTACTATGGTAGGTGGTAACATAGTCTCACAGAAAAGCTAGAGGGAAGCTGCACTTGGCATGTGTGAAGCGATTTGGTTAAAATATTTATTACAAGAACTTGGTACTCATTCTAAAGACTTCTTAACTAAATCCCTAGGAAAGGGAAGAAGGGAAGAATGAGAAGCTTCTTAAGAAGTTGAGAACTCATAGCATCTTCGTCCCAAGGGAGAGTGTTGAATTCTGATCTAGATTAGTTATAACTGAAGTGTGGTGTATTTTTATGTTTTTAATGGTCCTTTGTATTAGAGTTACTTAATAAGGGCATAATGGTCATTCAAGTTATTGAATGTATATAACCTAACGGGCAGCCGTCCATTAGGTACGGTGAAATAAAAACAAGAGAGGGAGGGAAAGTTAGCGGCAGTCCACGGAGGCAACCGACTGCACCTAAATCTCCTGTCTCTATAGTTGTGAATATTGAACATTAGCCACATGTTTAGTATTACCTTTTAAAGAAGTCGGATCTATGACATAAAAGAAAAGGAAGCACTTTAGATAATGAAACTAACATAGTAATGCTCTCTCTCAACTGATCAGAAAGATTTGTGAATCAGCAACAAATAACGATACTCACAGCAAAATGGAAGCAACATTCAAGACACAATGATAAATTATAAATTACTAGATCATTCATATTGACTTTCTGATTTCTGAACAGATAGAATGGAATACCAAAGTGTTGGTGGTAGTGGACACCGAACTGCTTACAGTTTTTGCAGGCAATAGAGGATATGTCATTACCATGGATGACTCAAAAGTAAGAACTACAGCACTTCAAAACAGAAAAGAAAGCACATTATATCCCTTATTTCAAGCCTTTCCCTTTAAGATTTCTAGAATATTCTTCTGAAGAAAGACATGCAAGGAATAGTAAAAAATTAAGGGATGAAATGGTAGACAAGAAAGCCTGTTCCTAATGTCGTTCTTCACAGTGACATCACCTTTTTCACCATTATCTCTTGCATATTTGTAAGACAAATTTACCCCATTCACCATTATCTCTTACATATTTGTAAAAGACGTGCATCTGATGCACAACTTTTCTAAAGGACCCAAGACGCCCTTTCAAGTTGACTTAAGATGTCCTTAACGCAAGGTCCTTTTAACTGATCTTCGTAATGTATAGATAGATCCTTTACCTTAAATTTGAGAGTGTATTTCTTTTACTTACATTTTAGATAGTGCTTAAAACATCTTCTGCAGTTAAAGACCATTGCTCTTTCAAATCTCATCCGATGTATAAGTTTTTAACATTGATGAAATCAAAACAAACCACTGCAAAGATAATACAAGAGAGGAATACTTTTCCCGACAACAAATACATAGAAACGCTAATGATGAAGTTATTTGTGGTATCTAAAAGATCCTCCAAGCAATGTCTACAAGAAAAAATTGAATATAGAAGCTTTATACTTACAGTTTTAAGGAACGTATAATAATACTACCACCTGAACCACCACCACCCAAAACACCACCTCCACCACCTTCTGCAGTTAAAGATCCATTTATATACAGAATATCCTTCAGTTTTATCAAGATCCTACCTCCCCCATTCCCTCCAAATTCCTTTTCACTGGAAGTAGTACCACCCTTACTTCCATAACTCCATGGTTCAGAAAGAGTTGACCAGCTGTATACATCTCCTCCCCAGACATCCTCCTGCTTTTTCTGATCAACCTTGAGACAGAATGCACCTCTACCTCCATGGCCACCACCTGCTCCATCAAGGCCAAGTGGTGTACCACTAGTCTGCGAAGGTGGCTTTCCACCCAAGGAGCTGGTATTTATACTGGCTTTATCCCCTATGGCCAAATTGGAGGCGTTCACAATAACAGAACCTCCAAGAAGGGATGAACCCTCACTCAGTGTAACATTGCCAAACATATGAATACTTATTAGGCAACCTGATACAGCACAAGAGAGTGAAACATGCGGAGAGAGCTCCAAGTCACCAGTTCCAAATATATACAGGTCATCTGTTAACGTGATGCTCCTGTTTAAAATGCATGTTTTGTTCAAGGAACCATCACCTTTCAAGTCAAGTTCACAAGACAAAACATCCTGCTGCAAGGAAAAAGATGCTGAATTTCTCGAATGAGAGTGGCTGACTTTCTCGGGGAGAAGAGAAGGTACAAAAGCTAAAGAGGCTTGTCTTTCTGAACAAATCACAAATAACACCACTAAAACAGCTCTCAACAAATTGTTACAGTGGAAGTATGCATGGATACAAGCTGAATGCATCCCCATTCAAGGGGACACCTCAAACTCATAAAAATCAATTTTCCAAATGTATTCCAGATGCAAAGTGGAAATATGTGATGAACTGAGTGGATCTTGGTAAATCAAAACTGCCAGAAATTTGCAACTGCTGTATACCACAGGTTGTTGCGTCCACCATAACCTTCGAAGTTCAAACTACCAATTGATGGGGGAAATAACCAGTAAATCTACAACATCTACACCCTGAGGAAGAACTTGATGCTTGTGGCCTCCAAATGCTTCTACTTCATTCTCTGCATAGATTAAGTGCTAGGTCATATTACATGTTGCTTAATGAATAAAGAAAAACCCACAAATAAGTCAACAAGTACAGCAGATCAGCATTATACGTATAGAGCTAAAATATTTAGCAAAAAAGAGCATAATAGCATGTTATAGCAGGCTGGTTTTGTTCCATTATCTGACAGCTTTAGTGGTATATTCATTCTCAGATATTAAAAGGAAAACAACATAACTTCCTAAGACAAAAAAATTCTATGATAAGATACCATGTATTAAAATAATACCATGTACTATTTTAGTTTTGAGCTGCCATTTGAAAGAAGTTTCACTAGGAAATTTTAATGATAAGATACATCAAGTTACTTTGGAAAAGACATGATAAGGCAAGCGCAGGAAAGACAATTACTCGTCTGATGGTTCTCCTTGATTGTAGGTAATATCGAAGAGGTGGAGTCAAGCCAGGTATAGATCCCGTAGCAACCAATTTGTGCAACTTTCATGTTAAACATTTGGATGCTTAATCATATGGAACTTTCTTGCTGGATGATAATTTATACTGAAGAATTTTTAGAAGTTCCAAGAATAGCCATCCAGTGCTCCTATAGACCAGCTCAAAGACATAAAAAATCAACCTTGGATAGCTAGCCATGGATGGTAGACTAATATAAGTTGAAAGCAAATGTAAATGGGTCACAAGTGGCATTCCAGAATCTGACTTGATTAGCTATTGGCTAGTGATAGTTGGCTTTGGAGTCCATGCAACAAGGTAATGCCTGATTGAAATTCATATAGTTACTCAAGAAGAATTCCTGTATAATCATGTTAAATTATCCATCGTTTGTCTGCACACGCTTGGATCAACAGTTGGTCAGAACAAGGGTATGGATCCAACTAAACAATGTTGGAATTTGAACAGATTCAGATTGGAAGCCAATCCCTTAAATTCCATCACATTGGCCATAACAAGAACAGCAGCTTCTACATCTCTGCCACTACATTTTCTGAAGTAGTGAAATACCTACAAAAAGATGTGGTGCACAACTATCCTTCTTTGGAGGTCTATGACTATAGAGGTTCCTGAGACGTCTTTCAATAAGGTCTGCTAAACAAAACACAGAAAGAGGTTGATTGAGCTCGCCTCATTATTCCTCTGGCCAAACAGGAGCACAAGCTCATATTAACTCCACACTAAACTAGTGGGACATAACCTGACTCTTTTAAAAGTATATGGATGCATCTACACATGTATATGCATACATATATGCACGATGTGTGTGTACAAGTTCCACTCTACGGACGAGTCTCCATAACATGAATAAACTTTATTGTAAGTAAAATATTATAAGTCCAGTTGTAAAAGTAAACTCCGCCCATGTAAGGGATCACCCTTGCATTGCCGGTCCCAAGCCCCGATAAAGGAGGAGGGTTCTGTTAGGCTTCTGACAGCCAGCATAAAATATCGTCGGATTTTATAACATAGATTACAAAAATTATGAGCATTGCTTTGGGGCGTCCCTGCCTAGCGACGTGCTGCAGAGCCCGAATGCAGTAATAAGTAAGCAAGGGCCACTACATTTTTGCCCAAATATAGTGAATCAATTGCATAGAGGGTTCCCACATCATAGACGGGTGTGGGTAAAGAAGTTAGTCCCGCTACATTGCCGCCCGAATGTAGTGAATAATTTTCAGAGAGGGTCTCCGCATTTTGAATATGGATGGATGCGGGGGATAAGGAAGCTAGTCCTAGATAATAAGATTCGTATTGGTTCTTCGAATATTGGAACATTATCCGGTAAGCTAATGGAGGTGGTAGGTACTATGATTCGAAGAAAGATTCATATTTTATGTTTATAAGAGACAAAATGGGAGGATACAGGTTTTAAATTATGGTAAGAAAAAGCTTGAAACGGAGTTGGTATTATCATAAATAAAGATTTAAAGGATAGTGTAGTAGACATATAACTATATGGTGACCGAATCATGACGTTGAAATTAGTGTTATGAGCAGAGGTTTTGAATATAGTTTGTGCTTACGCACCCCAAGTAGAACTAGAAGATAGTATAAAGACAGCTTTTTGGGAAGAGTTAGACAAGATAATTCAAAAGATTCCACAAACGGAGATGATTTGTTTAGGAGGAGACTTAAATGGACATGTCGATAAAGAGGCATTAGGATATCAAGGTATTCATGGAAACTTTGGTTTTGGGGATATAAATGAGGAAGGTAGGGAGATTTTAAATTTTGTTATGACATTTGATCTCTTTATAGTCAATACAATCTTCAAAAAACGAGATGAACATTTAATTACTTGTAAGAGTGGCTTATCACAAACACAAATTTATTACTTTATTTGTAGAAAAAAATATAGAGCGTGTTGTAAAGATTGCAAGGTAATTCTAAGAGAAAGTTTAACCACCTAACATCGACTTTTAGTTATGGATTTACAAATTAAAAAATAGACAAAGAAGAAAAGTGTGCATCGAGTTATTCGGACTAAATGGTGGAACCTCAAAAGCGAGAAAGAAGATATATTTAAACAGAAAGTCCTTCAAGGAGATGTTTGGAATTATGTTGGAACATCCTTGGATATGTGGATCAATATGGCTTTACATATTAGGAAAGTGGTGAAAGATGTGTTAAGTGTATTTAAGGGAGGTGTAACGGCAGAAAAAAGAAGCTTGGTGGTGGAGTGAAGTAGTGCAAAATAAATCAAGGCAAATAGGGCATGTTATAAATTACATTATGCTAAGAAAACTAGTGAAACTTTAGAGGCTTATAAGAAAGCAAAGAAGGAAGCGAAAAAGGCCGTGAGTGAAGCAAAAGCTAAAAATTGGGAGGATTTATATAAAAAACTACACTCAAAAGAGGGTGAAAGAGATATTTTTAGGATAGCTAGGGCTAGAGATAAGAAAACTAAAGATCTTAATTATGTTAGATGCATCAAAGATGATGATGAAAAAATTCTAGTGACAAATGATGATATAAGAAATAGATGGAAAAACTATTTTTATAAGCTTTTTAATGAAAATAAAGATGTTAATATTAGCTTAGGAGAGTTAGCCAAATTAGAAAAGTATATAAACCACAATTTCTACCGACGTATTCAAAAGAATGAAGTCAAAGAGGCTCTTAAACATATGAAGGGTGGTAAATCGGTAGGACCAGATAATATTCCTATAGAAGTTTGGAAAATACTAGGAGAAATAGGAATCACTTGGCTCACAAGACTATTTAATGAAATATGGAAAAACCAAAAGATGCCCGAGGAATTGAGAGCAAGTACACTCATACCCATATATAAGAACAAAGGAGACATTCAAAATTGTGCGAATTATCGAGGTATCAAGTTAATGAGCCATACTATGAAATTATGGGAAAGAATTATCGAACGTAGGTTAAGACAAGTATCAAGTACAATAGAGAACCAATTTAGATTCATGAAAGGCATATTGACTGTTAAAGTGATTCACCTTTTGAGATGTCTTATGGAACATTTTAGAGCAAAAAAGAAAGACCTTCACATGATATTTATTGATCTAGAAAAACCTTACAATAGAGTACCGAGGGAAGTTCTTTGGAGAACTTTAGAAAAAAGAGGTATCCCATTGGCATACATTAACCTTATAAGAAACATGTATGATGGTGCAAAAACATGTGTGACGAGTCATGAAGGAATGGGAGACTTCTTTGAAGTTAATATTGGGTTACATGAAGGATCAACTTTAAGTCCATACTTATTTATAATGGTGATTGATGAGTTAACAAAACATATTCAAGATGAAGTACCTTGGTGTATGTTATTTGCAGATGACATTGTATTAGTGGAGGAGTCTAAGGAAAAAGTTAATAGAAAATTGGAACTATGGAGAGAAACATTAGAAAGCAAAGGCCTCTGATTTAGCACAACAAATATAGAATATATGGAATGTAAGTTTGATCATTTGGTTACCTCAAAGGACATAGAAATTAAAATTGGCACACATTGCTTCTCCCAAAAAGGAAAGTTTTAAATACCTAGGATCAATTTTTTAGAGTGATGGAAGAATTGATGGAGATGTTATGCATAGAATTAATGCGGGTTAGTTAAAATGGAGAGGAGCATCAGGTATTCTTTGTGATAAGAAGATACCATTAAAGTTAAAAGGTAAATATTATAGAGCAGCAGAAATGAAGAAGTTGAGATGGATGCGTGGTCATAGAAGAATAGACCGTATACATAATGAGGTTATTACAAACAAATTAGGAGTGGCACCAATAGAGGATAAAATGAGAGAATATCGTTTAAGATGGTTTGGACATATAGAAAGAAGATCAAAAGTAGAACCTGTAAGAAGGTATGAAAAACTAAATTTGGAAAGTATTAAAAGAGCTAGAGGACGACTACAAAAGTGTTGGAAAGAAACAATAAAGAATGATCTAGCTTATTGTGAGTTAACTGCTAACATGGCACATGATAGGGATCTCTACAAACAAAGAATCCATGTAGCCGACTCCGTCTAGTATGGGAAAAGTCTTAGTTGTTGTTGTTGTAGTTGTAAAAGTAACAGTAAGGTGCAACCACCAAACTATAAACTCAACTAAATCAGCCACACGGCATATCATCCGAGCTGAACTGAGCACAAAACAGCTTTTTCAAGTTTCTATTATGAACCAGAAACAAAAGAGCTCGGGATAAGCATGAGTAAGCTAAGCCATGAGAAGATCAGTATTAACATTAAGCTTGCACAGAGTAATACCACAAGGATGCAGGGAAAGCAAGCCACTGGTCTGAGGCCTTTAATGCCTTGCATGATGATGATCTATGTACCAACGCAGAACTAAGTTACTATAGAGTAATACTCTTTTACTGTTATAAATGATGAATTGCGTGAAATTGGTTATCCCCTCACTTCCTAAACCGCATTTGTATTCACCTAGCAGCCAACTCGCCATGGAAATCTCGTTTCAAACAGAAGACGAGTAAAAACTCATAAGCAATAGCAAATAAGATACATGGAATGCATATGAATAGTAAAAACTAGAATGCATGCGAGTAATTTCCACCAAGCTTCATTAGGAAATGACAGTTTCTATATTCAGTCACCGTCGTTCATAACTAGCGGAGGCTCTAATCCGGATCATCCGAACAGCATGCCCATCGTCATTACTCATGCAGATGAGAGAGATCAGATTACCGCAACAAAATCCGATCCATCGGGTGACCGATCAGATGAGAAAACGAAATACAACTAACAGAGATCACGATTCTGAACAAAACAAGCATCAAACAGCAGTTTGAACAATTGCGAAATCCATCAGCACGTGAAGTTCCAGCTGAAGAATCAGACTTACCGGATAAAGCTAGATCGAAGAGAATTAGCGTGCTGAAAGGTGTATCGGTAGTCAGTGGAGCCTCTCGTTAATCGAGACACCCGATTCTACTGGACCTTCCTCCAATCCTCTCTCTCTCTCTCTCTCTCTCTGGACGGTTCGTTTTCAGTAGCGCTAGCAAAAGGAAAGGACAGATGCAGAAGGAATGCGAGGAGGAGGGTCAGCTATGGAGTCCACATGCGTTTTCCCCCGAGACCGCCTCGTGCGTTTCCCTTGCGTGCCCGGATATACCCGGTACATACAATTAAGGCCCCCTGATTTCTTGAAAACAACGATAGAACCATCGATCATTTCCCGCTTTTGCACACGATTGACCCGCGAAAATCAATCCGTCGCTGTCTTCCAATTCGGCCGATCGCGATGCCGCTTTCGTGGTTCAGCGCCGTTTGCCTATTTTACTCTCTTCGTCGTGATGTCTTTACCTTTTCACGGAATCTCAGGAACCTGATCGGTTTCAGAAGAACCGGAACCGAAACCAAACGGCTTCCTTTCTATTCCAATACCAGCTCTGGTTTGGTTGGTTTCGTGTCTGGTTTTACGATGCTTCTGATTCCAGATCCAACTGAAATCATCCATGAAACAATATTAGGTAGTTGGATTTGGAAACCCCGGAATTTTTTACTTATTGGTCCTGATTCTGGTTCGATTCCTCAACAGGTGAACTGGTCTTGACCTGCTATTGAATAATAGGTCGAGTCTCCCGGCCCTACGGGCTCAAACTAGCCATTTTTATCCAAGGTTAAATATGTCCCTACCTATGCCGTCGGAGGGCATAGATCTCGGAATCTTTGACTTCAACGTCTTTTCAGTTTAGACCGCGTCGCGGTCGGAGCTAGTAATCGTCCGTGAGAAGAGAACAAATTTGATGAGGTTATTTTTCATAATTAAAAAAAAGGAAATAAAAATAACTTCGTAGGTAGTGTATGGTGGATTTTATTCATCGTTCTATTATACTCGATCTCCTTCTTAATGCATGACATAAGAGTTTCGATACATTGAAAATAGGGAATTCGAAATAAGTTTTTTATCAGTTCGCAAACGGATACTTTGTGATTAGTCAATCAATATGAAAACAAAGATAACATATTTAAGCAAGCCCGCAAATGCGATATATATATATGCATACTTTTGGTTGGCATGTGTACTTTCAAAATTTATTAAAAGTAGGAAAGATATTTTTTTTACATTCATAACATCCAAAAAAAATTAATGATGTTGAATATGATCTGATTACTATATATATAAGTATGTCTTGAAAATAAGTGTCTTAGCTTGAGTAGTTTCTTGAAACTTTCTGTCCAAAAGAAGAACACACTCTAAATACACGTCTTCTTCCGATAATGCTACTATTTACCTGTACATCTGTCTTTCTTGGTTTTCTCTCTTTTATGTCACCCTCCTCTTTTTCTCTTTTTTCTAAGATACAAGGGATACGTATGACTCACACATTTCTTATATATCTAAGATGCACACAGAGTGTCTCTTTGAATGAGAACGATGGAGAGAGAAACTATGTAGTAAGAATAATATAGGGATTTTGAGCAGCAACGGATGTGCTCTTGATAAAGAAGAAAGGAGATGGTAACATGGTTATCATGGGTGAGGGGAGACTAGAGAGAGGAGGAAAAGCATAATGGTCATGCGCCCTCATGACAATCAATCCATTGTAATTCTTCTTTTTTTCTTCTCTTTTTTCTATCAGTATTTTCTCTTAAAATTTTAGAATACGAGGACAGAGATAAAATAAATTCTTTTTGGATCTTAAAAGGGAGCGAATGTCATTTAGCATCCTGCAATCTCTCTTTTCTTAGTCTATTTTCTCTATTGCTCTCCTTCTCTATTTCGTCCTCTCCAGAGGGATGGTAGGAGGACAAGAAGAGATGAATAAAATGTGTATGAGTCCTTTTATAGTTGATAAGTTTTTTTAACAAATGATTATCGAAGAAGAACAAAGGTAAACCGTTTCTTCAACAGCAAGCTATTGTATTTCAAGTTAGTGCTTTTGCAAGGTGACTTTCATGGGTGTTTTTTTTCTTTTGTTATCATGTACATTCGTATAATCCTTATTTTAAGAGATCCTCATTTCTTTGTTCGTATTGAATTTAGTGGTATGCTTCTCTGAGGAGCTTCCTTCAATGAAGTTTCTACATTTGGTGAAAAAACAAACATGGTTACCATGGGTACAATGGGAAGACCGAAGCCAAATGCATACCCCACGTATCGAATTCTTGACCTTCCAGGCAACCCCTTAGCCAGTTCAGCAACTGATCGTTGTGCTTTTTGTACCATTTATAAAAATTGACTGTAGATTATTGCCCAAAGAAGGTGAGACTTTAATATGGAAAACAAAATGGTGAAACGTAAATAAGTTGATCTCAACACCGAATACGTACACGATAAAGTTATGTACATGGTCGGACAAGAATAATTATCATGTGATGCCCACCGTTCATTTATAATATTTAGCATACGATGCAATTTGGAAGTATTTTGTTGAATGAACGGATGAAACTCATCGTGTTGCTATCATACTTTGATTACATATCAAGGTGATTAGATCACACCGTAATCTTTACTCAGTTGTCATAAAGGAGTAGGTGGAGTCTACAATAAAGAAAAATAATTACGTCGAGGACCTAACGGATCCTAACAATCATATGTATGAGTCATTGTCTCCTACACACTACGGTGCGCACTAATGCCTTTTAATTGCATACTATGATTTTTTTTTTTTTTCAAACACGGATTTTAATTTTTAAACAATACTCACGACCTAAAAAGTTAATAGAAAATTGGAACTATGGAGAGAAACATTAGAAAGCAAAGGCCTCTCGTTTAGTAAAACAAAGACAAAATATATGAAATATAAGTTTGATCATTTGGTTACTTCATAGGACATAGAAATTAAAATTGGTACACATTGCATCCCCCAAAAGGAAAGTTTTAAATACTTAGGGTCAATTTTTCATAGTGATGAAAGAATTGATGGAGATGTTATGCATGGAATTAATGTTGGTTGGTTAAAATGGAAAGGAGCACCCGGTATTCTTTGTAATAAGAAGATACCAATAAAGTTAAAAGGTAAATATTATAGGGCAACAATTAGGTCTGGCATGTTTTATGGTTCTGAGTGTTGGGCAGTTAATCATCAACGTGTACAAAAGATGTATGTGACAGAAATGAAGATGTTGAGATGAATGAGTGGTCATACAAGAAAAGACCGTATACATAATGAGGTTATTAGAAACAAATTAGGAGTGACACCAATAGAGGATAAAATGAGATAATATCGTTTAAGATGGTTTGGACATATAGAAAGAAGATCAAAAGAAGAACTTGTAAGAAGGTATGAAAAAGTAAATTTGGAAAGTATTAAAAGAGATAAAGGACGACCACAAAAGTGTTGGAAAGAAATAATAAAGAATAATCTAGCTTGTTGTGAGTTAACTGCCATGATAGGGCTCTGTGAAAACAAAGAATCCATTAGCCAACCCCGTCTTGTATGGGAAAAGGCTTTGTTGTTGTTGTTTGACTCACGCCCTAAAAAGTAATATAGTGAGACACGAGTCAATATTGTTTCTCTGTGTGCGCACAATTAAAAGGCCCCGATTTCAAATCCAACTGGAGCGTATTCGCAGCGTTGGAACAGCCCATCTTCAAAAGGACTGGAACCCTCCCCCGGTACTGGTATGGCCTTGCTCAAAGTGGTTTCAGTGAGAGAATCATCTGGCTACTCGCCTAACAGGTTGAGCTTTTGTAATCAAATTAACTGTGTAAAGGAAATACAAAAAAGTTAAGTTGGTCATTTGGAAATTGTCAAGAACCTTCAAAGAGATATATATATATATATATAAAATCTTAAGTGCTTGAATTAATAATGAAGGACAAAACGAGGGTCTTTTTCCTGTCATATACACACACACACACACACACATATATATATATATATATATATATATATATATATATATATATATATATATATATATATATATGTATGTGTAAGTATATATTGGAAAACTAGATCCTACCCATTTTTCATATATTGACTCATTGTTTTTTTGTTGTATGAGTATAATTTTAAAACATTTAAGAATTTTTAAAGAAGAATGAATGATAATGTCATTATTTGAAAAGTAATGATATGACAATCAATTTTGATCCAATCTCTCTTTACATGTATGTATATATACAGTAGGTGATTTGCCTTTTTCTCACTAAACTCCTATAGCAGGCAAGCAGACATAACCCTTGATTCAGGATTGGTCGAGCCCACTTTTTGGCATTTCTTGCCTAGTTTTAGGTTATTGGTTGTCTTCAGTTTGACGGTTAGCATTTTATTGGTGTGTGAAAGGAAAACCAGTCTCAAACACAGACCCAACCACGAAAGCACCCTACAATACAACTTCCCATGATCACAATGGAGGTTTACAAGCTAACAGTTTGCATTTTTAGGAATGTAAAATGGTCTTTTTGTATGAGTTGAAAGCGAGTCTTGGCTATGTTCGGTGCGTCCGGTAGACTGGAACAAACATATAACATTGCAGCCTATAGAAGTTGCACCAAAATCGGGCTCTCGGGGACCAGGCAGACCCCTACATGATGCCACACACCCTCTGTTGAACTAATGTCCTTCAGGTACTCGACCACTGGCGGGGAAGAGTCATCCCTCGCTGGGGTTATCGGCAACGTAGATTCTTATTCATTGTTCTCATATGTTTCTTTCACTACAATGATTTAATTATATTCAAAGTAAGCAAAACGGGTAGGCCTAGAGTGGAACCACGATGACATTTCGTTGATATACGGCTTATGCCAGCTTAGGACATGGCGCATGCTTGATGGTAGGACTTTTCAGGGACCCTGTAGCAAGACCCTTGGGTGAGACTTTTAGATCGACACCCATTATGTAAATTGATTCAATGCATTCAACAGGTGAGAAAAGATTATTAAATATAGAGAAAACCTACCACACTTAGGTGCATACTTTTTAGTGGTGATAGATGTTTGAAATTTAAATTGAAAAAGCAAAAAATATATTTATTGTACTAACATATATCACGTTCTATATTATATTATACGTATATATATATATATATATATATATATATATATATATATATATATATATATATATATATATATATATATATATGTTGTGTGTATGTGAGGGTGTGGGTGTCATTATGTGTGTGATCGACGTACTTTTGAACTGATCCACAAGATCAATCTATCTCATCACAAGGAAGCTGTCATGAAGTTACCAAGGCAAGAGAGAGGGAGTAAGATAGATTCCCTTGTTTTGCCACCTTCAGCCACTTCAACCACGTGCGCCACTCGCACACCTTTCTCCACCCTCATTTTGCACCACCAACCACCGAGACCACCACGGCTTCATTCCTCCAATCTCTCTCTCTATATATATAAGGTAGTGATGAGAGATACCATTCATTGATGTGGTCAAGAAGCAAAAGAAATAGAGGAAGGTGTTTGGGTCCTGCAGGTTGAGTGGCTGGACACGTGCACTTCTAACATGTTCACTCACTCATTTGGTGATATGAGTTTGATTTCAAACAAATAAAAAAAATCAAATATACTGTTATTATATTCAAACCTCAAAAGATAGTAGTCAAATATATATAATAAGCAGAATTCAATTACATATATATATATATAGAGAGAGAGAGAGAAAGCATACTATGTAAATTATATAAAGGAACAAGATTGGCCAAGTCAATGAAATGAAGCCTATTTTCATAGGGACTGGACTCTTATGTGGGTGCCAGCACATCTCAGTGGCTGCCTTTCAAGAAGTTGTGTAGCAACCGAGTAGCTTCATATTTTGTCGTGATAAAGTTTCACGTGAATCGGTAAAAATAGATGAATCAAAAGATGATTACTTAATTTGACAATGCATGAAACGTTTTGGTTAGATACTGTTTCGGCTTACGTCACAGGGATTCTTCATCTTTATCGCGTCGTCTTGCATATTGCTGACAGGTTTTGGAAGGTGTTCGAATTACAAAAGATTATTATTGAGTTGAGTAGAGTTCGAGTACAAGCAAGCTCAATTCGATTTGTTGAGAAAATGCTCGGCTTGAGCGAGCTGGAATAAGCTTTGGGTTTCAGGCTTGATCGACTTAGTATGTTCAAGTAACTTGAGGTCCGCTCACTTGGTTGATTTGAGCCTGATGCTGCTAAGGTTGACTTGATTAAGCTTGGCTCACGATCGAGCTCAACTGAGCTCATGAGCTAGCTCAAATACATGCATGTCAATCTAAATACATAGAATATTTAAAGCTCGATTAGGCTCACGAGCTGCTCGCACTACAACAAAAGGGACCTATACACCGACGGCTGTGAACGTTTCCACGATGACAAAAGGTAATTCAGTGTTTATGTGCCACTTCTGTGGCCCATTGTTGATGTGGCTATGACAAGCATCGCCCCCAAGTTCTGTTCCAACCTGGTGTACGGTTGGTGAGCTGAGGAACGTTTACTATAGGACCACGTGTCTGAGTCGAGTACCGGTGAGTTCGAACTCGAGTTAAGCTCGAAAAGATCGAGTTGAGTGGATATCCATATCTTTATTCTTAGAGATTTTAAGTCCATATTGATCAGTGACGACTTAGATGAAATGCTTTTGATACACTGATGACATTGTATTAATGGATGAGTATAAATATAAAGCTAATAGAAAATTGAAGCTATAGAGAAAATTATTATAAAATAAAAACTTTCAACTTAATAAAACAATATATAATATATAAATACAAGTTTGCTCACTTGATTACTTCAAATGATATAAAAATTAAGATTGACATACATTGTATTTCTTGTAAAAAAATTAAATAACTAAGATCAATTTTTTATAATAAATTTTTTTATAGAAATAGGTATGCAAAAAATTAATAAAGTATGTTATGTGACAAGGAGATACCAAAGTTAAAAGGTTATTATAGAGCAACAATTTTACTGGGTTCTAGGTGTTGACAATTAGTTATCAACATATACAACAAATGTCTATGGTAAAAATAAAAATATCTAAAATGGATGAATGATTACACAAAAAAATCATAAATCTAGTTATTAAAAACAAGGTGAGAGTGTCATCAATAAATGACAACAATAACAACAACAACTAAGCCTTTTCACATACTAACTTGGATTTTTTGTTTTCACATAGTCCTATCATGTGTGATGCTATTAGTTAACTCAATATAAACTATATAATTTTTTATTATTTCCTTCCAATACTTTTGTAGTCGTTTTCTTTCTCTTTTACCATTTTCACAATCTAGTTTTTCATATCTACTTATGAGGGCCTCCTTTG
This sequence comes from Brasenia schreberi, assembly GCA_036023115.1. Classification (NCBI taxonomy): domain Eukaryota; kingdom Viridiplantae; phylum Streptophyta; class Magnoliopsida; order Nymphaeales; family Cabombaceae; genus Brasenia; species Brasenia schreberi. The sequence continues at coordinate 8,650,232 of JAYKKT010000087.1, forward strand.
GTCGTCTTTCTACGTGTCCAAACCATATTAAATGATTTTCTCTTATTTTATCCTCTATTGATGCTACTCACAATTTGTTTCTAATAACACCTCATTATTTATACGGTCTTTTCGTGTGTGACCCCTCAACCATTTCAACCTCTTCATTTTTTCATAAACATCTTTTGTAGATGTTGATGATTAATTGCTCAACACTTCGAACCATGAAACATAGCATGTCTAATTGTTGCTCTCTAATATTTACCTTTCAACTTTAATGGTATCTTCTTATCACATAAAATAATTGATGTCCCTCTCCATTTTTTAACCAACCAACATTAATTCTACACATAACATCTCCATCAAATTTTCATCACCGTGAAAAATAGATCCTAGTATTTAATTTTCTTGTGAGGGATGCAATATGTGTCAATATTAATTTCTATGTCCTCTAAAGCACCTAAATGATCAAACTTATATTCTATATATTTTACCTTTTTCTACTAAATCAGAAGCCTTTACTTTCTAGTGTTTTTCTTCATAGTTCCAATTTTCAATTAACTTTTTCTTTAAACTCATATACTAACACAATGTCATCTGCAAATAACATACACCAGGGTACTTCATCTTAAATATGTTTTGCTAACTCATCAATGACCAATATAAATAAACATGGACTTAAAGTTGATCCATAATATAACTCAATATTAACTTCAAAAGAGACTATCATATTTTTGCATCATCATACATGTCTCTTACAAGCTTTATTTATGACAATGGGATACCTCTATTTTTCAAGGTTTTCCAAAGAACATTTCTTGACACTCTATCATAAGCTTTTTCTAGATCAATAAGTATCATGTGAAGATTTTTATTTTTTTCTTTAAAATGTTTCATAAGACGTCTCAATAGATTAATCACTTTAATAGCAGATCTACCTAACATGAATCCAAATTGATTCTTTGTTGTACTCGATACTTGTATTAACCTATGTTCAATAATTCTTTTTTATAATTTCATAGTATGACTTGTTAAATACTCCGCTAATTCGCACAATTCTAAATGTCTCCATTGTTCTTGTATATGGTATGTGTACTCACTCTTTATTTCTCATGCACCTTTAGTTTATCCATATTTCATTAAATAGTCATGTTAGGTAAGTGATTCATGTATTATAGGATTTTTCATACTTCTATAAAAATATTGTCTAGGTCTTATAAATTTCTCAACCTTCATATAAACAAGAACATCTTTGACTTATTTTTTTGAATACGATGATAAAAATTATGATTTATATACTTTTTTATTTGGTTAACTCTCCTAAACTAATACTAATATTTGTTTTTTAATGTCAAGTTTTTCTTGAGCAGAGCTTGACTATCTCGTTAGCAGTGGGTTCAGATTAGTTCCATGAGCCTACCCGGACCAGATAGTGTCAATCAGTTCCGAAGCCTAATGGACAAGATAAGCTAATCTCATTTTTCAATAGAGTGACTATGGCAATTATATCAGCCCGTCACTCTATATTCCTGCCCAAACAAGCTATAGCACCATCCTACGCAAATGCTTCCTAAGAAACGGCGATAAACGAGTTAAAAGGATTGGAGAAAATGCACGTTCTTTCTGCAAGAGGCAATAAGCGGGTCAGCAAGGGATACACATTGCCAGTTCAGAACCAGTTGAGTAGTATAAATCGGAATCAAACCGGGTGGGAACTCGTGGAACCAAACCTGGCAGTTCAAACAACCCATTTGGATATCTCTTTATTATTTTTAAATCATTTTATATACTTTTATGTTTTTTAGAGGTTTGAGAGTCAAACCAATGGTCCGTGTTTCTTTTTTTCACAATTGCAAGTGCCTTCCCCTAGTTCATCTCAATGTCTCACTCTCTTCGTGTTTCTTTTGTATAAGGAAGGAGGTTACAAGGGAGGCCAAAGCACGCACCAGGAGTTGAACTCACTGCCAGCTATCGTAGGTTCCATGTCGATATATTGGTTTGCATCCAAAGTAACACGAAAACGATCAGGACAAGTCCAGGTTGACCTGTTTTCAATAACGATAACCTAGTGCTCAAGCTGGCGTGTTTCTGACACGAATTCGAAACGGCACACTTCACACGAAACCGCCACCCCTGTGTCATGCTCAGACTCAGCTTCTTCGTTCTGCCTAACCGGAACCAGCCCAACCGGTCAAACGCTGAAAAGGAAAAAGGATTCGCCAAGTTCGTAATATTTGGGTAAAATATAGGCACTCTTGTAAATATTGATTGCCCCGAAAGACAATGGTGGGACTGGATCTGCACCGCCCAGCCTGGCCACTAACACCTTTTGGGCCCGTTTGTCATCGCACGTGCAAGACCCACTTGTGGCAGGGGTTATGGAACTCATGACCTTCCATGCATGACTCAACCCCCTACCCAAGAGAGCTAACCCCCTAGCCAAGAGAACTATTGCTCTTTGTGTGAGATTTCTTTATTTACGATGTAGTTAGATAGCCTTCGCCCAGAGAACCATACCTTGTAATTATCACTCCATTGTATTTCAATATCTATTCAGATCCATCCTTTACATGATGTATCTGAGTTGCATGAACTTCCTGTTATCTCACCATTGATCATGTTCGGGGGAATTCTGGATCAAAATTTTCCCATCAACTATATACGTAAAATTCCGGGACTGCGAGTCTCATTACTGGAATGCCCTAGCCCAGGCATTACATAAAACTTTCAAGAGTTCCACCAAACATGTCAAGGGTGTCAAAACAATTCTCATGAAGCAGCTGGAATTGAGCCTGCCTAGCTTTTCTTCTTATGAAAACAGAGCTAACAAGAGCATGGGTAATGGTTTCTTTGGAAAGCTTTCTCCTTCAATTGATTTCCATGAAAATAATTCTAACTGGCCAAAGCTAAATTCTCCTACGGAAGGAAGTAGGCTCCATGTGACTACAAGTATAAAATGTGCTTAAGCATTCTAAACGCTATTAGCTGGATGACCACCCAAACTTGATTACGGACTGAAATTGGACTCGTTACTCAGACGGGTTGGCTGGAGAGGATTTTTCGCTAAGCATGCGTGCGTGCGAACACACACAGAGACAGACACAGAGAGATTGCCCCATTGTGGTTGACCGAAAGAATTGAACTCGTGACCAAGGTTCTGCAGTTGTTTCAGTGGTTGTTGTTATAGTCAAGAAAAAGAGCAGGCCGAGGATTTCACAGTTTTTATAGCTTTCTTGTATATTTGTATCGACAGAGAAATATCACATAGGAGTCAAAGCGTTAGCTCACCTGGCATGGCGCTTCACTCTCAGCAGGTGATGAGTTTAATTTCCCAGGGATACACCAGCTTGGGCCTCCCCAATGGCGGATCTAAGTTGAAGAGAGGAGTGACAGCTATCCTACTTAAAATTTAGAAAACCAATGAAAAAGTTACGCGACAAGATTGAATCTACGACTACTCCACCTTGAATGTTGTAATAGGTGATGCGTCCCACTCTAAAAAAAAATTCTAGATCCACCGCAGGGACTCCACGTTGTAACAAGAAAGAAAAACAACCGAAATAAATTTAAAATAAAGACTTCAAATTTCAAGACATCGATAACAAGAATGAAGTTAGCAAATAATCCATACAAGGGAGACGAAGAAAAGAACAAATTGAGAGTGAGAGGATGAACCAACTCACAATTGTCTATGCAGCGATGTATACGTGCTTGAAGAAGAAGACAATCTTACTCAGATAGCTTGATCTTTAAGAGCCTGTTCAAGCCGCCGAACTCCACCGGTAAAACTGGCATTTGTGGTACCGGGGTCCGGAACCATGGTTCAAAGGAATCTGAAGTTAAAAAAATGACACGAACCCGAGACTACCGAATTGGAATTGTTGGTCCTCGACGTAACGGGTCTCATTAGCAGCCAAGCCCCGGGAGTGAGCCACTACGTAGTCCCAGCCTAGGAATGAAACACCTCTTCATTGCCTTGCAATCAAACATCCCCTAAGGGCCCGAACCAGATCAGAATTAATATAAAATGCTAATTATGTTTGTTGGGGTATGCCTGATAAAACCTTTGCTATAAAAGTAAAAGCACTGGTTTCAATCGAGAAAAATCTAAAACAGAATACAGAACTTGAGTTAATCGCATGGTTCCAGAACCGACTTAGTTTAGCCGATCCGTTGATGCATAGATAGAATCAGTATCTGGGAGACTGGGACGTGCATTTCAGTTGCGAAGTCAATTAGAAAACTTGGATCCAAATTGTCTCTCTGTAATGTTGTCTCTGCCGGCGGTTAAGAAAAAGTGAGAGGGATACGCTTCTTCCCGGGTTTTCATCCTCAGATCCCTCTCTCTGATTGATTGGGGGAGGAATCAGGGTTTCCGGGAGCGAGGAAAAATGGCGACGGTATCTCCTCTGGCAAAGTACAAGCTCGTGTTCTTGGGCGATCAATCCGTGGGGAAGACGAGCATCATCACCCGGTTCATGTACGACAAATTCGATAATACTTACCAGGTTAGCTCACTCTTCTTCTTCTCCCTCTTTCTTTTCTCATTTCTTTGACGATTTGCTCTATTAGACGGGGCTATTGGTTTCTACGTCCGTTCCGGTTTTGTGATTGCACGATGCGTCGGATTGATGTTCATGCATAGTTAATTGCTGCTGGATCGTTGTGATGTTCCCTTCCTCGTACGTTTCGCTAACGGAGATGGCCGATCTGCACGTTGCGAGCAGAATTTGTCGGAATTATGGGACGGGAACTCATGCAAGTGTTTTGCATGCTTTAGTTGATCATGCCATATGTTGATTGCTGCGTCTTCTAATGATGTCAATCGTATGTCGAGCCACTGTCGTGGGGTATGCTGGTTTCTGAATTCAAATATAACAGACTTGGATAATTGCTGTGATCTTTTATTGATTTTCATTATTCTTCTGTTGACCTTTGCGATAGGAGGTTTCACTTGCTTCCTTGTTGTTGCACTCAGTCCACATTTCTTGAAGACGGGCAAACCTGGCTCCGTTTTGTATTATTTATGTTTTATTCTTTGGAACTATTGTTTACCTTACGGATAAGATCTAGATCGAGATAGTTAAATAACTTCTCATGGTAGAGATCTAGATGGAATTTTTTTTGATATATCTTAGCGTGATTTGATTCCTGTGGAACAAAAGATCCATATAAACGTATTGCAATACAGTCCAGTGGTACTCTTAATTTGTGCCATAGCTTTCCCCATAAATTGACAGGTAATAAATTGCCCATATATAATGTGATTGTGGAAAAACCTATCATTGTTGTGCATGTCTATTTTGATTGCATGAACCTATGCATATAGATAGATCTCTCCCTTTGATGATGTGCTTAGGGTCTATGCGCTTTAACAAAGCTTATATCCCTACGGGTTCATAGTGATTCTCAATGTGAGAAACAGAGTTCTAGTCATGTAGCATTTGAGCCCGGGTATGCATGTTCCACCTTTGTTCCGTGTTTGTCCTCCATGTGTCTTGACATTTTATGGTGACCGATGAGGGGCAGTAAATTATAATTTTACAAGGATATGAAAACGTTTACTCCTTTCTCTGCAGTAACAAACTTCATTCCATTGGGAGCATGCAGCCTTGAACAAATATTAGAAATGAGCTGGTTGACCTTTGATAGGCCCACAATAAGGAGATTTAGGTTTAAAAATTGGCCGGTAAATTTATTTGCAAGTCTGGGGGGGACTGAATGATGCCCATATTATAGTTTATTTTTGTTTCTTGAAAACGGTTGTTCAATTATTTTATGCTATTTTCTTATGTTGTTCGATCACATTCTTATTCTTGTTCGGTTTTTGTTATACAGGCTACCATTGGCATTGATTTTTTGTCCAAGACAATGTATCTGGAGGATAGAACTGTCCGCTTGCAGCTTTGGTAAGATTACACATGTCAAATACGATGGAAATGAAAATTGCTCTGTAAATGACTGCTGAATGCAAGCTGTAACTTAATGTAATGAAGGCATTATTGTTGGTTATTTTAAATTTGGGCTAGTAGGCCTTTTTGATGGACAATTCAGTAATAAATTATTTAGTATGCATAAGTTACCTCGCTTGTGAACTATTAAAGTTAACAAAACCATATACCTTTGAAACTTTTCTTTTCTCCTACAACTGGATTTCTTCTAACTTGAGCCATACGAGCTGCTGGTTAATGCTTATTTCAGTTTCATCTGTAATGACTGTGTAAATGGAATTGAATATGGGTCATCTAAAACATTTCCCATGTTCATCACCATATCTATATATAGGTTTTACTCCTTAAAAATGCCTGATTAATAGTTTTTGGTTCTATCTCTACATTTTGCACTTTGAGCAACTTGAACCTTTCTAGCATTTTGAATTTGTTGCCATCATCTGAAATTCCATAACTGTGTATACTAGTGATAAAATAATCGACATGTCACTTTATTTGTTCTTCAAAGTTTTGAGAGGGCGGCATATCAAACAATGTATGGCAAAAGGCTTAGTTGTTGTTGTGGCATATCAATCAATACCTCACCTGGCTAGGGCTTGACTCACAAGTTGAAGGTCATGAGTTCAATACCTGGGGCATGCATCTGGGCTTCGGCTTCCACATTGTAACAAAAAAAGAAAATTTCGATAGAGGGCAGTCCATAGAAAAGTAAAAAGACTTTCTTTAGTTTTTATACTCATCTGAAAATATGTGCACTGTTTGACAGTTGGGTCTATTGAATTTCCGGTGCTTTTTGGTTCTTCCTGGATCCTTGTATCAAAATGATGCACAGTTACCTAACTGGCCTAGAAAAATAGGAAAGAAGTGGTCACCTAACTTTACATCGAATGCTGAAAGAGGGAAGATTTTCGGAGACAAGATTTCCAAGTTCATAGAACTCAACTAACTTGTGACTGTCATCATCAATGTCTAACATATCAGTTTTCTCTGGTCATGTGTCTGAGAATTAATCTTGTGTGATTTAAATAGTTTAGTTTGTTGAATTAACACGATCACTTCTTTGTTGAAAATTGTCCTCGATACAATTTCCCTTACTATTAAATATATTGATTTTTAAATGGACAGGGATACTGCTGGGCAAGAGAGATTTAGGAGTCTCATTCCGAGCTACATCAGAGATTCTTCTGTTGCAGTGATTGTGTATGATGTTGCAAGTATGTAGTGCTCTATCATGATTTCTGTTTATCCGTGTGGATTGTGTATTGTATTGGAGAGGATGTAGAACTATGTCACACGGGTGTGGGTGCGGGTGGTGACACGGGTGCGGGATACGGCAAATTTCAAAAATTTTGGGTGCGGCGACACGGCTAGGGTATATAATATTATATATTATATATAATATTCAAGCTATGAGACATCAATTAACATAAGTGCATGACAATAGCAAGTACACAACTTTATATTAAAGCAAAACACATAAACTGTAAACAACATAAAGTATATGACAATAGCAAGTACACAATGATATTTTTCTACGTTCATCGGCGGAGTTTCATGGGAGATGATGAAAGACAAGCTGAAGGAGCATTTTGGAAACTATGGTGAGGTAACTCAGGTGGTCATCATAGGAGATCAGTGTTATCCGTATCACACCGTATCGTACGTATCATATCATGGGCCATCATGATACGATACACCCAAGAGTATCGTAAATGTCACCTTATTGGTCCGTATCATGCGATACGCTCAGAGACCCTTGGCCGAACGGAAACCTGCATTTTTGCGGGTTTACTTGGTTTGTTCAGAGCTCCTCAAGCTCCCCTAGTGTGGTTCTTCGCCTCCTAGGTATTCAATGCTCAAAAAACGTACTCTACGGTGTTCGTGCAAGCCTCCTAACTCGGATTTTGGTATATTTTTAATATTTTTCTTCATTTTTCCTTTATATTTATTGTTTTTTTGTGTTATTTGTATTTTTCTTTTTTTGATATATTAGAATACTGAATTATAGAAGATAGTGAAGAAAATGCCCTTCTAACTGAAGAAGACATTGTAGGGATTAATTTGGAAGGAACACAACAAAAATATCAAGGAGATTAAAAATTTGATTTTTAAGGAGGTGTTGCTGCTTCTGATGATCTTCAACAAGGAGAAGATGAAGATTATTTAGTTGATGATCTTGATTACAATTTGTAAAATGTAAATGTATTTCATTTTTTGATTCAAAATATGTAAATTTGGATGCAATTGTTCAATGTTGAATGCTCAATCTGTACTAAACTTTTCATTATATTAATTCAAAGCAATTACCAGATTTTTCCTAATTTTTCTGGATTTTTTTCTCTGGATTTTTACTATTTTTTTTTTAATATTAAAGTATGATACGATACGTTACGATATAATATGCCCGTATCGTGGAGCCCAACGATACACGATACGATACGCGTCAGACAACATTGTGAGAGATAAGGTCACAAGTCGGCTAAGAGGCTTCGGTTTCATCATCTTCATGGATTATTTCCTCTTTAATCGGGTTTTCCAGGATAAATATACAATATACGGCAGAACCATGAGTTACAAAAAAAAGTTTTTTTTTGTGTGTTTTTTTTTGTCATGCTGCATCGACAAGTGTCGGTATCGCACCCGTGTCGAGGTCGACACTCCACCTCTTAGAAGTGTGTGTGTGACTTAGACGTAGAATCATGGCCTAGATGATATGATCATGTAGCTTCATCTCCTAAAGTAATTGATGCTAACAGTGACTTATGTTTGTTTTCCTACATTTGTAAATGCACATATCAGTACACGCCCACCTTCATCTTTTTCTATTTTCATGCCAAGCATAGATGTTCAGCTTGAACTCTTAAACTTCTACACAGATCTGTGTCCATTTCAGGCTGCAGTCTTACCTCAAAAAGAGAAGAGTCTATTCTTGTTGAGGAAAATGTCTATTTTATATTTGTAAAATATCGAGGAAACTTGGTGTTTAATTTCTGCTTCTATTTATAAGTGGTGTAAGTGTTGTTTGTACCATATCATATCATATATTGTTTTTCTCCACGAGATAGGTGTATCATATCATATCATAATTTTTTAAAAAATAGTTTAAAATAAAAAATAGAGAACATAAAAAAATCACAAAAAATCAGGACAATTCTAAATAATTCCTATAATTCAAAAGTTGAGTAAACATTCATCATTGACCATTAATTCAAATTGTAAGCACTTAAGCAATGTAACTTTATGATTAAACAAGTAGCAAAATTACAATTTTCATAATTGAAAAAAAAGAATCACACATTATAATCAAGATTATCAACTAAATAATCTTCATCTTCTTCATCACCACTTCAATAGCAAAATCAATATCATCATCCCCTTGTTGATATTGTTGCACTCTTTCTAAATTGATCCATTGAATGTCTTCTTCAGTTAGTAGTGTATTTGCTTCATTATCTTTCATGATCCTCTCATCTAAGATATCAAAATTATCAAGACTTTTGGATCAAATTGTTCTCATACGTACTTGAGTTTAACTTTCTTAATTGCCTGAAAGAATAATAAGCAAATAAAAAGTAAAACTAAAAAGTTCAAGAATAAAAACTTAATAAATTGAAATATTGAATTAAATACTTAATTAATACGTAATTCTTAATTACCTCTATTGAAGTCGCATGTTGCAATGAATAAAAAATAGGTCATTGAGCCGCTTATGTATCAACCCGTTGCACTTTTTTGTGTGGATACGTTCAAAGATACTCAAATTTCTTTCATAATCTCAGAACCCTTATTGTAAAGTCTCAAGTTTAGGCAATCACTTCCAAACCTACTCTACAATAAGACACGTATAAAGATTTATTCCACTATACTATAAGATTTAATAAACTTAAATAGTAAGATAAATGATTTATATGTTTGCTTGGGTGCATATTAGTACGGTTGTAAATGGTTATAAGCAAGCTCATTAAGTGGAGAGGATTATCGTAGATCTCCATCTCTCAATGTATAGTATCGACTTTACTCTCATTAGGGACTAATATGTCTATGCAATCAATGATACCTCTATTAACCTCACCATCATTTTAAATGTTGCAGAATACCTAAATGCTTGATTTAGGTGAGAAGTTGCTCCATGAGTAGGCTGAAGCAGCTGTTTGTTCCATCTATTGTCAATAATCCTCCACACGGGCACATAATCACTTTTTCTTCTATTAAAATTACTCCTGATAGCTTCTTTAGCTCTATCCATGACTTCAGTTTTTCCTCGCTGACAGCCAATCTCAAAACTTTAACCAAAAGACATGAGATATTTAATAATCTAATACATGAATTTCAAAATGTACTGAAAACCGTCTCTGAAATCTCATTAAGTTTTTTGTTTCTCCTATTTTAAAGCAACTTTGCAAACTGCTGCCACTCATTTTATCTGAGGTTAATATTCTCTTCAATACTTACTTTTTCTTACTATTTAATAATGCTCTATAATAATAAAAAATTAGTTGCAAATTGAGTAACAATCATATGAAGGAGCTTTTTACCATCAGTATATCTACTTATCATACGTAATACAAATACATAGTTATAAATAAATTTAGTAATATCTTGATAACACTCAAACTACGCCCATGTACCCTTGCATTGCCGGTCCCAAGCCTGAATAAAGGAGGAGGGTTGTGTTAGGCTTCCGACAGCCAGCGTAAAACTTCGTCGGATTTTATAACATGGATTACAAAAATTATGAGCATTGCTTTGGAGCGTCCCCGCCTAGCGACGTGCTGTAGAGCCTGAATGTAGTAATAAGTAAGCAAGGGCCACTACATTTTCGCCCGAATATAGTGAATCAATTGCAAAGAGGGTTCCCACATCATGGACGGGTGTGGGTAAAGAAGTTAGTCCCGCTACATTGCCATCCGAATATAGTGAAAAATTTTCAGAGAGGGTCTCCGCATTTTGAATATGGACAGATGCGGGGAGTAAGAAAGCTAGTCCTAGATAATAAGATTCGTATTGGTTCTTGGAATATCGGAACATTATCCAGTAAGCTAATGGAGGTGGTAGATACTATAATTCGGAGAAAGATTCATATTCTATGTTTACAAGAGACAAAATGGGTTGGAGAAAAAGTAAAGGAGATAGAGGATATAGGTTTTAAATTATGGTACTCAGGTAAAGAAAAGGCTCGAAACGGAGTTGGTATTATCATAAATAAAGATTTAAAGGATAGTGTAGTAGGCATACAACGATATGATGACTAAATCATGACGTTGAAATTAGTGTTAGGAGCAGAGGTTTTGAATATAGTTTGTGCTTACGTATCCCAAGTAGGTACCCCAAGTAGGACTAGAAGATAGTATAAAGACAATTTTTTGGGAAGAGTTAGATAAGGTGTTTCAAAAGATTCCACAAAGGAAGATGATTTGTTTAGGAGGAGATTTAAATGGACATGTCGGTAAAGAGGCATTAGGATATCAAGGGATTCATGGAAACTTTGGTTTTGGGGATATAAACGAGGAAGGTAGGGAGATTTTAAATTTTACTATGGCATTTGATCTCTTTATAGTCAATACAATCTTCAAAAAACGAGATGAACATTTAATTACTTATAAGAGTGGCTTATCACAAACATAAATTGATTACTTTATTTGTAGAAAAAAGATAGAGCGTGTTGTAAAGATTATAAGGTAATTCCAGGAAAAAGCTTAACCACCCAACATCGACTTTTAGTTATGGATTTACAAATAAAAAAATGGACAAAGAAGAAAAGAGTGCATCGAGCTATTCGGACTAAATGGTGGAACCTCAAAAGCGAGAAAGAAGATATATTTAAACAGAAAGTCCTTCAAGGAGATGTTTGGAATTATGTTGGAACATCCTTGGATATGTGGATCAATATGGCTATACATATTAGGAAAGTGGCGAAAGATGTGTTAGGTGTATCTAAGGGAGGTGTAACGGCAGAAAAAAGAAGCTTGGTGGTGGAGTGAAGTAGTGCAAAATAAAATCAAGGCAAATATGGCATGTTATAAATTACATTATGCCAAGAAAACTAGTGAAACTTTAGGAGCTTATAAGAAAGCAAAGAACGAAGCGAAAAAGGCCGTTAGTGAAGCAAAAGCTAAGATTTGGGAGGACTTATATAAAAAACTCAACTCAAAAGAGGGTGAAAGAGATATTTTTAGGATAGCTAGGGCTAGAGATAAGAAAACTAAAGATCTTAATTATGTTAGATGCATAAAAGACGAGGAGGAAAAAATTCTAGTGGCAAATGATGATATAAGAAATAGATGGAAAAACTATTTTTATAATCTTTTTAATGAAAATAAAGATGTTAGTATTAGTTTAGGAGATTTTTAGCAAGTCAGAAAAGTATATAAACCACAATTTCTACCGACGTATTCAAAAGAATGAAGTCAAAGAGGCTCTTAAACATATGAAGGGTGGTAAATCGGTAGGACCAGATAATATTCCTATAGAAGTTTGGAAAATACTAGGAGAAATAGGAATCACTTGGCTCACAAGACTATTTAATGAAATATGGAAAAACCAAAAGATGCCCAAGGAATGGAGAGCAAGTACACTTATACCCATATATAAGAACAAGGGAGACATTCAAAATTGTGCGAATTATCGAGGTATCAAGTTAATGAGTCATATTATGAAATTATGAGAAAAAATTATCGAACGTAGGTTAAGACAAGCATCAAGTACAACAGAGAACCAATTTGGATTCATGCCAGACAAATCTACTATTGAAGTGATTCACCTTTTGAGACGTCTTATGGAACATTTTAGAGTAAAAAAGAAAGACCTTCACATGATATTTATTGATCTAGAAAAAGCTTATGATAAGATACCGAGGGAGGTTCTTTAGAGAACTTTGGAAAAAAGAGGTATCCCATTGACATATATTAACCTTATAAGAGACATGTATGATGGTGCAAAAACATGTGTGAGGACTTATGAAGGAATGACAAACTTCTTTGAAGGGTTACATCAAGGATCAACTTTAAGTCCATACTTATTTATAATGGTGGATGAGTTAACAAAACATATTCAAGATGAAGTACCTTGGTGTATGTTATTTGCAGATGACATTGTATTAGTGGAGGAGTCTAAGGAAAAAGTTAATAGAAAATTGGAACTATGGAGAGAAACATTAGAAAGCAAAGGCCTCCGACTTAGTTGAACAAAGACAGAATATATGGAATGTAAGTTTGATCATTTGGTTACTTCAGAGGACAAGGAAATTAAAATTGGCACACATTGCATTCCCCAAAAGGAAAGTTTTAAATACCTAGGGTCAATTTTTGAGAGTGATGGAAGAATTGATGTAGATGTTAAACATAGAATTAATGCTGGTTGGTTAAAATGGAGAGGAGCATAAGGTATTCTTTGTGATAAAAAGATACCATTAAAGTTAAAAGGTAAATATTATAGAGCAGCAATTAGGCCTGCCATGTTTTATGGTTGAGTGTTGGGCAGTTAATCATCAACATGTACAAAAGATGTCTGTGAGAGAAATGAAGATGTTGAGATGGATGAGTGGTCATACAAGAAAAGACCGTATACATAATGAGGTTATTAGAAACAAATTAGGAGTGGCACCAATAGAGGTTAAAATGAGAGAACATCATTTAAGATGGTTTGGACATATAGAAAGAAGATCAAAAGAAGAACCTGTAAGATGGTTAGAAAAACTAAATTTGGAAAGTATTAAAAGAGGTAGAGGACGACCATAAAAGTGCTGGAAAGAAACAATAAAGAATGATCTAGCTTATTGGGAGTTAACTGCTAATATGGCACACGATAGGGATCTGTGGAAACAAAGAATCCATGTAGCTGACCCCATCTAGTATGGGAAAAGGCTTAGTTGTTGTTGTTTGTTTGTTGGTTAAAATGGAGAGGAGCATCATGTATTCTTTGTGATAAGAAGATACCATTAAAGTTAAAAGGTAAATATTATAGAGCAGCAATTAGGCCTACTACGTTTTATGGTTTTGAGTGTTGGGCAGTTAATCATCAACATGTACAAAAGATGTCTCAGACAGAAATGAAGATGTTGAGATGGATGAGTGGTTATACATAATGAGGTTATTAGAAACAAATTAGGAGTGACACTAATAGAGGATAAAATGAGAGAATATCGTTTAAGATGGTTTGGACATATAGAAAGAAGATCAAAAGAAGAACTTGTAAGAAGGTATGAAAAAGTAAATTTGAAAAGTATTAAAAGAGATAGAGGACGACCACAAAAGTGTTGGGAAGAAACAATAAAGAATGATCTAGCTTATCGTGAGTTAACTGCTGACATGGCTCACGATAGGGATACGTGGAAACAAAGAATCCATTAGCCGACCCCGTCTAGTATGGGAAAAGGCTTAGTTGTTGTTGTTATATCTTGATAACACTAAGTTACTGCATTTACCTTATCCATCTCTCTAATATCTTAAAGGATGAGATCTAAACAATAGGCTAAATTATTAGTTAATTCCATTTTAACTACTTTATAATTAGTTGCATTACCTGTAATAATTATACTATATTTTCACGCCCATATCAATTCTTGCCTTAGAACCTCTATAGTATGACGTACTTCTGACATGTCAAGTGATCTAAAAAATAAAAGTCCTTTAAAACAGTAGATAAAAAAGTTTAATAAAGTCCTTTCACATCTATTTATCTATTGTTTGCTATGATAGTGCATAATGTCTCTTTTCATCACTCCCTTAAAGTCGAAAAATACTCTTGGACTTCAAGGACAGTCTTATCAAATAATTTTCCTCTAACTTATTATAAGAAGACATCTTTTGAATGCTATTAATCGCATCGGTCATTGCTTGAAAATGAAAGGAATTTGTTGCATTAAATGGATGCATGCATCTTTAAACCGTCTTCTTCGTAAAAGGTTTGCCTACTCATGCAATTGCTTTAAAGTTATAGTAGCGCAAATTCCAGGTTGAGTACTAGGTGTAGTACTAAGGAAAAAATGATTGCATGCCAAAATAAGATCTTCCTCTACCCCTTCCTCTTCTACCACTTCAACCTCTTCAACAACCCTCTTTCCCTTGGTTGGTTGAGAACTACTACTATCAACTTTTGTTCTAGCTTTACAAGAGATACTATCACCACCACCAAGTCCAACATTCTCTTCTTCTATCTTCTTTTTTCTTATCTCTTTTCAACTCTACTCTTAATCGTTTGGAGACATTGCCATTTAATGGCTTCTGACACTCATAACTTTGCCCATGTAAGGAGCAACCTCTTATCTATAGTCGTGTCCGAAAAAGGATTTATAGTCTATCTAGCTTCTCTATTCTCTTGGTTTTCTCTTATTTCTAAATTGGTGTAATCTTGTTATTTAGGATTTATGATTTCTTTATTTTCACTATCTCCATTATCACTATCATCTTCTAGATTTATAATATCATTAAGAAAGGTATACTTTTTCATATCTTCATAGTTAGAGTCATAATAATAGTCTTTTTCTACAAATTTGACATCTCTTAGACATATATAGTTTGTCTTCTTTTGGATTAAAACACATATAATCCTTTTTGTCAATTTCATAACCTAGAAAGACACTCTATAGCTTTAGGTAACAACTTATCGTTCTTATCCATATAGACAAAACATCTATTGCCAAAAACTCTTAGTCTTTCATAATTCGGGTTAAGTACAAACAGTTGAGAGGAAGGCATCCTATTTATTAGGTATATAGCGGTTAGGGTAACTTTCGCCCATAAGTACTTAGTTACTTTACTAGCAATCAAAAGGGTTCTAATAGTTTATATAATATGTCTATGTTTTTGTTCGGCCACAAAATTTTGTTGTGGGGTTTTCGTGAAAGATTTTTAATGTAAAAATTCCATGTGTTTCCAAATAATTTTGAAATTCTTTAAACATATACTAACCACCGGAATCCGATAACAAAATCTTAAGAGTAATGTCGAATTGATTTTTAATCATGTTGTAAAATATCAAAAAGTTTCTAAAGACTTCGGATTTATGTTTCAAAAGATATATTAAAGTATATCTACTAAAGTTATCTATGAAAGTCATATAATATTCTACTACTTTATCCCAAATAATTTTGAAATTCTTTTGACATATACTCACCATTGGAATCCGATCACAAAATCTTAAGAGAAGTGTTGAATTGATTTCTATTAAATATTAAAAAGTTTCTAAAGACTTCATATTTATGTTTCAAAAGATACATCGAAGTATATCTACTAAAGCCATCTATGAGAGTCACATAGTATCCTATTACTCCTTTAGATATGATAGGAGCCGCCCCCTAAACATCGGAATGCACTAACTCAAAAGGCCTAATTTCTATAAAATTTCTTTAACTGAAGGGTATATGATACAACCTTCCAAGAATACACTCTTTGCAAACAAAATCTTTAACTTTATTATTATTCAATAAAGGATGGTTACACAATTTGTTCATAAAGTGACCCAATCTTTTATGCCAAAGAGTTATCATCAACCACACCACAATTTTCAAAATTTGGCACAACCAAAATTTTTATTTAGATTGTGTACACTTTTTTTTATGTCTATTTACATTTTATCACGTAATGCTATCCTATGTGTGACATCACTTTTAACATGGGATTTCTTAGTATTCTCATGCTTCTTTGGCATGAGTAAAGTCAGTCAAGGTGTCTCTAATGTGATCATTCACCTTATTCATAAGAACCCATAAGATCATCTTATGGCCTCCTTAAAATTCTTCTTTTGTTTCAAAGTGGTATTTATAGAGGGTTCCACCTTCTATCTACTCACGTAGCCCTACAATTTTTTGAAATATAAATAGTTTTTCATTGATTTGGTCCATATTTTGTAATTGAAAGTTGTTAATCGAAAATTGACTATTTTCTTCCATCTTCAAGGAATACAAGGGTCAAAGGAGTGAACTTACTTCGATAAATGTTTGGAAAAGCATTGTAAATCTCAAAGTCCCTTGAATTGAGACTTCTAGGTTTTAGCACACTTCCAAAACAACGACTTATAATCATAAAGAGTAGATAGTAATAAAGATGATACTTCAATGTATTGAATGGAGCAACGGATATCTAATACACATATACAATAATCGTGAGTCACCATGGGTTTATGAAAAGCC
Source organism: Brasenia schreberi (assembly GCA_036023115.1). Taxonomy (NCBI): domain Eukaryota; kingdom Viridiplantae; phylum Streptophyta; class Magnoliopsida; order Nymphaeales; family Cabombaceae; genus Brasenia; species Brasenia schreberi. The sequence continues at coordinate 8,667,290 of JAYKKT010000087.1, forward strand.
TTAGAAAATGCTAGAATAATAGTAAATGCACTAACAATAGCAAATACACTCAAAAGAATGTATATAAATTAGCCAATAATGCTTAATCTTTATTGAATACATTGAGGTATTTATAGAGAAGAGAGGCTAACATGAAAACATGTAAAAAGAGCTCTTGGAAGGGCCCAACGGCTAGTAATCTAGCGGTAGCCGATGGTAGCCCTAGTGCCTGGTGGCCCTGATGGTTCTAGTGCTTGATGGGCCTGATTACAAAAGTGTCACAAATACAAAAATATGATAAAATATAAATATTTTAACACGTATCACCTCTTCCTGTCATTTTAATTTACTACTTAAATCTTAATAAACCTAAAAATAAAAGCACTTTATAAATTATCATAAACTTCATAAATATGTGATCTTTCCTTCATAAACCACCAAAACACTCAAAGAGTGTCCCACTTCATAGATTGCTACAAATACAATGAAAAGATATCCACTCACTTCATATATTGTCATTCAAAAAAGAAAAAAGAAATAACACAAGTAAATAAAAAATAAGCATATAAAAAAACCCTATACCACAAGGCAACCATCGGATTGTCGTTGTTGTCACCGCCAGAGTGATAGTGTCATTGGAACTCGGACCGTTGGAGATGGTTCTCCCTAACCGAAAGTCGCTGACAGAGTGTTCGAACTGATGGAGCACTCAAATAGAAGCCAAAAAGTTGCATAGATGCAGGGTTTTGTTCGGGAGGGATTTTATAAGCCGTGTTATGCGATACGCTACACTTAATCGTAGTACTCACGATACAATACGATATGCCCCGTATCATATGATATGGATAACACTTGTACCTATTATGCCTCAATTTGTTTTCAGCATCCATTGTTTCACTGAAGATATATTGCTTTATGTTGTCTTGTTCACTATGTATTGCAGGCCGGCAATCCTTTCTGAACACTATGAAATGGATTGAGGAAGTGCGCACTGAACGTGGCAGCGATGTTATCATTGTTCTTGTCGGCAACAAGACTGACCTTGTGGACAAGAGGTAAGTAGCAATGTACTGTATTAAGTCAGCCTTCATCAAATGGTTTCTGTTTTTGTAATCACTTTTGGCTATTTCTGTATATATGAGCCAATTCTTTCATCCTTAGCTTGATTTTGCGCAGTTGCTCCTGGTGCTTCCTGATGTCACTACAACAACAACAATCGAGCCTTTTCCCATACTAGATCAGGCGGGCTACTTCCTGATGTCGCTAGTGAATCAAAATACTATAGGGGCTTTAAAATAAATAAAAAACCAGTTTTGAACTATAGCCACATATCTCATGCTTAGGTAGGAAAATATTAACGTCTTGTTTGTATCTTGCTGTCCTATAAATTGGCTTCCTGCAGTCCAGCTGAGTGTTTGGCCTGTTTGGCTACAATTAGCACCTTGATTTCTCCACCTTCTTCTAATGTTCTGTTGTGGTTCTTGTGGATGACACCGTGTCACCCACCTTGTGTGCTTTATCCTTTATTCGTTCAGTAAAATTGTTGCATAAAAGACATAACTTGTATGTTCATTTACTTAACCAGTACCAGAGGAGACGTTTTTAATCAGGTTTATATGCAGACCGATTTTGTATTCGAAGACCATGCAATCAGCAGAGATAGAACAATTTAGATTTGAGATGTAAAAGAAGTTATTATAGACAAACAAAATGTTTTTTTTTCAATATGAATCTTTCATCTCTTTTCATCGAATGTGGAGATCTATTTTCATGTACCCTCTCTCTCCACACACACACACACACACATATATAGGTGGTGCTCAAATGGAAATCCCCTTTATGGTAAGAACTAAGCTTAAAATAAGAACTTTTCAATTGGACCATCAGATTTATTCTGAATGGAAATGGGAATATAAAACTTTCCTTCTTTTCCCTCCCTTCCTCTTTTTCTGTCTCTAAAAGCATTAAAGCATTCGTTAGCCTCCACTCAATCCTTTTGGTTTCTGCCATTGTAAAAAAATTGGATCAAACTGACCATAGAAAACTATGAAAATAATAAATAAACAAATCAACAAATAAAGGAAAAAATGGTGTGAACTCTCTCGTCTGCTTGCTTCGTAATTTCTTCATAATATTTTGGTTTGAAAAATTACATAACTCTTTTCTGGTGTTTCATTGTTGTCTCCTTAGAAGGGAGACACATGAATCTTGCAAAAATATTCATATGTTCTGTTCCTTTTCTCATTGAGAAAGGATCTCTCTACAGTGAGCTTTGAAACGAGCTCTCTTTCTAGTGTTCTTCTGTACTGTTTTCGGTCTCTTTTGAGGATCTCTTGGAGGAACTTCTCAGGGATTTTGTGGGGTTTGTGAAAATTGATTGGTTTGCTGATCTCAATTTAGTATGTCCGTTGCTGTATAAGTTCCTGCCGGAGGTTTGGCTGGAAAATCGTACTGTTATTTGGTATCAGTTGGTGATCACATGCGGAAGCAAGAAATCTGGCTTTTCTTTGAATTTCTGATCGTTGAAGAATCAGCAACATAATCTGCTTCTGTTCTTGAAAGAGTAGATATCTTGACCCATCATGTAAAATTGGAATATCTGAGTATTTATTTAGCTTATTTTGGTGCTAATTCTGGCATAGAATCATAAATTGGTCCCCTTTTTTTATTGCTCACTGTCGTGATTGGGGGATTTTCTCTTTTTCTGATTGATCTTCAGCATGAAAAAGAAAGAACTTTTCTACTCCAATCCGATCTTAGAAAATGAAATTTTCCTATGGATTCTTTCCATTAAGAATGAAATCCTTAGTTCCGTATGCTGATCTTTTAGAGATTCAGAATCTGATCTTAAGTCACCATCTTGCATTAGGAGATCGGGAGCATGATGAGATATAGAGAAGGTGAGGATATTAGGGTTTGAGGGCAGGCAGAAGGGCTGCTTTTTAGATACAGGAGGGAGGGACGAAGGAAAAAGAAAGAAATTTTATATACAGTTCCATTTAACGTGAGCTGTTCATATTAAATCTGATGGCCCAACTTAGAAGTTCCTATATCAAGCTTCCTTATAAAGGGGGTTCTTATTTGAGCAACCCCCTTTATATGTATGCATATATGTATTGGTACGTATGAATTGCTTCTATCTAGGAAGGCATGCCAGAGACGTGCTTTGTCACAATGAAGTTAAATGCCTTCCTGTATCTCCACCAAGCAGTTAGGAGTCTGGGTTTGAGTAAAAAGGGAACAAATACAAATGTACCAGCTGAATAGCTGTTTTGTTCCATTCAGCCACAGATTAGATGTAAATGGATTTCTGTGGAGTCAGATCCAGGGTTACAGTCATAAATCAGAATAAGAGAATGTGAAGATCTAAATATCTAACCAACCTACTTAATTAAGCAATCTTGAAATTTTAACCAACCCTATGTGAACTAAATCATCTGCTATCTGATTTAAACCTGATATTAAAATATGGAAGGTGCATTGTTCGTAAAATTTCATGTTACATTCCCCACTTTGGAAGATGAAACAGTAGTCTATGCTTGAGATGGCTGAATATTTTCCTGATCTTTCTACATGGATGTGACTGAAGCACAGATTTAAATGTAATTCATTTGAATGCTTACGCCTTTTAGCTACTCAAAACAGGCAAGTTTCTATAGAGGAGGGAGAGGCGAAAGCTCGCGAACTTGGAGTCATGTTCATTGAAACAAGTGCAAAAGCAGGATTTAATATCAAGGTCTGACTCCTTGCTCTAGTTATCCAAATGCAAAGCGAGGCAATGATTTGTGCAGTTGATCATAGTTTGACATTCCAATGGGCATGTGTTTGTTGATTGTCAAGTGTGTATTGCAAATTGATCGTTTGTTTAGTTGAGCACTTTGTTGATCAAGTTCCTACTTGAAGGAAGAGACTAAGCAAAGGTGAAAACCTTGTGCAGGCCCTGTTCCGGAAGATTGCAGCTGCGCTTCCAGGCATGGAGACACTTTCATCGACGAAACAAGAAGATATGGTTGACGTAAACCTGAAGGCTACTTCTTCAAATCCATCACAGGCACAGCAGCAAGGAGGGGGCTGTTCTTGTTAGACACAGCATTCACATTTCTGTACCTCTCAACCTGGCACTGCTCTTTGTGATTCGCTCGTGGTCACAGGTTTCGTGGTGGATGAGAAACTCAAGAATGCTAGCTTCAAAGGCACTTGATATAGGTATGTATTAGATGAGGCTGCTTATAAAGTCGAGATCTTCCATTAGTTTTTGTAGTTAAAACCATGACCCCAAGAATTCATTACCTTAAACCTTGCTGCTTCCAAATTTTACTTGTAAATTCACTCATTTATTTATTTATACTGCTAGTGTTGTTGGTCCTGAAATTGGTTCACTTGTGTCTCATATGTATCCCTCTGTGGCATTCCAAGGTTCCAGCCGAGCGGCAAACATAGCCGGGTCAATCAAAACCTACAGTTCATTGGCTCTAGTCAATATCTGGTTGAGGTGTTATTTTCCCCCCCTTGTTCCGTAAAATATTCGTCCCCAGACTGATACCTTCTACTTGCTTGAACGTGTTGATTGACTCCTCCTAAGGCATCCCTGCACCATGTTGACTTGACTCGGTCGATGCGGGTCTGGTATGTGTTTATTTTTAGTCAGACTTTGCGTAGTGTATCGAACTTGAACGAGTCCCCTTGTGCATAACTTCTGCCTTCTAGGCATGTATCGTATTTCTTCGTACTTGTTAACATGTAGGATCAGGATCATTACCACCATAACGAGTTCTTCACAAGAAATGAACACCACAGATTATTAAAGAGCTTAATTAGTCAGTTACTTGAGTGATCGAGGTGATAATTTTGCTAAATGACTCTTATTAGTGGGTGAGGGATGGGGCCAGGACTGGCCGTGGCAGTGTTTCACCTAATCATCTTTCATTGTCATCAATCTTATACAAGTTGGCTGGGGTGTCTTCATTAACTATGATAATTATAGAGAAATCACTAAAGTCAATTTCTTGCTCTGAGATAGTCCACTGGATCCAAGGTTCAAATAGAAGACTGTTAAATCAATTGCGTTCTAATTGTGGGCATTTAGACTGTGATACAAAGGTCTATAGTGGTAGACACATCCGGTTCTGGTTCAGGTTTTGCCTGGAACCGAAAGGGAACAAGGCCAGTTCAGTTACTACTCGGGACCATGGTCTTAGTTTTGAACTTGCCGGTTCCAGTCTAGGTTCGAAGCCGTAATTGACTAAAACAGTAAAACTTTAAAAAAAAATGGAAAATAATAAAGAGGACCCAACTGGCAGTTTGAATTGGCACTGGTTCTTGTTTCTTGTTCAGTTTGACTAATTCTGGTTTTTGCTGGTTTCCAGTTCTCATGCCTATATAGCCTATACAGGTTGCAGTCAAGTCTCTAAATTTATATACCAACCAAAGCTAACAGATGCCTTATCTCGTTCTAAAAACGGCCCTACAGCTAGCCCAGAATCAGTGCGGAGACCGATGACCCAATTTGGTGGCGCAAGACAAGGTGGGAAGTAAAATCATCAAATAAATTCAAACCCTTCCGAAAGGATACTTGCATAATAATATAACAGATACACCGTTAAACAATAATTATTTCCGTTTCGTTTCCCATCCCAGTCTTTCGCGGAAAAATTTTACGGACAAGGAAAGGGAAGTCAACATGATGCCATAGTTTGTTAAGCCCTTGACAAAAAATATTTTTTGTTACGGACATAACGTAACATCCTAATATAACCCAACCACATAATTTCAAAATCACATTTCTCATTGAGTAATGCAGAGAGAGAGAGAGAGAGGAGCTTCCTTGAGTCAACCAGCCAAGTGATCATTGTCACAGAGTCGCCTTTTCTGAACCACGCCGGCGACCGGTCCGTACTCTTTTCATCCCTATGTTGCTTGTGTTATGGCCGCCTTCCACTTTACCGCCGAGTTCAGTTACCAAGTCAAATCAAAAGTGCATCTCGCGAGATCAGCGCCGTCCGTTTCATGATGAACGGCTGGCCTTGTTTAGTTCACATCATTAGAGTTTCTCTTAAAAGTGGAACGCTGTCTGAGAATCTACGGTGGATTTGATCACTGACGGTGCCGTTTGACCAATTCTCCATCTCACACGTGTCTATCTATCGCAGCTAAAAGAAGCACCACATGCGTCGACCGAACCGGGCGACTTGGGCCAATTTTGAAAGGTTCGAAAAACTCGGTCACCATAACTAACGAATTGGTCCCTGTGCTGTACCGTTTCCCCGAAGTTTGCCCTCGATAACTCGCTTGGGAGGGAACTTAACACCACATTTTAACTCTTCATGTGATGGAAGTAAGAAGTCGTTTCAACCCCAGAAAGCAGCCAAAGAAGGTAGTTTCAGCGGAGATCTACTTGATTATCTTGGCTGCCCTGGTAATCTGCTCCATTTTCATACCCCAAAAATAGTAGAAGGGGACTGTCGATGAAAAAAGATACAAGTATTTGCATAGCAGAAGCAAGGGTTAGGTTCCGGATCCGGTTTGGTCCAGCCCGAGCCGAGTGATCTTTTGGTCCGGATCATCAACGGTGTCGAATTCTGTTTATAACACCGACGAAAATTCCCTTGATTCAACGTACACAGAGATCCGCGAAAGACAAAATTGCCCTCAAAACCGGGGGCGTTCACTCGAACTTCCTAAAAGACGAACGTGCCCCAATAAATAAATGCGGCGCGTGTGGGTGCCGCCCCAAGCCTTTGACTTCCACTAGAAGACGAGGTGGGCCAAACGGCGACCTGTGCGGCCCACAAGGATGACCGGATTACCCTCCATCACAGCGGGCGTCGTTCTCCTCATTCTCTAAAGTCAAGGGATAACATCGTCCATCTCTCATCACCGCGGGGCTATTGACCAATTACAAATTTCCCATAGATCCACCGAAAAATCTCCCAGAAACCTATAAACGGAATGACAATTGTCCTCAAAACGGGTCCACCGGATCGGGCATCACGGATCACGCTTGAGACTATCATAACCGAGTAGACAAAGGATCGACTCAACTCTACGAAGATGCAGGGTGTGAGTTCGATTACCGCGGCGGCATGCATATCTGGCTCCGACCTCCCCGTTGTAACAGAAACGAAAAGAAAGAAAAGGTCTAGTCAGCATCCAACGATGAACCCGATTCCAACCACTTAACGGGTTAAGCTCGGGGTTTGAAATCCAGATCCAACAATCTCGTTTCAAACAGATAAACCACCGGAATTTCGGATAGATCCACGCATTTACGTCATTTTGGTGAAGATAAAGGGTAAAACCGTCTTGTGGAAATTGCCAAATATCGTATTTCTTGAGTCAATTTTCTATACAAAAGTTTCGAAGGAAAATCCACCAAAGGTTCCAAGGAAAAAAGAATCAGAGTAAGAACGAGAAGCAGAAAAAAGAGGAGAATTTTAGGGGAATTTTCCGAAGTCGGAAAACTTTCTGGATCGATTGCGGAAGGAGGAAGGATCACCGAAGAGATGTTTACCCAAATGCGAAGCCCTTATCTCGCCGGAAAGCGGAGAACGATCCCGGCATATTTGCTCCTGGCGGCACCGAGTAAGGCTCGGCCGCATCAACGGGCTTAGGCAGAAGGCGAACCCCGATGGATTGTGTTGAACCGTCCATCGTCTTGCTGCCGGAATCGTCACTGCAATTGTCGTTGGTGTCTTCATCGCCGCCTCCGGTATCCGCCTGATCCCCGGAGTGTCGGAAAAGTAACCACACTCATCCGCTGATTCGTCATCAGCGGCTGGAGACATCCCCCGATCCCTCGGGCGGCAGGTCGTCCGGCTAACTCCGGCTGGGAAGAGGCGGGAGTTCTTGTGCCGGACGGGCAGGAGCGAGGAAATCCACGAGGTCGACGACGTAATCCTAGCATGCCCGTCTATGGGCTTCTCCCGCCGCCCGAATAGCGCGGAGAAGATGGAGAACCGCTTCTCCTTCGTCCGGACGCTGTCAGAGTTAGGATTAGGGTCTGGGTTCTGGTAACGATTCTTTTTCTTCGATTTTTTTTTCTCGTTCGGATTGAGCTGCGGGGTGCTGAAGAAGAGGCTGTCCCGATCCCGCACGGCGACGTAAGGGGAGACGGATCTCGGGAAGGGAAGAGGGAACTCCGGGCAGGAGGCGGTGGTGGTTTCGGTGGCGGAGGAGCGGCGCTCAGGCGAAGACGACGACGGTGAGGGCGATGAAGATGGAGCACGGCGGTGCCTTTTCCTCTCCGCCACCAATGCCTCAAGTCTCTCCTTCAGGCACGACGCGCACACGCCCCGACGCTCGGCCTCGCACGGGTGAAGCCTGCACCTCATCCCTCTTTCTCTCTCTCTCCTTGAGGACGAGAAATGAAGAGGAGAAACAACGGGCAAGGGAAGGAAAAAAGTGTAGGGGTGGTGCGTGGGGAGAATTGAATGCCCTTGGAATTTTATATTATTACGGGCAACACCATTCAATTTTGAGGGGATGTGCTTCGTAAGGGATTTCGGGGTGCCCGAGTCTGACAGTCTGAGTGCACTTCTTCGAACCAAACTGCCCTTCACTATTTATGGTTCGGCCTTTTCCTGGCCTAGATTCCATGTGACGTGTCTTGTACTTCCAATGAGTATACGATATAGTTTCTGCATGTCTGGTAAAATGAAACACCAAGAAGCGACTGCACAACAGGGTCACAACCCAAAAAAGTTCATTCCGTGTCGACCAAATGTACCTAAAAGCTCCTTTTCATGTCAACTGAATGCATCACCAAATAAATGAGGTATCAGATATTAACATGAAAGTGAAATATTAAGAACTCTTAAATTCATTTTGAATTTATCATCGAACATAGTGGGGGGAGTCAAAATCCATGTAGCTGACCCGACTTAGCGTGGGAGAAAGCTTGGTTTTAATTGAGTATGCTTTTGGTAGTACACAGTTTAATTGAATAAAATTTCTAGTTCTGGCCGACTCATGCCGTTTAAGTTATTGGTTTGGTAGATACATTGATATTTTATCATGAAACTCTTGTGTAATAAACAGGAGCCCACCTATTGAAAGTTATTGGTTTCAATATCTAACCTGACCCAGCTTGGATTATTTGGATTCAAATGAAAGTTTCAAGCATTTGATCCAGATCGAGTTTTCGATCGTCTTGGATGTACAAAACCACTAAATCAGACTAAATTGTGGAAGCCAGTACACTGGACATCCCTACTTTTAAATACTCGCCTTCTCTACTTCTTAATGCTCATTATGAAACCTATATTTCAGAAATAATCGATCTTCAGGATGAGTTCCTGACTGCAGCCTGAGATGAAATTGATTAAGCAGAGTTGCCTCTGAGCTTAGCCAGAAGGGCAGACTCTGATTCATAAAAGGCCCTTACAACAAGAAGGTAGATTGGTTATTGGGACCCATTACGTGTCCAGACCCAGTCGTACCAAACACATTCTGCGGGTCCAGATCCCACCTGACAAAAACGGATCCAGATTCGATAAACAAACTCAGGTTGGAACATCAAATGGTATTAGAAAAAATTAAAGAAAGAGAGAAACTAAAAGGATAAAAGGAAAATAAAAAACAAGACTCGTTGGCGTTGATAAACTCAAGCACGGGCAACATCTCCACACTTTGTACACTAAAGTCAGAACAACAAAGAATTCCTTTGGTGCGGTTTCCCCTTTGTACTTTTGTGTGAAAAGTGAACCTTCCAGCTCCACCAAACCTGTGACATGGGGGCACGCCCATGTTTCCCCTCCAACAGGAAACGGCCCTATTACATTAACAAAATTCTCTCCCTCTCTCCCTCTCTCTCTCTCTCTCTCTCTCTCTCTCTATATATATATATATATATATATATATATATATAGACAAAGGATAAGACGATTCATGAACTTTTCTTTTTCTTCATAGCAAAAGGAATCATTTCAGAACAACTATAATTTGGAGGGAGGATATTATGATAGTCAATTGAATGCAGCCAATATTCAACGTAACAACCTCTCTCACACACACACTCTCTCTATATATGTATATTTGTGTTGTAAGTTTACATATATATATAACTGTACATATACCACAAACATGCACACACACGCACACACACACACACACACACACACACACACACACATATATATATATATATATATATATATATATATATATATATATATATATATATATATTGACTAAGGGTATTCTCAAACAAGGTTGAAAGAGGAAAATAACAATATTTACAGCGATTACGCAGCTGGATACTATTCCGGTGACTTGCATCCCACAAGCTTCCAGGTATTATTTTTTCTAAATACACATGCTACGTCATAGTCTGACATGCGATATGTCTTTTCTGTGTTTGAAACGAAACGATTCCACAGGGATAAAGAGTATGTTCAACATGAATGAAAGAAGATAACAACAATAGTTACAACGATCATGTTGTTGGAAATCTAATGAGTTCCGAATCACAAGCTTCCAACAGATCACATTTTTCTAATAAACAAGCTGCCTTATGATCTGTCCTTTGTATGTTTGAGACGACATAATCTCATAACGATGATAAATCAATCCATGTGTATCGTTAGGTGAAGACATCCTTGTTTAGCTTGTCCGGTCTCCTCTCTGTCTCCATGCTCACGCGCACATCGACATGTCCGGTTTCGGGTAAACCGAGACCACAGAATCAGAAACCGTAACCAAACCAGAACCTCTTCCGTTTCAGTTACGCTGTTAGAAACGCGGGTTGCATCTGTTCTAGGTCCCACCAAGAATCCCCAATTTCTCTGTTTGATGTTTTGTTTTCTATAAAAAATTATGAAGAAAATTCATTTTTTGATAGCTAAAAACCACCTGTTCTGATTGCACATTAAGTTCAATTGTTGAAAATCATAAACTGCAAATGAATCGGGGGGTCCGTGGGTCGGTTAACGGGTGTTTGATTGAGAGACCGAGACTATAAAACTTGAACTCCAGTTCCACCGGCTCACCCGGTAAAAAGTGGGATAATATACCCCATTTTTCATTACGGGCTAAGGCCCGTGTTTGATTATGATGAGAAGTGAAACTCTAATCTCGGTTCCGTAGTCATAGGCATCCCCTTATGAGCTCAACGGCCTGGTAGGCTATGAACAGGTCCTGCCTACACAATATATATAAGAGAGAGAGAGAGAGAGTTTCAAACCTCTTGATCTGGTTCTTGCAATCCGCTAAAGGAAATGATCTGTTTCAAAGTCGCGATTACTGCTGCTTTGTGGTGGGGAAAGAATCTTAACAAGAAAGAGTGAACGAGATTAAACTTATCGTTGAACATATTGCACGATGAATGCAAGACAGGAAAGTCGGCAGTTTTGGTAGCACGAGTGTAATTTAAAAAAATTAAAGGTTTTAAAAAAAATGAAAAATAATGTTATCAATCACGTGCCCCTTAAAAGAAATAGTTGAACATGAATAACCAACATTGGTGGCAAGCAAGATCCAATCTATATATCTATCTATATATATATATCCAATCTCTCTCTCTCTATATATATAAGGTTGAAATTAGGTTACATAAGAGATGTTAAATTAAACAAAGTGTTTAGTCCTGTACGAGAGGAAAAGGAAATGAACTCAAGCTCCAACACCACAAGCTGATTGAGCCGAGCTCAAGTAAGCTTGAAAGTTAATCGGGTAAACTCAGTAGTTAACCAAACCGATTTTGAGAACAATGACATTCAGCACGAGATACACCTATTGTGCACAAAAGATTCATTTAGTGTAGGGTTTGGTATAATTTAGTCTCTAGACATGTGGGGTTTAGCTGAAGACCATAATGAGAAAGAACTCGTTGTTGATTAAGTTCTTCATTTGCAAGCTAAAATGGGTGACAATATGCACCGAACATTGGTGAGCTTATACAAGCTGAGCTGAGCCAATGGGATTTCCTGGTTGATACTCGGTTTATCAAGTCTATTGAACAAATTCAAATGAAAACAAACCTAAAACGAGTCAAATACGAGCCAATGGCAGTCGATGCTGATCTTGTTGCCAGTCTGAAATCCAGGGATTTGGCTCGTCTTACTCACATTTGGGTTTGAACAAAAAACTGCTATCACCATACGAAGGTGACTATACTGAGACAAGTAAATCGTTTAAGAACTGAATCCCCCACAGTTACTCTTCTGGTCAGCATTAACTACTGCTTATTCTTTAAAGAAGGAACCTAAAGTGAAGATACTGCAAGGACTTGGGCAGAAAATGTCCCAAGCAGGTTTATTGTACCATAAAAAAATGCATAAAGAGCAGTGACTCTCTCTCTCTCTCTCTCTATATATATATATATGAAAACTGAGATATACTTAATGCTTATCATACTTAATAGTTATAAGATAGTGTAAAGTGGTGGGCTCCTTTATTTTATTGCGGTGGGAGCTACTATTTTTACACTCATTGAGTATCACCGAGTGTCGTTATATATATATATGTGTGTGTGTGTGAGTGCACGTATAGTTGAGGAAAGAAGAGGAAAGGAAAAGGTTTCAATTTGATGTATTGAAGGGGAGTCATGGCCTGCTTTCTGATTGCTATTTATTGAAAGCCTACAATCACGCTCCCAAGTTCAACGTTGTCAGGAAAAGTGTTGAATTTGTGAGCACTGGCTCTGTGCACTCTATTTACTCCAAGAATACGTTTCTAACTTGTCCATTGAATACAAATCCAAGAGTCTAGACCACTTGTTTAGACTTGGGGTAGCTACTGCCACATGGGGACAATAGAATGTTAATAACCGGCTTCCATGAAATTTTTGGTGTTCAAAACAGTTTAATGTAGCACCAACTCTTATTTCGGGCGTTTTTTCGTAAACTGACATTCGTTCTCCAAGGCCTTTTTATCACCCGAGTATTACTAGTTTGCACTCTCATTGTCAATTTCGGGTTGTGTCGGCAATCTGCCTGTTTTCTCGTTGCATGCTCTTGTCGTATCGGCTTGTGTGATATTTTACCGATACACTCACTGTTAACACACCACAATATTCGTAAGGGTAGTAACGCATTTAGTCTGTAATATTTCTCAAAATCAAGCCTTTCTTACGTAGCTCTGCATAATCTGAATCTTTTCTTTTGACTTAGTTTGTTTCTGATACTTAGTTTTGGAGTTAGGCACCACGATCCTTTCTTTTGACTTACTGAAGTTTGTGTTCTTCTTTTGAATCTTTGACGGGCATGTGCTGGCATAAGTTTCTCATCATGCCGGGGAGGATCAAGAGATGAAAGATGTGCTGGATTTGGATCTTTTAAAAGATGTGAAAGTGGATGCAGCATGAGAAATGGGCTGAAGTATCTGTGCGTGTAAACTCCCCATCCATTGAAAGTTTTGTCTTCTTAAGAAGAAAAACAAAAACTTTCTGTGCTGATCAGTGTTAACCAACCACAGGTAATCTCCAATTATTATTGTTCATTTATAATAAAGTACAAACCCAGAATACCCCAGTCAGGTGCTTGGTTCCTTAATTCTTCACTTCGTTCCGTAAAGGCAACTTTCTGAAATAATAGTGCCTAGTTTGTGTCTGGGTAACTTTCACATATACATCTTTTCCTGTGAGATTAACTTTGATCTCATATTGTTGTCTTATTTCCCTTATTGTGGAGAATAATAAACATGATTAACTGTCATATTTTCCTCATAAAACTTTTTCTTGACAGAATTAACTATCATCAATATGTATAAAAGTATTTGTGACAGAAATGAAGATAAGTGGTCACATAAAAAAAGACCATATGTATAGCAGGTTATTAGAAACAAATTGGAAGTGTAAAATATGAGAAAATCATTTAAGATTGTTTGAACGCATTCAAAAAAGACCAAAGGAAGCTCCAATAAAAAAGCATGAGAAACTATATTGTACAAATGTTAAAAAAGGAAGAAAAAGACCATAAAAATGTTCAAAGAAAATAAAAGAAAATGATCTAGCTTATATTGAGTTAATTCCTGGTATAACACATTATCGAGTTTTATAAAAACAAAGAATCCATCCAGCCGACCCATCTAGTGTGGGAAAAAGCTTAATAGTTATTATTGTTGAAATTTCTTTGTTCATGCGCTCACCACCAACATAAGAATAGCCAATGCAGTGTTGACAATCACACTTTCGGAATACATCTTTTTCTGTCAATCCGGTCTAGCAAATTTACTACTTTTTGCAGTGATCCTTGTTTGCGTGGTGCATCAACCATTAGGAGCTTTTGGAAATGTTCTCATGGTGATCATATCCTCATAAACTCCACACTAGCAAATTCTTTTCAGATCTTTGGGTGACATCAAGCGAGGCATTCCAAGTAGTAATAGTAGGCAAGAAACCATGCTCGTGCAAGTAACATTACTCAGATGGCTTCATTGAACTTCCTTAGTTTTGCACATGTTTGTATTAAAAGATTAAACAACTTGTCACTAGAGCAAGTATTGCTACACGTACTTAATAAACATTGAGCTGTTCTATGTTTTGATCTGCATTCAGATTCATTTCTCAGTACCCATTCCAGCATCGCTCGAGAATGAACACCTAATTCAGCATGGAGAGGACCTGAACAATAACACAATTCGATCGAACACTGAGTTTGAAATTCTTTCTTAGGGATGACCAATGGAAGAAGCTGAGACCTTTCTTTGCATCTGAAGGGTTCTTCAGCTGAAGTAACATATCCTCAATTACTGAATCTGATAATTTAATATGGGCTACCTTAGTACTCAAATTATCCCAATCACTCACTTTTCTCAATAAATCGTATATCAGGACTAAGAGCATGCTAATCGTTGATTGTGTTTCACGGAATTGAGAGTTTTTAGACCCAAACACCATTTTCCCGAAATGGGTGTCACTGATTTCTCTTTCAATAGTTGTCTAGGTTGTTGAAAATACTCAACGAAGAGATCCACGGCATCGTAAGAACGACCCATTTACTAAGAAAACAAATCTCCTCATAAATTTCCTAAAACAAACTATGATTCCTCCGCAACATTAGTTATCTAACAGCAATACCAGCCTATGGGTATCGATTTTTATCCGAAAAGGGAAGGAAGAAGAGTAATAACAAAGTTCTAGATGCGATCTCCTCTTCGTCAATAATGGAGAAACCATCAACCACAATCTAAGTCGTGATAGCTTGGATATTCTCTCAAAAACCCCTTGCAGTAAACTCAAAAGAATTCGCAATCCATTTAATGATCTCTCCAAAAGATGCATATATATTTCAAACCTTCTATTTGTTCTAAAATTTGAGTCAAACAATAGGACACTCCCGTAAAAAATGAAAAACTAGATTGCGAAAATATTAAAAGATGAAGAAGACGACCCAACAGTGTTGGAAAAAACCTATAAAAAATGATGTAGTTTAGATTGAGTTAATTACTAGTATCACAAATGATAGGGCTATGTGAAAACAAAGAATCCATGGTAGTTGACCCCATCTAGTATATGTAATATGGGAAAAGGCTTAGTTGTTGTTGTTTGTTGTATTTGTATATATCACTTGTTGGTTGATTTCTTAGAATACATAAAAAAAGGCTTTATATATGTATATAATATCCTTGTACCATCACCTACATAAAAAAATTTCTAGATTTGCCACTAATGTCACCATGTTCATGTAGGTACTATGTGAGCAAAAGTAAACGTTGTTATGATGGATGTTATTTTTTGTCCAACAAAGAGTCTTTGTTTGATTGCATGAGAAATTTATGTTTCAAAGTATCAAACTAATATATCATGTGGTGGTTTTAAGAAAATTTTCCTAAAAGTTTTAAAGATTAAATTCATTCTCTCTCTCTCACACACACACATATATATATATATATAGAGAGTGAGAATTGTTGGACACCCTCTTACGCTGGACATTACTTGATCATCATCACGGTCTATACGGTTTATCGAACAATGATGATCAAAACAATTATCTCGAGTAGCATTTAATACATCCACATGCATTAAATGACCTCAAATCATATATTAATGTTGATGTGCAACTCAATTTGGGTATAAGACGATGTCTTCTCATTTCTCTCTCTCGATATTTATTGTGGAATAACTCTTTATGATTGTATTTTTCTATTAGATGTTTGATGAAATAGGTTTGGAAGTAATTGCCCAAACCTAAGAGATTTTGTAGGAAGAGTTTTGAGTCAAACTTGTAGTGTAATTGGTTATGAAAGAAATTGGAGTGTCTTTGAACATATCCACACAAAAAATGCAACAGGTTAGAACATAAGTGACTCAATGACCTAGTTTTCATCAGTTGTGATATGCGGCTCCAACAAAAGTAATAAAAGATTAGTTACTAATTAAGTATTCTTCATTTTGTTTAATTGTTAATGCTATTTACTTGTATTTCTTAAAGACAATTAACAAAGTTAAATAAGGAGGATAACCAATTTGATCCAATAAGTTTGGATGATTCTGATATTTTAGAGGAGTGAATTATTGAATATAGTGAAACAAATATACTACTAACTGAAGAATACGTTCAATGAATTAATTTGAAAGAAGTGCAACAACATTAAGGGAATGATGATTTTGATTTTGAAGCTACAGGTGGTGATGATCTTGAAGAAGGAGGAGAAGATCAAGATTATTTAGTTGATTATGATTATAATATGTAAATGTAATTCTATTTTTAATTATGAAAATTATAATTTTGCTAAGGATGTACTTCTTAAATGCTTTATATATTGAAAATTGAATGATGATTGATGGGTATGTACTCAACTTATGCATTATATGAATTATTTTCAATCACTATCATTTTTTGTGATTTTTTAATATTTTTCTTATTTTTTAATATTAAAAAATGATATGAGACTATATGATACGTATCGTGGACCAAAAAGATGCATGATACGATACATGTCGAACAATATTAAGGTACACTTTCTGATATGTGGAACAATATGACTATATATTAGAGAAGTGACAAAAGATGTGTTAGGCGAATCTAGAGATAAAAAACTAAGTATCTTATTTTTGTTAGATGCATCAAAGATGAGGATGAGAATATTCTAGTGACAAATGATGATATCAAAAATACTTAAAAAATTATTTATATAAGCATTTTAATGAAAATAAAGATGTTAGCAATAGCTTAGCAGAGTTATCCAAATCAGAAAATTATATAAATTATAATTTTTATTGGCGTATTTAAAGAATGAAGTTAAAGAGGATCTTAAATATATGAAGGTTAATAAATCTGTAGGGTCAAACAATATTATTATAGAAGTATGAAAAATCCTAAGAGAGATGTGGCTCACTTGACTCACAAGACAAGAAACATTTAGAGTTGTTCAAACCATCAAGGTATCAAGTTAATGAGTCATACTATGAAATTATGAGAAAGACTTATTGAATGTAGGTTAAGACAAGTATCGGATATAACAAAGAACCAATTCGGATTCATGCCCAACAAATATACTATTGAAGCAATTCGCCAATTGATACATCTTATGGAATATTTTAGAGTAAAAAAAAACTTTCACATGATATTTATTGATATAAAAAAATCTTACGACAGGGTGCCAAGAGATGTTCTTTGTAGAACTTTAGAAAAAAGAGGTACTCATTGACATATATAAATCTTATAAGAGACATGTACGATCCAAAAACTTGTGTGAGGACTCATAAAGAATCACGTACTCCTTTGAAGTTAATATTGGGTTACATCAAGGATTAACTTTAAGTTCATATTTATTTATATTGATCGTTAATGAGTTAACAAAACATATTCAAGATGAAGAAGTACCTTGGTGTATGTTATTTGAAGATTATATTGTGTTAGTGGATGAGTGTAAGTAAAAAAATTAATAAGAAATTGGAACTATAGAGAGAAACGTTAGAAAGTAAAAACTTCCGACTTAGTAGAACAAAGACAAAACATATGGAATTTATGTTTGATCATTTGGGTACTTCATAGGACATATAAATTAAGATTGACACACATTACATCTCTTACAAGGAAATTTTTAAATAACTAGGATCAATTTTTCAAAGTGATGGAAAAATGAATGGAAATATTACGCATAGAATTAATGTCGATTGGTTAAAATGGAGATGGGCATAAGGTATTTTGTGTGATAAGAAGATACCATTAAAGGTAAAAGATAAATATTATACAGCAACAATTAGACTTGCTATGTTTTATTGTTCTTAGTGTTGGGCATGTGCAAAAGATGTTCATAGTAGAGATGAAGATGTTGAGATGGATGAACGGTTACACAAGGAAAGACCACATACATAATAAGGTTATTAAAAACTAATTGAGAGTAGCATCAATAAAGGATAAAATGAGGGGAAATCATTTGAAATGGTTTGGACATGTAGAAAGATACCAAATGATGCTCCCATAAGAAGATATGGAAACTAAATTGTGAAAATGTTAAAAGAGGAAAAGGATGACCACAAAAGTTTGGAAAGAAACTATACATTATGATCTAATATATTGGATTAACTGCTAGCATGACACATGATAGGGCTCTTTAGAAATAAAGAATCCATGTAGCCGACCCATCTAGTTTGGGAAAAGGCTTAGTTGTTGTTGTTGTGTGTTATGATAAACGTTAATGTATTTATTCAATATCTTGAGTTCATGCTCCATGTTTGGGTGGTTGTTATCTGGCTTGAATAATTGAGTCTGGACTTCATTTATTGGAACTATAGATACTAGACAACCTATTCACTTGTGCTTGTGCTCCCTTTTATTTGTTTTGGTGATCAGGTTGCTGGTATACTTGAAGAAATGCTCTGCTATAGTCATAGTAAGAGTGAAATGGGACTAATACCAGGGATTCTTTTTATCGTCCATTTCTTAAGAACAATGCTGTGGTTTCCTGCATATTTGATGGGAATGAATATCTTAGTATGACATGGGTTGAGGCAAATGCAAAGTCTTTGAGAAATTTCTCCTATCATCTGATAGAACAAGGTGAACTGTAATCTTTGTGTAGTGAAATCGTTCCAACCCAATCCAATCCAAACTTTTCTTTCATGTGTGATTTGTTTCAGAACTCATCTAAATGTTAATAACCTTGAGAGTTACTATGTTTTCCTTTGCTGGAGTATGCTCTAACTCTATTTTGATCGCTTGTTGATTCTTCATGTTTGTTAGTGGTGTGCATTTCTGCAGCTTCTATAGATCTTACTGCTTCTCCTCTTTGTTCCTTGCAGTTGAGAAATTATGCATCCATGTGACTTGTCATGATGGTGGAATCTGATAAAGTCCCATCTTTCCGCGATGAGCTAAAGTCTTTGGTCAATGGATCATTGCTTGTAGTTGGACAACCTTAAAGGTCTCTTCCGACATGTCATTTCTCACCATCTGTCAGTTTTGTTTTTGTTTTTGCGGGATGTAAAGGAAAACTATTCCTCAGTTTATAATTATTTCTGCTATTCTTATTTGTTGTCAGTTGTAGTTGTCAAGAAATCAAAAGTTGGGATGAAAAGAATGTATGTAGGGCATTGTTTGGAGAGTTGAGATTGTTGACTAGAAGGAATTTTTTGTTAGCTTTCCTCAAGTCTCTGTGTGTGTTGTCATGAAATTGGTGCTTATGAGTATCCTTTTCCAAGGAATTGGATACCAATGTCAATGTGTGAGCGAGATTCCCAACGAATTTTGACAGAGAATTGCAGACTCGGGGAATCCAGAGTCAAATTCAGATCGCAAGGCAACCCAAACGAACATGATAATGGAATTCATACATGCCACATCAGCTTGAGCAATTCATACGAGAATTAGATTCTCTAAACAATGAACAACTAAGCCTTTTTCATACTAAATGGGGTTAACCACATGAATTCTTTGGTTTCATAGAGTTTGATTTTGAGGTATGCTCACATTTAACACAACAAAAATTAAGTCATTCCTCATTATTTTTTTCAACATTTTTATAATTTTTCTCTTCCTCTTTTAACATAATGTCATCTAGTTTTTCACATCTTACCAAAGTTTCTTTTATTTGCAACTAGATTCTCCAAATAATTATGCTTTTCTAGGAAAGAAGCTTGCAAAAGATCAATGAGCTGAATCATCTAAATCTCTTGAAGCTAATTCCAGAATGTCATGGGGGAGGTTTCCACCCAAACTGCATCTTGTTGGTTCAGTTCCAACCTTGCTAATCATGAGATACGGAGTTTGCTTCAAGCCTGGTGTGTGCCCATGAATTGTTCTGAATCTGATCTTGAGTGAGTTCGCAGCATTCTCTGAGATATGTTTACTTTCCGCGTTGATAGGGCCATGAACAGGCCCTTGCAGTCCGTCTCTGCTATTATGTCCGCTAAACCAATACATCAGGCCCAGAGCTTCGCCTGTCGTTACTTTCTTCATCTTCACCTTTAAATTTCGAGTAGCTGCCATCAAGATTCCCTTTTCATCCCGACGAACGCGACTAGGCCACATTTTCCTGTAAAGATGTATATATATTTAGCTTCTACCATCCATGTGGGGGTCTAAGCAATTTATTTTCGTTTTCCTTCTTGTGTCACATGGCCTCTTCTCCAAGCAGAATAGCTATTTCCTTTTGTCTAACGTGAATCCCAGTAATCAGATCCAGGAAAATGATCCAAACGGCCGGAAATTTGGACTTTGGGCTCAAGAATCAAATTCAAACCCGACCCGTGAAACTACCAACTTGATTACTTGCAAGATGAATCAAATTGGCTATTCAGATTCGGGTTCAGTACCGTTTTTCACTGAACTTCGAAAAGCTGGTAGGATCCGAAGCAAATTAAATCATGGACTGAACGTCGAAGGTGCAACTAAATTTCCACAGAGAGAGAGAGAGAGAGAGAGAGAGAGAGAGAGAGAGAGAGAGAGAGAGAGAGAGAGAAACCTCCGGCCGGGAAACCAGATATCAGTTTCGCCACCTGTGAGCCATGACGGAATTCGTCGAGCTCGAGGCTCAGGACGGCATACGGATGACGTGGAACGTCGTGCCGGGAACGAAGACGGAGTCGGCGGCTTGCGTCGTCCCCGTTGCCGCCGTATATACTCCTCTGAAGCCGCTCCCCGGCACCCCGACGCTACCCTACGCGCCGCTTCGGTGCCGGACTTGCCGTTCAGTCCTCAATCCCTACTGCACCGTCGATTTCATGGCCAAGATCTGGGCGTGTCCTTTCTGTTACCAGCGGAATCATTTCCCTCCCCACTACGCCTCGATCTCAGAGCAGAATCTCCCTGGGGAGCTCTTTCCTAACTTCTCTACGATCGAATATGAGCCTCCCGATGCGGTTGGCGGTTCGGTCCCGACCGTATTCCTCTTCGTTGTTGATACATGCCTCATCGAAGAAGAGTTAGGGTTTCTGAAGCTCGCGCTCATCCAGGCAGTTGGTCTGCTGCCCGATCGTAGCCTCGTCGGGCTCATCACGTACGGGACGTTTGTTCAGGTGCACGAATTAGGGTTCGGGATGATGCCGAAGTCGTTCGTGTTCCGTGGCGGGAAGGAGGTGTCCAAAGAGCAGATCCTCGAACAGATGAGCTTCTTCGGGTCCGGGAAGAGGCCTCCGCCCGGCGTGGTTGCGGGACCGAGGGACGGGCTCCCACCCGATAGCATCCGGAGGTTCCTCGTGCCCGCGTCTGAGTGCGAGTTCGCCTTCAATTCGGTTGGTTAAGCATGGATGCCTAAATCTGACGTGCTTGTGTTCGTTTTGTCGTCTACTCTGTCATCGATTGTTTTCTTGAAACGTACCCAGAGTCTTTGCTCGTGAAGGAAAAACGAACATAAACGGAAGCCTCTCCTGTAATTGGATCCAAGAAACTCTAATTTTGCAAAAGAACTTCGATTTCTGTTTTAGTTTCCGATGTAAATCACAAGTATATTTTGATCTTCAATGTAATTCGTCCGTCTAGTTGAAGAGCTTCCGCAATTTCGATGTTTCCATCAGTTCGGAGAGGGAAAATGGAGGCTGAGTTGTGATCTCTCTATTTTTCTCCCTCTCATTTTACGATGACTCCGTACGTGGTAATTGTTTTTTCTTCTTTGGGAATGTATTCCGAAACCTTGCTTTCTGATCTCGAATCACTTGTATCTATAAAAATTTGAAAGAATTGTAACAACGTGAGTTTGTTTGACATACATAAGATTCGGCTGACTATTTGTTACGTCTTACGTATTACATTGATTAAACGAAGTGGTTCTTGTGCATCTAGGTTTTGGAGGAGCTGCAGAAGGATCCATGGCCAGTACCGACTGACCAGAGGGCGTCAAGATGTACGGGTACGGCATTGAATGTGGCAGCTTGTCTATTAGGCGCATGTGTACCTGGATCTGGGGCGAGAATCATGGCCTTCGTTGGTGGCCCTTCAACAGAAGGACCTGGCGCGGTGAGATTTTCTTAATTATGCATATTTTTTGAAGTGAAAATTTATCATATACGCCAACGTGGTTCTTCATATGCACCACTTTATGCTGTCCTCACATTGATTGATGTTATTATGAATGGCAAGAAATTTACCTTAGTTGCTTTAATGAATTGTCTACGATGTATTCTTCAATAATAATTTGTTTTAATGTTTTTCCTTATTATGGTGCACACTTTTGTTGCTAGATGTTGTTGGAGGTGGTCAAATTCATTTTGAGATGCTTTCCAAATTGTCGTAATTGGAAAAATCGTTTCTTGTTTGCCTGTACACGTTTATCGGCGTTTAACTGTGTATCTTGCAGATATTTACTGCTGGGTTCATTTAGATTAAATGGTTTTTTTCTTGAAATTTCCTTCAATGGTTCTTGCATGTGACTCAAGGGCTACTGTAGTTTTTCTGTTAAGTCACTGATGCAAATGGTAGTTGTTTCTTCCGACTGAGCGATGAAGTACAACACAAAAATGGTACGGTGCTTTAAGATGGATTTTGCTTAACATCATAAGAAAGCAAACTATCTTCTGGTTTCATGCTGTTCAGGTTTCACTTGAGAAATCATCAAGACAATGGGACCTAGAAAAGATTATCATTCTGACCTGCATTGAAGGGCAATATTCACATCCATTTCCTATGAAGATGTGTATATCACATGCTATGCCTTCATTTAATACATAATTGTTTGTAGGACTACTTTTAGGATGCAATTATTTGCAATTTTGTGTGGTGTGTAGTGTGTACCCTTTAAGCAACACTTATGGACATCTGTTACTTGATTAGCATTTCATTAGTCTTGGTTCAATAAGTTTTCGTATTTAAAGCCTGAGTGGGGTCGATGGTACATGTCAATGTCATTCAAGAAACGATGGTACAACCATGTCACTTTTCCGTTTAGTTAATTTATGCTATTTACTGTTACTGGTAGAGCATCTTTTTGAACGCTCAAATGTACATGGTGCTATTTTCTTTTGCTGTTAAGCACCCTCTACTTGATGTTGATTGTTTTCTCCTTCCGTAATTTACTGGTTGTAGATTGTTTCAAAGAACTTATCGGAGCCAATTCGTTCACATAAAGACCTTGATAAAGATGCTGTTCCTTTCTATCACAAGGCTGTTAAATTCTATGAAGGATTTTCAAAGCAACTAGTGAACCAGGGACATGTGTTGGATTTGTTTGCGTGTGCACTTGACCAGGTTTGTCTACTTTTAGCTTTTTTCGTGGATTTTATCTCTATGCGATTATAATACTCATAGACATGTGAATTCTTTTGTGCAAATATTCAAATGGTGCTCGTCAACAGGACAATTAGGGCAAATGGGGGCCAAATTCTGGTAAATTTGGTATTTGTGCAAACGCAGGCTGCATAGGTGCTGGGGTTCGTCAAAGTTGGATTTCAGATAAATGCACTTCAGGAACTGTATTATTTGTTATGCATTTTCTTTGCTTCTCTACTTGTTTCATCTTAATTCTTTGTGAATGACAAAATGCTTGACCTATCTTTGTGATGCTCGCTTTAGATGGCCAGACAATTGGCTTTGGCATATATTTTTAACTTTTAAGTGCTGCAATGTTATGTCTGTGGGATCCATTTTCTAGTAGTGATTAGGCATTGGCAGATTTGCATTTTCTTTTCATCCTATGTGCATTTAGAAAGGTATTGTTGGACAAACCTCGATATTGCTAATCTGTGTTTTTAAAACCATCTCCATTGGTCTTTTTTGCTTCTCAGGTAGGGGTGGCTGAGCTTAAGGTGGCTGTTGAAAAGACGGGAGGGCTTGTTGTGTTGGCAGAAAGTTTTGGGCATTCTGTTTTCAAGGATTCTCTCAAGCGCATTTTCCAGTCCAGTGACTACGACCTTGGGTTGTCCTTTAAGTAAGGCTCTTTAAATGGCCAATGAAAATTGATATGTCGCATTCCAGCATTTGTATTCTGTTTTCCTCGACTGCATATGCTTCTTTTGTTTGGTGGATAAAAACTAAAATTAGTGTACTGTTCATCTTTCCTGCACGCACATGCGTTTTCCTTATTGTTCACTTATTAATGTGTGTTACCACAATTTATCAAAAAATGTTTGTTAGCATTTTTTTTAGTGGAGCCATCTTGATATCAGACACCTGTCTCAAATATAATTTACTTCAAATGCTGAAACACATGCTATCCTATGCCTGTGATACTAATATTTGTGAAAACTTGTGCTTAATATGTTCTAATCTGCTAGTATACATGGTTCACTTTTTTGTTGGTCCTATTGTTTCTTTCTTGATGCTGATCTTTCTCAGATCTTCCACTGTTCTTTTCCCTTGGCTGATAAAGATACACTATGCCTGGAACTTCTTGGCTGGTTTTGGCTTTATTATTTATGTGTTCTGTTGTTGAAAAGCGTGCTTTTTGAATGTTAGCTCATCTAGGATATCGTCCACCTAATGAGAACAAATAAACCTTATGTGATTGCTCTTTTCATGATTTTCTTGTAAGCCCTGACACTAAGCTTTCCTTTCAGTGGAATATTCGAGGTGAACTGCTCCAAGGATGTTAAAGTGCAAGGGGTCGTTGGACCTTGCGCATCTCTGGAGAAGGTACCATACATTGTGTTCTTTCTATCTGCATGGATATTTCACACATCTTGACTGGCTGTTAAAATTTGGCAATTGTTGATTTCCTCCAGAAAGGGCCTGTGTCTTCGGAAACAGTTATTGGCCAGGGGAACACGAGTGCTTGGAAGATGTGTGGTCTTGACAGGGGAACTTCTTTGTGTTTGGTATTTGAGATAGCAAGAAAGGAAACCCCTGATGCAATTTCTCCACCCACCAGTAATCAATTTTATTTCCAATTTTTGACTCAGTATGGACTCTATCCCTTTTTGGAAAGGCTAACATCATGATTAAATAACTGATTGCTTCAAATTATACTTATATCTTTTTATGATACTCTTTAGTAGGAAGTACATATAGCTTTCCTTGAAGCCTCATGTTCCCTTTTGCAGTTATCAGCACACTAGTGGTAAAATGAGACTGCGGGCAACAACAATTTCTAGAAGATGGGTAGCGGGGCCAGGGATTGTGCAGGTATTTCTAGTCTGAAACATCTTCTTCAAGGAATTGTGTGAGTTTCGGTTTAATTCACTCTAGTTATTATGGTTACTGTTTTTGTCGGTGTTGTTCATATCGTATCGTATCGTATCGTATTGTGTATCGTTTTGGTCCCAATACGATTAAACACCGTATTGTTTTTTAATACTAAAAAGTTGAAAAAATAAAAAAAATCATAAAAAATCAAGATAATTCTAAACAATTCATATAATTCATAAGTTGAGTAAATATTCATCAATCACCATTCAATTTTCAATGTATAAAGCATTTAAGCAGTACATAACAACAACAACAACAACAACTAAGCCTTTTCCCATACTAGACGGGGTCGGCTACATGAATTCTTTGTTTCCACATATCCCTATCGTGTGCCATGTTTGCAGTTAACTCACAATAAGCTAGATCATTCTTTATTGTTTCTTTCCAACACTTTTGTGGTCGTCCTCTAGCTCTTTTAATACTTTCCAAATTTAGTTTTTCATACCTTCTTACATATTCTTCTTTTGATCTTCTTTCTATATGTCCAAACCATCTTAAACGATATTCTCTCATTTTATCCTCTATTGGTTCCACTCCTATTTTGTTTATAATAACCTCATTATGTATACGGTCTTTTCGTGTATGACCACTCATCCATCTCAACATCTTCATTTCTATCACAGACATCTTTTGTACATGTTGATGATTAACTGCCCAACACTCATAACCATAAAACATGGCAGGCCTAATTGCTTCTCTATAATATTTACCTTTTAACTTTAATGGTATCTTCTTATCATAAAGAATAGCTGATGCTCCTCTCCATTTTAACCAACCAGCATTAATTCTATGCGTAACATCTCCATCAATTCTTCCATCACTCTCAAAAATTGACCCTAGGTATTTAAAACTTTCCTTTTGGGGGATGCA
This sequence comes from Brasenia schreberi, assembly GCA_036023115.1. NCBI lineage: Eukaryota > Viridiplantae > Streptophyta > Magnoliopsida > Nymphaeales > Cabombaceae > Brasenia > Brasenia schreberi. The sequence continues at coordinate 8,693,635 of JAYKKT010000087.1, forward strand.
ATGTGTGCCAATTTTAATTTCTATGTCCTCTGAGGTAACCAAATGATCAAACTTACATTCCATATATTTTGTCTTTGTTTTACTAAGTCGGAGACCTTTGCTTTCTAATGTTTCTCTCCATAGTTCCAATTTTCTATTAACTTTTTTCTTAGACTCCTCCACTAATACAATGTCATATGCAAATAACATACACCAAGGTACTTCATCTTGAATATGTTTTGTTAACTCATCAATCACCATTTAAGCAGTACATCCTTAGCAAAATTAATAATTAATAAATCTTAAAATTGTGACTTTAGACTCTGTAGCCAATATGGATGTCAACATGATATGTGCTTCCACTCATCTTACCTTCACCTTTTTGTTATAGATATACTCTTTTGATAGTTTGCTAGAGTGCTACTTAGAATATCTCAAGATTGTAGTTTCATATTTCTCAAATTTTAGATGGGGAGGGATCTTTATATGACTAGGTCTTGGATGAAAGAGAAAAAGGTGAAAATGAAATAAGACTTTGGTGAAGAAGGGAAACAAACGTTATTTTGAAGTATCTACTTATTTGATAAATGGCCTGTGCCCTTGCGGAAGTTCAGCCTTGGGAGTTTGAAGCAAATTTTGTATGCCTTTAACTAACTTCAAAATAGCATGGAAGTGGCAGTGTTGTCTCTTTGTTTTAATGACATAGTGCATGCATGACAAGTGACAACATATTATGATATGTTATAAAATAGGACCATTGTTTAACAAAAGCTTGTTTTTAGCTGTATCATGGGAGCATAGTAGCATTATGTTGAGAAACTGGGTATTTGCAATAGGAACAACTGCAAATTTTCACAGTAAGGGGAATTCTTAGGAAGTATTCATTTATTGGTGTTTTGTTACAATACTGTTTTGAGGTTTAATAGACTTATATTCACCTTTTAGGACATATTTTCAGTTTTATTTCTTTATTTCAGAATCTAGATACCTTCTAAAAGTGGCTATCTATATTTTTGCAGAAGCGATTTTACAGTTTTTACTAATGCACAGGCTTACGGCAATACGTGTGATACGCCTTGTATCGTGCGTTATATGTTGTATCGCACGATATAGAACGATAAGTTTGGCAATAAGATACACTATGGTGTATCATATCGATATGGATAACACTGATTTTTGTCAACTTGAATACTCTATCCACCCAGTTCGCTTTACAAAAGAACTTTACAATCAATGTGAAGTTCACTTATGGAAACAAGAAGAATCTGCTGGGTATTGAAAAGTTTGAGTGTTTTATCCTAGTATATTGGAAAAGGGGATACAAAGAGAACATCTCCAGTTAACAATACTTTCAAAATATTGCACTCTAAACATGAATTTTAGGGTGATCAAACTTTTCCCTTCCTTCTTTTGGCAATAAATTGGGAGTAGCGTATTCATTTCTGACTGTGATGGTCATAGTCGATATCCCCACTTTGTGCCAGAGACAGCCTTCCTCACGTTTGGGCACTTCATTCACATTAAACTTTGTTATATGAACACTTAAATGGCGCTTTGCGCATGCGTTAAAATAGTTGAGCACAAGACCTGTAGCTTTAGTAGCTGCTGAGGTTTATGACCAACCATTTCCTTATTTCTTTTGTTCTTTTATTTATTCTATAAATATTTGCTTGAGAAACTGTTGATTATTGTTTCTCCACATTTTTAATTTGTTGAGAAATTCCTGAGTCCTGACAATAAGATTAAAGAAAATGTTGATTATTGTTTCTTTGAAGTGAAGTAACTATATACCTTATATGTTCCTCGCCATAATTTTTACACTATTGTTGCTAAGTTGAAGAGAAATGTTTTCAAAAAGAAAAAAAACGTGGATGTGGATTAGTAGCATCCTCAGGTTGTTTGTGCAAATTGAGAGATCCTGTTGGAAACTGTTGATTTGAGGGATGTAAATTCTCATGTAGAGTAGGTCTTCTTTGGATGGACAAATCGAAAAGAACAAGCTAATGCTTATCTTGAAACCAAAGAATCAAGGTAATTATCTCTTGTTATTTGCAACTCGTCCAAAGATGTAATGAATTATGAATCATTTTATGCTCGTCTTCCAGAAAGTAAATCCTAGAGAAGTCTTGTGAAGCAGTTATTCTAAATGTAAAGCATTAGACAAAAAAATGTAGGTTTTTACTGCATCCATTCTGTGGCAGGAAACCTCTTTCTAGTACAAGAGGTTCTAGGGGCATTCATGGGCATCATCTTCAGCTGCTTCCACTAAACATTTCAATTGTTGAACGTTATCAAATGGCTCAATCTCACATAGGTGCAACTTGTCTGTCTTTGTCTTTGTACATTGTTGGTTATTTGTCCTTATGAGAGTAATTGTTGTTAATCCATTTAAACAATTTTTACTTGTCTTTGTATCGGGCTTAAACTTTTGCTAACTGATGTGCGGTGTCTATGTGCATGAACAGGATTTAATAGCTGGGTTTGATCAAGAAACTGCTGCTGTGGTCCTGGCACGGATGGTCTCTATAAAGATGGAGACTGAGGTAATTTATTGATGGTAATCATTTTCTTTTGATAAATTTCCAAATAGTAATCTTTGTCTTTCAATGCATTGCCTTCTTAATCTGTCTATGGATAAAATGGTTTGGTGATAGCATGTCTTTTAAGAGTGTCTTGTATGTGTACACACTAACATCTCACATCTGAATGTGTATGGTTCACTATGTATATCTTTATTTTCATTATGCATTTTTTTGAATGGGGTTACTGTAGAGCTATGTAATCTTTGTCATTCGATGCATTGCCTTCTTAATCTATGGATAAAATGGTTTGGTGGTGTCATATCTTTTAAGAACGTCTTTTAGCTTGATGTGTCCACAATAACATCTCACATCTGAATGTGGTATGGTTCAGTATGTATATCTTTATTTTCATTGTGTCAAACACAGGACACATTATTTTATAAAATCATTCATGGAAGCACCTATATCAACTTCTCTATAAGTGGTTGGAGTCTCTAGTCAATTCTCGTAGCATTGTGATTTTGGTATTAATCAATAAGATGCTGCTGTTTGGCGTGGCTGTTAGTTGTACAGACCGAGCTTTTATTGGCTGAGTTTAAAGCTCTCCTTTCCTTCAATTTTTTATTCACAATATCTTTGATGCAATGTGCAGGCTGAGTTTGATCCTGTCAGATGGCTTGATAGGTCATTGATACGTCTGTGTTCCAAATTTGGCGACTATCAGAAAGAAACTCCTTCCTCTTTTAGTTTATCTCCTCGTTTTTCAATATTTCCTCAATTTATTTTTAACCTGCGGCGCTCTCAGTTTGTCCAGGTATTTTTATCTCTAGATCTCTTGTTCTGCATGCTTGTATGAAGTTCCAACATAGTCATCATGAAATACATCAATTCATCCCGTACTATTTTGCGACTGTTTTCTTTTTCCCTAAGAGCAAATGTTATGAATTGTATAACTTGAAGGTAGGCTGTATCCATTCATTGGATGGCATTTTTTGAGCTATTTGTGAATCGACATGCTTAAAAACCTGCTATTTACTTTTCAATTTTTTTGTGATTGTGGTCACAATGAGGGAAGTGTTTGTGGGGTCATTAGATGGATTGTGAACTTTTGTGGGAAAATATTATTGATCTTCATATCATGTACCGATGCTTTGGCTACCATTGAAACAATGATTGCAGGTTTTCAACAACAGTCCAGATGAAACTGCATATTTTCGGATGATCCTGAACAGAGAGAACGTAGCCAACTCCGTTGTGATGATTCAACCATCATTGATATCTTATTCTTTTCATTCAGCCCCTGAACCAGCCCTGCTGGATGTTGCTGCAATTGCTGCAGATAGGATCCTTCTACTCGATTCATATTTTACAGTTGTTATTTTCCATGGAGTGACTATTGCTCAGTGGAGGAACGCAGGCTACCAGAATCAACCAGAGCATGAGGTAATATATTTTCCAAAGAATGATGGGTTGGCCTATACTGAAATGTGGTAAGCAGCAGTGGATACGTTAAGCTGATTGTCTCCAAGTGAAGCATCTTCGTCTAGCTAAGAGGCTACTCTTGCTGAATCCTCATTAGGATGTTTTCATTTTAGTTGTACTTTAAACCATCTTGTCATAACTCATCCAACTCGAGTGTCTAGGTGCATTTCCCAGAGAATTCAAAAGGAGCAAATATGATGGTTTTGAACTACAAGAAAATGCAGTAGAGTAATCCTTGCGCACCCTTGAAAGTTTTCTGGATTGAAGGGAATTTTAACTGCAATGAATTCTCTCTAAAAAATTTTGAGGGCTGTGGGCACCGAAAGGCCAATGGCCTTGTTCTGCCACTGTTGTGCATTTTCTTCTGAACGATTGGAAAAGGTTTAGTCTTTTGTTGTAAAGACTGGAATACTGAAGCTGAGGTAAAATCCTCTGCATCATCTTGGCTCGTTGGTTTTTCAGAAATCATTCTTTGCAATCAAAACCATGAGGTGCTTTCTTCAGCTCCTAAAAGTTTTCTTAGGTGGATATGATCTCGACAACCTGCATAATTTGTAGATTTGTAGTTTGCAATAAATTCCACATTGTCCTTCCGCCAGAGTAAATTCAAAAAGGTTTTAACCTGCTTATTAGATCAACTTCATTCACATACACACACGCATTTGGTTATCTATTTATTTATTTATTTCTATGCCTCTAGCCTTGCTAGAATATCTTGCTATTAGTGCTTCCTTTCTCTTTACTATTGAGTATCATGTCTGTGCTTGTAAAAAAAAAGTATTATTTCATGTGGCATTTAATCAAGTTCTTGCTTTCTTTTATTCTTGGCAAATTTAGTAATGTTTATTTCTTTCCTTTACATCGGTGCTTATTCTTCTGAAACGTAAACAAGTAATAAAACAAGGGAATACAAGAATTTTGGCTACATAAAAGTTGTGCAGTTGAACATTGCTCAGGATTGATTGGACATAGCATCAAAATGTTTTATTTTTGACCATATCATCATTCACAGTGCTGTAATACTTTGAACTTTATTTCATTAATGAGTTCCAATGATGCCTTTTGTTATATTATCTTTAGCTTTCAGGGATATACACATTTCTTTTTGAGTAGCAACTTAATATGCAGCTTTTCCGTTGGGCACTCACTGATGACCATGCTGTGCCTTTAGTAATTCTGGGTGTCATGTAATAGTGGAACGGATTATGTTCTGGTCTTGGAAGCAATTGTTTAGAACATAATCTAGTTTTTACTGTATCTTGCTTTAAAAGGAAACAGAATTTCACACACCATGATGAGACTTCTAGGAATTCTATGATTTTCTCAATGCTGGAATTGATAAATGTTAACAGAAGCAAAGCCTAAAAGAAGAAAGCAAGAAAAATATGCTAAATAGGTTGTATTTCATAATAACTCAACAGAGTACCACATTTGCAGGTTTTTGCTCAGTTGCTGCAGTTACCCCGCGATGATGCAGATGCAATTATTAAGGAGCGTTTCCCAGTTCCTCGTGAAGTTATTTGTGATCAACATGGTTCACAGGTATCCCTTCAGTAAATTGCCTTGCTTTCTGAGAAAAGATTTTAGATTTTAGGTATATCAAGCAGTGATCTAGCTGAGATTATTGTAAAATCATAGTCATTGATCTTGGCGGTATTTGAAGATATTGCAAAAATATGGTAGAGCTGATAATTTCTGTAAATATTGTGAAGTTTTCAGTATACCATCCCGGGTCATAATCTTGCAATAATACCGTCATTATCATGTTATCCCCAGTGATGAAATCTTATTTCTTCACCGCTTTTCATTTTAGATTCTGATTTTCATATTTTGAATTTATATACTGTTTTTCTATGTGCTTTTCCATAATATGAATTGCGTCAAGAAACATCAGATCTTATGTTAAAGAAAGTGGCACCTAGATTTTTTCAGGAGAAACTATGATTTGCAATTCTCTCTCAAGAAAAGCTCACCGAGAAGTGACCAATAAGGAGAATAGTAACCACGGTTAAGACATGGACGCATCCTAAACTGTTAGGGGCATGTGTTTATGGTGCATTCATTTGGTCCCTGCATGCCTTATTCCTAGTCTTCCTCCCATTGAAAGGCTGACCTGGATCAGACCTGATTTACTTCTTTGGGCAGTTATGTTCTATCAATGACAAGGATGCTTAACAAAGAAGTTCAAAGGCCAAAGGGAGCATTGTAATTTCATCTTTCTTTTATAATTCTAAACTTAAATATTAGGATGAGGGTATGCTAATTTACTTGTTGCTGCTTGTCTTTAACACGGGTAACTTGACATATGGAACTTATGAACAAGAACAACCAAGCCTTTTCCCGTACTAGATGGGTCGGCTACATGAATTTTTTGTTTCCACAGAGCTCTATTACGTGACATGCTGTAGAATCCATGATAGATAAGTCCGACAAAGTTTTATGCTGGCTATTGGAAGCCTAATACAACCCTCCTCCTTTATCCATGCAAGGGTGATCCTTTACATGGGTGGAGTTGCATATGGAACTTGTCACTTGTCAAAATTTGTCTTCTCTTGAGCGTGATCTCATGAAAGTTCCTATTTGCTATTATGATGTTCCCTGTCATGTATGATTTGTTCAAATCTCTACTTGTAGAACCTCAACATGAGGTCATTTACGATAGATTGGATTCATGTCACTTAATTGGGTACAAGTTCATGGCTCAGTAATTTCCTGTCTGATGAGACATAATCATTCTTGTTGCACAAGGATGTAAATGTTGAATTATTCTCTCTGCTAGTACTTAGAGCAAGTTGAATTTGTATAATTTGCATTCAGCTACTAATTTCCTCCTTTGTATTGACTTTCGATAGGCACGTTTTCTGTTGGCAAAATTGAACCCCTCTGCCACATACAATTCTGATTCGGTGCCTCCACCGGGCGGAGATATCATTTTCACAGATGACGTGAGCTTCCAGATCTTCTTGGATCATCTTCAGAGGCTTGCTGTTCAATAGTTTGTTACGCCACCATCATCAATTTTGTAAATTTCATTTTGGGATATTCTTTTGTACAGTAGTTAGTATTTTTCTTATTGCTTGTTAGATTTTGTCAAGTTCTATTTAATTTAACTTGTTTGATTTTTGTCGACCCTTCTTCATTGTAGAACCGTTTGTATTTTTTTATTGCTTGTTAGCAATTTTAATGCGTCTCAAATAACAACTCTATTAACTTCCGGTCGACTTTACATGCATAGGAACAAAATTATGTAGCCCGAGGAGTGTACGTTATTGTAACTCTTAAACCGAGTGTAAGGCGCTCGGGGCATGTTTCTGGAAAAAGAAGTGGTTTACCTTTCCAGCAAAATGTTCAAAACGATATGAAGGCGCAAGTTTTGTTATTTGGTAAACATCCCCTGGTAGCCATTGCTGCTGTCTACAGCTTATTGAAGTTCATTTCTCTCCAAAATGCTTCCCAAGGTTTATTATGCACCCTGAAACCTGTTTTCGATTTTGAATCGGATGGGTCACGGCAAAGGCGTCACAACCGGTAATGGTTGATATGTTTATATTGTGTGCTGATCAACGGTTTATATTTGATCCTCATTGACTCTGCGGAAGTGAGACCCGCACCAGAAACAAGCCATGACTCGATAGCATGGATGACATCTTTGGTTTTAGTCAGTGCATTATGGTTCGGAATCTCTACCACTTGAAATGAATGCTATTGATCGGATACTGAGTTTTATGATTTTGCCTGGACGAGTTGACCCAGAACTAATCCTACCCCCTCAATGAACTGTTCATTGCTGGTGTATATTTGCATTTAGATTTCTGAATGTGACAAACCTACAAAAGAATGAAAACGAGAGGCATTACAGATGCTTGTTTCCGTGTATCTGTGCATTTATGTGATCGTGAATCGAAAGAGTGGCGTACTTATGGACAACCAAGTTACCCCTTCATTGGGTTTTTGGATTGCACACATTATTACCCTTCTGTTTTCTGTCATGCGACATGCCCTTTTGAATCCTACGTACACATTGCTCAATCTCCCTCTCATCGCGAATAGAGCCTTCCTGTAGAACCAGCCGAGTTGAGCTAAAGCTACTAAGCCAAAACCAAGCCTTTCCGGTGAAGTCGTGCCTTTCTGATCAATGTAGGAATTAATACTGTGGATCTCTCTGATTGACCGTACCTTTCTGTTGATGGTATGTGGGATGTAATCTCGAAGCTAAGTTCAGTCCATCCACCAATATTTGAACAGTAGTGCTGGTTGTTCAAAATGAAGTGAACTCGGCACATGCTTCTAACAGTGCAATTCAAGAAAGAAGACTATGATGAACTAAACTGACAACACTCAATTGTGACTGGCATCCTCAATAATCATCCCTCCCTTCTGTAGTGGTCTGTGTGAATAAAGGGTTTTACTTTCCTTGAAGAACAGGGTGATGGTTCCAGAAGATAAAGCATCCTTAAAATGGATGTTTCGGAATACCACCTGATTTATATAGTACTTCGAGCAGACAAGGTTGAAGCTTTTGGCACCTGAACTTAGTCTAGGTCCATACTGCCACGGGTTCCATGTACATCTCCGGTTCAGGAGAATACACGTCTTCCACTTGAATATAGATCTAACGTTCCATATATAGTCTAGGTCCATACTGCCACAGGTTCCATGTACATCTGTTCAGGAAAATACACGTCTTCCACCTGAATATAGAGGTCATCTAACGTTCTATATATTTCCTCCATTTGTCGGTGAGATCTGTCTTCGGCTACAAACAAACACATCTTATCCTTAACTTTGATCCAACTCTGACCTGGATCTTTCTTGATGCCCCTTTTTCTCATCGACTGCCGAAGTTTTCCAACATCATCCCAGGAAGAAGAGGATGCATAAATATTTGAAAGCAGCACAAAAGCCGAAGAATTAGTGGGGTCTAACTCTAAAATTAGCTCTGCCACTTTCTTCCCTATAGCTGAATCCCCATGTAATCTGCAGGCAGAAAGCAAAGACTTCCACATAACCGTGTCTGGTTCGTGAGCCATCTGGTTGATAAAGTCACAAGCTTCACTTAAGTGACCTGCACGTCCTAGCAAATCAACCATACATGAACAATGTGCCTTTGTTGGAACGATTCCATACTTTCTTGTCATGGTCCTATAGTGATTATAGCCTTCCTCTACGAGGCCCACACGACTACAAGCAGATAGTACTCCTATGAATGTCACACTGTTCGGGTTTAAACCTTGGTGCACCATTTCATGAAAGAGGCTGAGGGCTTCCTCTGCACTTCCAAATTGAGCATAGCCAACTATTAAGCTACTCCAAGAAGCCACATCAGGGTTAGCTATCCACCTGAAAATTTTCTTGGCTGACTCGAGGACTCCACATTTAGCATACATGTCAATCAAACCATTTAATTTCTTCAAAACCTCTGCTCCTAACACTAATTTCAACGTCATGATTCGATCATCATATCGTTGTATGTCTACTACACTCTCCTTTAAATCTTTATTTATGATAATACCAACTCCGTTTTGAGCCTTTTCTTTACTTGAGTACCATAATTTAAAACTTATATCCTCTATCTTCTTTGCTTTTTCTCCAACCCATTTTGTATCTTGTAAATATAGAATATGAATATTTCTCCGAATCATAGTATCTACCATCTCCATTAGCTTACCGGATAATGTTTCGATATTTCAAGATCTAATACGAATCTTATTATCTAGGATAACCTTCCTTAACCCCCCCCCCCCGCGCATCCGTCTATAATCAAAATGCGGAGACCCTTTCTAAAAAAATTTCACTACATTCGGGTGGCAATGTAGCGGGACTAACTTCTTTACTTACACCCGTCCATGATGTGGGAACTCTCTTTGCAATTGATTCACTACATTCGGGCGAAAATGTAATGGTCCTTTGTACTTATTACTATATTCGGGCTCTACACGGAGATGTCCCAAAGTAATGCTCATAATTTTTGTAATCCATGTTATAAAAATCCGACGAAGTTTTACACTGGTTATCGAAAGCCTAACACAACCCTCCTCCTTTATTCGAGTTTGGGACCGGCAATGCAAGGACTAGAAGATAGTATAAAGACAACTTTTTGGAAAGAGTTAGATAAGGTGATTCAAAAGATTCTACAAAGGGATATGATTTGTTTAGGAGACTTAAATTGATGTCCGTAAAGAGGCATTAGGATATCAAGTGATTCATGAAAACTTTGGTTTTGAGGATATAAATGAGGAAGGTAGGGATATTTTAAATTTTGCTATGACATTTGATCTCTTTATAGTCAATACAATCTTCAAAAACCGAGATGAACATTTAATTACTTATAAGAGTCGCTTATCACAAACACAAATTGATTACTTTATTTGTAGAAAAAAAGATGGAGCATGTTGTAAAGATTGTAAGGTAATTCCAGGAGAAAACTTAACCACCCAACATCGACTTTTAGTTATGGATTTATAAATAAAAAAATGGACAAAGAAGAAAAGAGTGTATCAAGCTATTCAGACTAAATGGTGAAACCTAAAAAGCAAAAAAGAAGATATATTTAAACAAAAAATCCTTCAAGGAGATGTTTGGAATGATGTTGGTGCACTCTGTGATATGTGGAACAATATGGCTATACATATTAGGAAAGTTGGGAAAGATGTGTTAGGGGTATCTAAGGGAGGTGTACCAACACAAAAAGAAGCTTGGTGGTGGAGTGAAGTAGTACAAAATAAAATAAGGCAAAAAGGGCATGTAACAAATTACATTATGCTAAGAAAACTAGTGAAATTTTAAAGGCTTATAAGAAAACAAAGAAGGAAGCGAAAAAGACCGTGAGTGAAGCAAAAGCTAAAATTTGGGAGGACTTATATAAAAAGCTAACTCAAAAGAGGGTGAAAGTGATACTTTTAGGATAGCTAAGGCTAGAGATAAGAAAACTAAATATCTTAATTATGTTAGATCATCAAAGACGAGAATGAAAAAATTATAGTGGCAAATGATGATATAAGAAATAGATGAAAAAACTATTTTTATAATCTTTTTAATGAAAATAAAGATGTTAGTATTAGCTTAGGAGAGTTAGCCAAATCAGATAAGTATATAAACCACAATTTCTACCGACGTATTCAAAAAAATGAAGTCAAAGAGGCTCTTAAACATATGAAGGGTGGTAAATCGGTAGGACTAGATAATATTCCTATCGAAGTTTGGAAAATACTAGGAGAAATAGGAATCACTTGGCTCACAAGACTATTTAATGAAATATGGAAAAACCAAAAGATGCCCGAGGAATGGAGAGCAAGTATACTTATATCCATATATAAGAACAAGGGAGACATTCAAAATTGTGCAAATTATCGAGGTATCAAGTTAATGAGCTATACTATGAAATTATAGAAAAGAATTATCGAACGTAGGTTAAGACAAGTATCAAGTACAACAGAGAACCAATTTGGATTCATGCCAGGAAGATCTACTATTGAAGCGATTCACCTTTTGAGACATCTTATGAAACATTTTAGAGCAAAAAAGAAAGACCTTCACATGATATTTATTGATCTAGAAAAAGCTTATGATAGGGTGCCGAGGGAGGTTCTTTGGAGAACTTTGGAAAAAAGAGATATCCCATTCACATATATTAACCTTATAAGAGACATGTATGATGGTGCAAAAACATGTGTGAGGACTCATGAAGGAACGACAAACTTCTTTGAACTTTAAGTCCATACTTATTTATAATGGTGATGGATGAGTTAACAAAACATATTCAAGATGAACTACCTTGGTGTATGTTATTTTCAGATGACATTGTATTAGTGGAGGAGTCTAAGGAAAAAGTTAATAGAAAATTGGAACTATGGAGAGAAACATTAGAAAGCAAAGGCCTCTGACTTAGTAGAACAAAGACAGAATATATAAAATGTAAGTTTGATCATTTGGTTACCTCAGAGGACATAAAAATTAAAATTGACACACATTGCATCCCTAAAAGGAAAGTTTTAAATACCTAGGGTCAATTTTTCAGAGTGATGAAAAAATTGATGGAGATGTTACATATAGAATTAATGCTGGTTGGTTAAAATGGAGAGGAGCATCAGGTATTCTTTGTGATAAGAAGATACCATTAAAGTTAAAAGGTAAAAGGATAAAATGAGAGAATATCGTTTAAGATGGTTTGGACATATAGAAAGAAGATCAAAAGAAGAACTTGTTAGAACACTAAATTTGGAAAGTATTAAAAGAGGTAGAGGACGACCATAAAAGTGTTGGGAAAGAAACAATAAAGAATGATCTAGCTTACTGCTAACATAGCACACGATAGGGATATGTGGAAACAAACAATCCATGTAGCTGACCCCGTCTAGTATGGAAAAAGGCTTAGTTGTTGTAGTTGTTGTTGTCAATCAGACCATTTGCTACTGATAACTCGCAATGAAGAACAAGTTCAATCCCATAGGCCTGAACCTGAATCCCTAGTTCCAGAGAAGCTAGTTTGGAACATGAACTCAAACACGTGATTAGCGTGACAGTACTAGGTTTAGTTTTGGAGCAGTGCATCAATCTAAACAACCTAAAAACATCGTCTACTTGATCACGCTTGTTCATGGAATTGAATACACTAAATGCATCAGAAAGGTTAGGTGAGAGGTTGTACATGGTTATGAGAGCATTACAGACATTGCTGTTCATATCAAACCCTGATTTAATGATGTATGAATGGAACTCTTGGCCTGGGATTAGTGAAACAGGGACTCGACATGCATTAAGCAAGCAAAGTACTGTAACAGGATCTGGTTCCATGCCATGAGTTCGCATTAGACAAAAGAGATGTGCAACTTCATCAAATTGTTGGTTGTGAATAATTGCATTCCATGCAGCTCTGTCTGGCTTATGAATCTTGTAAAATGCGTGCCTTGCGGATCCCAAGTCACCAAATTTTGCATACATACCAGTCAGTGAACAACTGACAAAAGAATCATTTGTAAATCCACACTTGACACTTAAACCATGTATTTGTTTCCCCTGCTCCAGAAGAGCAGGGCTGCTACATGCCTTCAAGATGCTTCCAAATATCGACCGATTAACATATTCACCAGCTGACACCATTTCCTTGAAAACAGAAACTGCGTCTGTTTCAAACTTGTTTTGTGACAACCCTGCAATCAAGGTACTCCAAGAAATCACGTCCTTTTCACTGATCCGATCGAAGACAACCTCTGCATCTTGAACCAGTTTACATTTGGCATACATTGCAACAAGTGCATTCTGAACAAGAGGGTCAGAACCATCTTCACTTTTGATGCAATGACCATGAATTTGTCTGCCTAATTCCACATCTAGCAGAACCGAACATGCCCTCACCATGTTAGGTATCTGGCATTACACCTATCCGTCTCATACGCTCATAAAGCTGAACCGCTTGGCCTCCATCTGCGTGCTGCGAATAAGCAGCAATAATTGCAGTCCAAGAAACCAAGTTCTGTCTAGGCATTTCGTCGAATGCTTGACGTGCATTTTCCGAATCCCCATATTTTCCATACATATTGACAATATGATTCCGCAATACCATGTCTGGCGGATCTCCGTACTTCAGCAAGTGCTCGTGAACTCTCCTACCATGCTCCACAGACTTCATATAGGCGCTAGCTTGGATCAAACGAGCATACGTTCCAAAAGTCACCTTGAAGTTAGTCATAGTTAACAACTCAAACGCTTCAAATGTACTTGCCTAGCTTGCATAATCTGCTGATTTCGTCGTTACCGAATTGCTGAGTCCTGAAATTGTCGCGCGAATTTTGATGGAGGTTGCTATCCAAATCCCATCTTTGGAATCCGAATTGTCGGCAAATAGCAATTTTAAAGCTGTTACCGTGCTGATTTCTGCAATGGACAATCATAGTGTTAAGAGTGCACAGCAAAACAATATCCGTTGGATTTCAATTTTATATTGATTTTTGACAGACGGGTTGGCAAGGATTCCGCCGCGTGATACGAAAGACACTGAGACTCGTCGAAGCAATGAAAGACGAATCGTAGCATGTGGGATTCTTTCGGGTTCTCAGCTTTCTCACGAGCTTTTTAGTGGGTCGGAGTAACCCGAATCTCACGGACCAGGTCATAGCTCTTGCTTATTTTATTAGTGGACCCTGCTCGGGTCTGCACATAGTTCCTTACAAACAAATAAGCTTTTCAATATTTTGTATCTTATTATTACTCACACCCGATTCGGTATCTTCTATGAATTGATTAATTTTATTTTGTTGTCGACAAAGCTACTTTACTTAGTTTACTTTATCTTAAACAAAATTTATTATGATTGGAATGCATATAATCATTGGCAGATCTGCATTGAGCCATAGTGGGGGTCCGTTAACCCAAACATAAAAAAAATCCAATAGAAAACATATAGCCCATGTTTGAATCCGTGAGCTAAGGTACATAAACCCCTGCTTCAACAGATAATGAGCTATAGTTTTGGAAGTAATGAAGTATAATGGTCCAAGGTTTAGAGCTTTTTCTTTTTCATTGACAAGCTTGGTTGGGCAGAAACCAGTCACTTCGTGTTCACCATCCCGAACTCGTAAGGCTCAACTTAGTGTCCTCGGGTCAACCACTTGACATGGCTCATGCATTCTTTTCTCTTCGTTGGTAATTTATATCTGCTAATGTGGGAGTTGTGACAACCCAATACAAAACTCTGAACCCACTACCCTCATCCTTTGGAACCTACATTCATCTTCACCGTAGTCATAGAATTGATGCACACAGGAATTAAATTTTGGATGATCATGTAATTCAGTGGTGCTTTTCTTGGTGAAATTTGCTACACGGATCAAGCTCAATGGCGACTTAGAAATAACGTAGCCAACTCGGTTTCGGTTGGCGGTTGGCAAAGCGGCAAGCCTCAGGCGAGGCGCATTGCATGAAGCAGTTTGACAGCCATTTTCAGCATAATCCGACCTCAAAATGATTTCAACATGCATATTCGTTGGAATAATCAAGAATTTCTGAAGTTTTATTCGAACTCTCGCGGGGAAACCCCATGTACTTAGCAGGCACACGCCTTAACCACTCGGCCACCTCAATTCTCAAATCCCGGTTTGGTCAATCCAATCTTGTCTTGAGCAAACTCATATCCTTTTGTGCCGTCACGAAACACAGGAATTTGGACTATGCCTGCATGATATTCGACCAAATCCAATGCCCCACTTTACACATCTATAATTCCATGATAAGAGGGTTCTCTCTTAGTGAAAATCCAAATGGAGCCATTTTGTTCTACCGGAAAATGGTCTCTCATGGACTGTTTCCTGATAACTATACTTTTCCATTTGTGCTTAGGGCTTGCGGTCTATTGAGAGCGTTAAGGGAAGGGGAGGAGATTCATGTCCATGCAATCAAACATGGGTTTGATTCTTACCCTTATGTCAAGAACACTCTCATCAGGATGTATGCAATGTGTGGAGAAGTTGGTGTTGCCCGCCAAGTGTTTGACAAAATCGGTGAGCCAGATTTAGTGTCCTGGACTACCATGATTGCTGGGTATGCAAACATGGGATTCCATAGGTTGGCAGTGGAGGTGTTTCTGGAGATGGAGAAGTCTGGAGTGACTGGTGATGAGGTGACCATGGTGATTGTACTGAGTGCTTGCTCGCAACTCGGGAATTTGCATTTGGGTAGGAGAGTGCATCGATATATTGTGGAAAATGGTGTTAAGTTGGACGTTTTTGTAGGGAATGCATTGGTGGATATGTATGTCAAATGTGGGGATGCGGAATTTGCTTGCCAACTGTTCGACAAAATGCCTGAAAGGAATGTAGTGTCGTGGAATGCGATGATTGCCGGTCTAGCGCAACAAGGTCAGTTCAAAGAGGCATTAGCCATGTTCCGCAAGATGCAAGCAGTGGGGGTCGCACCTGATACTGTTACTATTGTGGGGGTGCTTCGGGCTTGTGCTAGCCTAGGAGCACTTGAGTTGGGGAAATGGATTCACGTGTACATTGACAAGAACAACATAGAGGAAGATGGGTTTGTGGGGAATGCCCTGGTTGATATGTATGCTAAGTGTGGAAGTATAGAGCAGGCACAAGAAGTCTTTCATAACATGGTTAACAGAGATGTTTTCTCATACACATCAATGATAGTTGGGTTTGCAATGAACGGCCTAGGAGAGAGGGCTCTTGACCTTTTCAAAGAGATGTCTGAGGTTGAGATAGACCCTGATGAAGTTACATACATCGGAGTGTTGTCTGCGTGCAGCCATGCAGGATTGGTCGAAGATGGTCATCGCCATTTTGATGACATGACCAGGATTCATGGTCTCACACGTCAAATAGAGCATTACGGTTGCATGGTCGACCTCCTCGGCCGAGCTGGCCTTTTCAATGAAGCAGAGGAGTTCATCAAGACCATGCCAATGCAACCAGATGGTTTTGTCTGGGGAGCTTTACTAGGAGCCTGCAAGATTCATGGCAATGTTGAACTTGGAGAACGAGTTCTTAACCATCTCATTGAACTTGAACCGCAACGGGATGGAGCTTATGTGGTCATGTCAAACATATATGCCAATGCTGGTAGATGGAACGACGTCATAAGGATCAGGAAAGAGATGAAATCTCAGAAGATGAGGAAGACACCTGGTTGTAGTTTGATCGAATTGGACGGCATTGTTTATGAACTCCGAATGGGAGATGAGTCACACCCCAAAACAAAAGAGATATACATGATGCTCGATGAGATCGACAATCGTCTAAAGGACGAAGGTTACATCGCCCGCACCAGCGAATCCTTTCTTGACGTGGATGAAGAGGAAAAGGAAAATGCATTGCGTCGCCATAGTGAGAAGCTAGCAATTGCTCTTGGTCTGATTAGCACAAGCCCAGGCACACAACTTCGCGTAGTGAAGAACCTTCGCATATGTAATGATTGTCACTCTGTAATTAAGATTGTCTCTAAGGTTTACCGAAGAGAGATCATCGTCAGGGATCGGACTCGTTTCCATCACTTTAGTGATGGGTCGTGCTCTTGTATGGATTACTGGTAATTGCATAATTTGTATGAATTGCTAGTTTCTTATTAATAACTCAGAGATTGGATCCTCGCTGCGTCAAGCTTCAGGCGTTGGGCGCTTCGCCTCAGGACCTATACTGGCTTTGACTTGCAGAAGTAGTAATTTCTTTTACAAGAAAAGAACATTTTTGATGGTGAAATCATTATTTTTGTGTATAGATGTTGATCGGAGCGTGTTTGAGACTAACTTTTGAAAATTATTTTTACAGAAGGAAGTAAGATAATTTCTCTTAGAAAATATGATTCACAAAAATAAGTAGTCTGCAGCTTTAAACAATACATGCTGATACAAAAGCTAGTTACTGAGACTGAAGGTAACATGGACTAACGAAATCCAAGAGGACGGAAAGAGCAGAACCCAGTGAGCCTTCATTTGCCCACCTTGGGGATGGTGGTGTTCTAGTCTGTCATCATCCTCATCGGTGTGGAACCAGGCTTGCTGCTCATAGGCCAACCTCGCTGAAGGGGGATCACAAACTCGGCTGGGTTGTTGGGCTGCCTGTGCCGGCCCTTCCGGAGATCCGAACACGCTGGTCTTGCAGTGCGATGCCCAGTACTTCTCCAGCTTCTGGGATATCACACCGTCTGGTAGCACGTTGGATGTCGAATGACACTATGCGTAATCCTATGGCCATACAGGTATTGGCCATGACCCTGTGGTGGGATCTGGACCTCCTAATGGGCAAAATTTTCACTGAGTAGCAGGTTCAGGTCCTTCAGCAAATTACAGACGGCCCACCGGCCCCTTGGTGCTCAATGCATCCGCTGAATGGGGGAATAGCCCATTGGTGGATCTAGAAATTGGTGTTGGGTGGGGCGAATAGCTCATACGGCCCACCGGCCCTGTGGTGCTCAATGCATCCGCTGAATTGGGGAATGAGCCATTGGTGGATCTAGAAATTGGTGTCGGGTGGGGTGAATAGCTCATAGAACTATGTTTGTGACCATGGATTTAACTGCTAGTTATAGTTGTTTTCATTGACGCTGCAAATTTCAGAGGGGTTGGCCGCCCCACCCAGCCGCTATGTAGATCCGCTACTGAAATGGGTCTTGGAGCATGGCCTGGTCCGATATTTTGATGGGCCATGTTAAAGAATTTATCAAAGCCCCTAATAGTGGTTCACCTCTCGCTGGTCGGCTCATGAGCACACGCTGTACATGCGTGTGTGCACCCATGCATGCACACACACATATATAGTCTACCTCTAACCATATACATACTTATGCATACCTCCTAAAATTAAAAGATGGGCATGAAAATGTCATGTCAGAAACAGCCGGTATCCCTGTAAAGGCTTCAGCCCCCCGTTGTAACAAAAGATGAAAAGAAAGTAAACCACAATTAAGAGTAAGATAAAACAGAGTTACTCTGTGGGCTGCTGGAATTGAAGTTCAGTGTCTTCTTACCGATAGCATGAGCCACTCCATTTGCCAAATATGCATATCCACAATGATATCATTGTATTCTTCTCGGTCCTAAGTATGTGAAAAGGCTTTCGTCTTCTCGGTCCGAACCACAAATCTTGTTTCATATCGTGGGTGTGCACGATTGTTGTTTCTTCATCTTTGATCTTTTGGTTTTACACATCCATTCCCAAGATCTTCTGCATTCATCGATAACGTTCCTCGTTCAGATCAGTTCTGGTGATTCATTGAAAGACCGAAGCCTACATCTTGGCTATCTAACTCGATATCAATGTGATTTTAGTGCGGGAGGAAACCTTGGCTTTGGTTTTGTTGCTTTCAAGGTATGATATTCTTACGATTTCTAAAGCTTTGCAGGTTTATCAAGGTAAACGCGACTCGAATGTTAGATGTCTCTTTAAATACGTTGGTCTGTAAACATTTTTATGTCACCATGAGCATTACAATGAACTTAAATTGAGCACCTTGACCTTTACTGGTGCTGGGATCCCGTGGACTCCACTCTTTTTCTGCCGGAAACCCTTACCGTTGACTGGTTTTGCCGCTACAGGAATTTCTCCTCTGAAACCTTGATCTCTCTCCATATAACCTCTTTAGTAGTGCAACTAGAGAGGGGGACTGTGGTTTCTCCACCGTTGAGCACTGATCGATCACTCCTTTTCTCCTTGTCTCCTTGTCTCCTTGTCTCCTTTTCATTTCCGTGCAATATCTACCATGGCAATGCTGAAATTCTCATTAACAACATGATAGTCCTAGCATAACAACCTATCCCTTTATTAATTAGCTCAGATTTGCGATGCTGAGACTTCGTAGAGCATAACCATGTTGGTAGCAAGATTGCACTCAGCAAAATCTGTAGATTCATCAACAAAAAAATTAATACATTTTTATGATTCCCATCAGTATTATTGCATCATATACATTGTTTGGTCCGCTAGCAGTTGATTTCCAGATATACTATGCACTAGATGATGAAGTCCACGAGCTGTGGATCGATGGCATCCGGCACCCGCCGATTTGATGCAAAATCCGGCAAAGCCATGGCTATCCTCCTTGCAATTTCAAGGTACTCCGCATACTCTCTTTGTTCCATCTGTCCTCGTAACTTGATCATCTGGCTAAACCCAGATTCCGTCCTCTTGAAACTCCAATCACCAGACTTCCAATTAAAGCGATACAGACCAAGTAACCGATGGCCATAAGCAGCAACGAATTCGACTGCATCCATCACGAACTCCAACTCCTCTAACGCCGTGTAGTAACAAAAGCTCACCCTGGTCCATCCGGGCTTAACCCCGGTGTAGCCCTTCTCGACAGTAGCTCGAATCGCCTTTGACCGGGCTCGGTCGATCCCCAGCAGCGCGTGGCCGTAGGGACCTGCGCAGGCACACCCCCCGCGCGCCTGAATTCCGAACAAGTCGTTCAGGCATGGTGACGAACCGGCAGTGGAGGTGCTTCTCACGGCCGCCCGGGTTAAGAAGGAAGGAGATTGTGGGCAGGCGCTCCTTAACAGTTGTGTTGCCCATGATCCTGACCCGGTCGTTCTTGGCCAGCCTCGAGATCGCGACGCCAACGAGGGCACGCTCTCGGGCGCAGATGAGGTCATGGCCCATGCACTATCCGTCCCCGCGTCCTCCCTCTCTTCTACCTCTTCGCAATACAGCGTGTCCTGTCACCAATTCACAAAATTCAGATTCTCCATCCCCTGGTGTCCGCTTAGCAAGTCAAGCTGGTTCATGTGGCGACCAACCCGTGGGTTTGGATGAAAAGGGTATTTTCGTGAATTTAAAAAGGCATAAGGGAGCACCTCTTCGCAGTAGCCGTTGACGAAAAGGCCTCTCCGCCGCTGGTGGAAGGCGGGGCTTCCTTGAGACGGTAAAGGGCATTGTTGATTACTATGATCCCCGGGCTACCCGGCCCGCCCACGAACTTCTGCGGGCTGATGAAGACCTTATCGTACCCATCCAACTCGCCGGATTTGATCTCGATGTTTACGTAAGGACCACTGCAAGACAAAATATTCAGTTAAGAATCCATCTCTTTCGCTGAACGGCTGACAGCCCAATTATAAGCCATACCATCGTAATATGCTTAAATAATCAGCAGTTTAAGATATTATTGGAGAAATTAACTGGTGAATTGCAATAATTAAAGTAATTGTTTCGGTAGGAAAGCAATTGAACCTGGAGGCGAAGTCGAAGCAGGCGTAGGCCCCGTGCTGGTGCAGGACGCGGGCGATGGTTCTGGTGTCGGTGCATATACCGGTAACGTTGCTGCAGGCTGACAAGGTTAAGTTGCACGTAGACGAGGTTCTCCGTATATTGGTAAATACAATTAACAAGATTAATGATTGATGATTGTTGGTTTTAGTTCTTTGATCTCTTTTGAATCGTACCCACAATTAACTAAAAAGATTAACAATTGATGATTGTTGGTCGCCAATACATGATTTGCATTGTATTGGGTGCTGCGCGCATTTTTACACAAGAATGAGTTCTTTGAAAAAAATCTGCATCCATTTTTTCTTCCAACGGGTTGTAAGAAGGTCATTGTTGGCCACGATGAAGACCGTTTAGTCATTCACCATTGCAACGTACGGTTAGGATCGGTTGGATGGCCTGCAAGATGAGCTTAATTTGCAAAGAAGAAGACAACAAGTCCTCAGGATTTCGATTAATAAACGTTATCCTGTTTTTTGTGATAAATAGGTGAAGTTAATGAGAGTGAACATCCAGAGTGCAACCAACAATATTAATTGAACAAAATCGGAGTATCAGTTACCGGGTTAGAACTCACCGTAGAAGGGGAGCACTTGTTTGCTGAGATAGTTCTCAACGCACTGTAGGAACCTGCCGGAGGCCGTGAAATCGGCGTACGTGATCCGTCGCCGGCCAAACGGAGACTCAAATTCCGCATCACATCCGACAACCTGCCCTCGTAGCCACGCACACTTCTTCTCATTGTCATAAACCTCCTTAGGCACCAATTCAAACGGATCGAACGCAGAGGAAGCCATAATTGCACTTTCATCTTCATTGTCTTCATCACTAAACATATCAATCAAAACCAATTTGAAGCCCTCAAGATAGAAATTCTTCGCCGGGTTCCGTCCTGCTACCGACGGCCGGAAAGGTTTGCTCGACGAGGAGAGGACTCATTGGAGTAGAGAGGATTAGATGCCGGCGATGGTAGAAAGAGAAACGCTCGGTTGGTTGCGAGGCATCATAGTTGAGGTGCAATTATAGTGAGAAGGAAGGGTGGCAACGAAAACAAGGGGTGGCTTTACGTAGCTTTGTTTGGTACCAGTGTTTTGTCAAAACGGTGAACGCAAGGGTGGCGTAGTCCGTGATACAAAGGAAGATCTCACTTGCCAGAAAGGGTCGGTAAGGAGGACCCATTCCCCATGTTATTCATGACAACGTGTTAAAGGGGCTCCAAGCCGTTCATCTGGCAATTGCTCAAGTTGTGTGGTGGGCATTGCTCCTAGGGCTCATAAGTATTATAGCATAAGCATGGGGAATTGCTGTTCGCACATGAAAACGGAAAAGCATGAAAACCGAAACAGGGTTTTAGAATGAAAGAAAGTAAGTAGATGATTTTGAAAGAGAATTCAATGTGAGAGGATCGTTTTATAAGAGTCAAACTTGAGATAATTAAGAACTATTAAATGATCCTTCCACAAAATATTTGAGAACTATTCAATTGACAATTGTTTGATTTTTTTCTTTTAGTACAATCAAAAGGCTTCGGTGGTAGAAATTAAGATGTTGAAATGGAATGAACACTAATAAAAAAAATTTGTTTAAGATGATTTAGATACATAGAAAGACAACTAAAGAAAACTCTATTAAAGAAACTAAATGATGAAAATGTTAAAAGAAAAAAATCACAAAAATGTTGAAAAAAAATAATAAAGAATGATTTAGTTTACGATCGAGTTAATGGTTAATATGACACATGATCAAATATTATGAAAATAAAAAAAAATCATGTAAACAACCCCATCTAGTGTGAGAAAAGTCAACTCCCTAGTTTGATCCCAGTGGATTTACTGCACATTTAGCTAAAACAAGGAATTGTTCCACCTTAACTCGAGCTGGTCATATAGATTTTTAATTGTTATTGTGCTTGATCTTGTCTTAAGTCAATAATATGAAAAACAAAGATAATGTTTTAACATTTCTTTTTAATATTTCTATTTTTCACACTTTTCGTGGGAGCTCTATTTAAATTCCACTATCTTAGCCTCATCTCCCATTGATCAAAGTGCCTTAGTTATCTCTCTTATGGCATCAATTTTTTTCACCAAATTACCTCATTAGAGTATAATGTTTCTTTTCATGAATGATGATCACATATTCACCTTAGTGTTTCTATTTTTCTTTTATTACAAGAGGAGGCCGAAGCTTAACACCCACCCACACATGCATCATTGAGGAGTGGACTCTCCCACCACCAGCAGCGGCGCTAAAGTACCCTGGCATTGAGCTAAAGCTCTGAATACATGTTTCTTCAACATCTTTCAAGCATGCCAATGGTTGATTCTAATGCTTGGTAGGCTTGTTGCTCACTAAAATAATTAAGTTTTAATTCTAGGTGGCCTCCAGCAATCACAAAGCTGTTTTTTAGACAATGACGAGACAAAAGCTAGATGCATGCCCCAGTTATCGAACTTGTGACCTTCGACTTGTGAGTCGGCCCCCTAACCAAGTGAGCTACTGTTTTTTGTGTGAATGCCTATATATATGACATATTCACCAATTATCTTGTTACATAAGATAAGTATACTTTTTTAAGAAATGCAATGTATATAAATTTTAACTTTTATGTCATTTGATCGTTTAAAATACTAGAATTAGATTCTTTGTTTTTTTGGCTTTACTAACTCTATACAGCGGTGAACTTGTAAGCCATGTGTTAAGTTTCAACATCAATTTTATCCACTCCTGTTTCATTGTATCATTAAGAGGACGCCTTGCAAAATGACAGAAAATTTATGCAAAACAAGAAAAAAGATGGACCAAATCTCAAAAGGAAGATAAACTTCTGAAAACCTGGGGTTTTATATATCATAAGAAAGATTCTTTAGATTATATAAAAAATGAATATAGTTTCAACACTAAATTTCTTTTTTTCTCGGAGAAACCTTTAAAATATGTACAAAGTGTCTAATGTTTTATTATAAGTTTCAAAATAAGAAATAAGAAATAAGAACTTCAAAATAACACAGAAAAAACTAAACCTTCACATTTTACAAGACTAGTTTCTACATGTACCTATCATACTGGTGTTCAAAAGTTTTATATTTTATATTTTTAATCATATATGTGCAAACACACTGAATATGTGCACACTACCTTCTGTCACTTGCATCGTCTTCTATCACTCTCAATTACCTTGTTCTACTTTTTTCCTCTCTCTTTTGGTATCAGTGGTGATCAAAATAGCTGCTGTCAAGGATCATGAATGATTGATATTAAAAATTAAAATTTTAAAAATATATTTGTTTTTGTACATATTTAATTGTTTTTAATATATTTTTTATTTTTCAACCTTATGAAATTGGTTTGAATAAAGTTTGTTTTTCACTTTTTACCTTTTCAATATATATATAGGAGAGAGAAAAGAAGCAAGCTTGCGATTTATCAGCTATTCACGAAGGAGCACCTAAACTTTGCGGTTGTTACATATAGCCGTCGACCTGAGTTGACCATTCGCCCATCAAACTGGGAAGGTTGCGTGACCACGTTAGGCAACAAAAGGTCGGATGACGTTTTAAAGAGAAACAACGGTTTTGCATGCACCTGGCCACGGTGGGGGCAAGAGGGTTCGGCGAAAACGGGCCAGATTCTCAGAGGTGTGATGGATTGTTAAACCAGGACAAGCTTCCGGAATCTCTACAAATGGACACGTGTAGGGCTAAGAACCTGGTGGACACGCGGTCTCTCACGCATCCAACGGCTTTCCTTCGCCGAGTTCCTCGTCCCCCGAACCCGGCGACGGGGTCTGGTTGGTTCGATCGAACCCAGGTGCCCAGCTTCTTCTCTATTGGCGTGAAGCCGGTTTGGGACCTGGCCCCCTGAGCTCTTGCCCGTGCTTATTACGAAGACGTTATTCGTTTTGGGTTAATGGAGGACTCGTTTTATAGTCGTTGACCGAGCCATGTAGCTCAGAGTCAGGCAGGTTGGCTCGGCCAGACCACTTTGGGAACTCGAAGTGGCAGTGGTTGATATCAGCATACTGGATTTGGAATCAGATCCGAAAGTGGAAAACCAGTCAGGTTCGGACTCGGGTCGGATTGTGCGTGGGGATCATAATTTATGCATCCAATTAGTCGTGTAATTGGATTGAACTCGGATCGGATTAATCACTGACACCATCTAAAGTGAGAGTTTGCCTTCGATTGTCATATAAGAAATTGTAATAACGATTACTTCATCTCCAGTAACCACATAAAACTTTGTTGAATCTTTAGCTGTGTGAGATGCCAACTATTTCTGTACTAACACCCCCGCTTAAGTTCAGGGGCTTCTTCTTCTTCTTCTTCTTCTTCTCTCTCTCTCTCTCATGGAGGATAAGAAGTAAATTATATTGCACCACTTGAAAGTCACTTAACTAAGCACTATGAAATCAACAAAACTCTTATTCATTTGAATCACAAAGCTTCATGTTAAAGGGGCTGATGCGGATATATACATCCATACTTAAACTTCCATAAAACGGAAAAAATAGCTAGCAGACGTGAAGGAGAGTTTCACTGCATGATTCATTCTTAAGAAACCACAATATGCTGTTGTATTTAATGAAGGTGAACGAGGATTTCACCAACCACGCGTATACGTACTCTAGACAGTGAAGGAGGTCTTCACCATCTTTCACTTATTCATGCATATATTATGTCCACACTGCAAAGGTGAAAGAAAGTTTCACCTTCAACAGTACTAACAATAGAGCAAACTTAACTAAATTCTACTCTTGCTGTGTCCGTGATGCAGTCTAGATCATGAAGGTGAGGAGCTGTGGATCGATGGATTCTGGGATCAGGCGATTTGTAGGAGAATCCGGCGCCATTACGATAGCTATCCGTTTTGGGATCTTTAAGTACTCATGATACTTCCCAAATATGTCCTCTGCATTGCCATATCCTGAGCTGCTTGGTTGAGCTTCATCACGTGATTTCATGATATTGTTGCAACTGGGTCCCGATTTTATGAAATCTTAGTCACCCGACTTCCGGTCAAATTCATAGACTTGAAGAAAGCGGTGGCCGTAGGTGGCGACAAATTCGACTGCACCAGCGACGAACTCAACCTCTTCCACCGGGGAATAGTAGCAAAAGCTCACCTGGAGAGGTGCGCCAGCCCGGTGTTGCCCTGCCTCTCCATGCTCATTCAGGCCAACATGTTCTCCCACGAGTGGATGAGCGAGTGACCCGTGAAATCCTTCATCGCGAATGCTACGGCTGGTCGCATATTCTGCACTATTTCTGGTGTTCCCACGTCCTCCCTCTCCCCCATGTTGTCACAGTACAACGTGTCCTGTAAAATCTTGATTGTTTCAGCATGGAGTTGGAATATCAGAAAAATGGAAAGTGCTTCTTGAAAGAACAGTCCTTGCTGATTTATGCACGGGTTTATTATGATTCCGAACACCTAAGGAAGAAAATTTTATATTTACTCCGACCAGCATGTGTGCACCTCGATCGCTAGCCATACAGCGGCCGACGAACCAGACGGTGCCGCCACCACTGGTAGAGAGGGTGCTGCTCCCTTAAGTCGGTAGAGCCAGTGGCTTATCATGAGGATGCCGGGGCTCCCTGGCCCTCATGCGAACTTGTGCGGGCTCAAGAATATGGCGTCGTACACATCCAAATGTGCGGACTTCAAACACAAAATAACAAGAATGATCAAAAGGAAAAGAAGATTAATCTTCATCACATAATTTTGTGCTGTTGTTGTAATTGATGTCAAATGTTAATTTGGGTTCTGTTCAGCTCACATCGAGTGCTAAATATGAATTCTCGATCTCTAAAACTTATATTATATTCTGGAAGAGATCAGATCTTTGGATTATTAAACTAAGATTGTAAGAAGATGACCTCTATTCTTTTAGAGAAGGACACCCCGGGAGTTGAACTCGTAACCTTTACCTTTCGAGATTCTTACGAGTTGACCCCCTACTCAATAGAGCTGCAGCTCCTTGATTTCGCTGAGTACATGACTTTATCTTTGCAGGACACTTTTAATAATGATAGGTAATGGGTCAAGTGAACATGTTCACCCTAAGATCACAGGGTTGAGTGTCTTTACAATATTTAAGTTCACTAAATTCAACTACTTGCTTAGTTTTGCGATCTGATCAAAACTCAAAATACATCGAGATTACGATCAAGATTCACAATTTTACAATATATGTTTGGCTCTTTGCAAGGTGAACACTTTCGTTAAACAATTAGAGCTGAACATGAACACTATATGTTTGGCTCCGATCAGGTGTCTGCCGGTGTGTGTAGCTTGTAAGACATACTATAACCCGGCTGATTGGGTAGGCATACATACAGTACAGTGGTAAAAGAAAGTTCCAATTTTACAATAAAAAAACTAATTGAATTAAATGAGGAAGAATTCATTTTCTAAAGAAGAATACATTTAACAGTCTCGGTTTCAAATTTAACAAGTAATATTCGTGTCAAGTCCGTGCACCTCGGCTTGTGTTTAGTTCGTGTGCGACTTAGTTTGAATAGGCAACGAACTGAACCCATACAGTAAATTAAGTGGCCAAACAGCTATAATTAGCACCTTTAAGGTTTGTTTTGTTCATTTACCAGCCTTATCTACCAGTAGTCCATATCGAACGGGATCATGGTTAAGGCAAACAGAACCAGCCCTCTCGTCTTACATAAATAGTTTTCATAAATTTAAAATATTTCATGTTTCTTTTGTCATGAAATTTATCTGTTCAAGCTGATTCAGTTCAATGAAAATGTTATGATTCTACAATAGCCAAATGGGACCCTAATGAAGAACAAAGATTTTAAAAGAGGAAAAAGAGTGCTTAATAGTATTGATGGGAAATGATAAGACATGATTTAGGTTTTTGGAGTTATGTGTCGATATGATATGATAGAAGAAAGAAGGAACGGCGAATATGAATCCATGTTGCCATCCCTTTTTATAAGGTAGAATGTATATATATATATATATACATATACATATCCATATACATATATACATATGCATATGCATATATACATATACACACACATATATATATATATATACATATATATGTATATGTATATGTATATATATGTATATATACATATATATATGTATATATACATATATATACATATATATACATATATATACATATATATATATGTATATATATGTACGTGGATGCACGTTTGCGTCTGCGTATGTGTGTGTGATCTCATTAAAGACGCTTGTGTTGGGGAATGTTGTGACCCTTCTAGGCGTCATTTAACATGTCGTGCAATGAATGATATAACAATGCTTATCACGTTAACTAAGAGTTAAATTTTTTAATCACATTAGAAGTCTCCATGTTATCATGATTTTCTTTCTTTTCCTTTTGTGATTAATAGACTCAAGCAAGAGCAATATGCTGCTTGCTATTGGAGTTCCTGGCACCTTTGCTTATATAAAAGTGGCCTCATCGTCCACCAATTACATTCAAGCTGAACACGCTCTTGGAAACGAACGGAGAGGCATAGAACAAGCTTTACGTGGTTCAGAGTGAGGGGTTCTTTGTCCCTACATCTAAAAACGTCGAAGAGATATCCTACTGTAGATAATCAATCTACGTTGCAAAACCAACACCAAAATGATGTTTTTAACATATTCAGAAGAAAAGGAAAATCACATAAATAGCCTAATTCGGGTTGATTAAGAACTCACTTTTCCTAGCTAATCTAATGCTCAGCTTCCTGTTCTACTAAAATGGAAACATAAAAGACATGGTAGAGAGAGAAAGATGATCCATTTGAATACAAGTTCTTGTTTTGAACTATTTTGTTATTCTATTATTAAAAAGTTATATTTAGTCATTTGGATTTTTCTTTCGCATCTTATTCAATATCCTTTTAAAAATTAGGAGTGCCTCGATTTGTCATTATGAATATACATAGTGCCCTTTAATCCTCGGATACTACCTGATGAATTTCAGTTAATTCTCTTGGATTAGCTTTCATGCTTCATATATCACGGTCTCAGCTTTGTAGATATTCAGTGTAATATAATGATAACAATGATAAATCACCTAATCACCATTCTATGTGCATTGGTGGCGACAAAACAAACATGATTCAGAAAACAGATCCACAGAAACAAACCAGAATTGACAGCAAAGAATCTTGTAACCGTCCGCATGCAAATACCCACATTAATTTCTAGACTGGGCTCAGCTTTGTAGGATAATCATAGATTCAGTGTAATATAACGGTAACAATGAGAAATCACCTAATCACCATTCTATGCGCTTTGGTGAAGACAAAACAAGTATTATTCAGAAAACAGATCCACAAACACGAACCAGAATTGACAGCAAAGAATCTTGTAACCATCCGCATGCAAATACCCACATTAATTTCTAGGCTGGGATTCTGGAATGAGTGTAGAAACAGGTACGAAAAGATCGGTCTGATAAGAGTTTGTAGTCCTTAAGCAGAACCACTTTACCCTCTTCTAGTGATACCTAAAAAAGCAGCCCTGGTCCTCCACACATCTTCATGTTTTTCATGCAATTCTTGAGATCAAAAAGTACTTCTTGCCTCTGTACATTAGAAGGAGATCATCTCATATTCATGGTAAATTTGCAGGGGAGCATTTTCTAAAGTGGCCTTCCGACAGACCAAAGCTCCAAGTTACAGGTACCTGTCCCCCAGTGAAAGAAGCATGTATGCACTTCTTCTAAGTCAAACTTATTAACCAGAGACAAACCTGCAGATCGGTCACGCAACATCCACTCCCTGTTGAAATTACAAGAGGAAATAGAGAGAATCGAGAAAATCCACTACGGGGCCAAAACAAACAGAAAAGAAAACAACAAACCGATGTCCCATGGGAAAGCATGTAAAGGATCCAACAGAAAAAAAATCACGTTTGTTTTGTTCATCTTTGCTTTCAGAACTCCTCAATAATAAAAATGACCAAGTTTAACAGGCAGGCAACCGAATATGATTCAACTATCTCATGATACCTTGAAAAGTTTTAGTCTAAACCATCCACAGTATGAGATTCATGTTTCAGCATCTTAAGTTTTCTATCAAGTGTACCTGAAATTCATCTCATGCTTTAATGCTCAAGGTGATGAACAATGTTTTCTATGAAAAGATGGATTAGTTGATCCTGTTAAAACTTTTTTATTCTTGACATGTGAAACTATCAAGGTTAAGAAATATACTAATAAAACTTTTCTATTAAATAATTGTCCTCATAATTTATTATCACAATCTGTTCCACTGTCATCAAGCTTCTCTAGCACAATAAAGCAAGAACGTGTCATTAACTATTCAAGCTCCAGAGGAGATTAATAGATGATCAAAACCCTTACGATTACCGAGTAACTATAAACAGTCAATATAGCTAAAGTGTAACAGTAGTAGACAAAAGCAGCATTTAGTTACAAAAATTTGGGTCTTATTTGAAGTGTACGAACGTTTGGGTGGTAAAACCAAAATTAGGACTTCTAAATCAACCATAATGGTTTACTAAAGAATCGGCAACTTCATCGTCCTGAAGGCACAAATTAGACTCGGGAATTAATTCAATAAATTGTTTTCGAGACAATAAATAAACAGCTAAGTAATGTGGGAGATGCAATGCACTTACCATTTGGGCGGTTACCTCCTTCTAAAGACTGATCATCAACTTCTGGCCAGACCTCACGGTTAGACCCATTCACAGAAGTGAACGTGATGTAAACCTCTGTCGGGTGCAAAAGAGTGAAGGTTGGATGCACACGCAGGCAGACCACCTTAATATGAAGAAAGAAATTCCCGTATTTTCATGTCACTGGTTAAACTGGCTGTACACTCTATGCATGGGAGATCAATTTTACCATACCTTGAGAAGCCTCCAGAACCAGGCGCAACACTCTGTGCTATAATTGCAGATTGAATTTGAACGATGTCTGGCTTATCTTTTGGAAGAGAAATCTGCCGCTGAAGAACCAATCCACCGTCAATGTCCCCTTCTAAACAGATGAAATCTTCGGTCAAGGGTTGCTAGATCCCTCTCCTAATTGGAATCATAACACGTAGAAAATCAGGTTAGATGACAGTCTCTCCACATGGTAAGAACTTGAGTAATCTGGAAAACAAAAAGGATACGCTGTACATATCATTCCGTGCATTGCTGATGAGAACCATGAGACTTCAAAGTATGCTCCACATACAAACTTGAATTGAAAGGATACGATACTTGCACATGCCAGGAATGGGTAGTTAATCTTATAGAATACCAGAGAAGGAAAAGTAAAAACAATCAGGGGAGACTAGTTTTGACACAATTATGATCTAGATATGGATCTGACATGATCTATAACTTAAATCATGCCTTGCCATGTCCTGCACTAGGTGGGCTTGGCTAAGAACATCCGCAAAGAAGGTCAACAGTCTACATTTTGCCAAGTAGGTTTTAACTTCAAATGGCGAGGAGTTCCCAACAGCTAAACCATCCCAATACTTTCACACCCCATGTATAACTGACTGAGTTATCATGGGATTATGCATTTATTCTGAAAAGGTTATGTCCCATGGTAAAAAACCCAATAAAGATTTATGCTCGGTAGCACACACTTTCCTCCTCTTTACAGGCATGGGAGCATTATGTGAAATCATACCCTCACCATAGGCTGAGTTTGGCACGACCTATGATGTGCAAAACTTATTCGAACACACTTAACCAAATTTAGTAATATGGCCTGGATTTTGCGGACAAAGCACCTACTCTTTTGTTCCTTCCTCGTGAAAGAAAGAATTAAGGATAGAAAATCTCTAGACACATGTCAACTTTGCAAAAAAAGAGTGAACATGGACAACCAGGAGTAAAGTCATGGAAGAAGCCAACAAGCAGATTCATCAAACAACATTGGTAATGTGGGAAAAAAGGGCACAGCGAATTATAAGTGAAAGTAAAGAAAAGCAGAACTCACTCAATTACAGAATACTCCTCAGTGCAACCAGCAGATCGATACTCAACTCCACTGTATTCTTCATAACCATCAATTTCAAGTCTACTGTGAATCCATTGTGTCCCTGTAGGAGAAAATTAATATATCAGAAGCTACATGGACCACTCATCTAAAAGGTTTGCCCGACGTTACCTACACTTAACCAAATTTCCAGTGGACGCGTGATAGTAGAATTTTGGGACAATTCAAGAATTTGAAAGTTAGAAAACTCCAACTCAGTTAAAGTAGAACAAATAATTGAATCACAAAAAGCTGCTGCTTACAACTTATAAAGGATGAGAAACCTGTCAAAATATAAAGGGAGAAGAAGGTAGAAATGTAAAATGATTTACCTTTGGACTTTATCCATATACCACCACCTGCCTAACTCAATTTACCATCTTTACCTGACACTTTATAGCTTAGCCAAGAAGAGATGGCACATATATGCAAATTACACACGAAGGTAGAAACTAGGTACATGTTGGGATGAGGTCACCAATCAAAGGGAACCTTCACCAGATGTAAGAAACTTAGCTTGGCAGAGCACCCAGGGTAACAGCAAAGCAGCAAGTCATTGGGCCTAGTTGCTTCCCAATATACTAACTGAAAATTGCATCATGAAACTATACCCTTCTCGGATGGTAGAACAGTGGGACGTTCAAGCTTATAGAATGCAAGATTGAAAATCCAAATCCCAGCCTTTAATAAGAAAGACTATGAGCCTTCCTGTTCTACAAAATGTGAAACATAATACATGAATTTCATGGCATGCATGCTTGATTACATAATTTGACAAAAATTGAAGAAATCAAATGAGACGGTCTGCACAAGATCAGAAAAGAGTGGTCTTCCCTGATCAAGTAAATTTACGATGACTTCACATAACAGTTAATTTCAGCAGGATTTCTCTAAAACTCGGCAAAATTTTGCATCTGTCAGAAATTCCTAAGGTCATAGCTTCATATCTATCCTTCATGAGTGAAGGCCAGAACTCCTTCAAAGCTGACTACTACGGCACTTAGCCAGGAAACTACAACTATTCTCTTTTTCGACCATTTTCTTTTAGTCTCCTATCCAGCATGTGCTTAGATATGAAAATTCATTTAGCATGATCAGGAGGACTGGAAAACAATTTTTAGATGAAACCGAAAAGTAGAAACACGACGTTGCTGGACGATATGAGTGGAAAAGGAACAAAAGTGCAGAAGGTAAATGAAACATAAAGATAATAAAAGTTGACTTTATATATTAACCTACCAGAGGGAATGTGTAGCATAGAGATGATTCTTCCACCAATCCAAGGCACTATCACTCAATTCAAAGGAGATCTTACGAGGTCAACTCCTGTACGAACAGAAAGTTCTTGTGCATCTGGTATTCGTTTGGCTTTTTCCGCAAGCGTAGCCCATGATAAGTCAATAAACTAAATAGTCACATTATTAGGCTTAGGAAAATAGCATAAAGGCAGGGGAAAGGAATTACAAGATGTATTCTTCAGGTTCACACTCTGAACCATGAAGCACGAAAATGAGGTTAAAAAGGCCAAAATGCTTGATTCATAGTTTATGTACTTTTTAAACATCATAGATTTTTTAAAATGTCCCATGAAGTTAGTAAACCTAAAAATCTGATACAGAAATACGAAGCAATAGATAATGCAGTAAATGATTTTAGTCCACAGTCCAATAAAGGGTTGTAGTTAAAAGAACATGTTCAAGAGGCAAAAAATACCTTAGAAAAAATGGGACTGGGGTTGACACTAAGACAATATAGAAGAATCTACCTTTGATTCACAAATGTTGGCTCCAAATATTCAATTTTAAAACATGTCAAATGATTGTGTAAATCTTGGATCATAGGATATTTATCAAGAGAGTCTAGATGTGTTTTATAATGAATCAAATAAAAAATGAAGTTGTTGATCAAAGAAAATATCAAGAAGATAAAAGAAAAAAGAGAAAGCTACAATATCCAATTGCCTTATTTGGAATATAAAGGAGTTTATTTTTGGAGGAAATTTAAATAAGACAGGAATATTCAAAGTATTTTCAACTATTATGGAAAGTCATGCACACATATTACATATATGCTATATAGATATATATAACAACAACAGCTAAGGCTTTTCTCTTACTAGATGGGGTTGGCTACATAGATTTTTTGTTTTTATGTAGCCTTATCATGTGTCATTGTAATAGTTAACTCAATATAAACTAGATCATTCTTTATAATTTATTTTCAACACTTATGTGGTCATCCTCTTTCTCTTTTAATATTTTCATAATCTAGTTTTTCATATCTTCTTTAAGACCTTCACATGATATTTATTGATCAAGAAAAATATTATAATAGGATAACGATGAAGGTTCTTTGAAAAACCTTGAAAAAAAGAAGTATCCCATCGACATACATAAACCTTATAAGAGACATGGACGATGGTGCAAAAACATGTGTAAGGACTCATGAAGGAATGATAGACTTCTTTGAAGTTAATATTGGGTTACATCAAGGATCAACTTTAAGTCCATACTTATTTATAATAGTGATTGATGAGTTAACAAAACATATTAAAGATTAAGTACCTTGGTGTATGTTATTTATAGATGACATTGTGTTAGTGGAAGAGTCTAAGGAAAAAGTTAATAGAAAATTGGAACTATGGAGAGAAACATTAGAAAATAAAGGTTTTCGACTTAGTAGAACAAAGACAAAATATATGGAATGTAAGTTTGATTATTTGGTTACTTCAGAGGACATAAAAATTAAAATTGGTACATATTGCATCCCCAAAAGGAAAGTTTTAAATACCTAGGGTCAATTTTTCACAGTGATAAAAAGTTCATGGAGATGTTACTCATAGAATTAATGTTGGTTGGTCAAAATGGAGAGGAGCATCAAGTATTCTTTGTAATAAGAAGATACCATTAAAGTTAAAAAGTAAATATTATAGAGCAACAATTAGACCTACCATGTTTTATAGTTCTAAGTGTTGGGCAGTTAATCATCAACATGTACAAAAGATGTCTGTAACAAAAATGAATATGTTGAAATGGATGAGTGATCATACAAGAAAAAACTGTATACATAATGAGGTTATTATAAATAAGTTAGGAGTGACAACAATAGAGGATAAATGAGAAAATATCTTTTAAGGTGGTTTGGACATATAGAAATAAGATCAAAAGAAGAACCTATAAGAAGGTATGAAAAATTAGATTTTGAAAAAGAGGTAGAGGATGACTACAAAAGTGTTGGAAAGAAACAATAAAGAATGATCTAGCTTATTGTGAGTTAACTGCTAAAATAGTACATGATAGGGTTATGTGGAAACAAAGAATCCATTTAGTCAACCCCGTTTAATGTGGGAAAAGCCTTAGTTGTTGTTGTTTAGTTTTTCATATCTTTTTATAGGAATATCCTTTGGTCATCTTTTTGCACGTTCAAACCATCTTAAACGATTTTTTCTCATTTATCCTCTCTTAGTGCTACTCCCAAATGGTTTTTAATAACCTCATATGTATATGGTCTTTTCTTGTGTGACCACTCATCCATCTCAACATCTTCATTTATGCTACGGACATATTTTGCACATATAAACATAAATACATATGTAATATATATATATATATATATATATATATATATATATATATATATATATATATATATATCGGGAAGGTGTGTGCCAAAATTGTATACTAGTCCTCTTCTCCTATCACATGCATTATTGGGTAAAGTTCAATAGAACTCAAATAACTCATTTACAAGAATGATTTTAAAGTAAGTATATAGGTATTCTTGTTCATGTAACTGTTTTTCTTTACTTTGTTTTATTTTTGTGTTTTTGAGAGAAAACCCAATTTGCATTAGCTAGAAAGGGAATTTTGGATGTAAACAGACGACAGATTTCTAGAAAGTAATGAAAAGATTTGACTGGTCCTTTCCCTGCTAAATATACACTCACTTCGTGACTACAAATTTGGGAAGCCATTGCATTTCCCTTCCTCGACAGCGAATCAACAATTTCTTTAAGAAGCGGCTCGGGCCATTTATGGTTCAATATATTGCAGTTGCAGTGCATGGCTCGTCCATGTATGTATATATTATGCATATATCAACGTGTGTTCTCATCAAACAGTGCGACTCTCCCTTTCATAAGCTGCAGCGAGAGAAACAATTAACAGGGCAGCAATAATATCCATGGCTCCAGCTTTTCTTTCCTTCTTCTCTTCCTCTCTCTTGATTACGTTCATATGCTTCACATCCTTCTCATGCCTCTCTCATGCACAGCGCTATAATGTTTCCAAATACAACCGAACACCAAAATCCGGTGACGGTTGGTCGCCTGCGGGTGCGACATGGTATGGAAGCCCTGATGGTGCAGGAAGCGACGGTACGTATTATTATTGATGGTCCTTGCCATTAAATATATGATCAATTTCATCTTGGTTTATACTTTGGTCACAGACACTGGCCTACCGAGTGAGGGGGTTTCTTTCTTCTCTTGATCTCAAGTTTGTGATATGAATTTTATCTTTCATGGTTTTGGGCATTAAATAAATAAACTTTTGCATCTTTATCATCAACTCTTTCCAAGATATGGAGATACTGAGTTGGTTCAGATTTTGTGAGCAACTTCGCATTAGGTTTCGTCAGTGACTGAGTATTTTGATGTATAAGTATACAAATCTGAATAGCTATCTGGTGATTAATGCAGGAGGCGCTTGTGCTTACGGTGGAGCAGTCGGGCAACCGCCATTCTCTTCTATGGTGGCTGCTGGAGGTCCTTCACTTTTCAAATCAGGAAAAGGATGTGGCGCTTGTTATCAGGTTCACACACACATAGGCTCGTAGAAAGAAGCAAGATTCACACTGCATTAGATTTTATATTGATATTATATATATATATATATATATATATATATATATATATATATATATATATATATATATATATATATATATATATAGAGAGAGAGAGAGAGAGAGAGAGAGAGAGAGAGAGAGAGAGTTGTGTGTGGATAAGGATGGGGCCTATAGATCCTAAGTCTACTAGATCATCGCTCAGTCGTCAAACAATTTTTTTCATGTATGATGAATATCATCCTGTCATAGGATGAATCCCCTTCGATCTAAACTTAATTGCAGTGAGTATTAGTAATTACTTTAGAAGCAAAGCAACGAGGGACCTATCTAAGGGTTGGTCAAGTTAATATAACAATTTCTTTCTCATATTTAATCTCCACCGTACATCTGACTTGATGGAGATGCATATGTTACCCCACGATTGACCATATGCAGTATGAAACTGGCTTATAGCGGAAGATAACATAAGATTTTTGTACAAAAGTCGATCAATATTATGATCAATGAAGGAAAACAAACTCTTGGGTATTCTTCAACTACTAAGAAAATGATCAGGTCCGAATTTACATGCAATACTAACTTTAAAAACGCATGATGATCAGGTCAAGTGCACTAAGAAGGAAAGTCAGGCATGCACCGGCAATCCTGTTACGGTGGTAATAACTGACGAGTGCCCCGGCGGCGCGTGTTCGGCATCTGCAGTTCATTTCGATCTAAGTGGTAGAGCTTTTGGGGCAATGGCTCTTTCCGGCAAGGCCGACGCCTTGCGCAACGTTGGACAAATGCAAATTCAGTACAGAAGGTGAGTTCATCCCAGCTTTCAAAGCTAAGAACCAGACCATGCTATAGTTAACCTTAAACTTATCTCTACATATTTGATTTAGTGGATATATATATATATATATATATATATATATATAAGTACGAAGAACATTATTATTATATTCATACTTATTATATTGATGTCACTCAAAAACAATAAGTATAGGGATGAGTAGATAACCTCAATAGTAGTATACTTTATAATTTTTTAAAAGTTAAAAAAAATTTATGAAGAACATCGTTCTTAAATTAATGCCACCCAAAAACAATGGATGACACTAGCGTGTGCAGGATTCAATCATATATATGAGATTCCTTCACTTATGAATCCTACCTTACATCTACAATTCCCAAGTTGGAGTTGTACGGTGAAGATTAAATACGTAAAGGGTTGCATTTGCGTGATTTTCTTTGAGCCCCTTGTGGAAATTAGTTTACCTTGAACTGTGGATTTATTTGTTGTAGGGTGTCATGCAAGTTTCCGGGTTCAAGATTGACATTTAAAATGGATCCTGGGTCCAACCCGTACTACTTCTCGGTTATTATAGAATTCTTAGGGGGAGATGGCGATCTCGCAGGTGTAGATCTTGCAGAAGAACGAACCCGATCCACATCAAATACCTGGCTCCCAATGCAGCAATCTTGGGGAGCAAACTGGAAGCTTAACTCTGGGACTCCTCTTCAGGGCCCATTTTCGATCCGATTGAGAACGCTCCGTTCCGGCAAGATCATTGTTGCTAGGGATGCAATTCCGGTGAACTGGAAGCCCGGTGCTCTCTACAATTCATTGGTTAATTACAGCTAGTGCTTACTATTTCTTGATACAATTTCTGTTTACTAGTGTATTTGGATGTGTTTATCATTGTTCCTAATAGGAACTGTGGAAATTTGGAACTAATAATATGAATAATAGAGCAATCCAAATCATATCTTGTTGGATTTTAGACTCGACAAGCCCGATCCAACCTGATGCAGTTGGATCCAGATCCAGTACTGACTGCATGACTGAAGCAGTTTATATTGGGTTGGAGACAGATGGACCACTGTCAGAAATCTCTACGCGAAATGTACTCAAACATATGGATTCAGATATTATTTCAGCTTTGCACCAAAACATTTGAACCCGAATATAACAGTTCATTCTTTGTGGGTCTGGATTCTGGATGTCTTGATCTGTCCCATGGTTCACTTTGGCTTGATGATCAAGACCGAACCTTCAAGTTGGAGGTAGACCCGGCGGTTCTGGTTCCACCAAAACTTAAACTTGGAACCAAACCAGCCCTCCTCTAGGTCTGCACGGATTAGATTTGGTTCCAGTTTTATTTGGAAAAAATCACGAGACAAAAGAACGTTTTTGTTTCAATTCTCCGATAGGTGAAACCGGAAAGAACCGAGGCACCCGCTGTTAGCACCCCCTGTTCCGGTTGAGTTCCTGTTTCAATCGGCTCCGAGAGTGGTTGTGGTCTGTTTCAATCCGCCATGCCAGGTCCAAACTGGCCACCTCTAGTTGGAGGTTAAGAGTTCAATAGATGGGTTGTGCATGAGGGCGTAAGTCTCCCCCTAACCCACCATAAATGAAATCAGCTTAAAATATTATCCATTTAATATGGCATGAAGTTGCATTACTCTCATACTTTCTTGATGGCTCAAACATAATCCTAGTATTTCATTATCATAAAATAATATGTTCTTTCAAATATATAGACAAGCCTACCTTAGTTTAACTCATTGATGAGCTCCCTCGACTCGAGCTCGATGAGAAAGTGAGCTTCGAGGTTGAGTTGCTAGAACAAAGCAGCTCGAGCCAAAAGATTGAAACTGACCCAACTACAACTCGAGTGATTGATGGTTATGGATGGTTGTATCTTAAAGTCTCTCCATTAATGGTTATGAATGTTTAAACATAATAAAGATTGATTAATGATATCTATTATAAACGCATCCTGTTTACGAACACAATGCTTTATGATAGATACAATTAATCACTCTTTAAACATTCATAACACAATTTGGCTGACCCTTGTGACTGTCGAAAGGGGCACGATGCAACCCCTTGGGCCTGGGCAGTGTTTGCTATTGCGTTCCTCATGGGCCGCGCACGCAAACAGTCCCTAAATATACAAAACGAGTTAGATGGGTCCAATTTCATTCAGAAAACCTTGTTGAGTTTCACCTTAAAAGACAACTTGACACGAATATCACCCAAAAAGTTTGCATTCTCGCCATCTAAACGAACCCTAATTTTATATAGTGTTTGCATTATAAGTTTTCGTATGAACGACACAACATGAACTTTAAACACGATTTTGCTGGAAATATAACACTGACACAAGAACCAAACAGAGAAATGAAATATCACGACGCTAACTCTCAAAGTATTAAGGTTGATTTGTTTCTGTTATCACATAAGATACTCAAAGGATGGCCATATTGACCTAACTCCACCAGGTTTCGGTTTAGGTATGAAGATAAGCACCTCGACACGTATGTGTGTGTATATATATAAAAATATAAATAGAGAGTGACTTCAACCGTTTGATCTTTAAGATGAATGCTTGAGATTTTTTAAATAAAAAATAAAATAATACCAAATACATTTAATGCACCTATAAAAAATATAATAACATTTTTTTATTCAAATATCAATTGTTGATCTCAATGATTGAGATCTTTAAGGATGTTGTACTCAAACATCCTTCAAGATCTCAATTGTTATACGGTTGCGGTTAATGTTTGGTAAATATTCATACCAATTTGTGCTAAAATATTATAAATATTTTAATTGCTCAAATATTGAGATTAACCGTTTAGATTTGAATTAAAAAGTATTTATTATATTTTTATATGTACATTAAATACACTTGGTATACTTTATCTTTTGTATTAGAGGTGAAAACCGTTGGTCTTATTAAGATCTTTAAGTAGATTTGTACATGGTTGAATGTGCACATGAGCTATAATGTCTCTCTCTCTCTTCAAACTTGCATATACACTTATATATATATATATATATATATATATATAAAAATATATATGTACACATGCCCCATTATGTAACTCGTGGTAAAAGATATACCATAAGTTGTATATTTGATTCCAAACCAAAACTTCAGTCAAGCAAGTGTGCGTTTGAGTTCTTTTTTCATGAGTAACAAGGCTGGTATGAAACAGAAATGAGTCATATATATATCGAGTATGGACTATAAAAATCCATGCTTGAACCCAAACCTGATAGCTTCGGGTATTCTATGTCCCATTCGGTTCGGGTTGAGCCAGGTTTTGCTTGGGACGGATCAATGTTGCTATCCCTAGGATTCCTTTACCTCCCAAAATATGATGAGGGGGTTATTTGGAAAAAAAGGCGTGCTACAGGTGGCGAAAGCATGGCAGCGGCGAGCGTTTCACAAGAAATTAGAGGGACTCGAGAAAAAGATCGGAGCGAGATAACCGTCACTGTAGCGGTCAATGGCGACGACTTTGGTTGCGTGAGAGGTAACGCTTCGGAGGCCATTCCGATGGACACCTCGCCTTCTGCGTCACGCGTCTTCCGTCGTCTTCCTTGTCGTCGCCGTTGCCACCGTTCTCGGCCGGGCAATCGTTGAAGGCCATGTAGAACAAGGTCCGTTCATCTCTGTCTGTCTCTCTCTCAAGCGAGAAACTGACACAACGATAATGTAGGTACTCCTATTTGGGAGTTGCTTTATCTTATCGAACCTTTAGGGTTTACCGTAGGCTGATTTCGTGAACATTTACTGACTCACCGGTCGCTTGCTTTTTTCCATGATTGGAAATTATAATTCGCCTTTCAGGTTTATAACGTAACAAGCTAAAAGGAGGATCTTATGGGTTCTAATTGTTCTCTGATTTGTGATTTTGCTGCATGACGTTAGAGTTTAATGGTGGATTTGGATAGCGAACTGATAAGTTACTTCCTTTAGCGCTTTACGCAATGACGTATATGCTTTCTGCATTGAAGGATTGGATGTTTAGTTATCCCTTAAGAGTTAAGAGCTTCAACGTGGTTATTTCCTCCTCATTCAGGAAATATGTTCTTGTACAACGAACTAGATTGACATACATTCTAGCGGATATCCAAAAGAGCGTCAGAAGAAGAAAAGTACTTGAATGCTATCAAATGCAAACTTTGACGATCCATTTAATTAGTTCATATGATAGGTCTGGTTCGGACCCAAGTGAAACAGCGGATTTTTTTCATCGTTCCATCAAGAATACTTTTATATGGACGGATAAAGGAGGAGGGTTGTGGTAGGCTTCCGACAACGAGCGTAGAACTATGTTGGATTTTTATACCATGGATTACACAAATGATGAGCATTACTTTGGGGCAAACCCACCTAGCGACGCGCTGAAAAGCCCGAACGGAGTTATAAGTAAGAAAGGGTCACTACATTTTCGCCCGAATGTAGTGAATCAATTATACAAATGGACGGGTGCTGGTAAAGAAGTGAGTCCCACTAGATTGCTGCTAGAATGTAGTGAATAATTTAGAGAGAGGGCTCCACATTTTCAATATGGATGGATGTGGGGGGGTGGGGGGTGGGGTAAGGAAGCTAGTCCTAGATAATAAGATTCGTATTGGTTCTTGGAATATCGGAACATTATCCGGTAAGCTAATGGAGGTGGTAGATACTATAATTCGGAGAAAGATTCATATTCTATGTTTACAAGAGACAAAGTGGGTTGGAGAAAAAACAAAGAAGATAGAGGATACATGTTTTAAATTATGGTACTCAAGTAAGGAAAATGCTCAAAATGGAGTTGGTATTATCATAAATAAATATTTAAAGGATAGTGTAGTAGACATACAACGATATGATGACCGAATCATGATGTTGAAATTAGTGTTAGGAACAGAGGTTTTGAATATAGTTTGTGCTTACGCACCCCAAGTAGGACTAAAAGATAGTATAAAGACAACTTTTTGGGAAGAGTTAGATAAGGTGATTCAAAGGATTCCACAAAGGGAGATGATTTGTTTAGGAGGAGACTTAAATGAACATGTCGATAAAGATATATTAGGATATCAAGGTATTCATGAAAACTTTGGTTTTGGAGATATAAATGAGGAAGGTTGGGAGATTTTAAATTTTGCTATGGCATTTGATCTCTTTATAGTCAATAACTCAATACAATCTTCAAAAAAAAAGATATGAACATCCAATTACTTATAAGAGTGGCTTATCATAAACACAAATTGACTACTTTATTTGTAGAATTCCAGGAGAAATCTTAACCACCCAACATCGACTTTTAGATATGGATTTATAAATAAAAAAATAGACAAAGAAGAAAAAAGTGCATCGAGCTATTCAGACTAAATGGTGAAACCTTAAAAGCAAGAAAGACGATATATTTAACAGAAAGTCCTTCAAGGAGATGTTTGGAATTATGTTGGTACACCTTGTGATATGTGGAACAATATGGCTATACATATTAGGAAAGTGGCGAAAGATGTGTTAGGTGTATCTAAGGAAGGTGTACCAGCACAAAAAGAAGCTTGGTGGTGGAGTGAAGTAGTGAAAAATAAAATCAAGGCAAAGAGGGCATGTTACTAATTAAATCTAATGAAACTTTAGAGGCTTATAAGATAGCAAAGAATGAAGCAAAAAAGGCCGTTAGTGAGGCAAAAGTTAAAATTTGGGAGGATTTATACAAAAAAATTCAACTCAAAAGAGGGTGAAAGAGATACTTTTAGGATAGCTAGGGCTAGAGATAAAAAAACATCTTAATTATGTTAGATGCATCAAAGATGAGGATGAAAAAATTCTAGTGGCAAATGATGATATAAAAAATAGATGAAAAACTATTTTTATAAGTTTTTTAATGAAAATAAAAATGTTAGTATTAGCTTAGGAGAGTTAGCCAAATCAGAAAAGTATATAAACCACAATTTCTGCCGACGTATTCAAAAAAATGAAGTCAAAGAGGTTCTTAAACATATGAAGGGTGGTAAATCGGTAGGACCAGACAATATTCATATAGAAATTTGGAAAATACTAAGAGAAATAGGAATCACTTGGATCATAAGACTATTTAATGAAATATGGAAAAACCAAAAGATGCTCAAGGAATGGAGAGTGAGTACACTTATACCTATATATAACAAGGGAGACATTCAGAATTGTGCGAATTATCGAGGTATCAAGTTAATGAACCATATTATGAAATTGTGGGAAAGAATTATCAAACGCAGGTTAAGACAAGTATCAAGTACAACAGAGAACCAATTTGGATTTAGGCCATGCATATATATTGTTGAAGCGAATCACCTTTTGAAACGTCTTATGGAACATTTTAGAACAAAAAAGAAAGATCTTCACATGATATTTATTGATCTAGAAAAAGCTTACAATAGGGTACCGAGGGAGGTTCTTTGGAGAACCTTGGAAAAAATAGGTATCCCATTGACATACATTAACCTTATAAGAGACATGTACGATGGTGCAAAAATATGTGTAAGGACTCACGAAGGAATGACAGACTACTTTGAAGTTAATATTGGGTTACATCAAGGATCAACTTTAAGTCCATACTTATTTATAATGGTGATGAGTTAACAAAACATATTCAAGATGAAATACCTTGGTGTATGTTATTTGCTAATGACATTGTGTTAGTGGAGGAGTCTAAGGAAAAAGTTAATAGAAAATTGGAACTATGGA
This sequence comes from Brasenia schreberi, assembly GCA_036023115.1. Classification (NCBI taxonomy): domain Eukaryota; kingdom Viridiplantae; phylum Streptophyta; class Magnoliopsida; order Nymphaeales; family Cabombaceae; genus Brasenia; species Brasenia schreberi. The sequence goes on from JAYKKT010000087.1 coordinate 8,737,676, forward strand.
GAGAAACATTATAAAGCAAAGGCCTCCGACTTAGTAGAACAAAGAAAAAATATATGGAATTTAAGTTTGATCATTTGATTACTTTAGAGGACATAGAAATTAAAATTCGCACTCATTGCATCCCTAAAAGGAAAGTTTTAAATACCTAGGGTCAATTTTTCAGAGTGATGAAAGAATTGATGGAGATGTTACGCATATAATTAATGATGGTTGGTTAAAATGGAGAGGAGCATTAGGTATTCTTTGTGATAAGAAGATACCATTAAAGTTAAAAGGTAAATATTATAGAGCAACAATTAGACCTGCCATGTTTTATGGTTCTGGGTGTTGGGTGTTTAATCATCAACATCTAGAAAAGATGTCTGTGATAGAAATGAAGATGTTGAGATGGATGAGTGGTCATACAAGAAAATATTGTATACATAAAATATTGTATACATAATGAGGTTATTAGAAACAAATTAGGAGTGGCACCAATAGAGGATAAAATGAGAGAATAGCGTTTAAGATGGTTTGGACATATAGAAAGAAGATCAAAAGAAGAACCAGTAAGAAGGTATGAAAAACTAAATTTGGAAAGTATTAAAAGAGGTAGAGGATGACCACAAAAGTGTTGGAAAGCAACAATAAAGAATGATCTAGCTTATTGTGAGTTAACTGCTAACATTACACATGATAGGGCTCTGTGAAAACAAAGAATCCATGTAGCCGACCCCATCTAGTATGGGAAAAGGCTTAGTTGTTGTTGTTGTACCTGTTTGTTGCTTGGTTATTGGGCCCTGGTTTTACTAGAATCTTATGAAAATAGAGAATTTACATTCTGTTCGCAAGCTTTCATTGTAGTTTGGTTCCTCAAATTATTAGAAGTGTATGAAAGTACAGAACTATAACCTTGGGATTGGTTTATTTCTACTTTCTAGACCTTACTTTGTATCTTATCATTTATGCTTTATATTGAATTGGGTTCCAGATGTAAACTAATCTTTTGGGAGATCCTTCCATAAAAGTTTGGATGTAATATTGGTTTTGCGCCTAGCACACCAAAATTTGAATATTCTATCATGTTGGTCATGAATGTGAATCTCATTGATATCTAAGCTGGATCTTAATGGCAAAGGAGTCATCTTATTGTTTCCATCACCGGAAAAGAAAAAGAGAAACCAACAGTTATTTAGAGAAATATTACAGTTCAAAATTAATCCAGACGTGATCTGGATATGATTTGAGCACACAACTTATCTAGAAACTTATAGAATGCATGATGATTTACGTTCAGGCTAAACCCACATGTACTAAGTAACAAACTTGCTTGGTTTAAAAGGTAATTTCCAAGCAATGTACTAAGCCACCCTCAACTTCTACAAGTATATGTTCATTAACCACATTCTGTAAATTAAAGCTGTAATGTCATAATTTCTTGTCGCTCGCTGTCTGTGAATACACATATAGGCTGAATAACCTCCTCTTGCATATGATTTGGCGGATTGTTCTGTTAACACTTGTTCGTGTATGGATTATAATTCCTTAACTCTCCTGATAACTTCTACGCTTTAGTTTGCATAGTCTTTTGTGCTTTTACCTTCCAATTACTTGGTTATAAGCCATATTGCTAGGCGACGGTGGGTCATTGAGTATAAGTACGATATAACATTCATTTCTACTTCTTGTTTTGTGAGCTTATCTATCAACGGAACTGCTGATTCAAAAGTTTGATGTTGATCTAAAGCCAAGTTGCTAGCAAGGTTGACACAGTGAGAAATGAGTTTTCTTTTGATCTCATGGGAAGCACAAGATAAACATGGTATGGAACTAAGTAATTAAAACCCCACTACACTGCTGCTAAGTCCACCTAGGATTCAGGCTGGTGCCTGGATGAGCACCTAAATGAGGGAGTAATATAGGTGTTATCTAGTATTATCTTTTTACAGATAATTCATTACATCATCGATCATGTTTTGCTCTATAAACAATTATACTTATCTGGTTATTGATTTTAACTATGTTATGGTGATCTTTTGTGACTTTAAAACTTTTTCTTGGTCCCAAGAAAGTTGACTCGTCATGCTAGGGTTTGGCTAGGCTTCTTATGGTCTTATGTGTAGGTTATGACTGGCAACTTTGACTGCATACTCTAAGAAGAGACTAAGGACTGAAACAAGATGTTCCCAGTGGCCGATCTAGAAGTCCTTATTTGGTGGGGGAATCCTTATTTTAAAGCCCTAAGGTTCATGACAAAGAATGGTTACTTTCACCTGGTTTACCTTTCCTCTAATTGTTGTTGACCCATTTGTATTTGGTAGATTTGTAACTTTCAATCTATTTAACAGATTTTTACATTTAACGAGCCTGAATGCAGGCTCGGTCATTGTCAGGGATGTGAGCAGGGGATGGTCGACATAGTAGATTCTTAGGTATGTTCTTTGTTGTTTTCTTACACTATGAAGATGATGCAGGTGTTTTACGTAGTTAGTAACACACTTTTTCACTGTTATTGTCACAATTTGTCTTTCTAAACGCTTAAAAAATCTTTCTGGCAAGATTTGCAACCTTTAAGTTTTATGTAATGAACAAGCGGGTACTGAAAGTTTCATGTTAATGTAAATTCCTCGGCTTATTATAGATGAATCCTTTATGGCAATACTGCTCCATATTTTCCTGAGTACTGTATACCAGCTCTACAACCTTAGTATTTCCAAAGCCAAGTTGATGGTTGAAACTATTTGAAGATGCACTATTCTTTTCAAACAGTGTATATATGACATGGCTATACCTCATTGGACACTGGCTGTGCAAATATCAATTGCTGGCTATAGTTTAGCGGAGATGCATGCTGACAGATCAAGATGTGACCGAAGTTTATGAGTTCTGAATCTTACTTATCAAATTGGTCTCCACAGTTTTTCTTCTGGAAGAGCATGCCTATCATGCATAAATGCTGCATAGTAGTTGTGTCCTCAATATGTAAACAAGGTACTCCTTAAGAGATGAAAACTTAATTACTCCTCTTTGAGACCTGTTTTAGTCAATTCTATGGTAAGTGAGATGCCTGTATTTTTCTAATGGTTTCTGGTGATGGGGATGCAAAAGCACCACGGTTTGATGCTAATGAATCTCATTCCCTTGACAGAAAGGAGCACTGTTATTATTGGAAATCGGTGGGAAACATGTTCCATTCAACTTCAGTAATGAAAAAGAACTAGTTTGAAATATAGCTGATGAACAAAGCCATCTCATTGATCAACACTCTTTTGGTATCAAATTGGTTGTAAAATAATTGTTGCACCAATTACTGGTACTGCGCATCGAATGTTTGAGGACGTAGTCACAAAGTTTAAACCAAATCAAGCCTTTTCCCGCACTATGGCCAATATTCATGCATTTAAAATGAAAAATAAAGGCTTGAATTCTCAGTAGATATTCAAAATGATCTATGTATAGTCAAACAAAAAACAATTGGAGATGTAGAAAGAATATCATTTATATAATCGTTCCTACCAGAATGTGGCCATTATGAAACTAAAGGGCCACAATGCATCCACACACTTTATTTCTTGGAGGGAATGAAGATAGATGGTCTTAACCATATGCCTTCTGACTTTTCCTGACGCAAATCTGTCATCCGTTACTGGCAGACCAAGCTTTTCACCCTTGCACTAACAAATGGCCTCTTTTCTAGATAATATAAATAGCAGCAACATAACACTTTGAGTCATAGCCTGTTTGATTCTGGACTTATTTACATGTTAAGGGTGTATTCCTTACAAGGTCAGAAAAGATGGATAATTTGGAGTGCATAAAAGGATACGTAAAGATGGTAGGTTTGTGATGGTTCTGTACCAAGAAAGTAATTCTGAATTCATTGGGTTGCTTGTTCGCCTGTTAAGTCCCCTGTCTTTCTCGAATGCTAATGCATTCTCACATGCTTGTATCGGATAACAGATAAACAGATAAAATAAACACTTTGTGCGTTGATTTCACCAACCATGGATATTTTTCAAAATATGCAGTAAAGCCATTAAAAGGATGTGTACTTTAACGGGTAGATGCTTGTTCCATATAAATTACCTAAAATTCCCTTGTTAGGGTTAACAGGTCAATGGATTTACCATGTACTCTTTCACCTCGTTTATAATCAATAGTGTCAATAGTTTCTGATGTTGGTTCTAGTTGAAAATGTGAGGTAGGGATTCCTGTAATTAGCTCTGCTGACACCTAAACATCTTGAAGATGGAAGGTTTCAAACTAGTGTCTATATTCAAGATTCTCAAAGTAGGGTATAACATGTGCACGTGCACGTGCACACACACATGCATGCATGTACACAGATGGATATCGGGAGAATCTAAAATTCAGGCCAAGGATGTGGCTTATGTTATTCATCATGAAGCATTTCTTTCTGCTGTTTAATCTCAAATCTGCTACTGGATGTCGTTCCCAGCTTGCCATGTTTCATACTAACCCTTTGCTTGTCATGGATGCCATATCATTGACCCTTCAGGGTCAGCTTTTAGTTAACAGGCAGAGGATGGTTTACAAAGCGACATGGTGGAACTCCAAATTACCGTTCATGCTGTTGTTGACCCGATGATTACTAGAACTGCAGAGGAAGCTGCATCCAGTGGCTAAGGTGAGGAAAAAAGCTGACTTCAAAAGATTCTTCATTTTCTAATTCAGAAATTCCTGACAATTTTGCGGTATTCCTTGCTCATATCACACCTAAGCATAACTATTCATCCTTTGAAGCTTTGTGAAGGTTTTAGAGGGAACGTCATTAATGTTGCTTTTGCAGAACTACTTTTCCGTATCAAAATGGAGTACCTTCATTTTAAGTCCACTCGTACCTCATGTATTGATAAGTTATTGCTTGCTGTATTTGAAGAAAATAAAATCCTGAGCAAGGTTACTTACAAGGGTTCATCAGATACTTCAAGTATGTCAAGACACCACCACCACCAAGTTGCTTCATGATGTCTCTAACTGTATTCTTTTGGAGTCTACGCACCATCTTAAATGTCTTCCTCTCTTTGCAAAATATCCAAAGGAATCTGTCATTATCATACCAAAGTTGGAACAATGTTTTCTTATCATGCTGCATAATCATATTGATGTAAGCTAAAACCTTGCTGCAGTACCATGTGAGGTTAGGCGAAGACTTTCAGGACCGAAGGTCATAGAGTTTGTGACGTTGGCTGCAGTTTTCTGGTATGGAGACAGCTTACCTTACTTGTCTCTTGGTGTCATATTTGCGGGAGAAGCAATTCTTTTAGGGTCTGCTAGTTATTACCTGCATGCCTCGGTGCACTGCAGGGATTTTAAATTCTCCAGATTGACAACTCTTAGTAAGGACCTTGTTTTCTTCTCGTTGGAATTCATTTGATGGTGTTCCTGATTCTGATGTTTGCCTCATAAGAGAAGAACAAAAAACTCCACCTTGTTAGAACTTCAACCCAGTCGAAGACCCTGCTAAGGTATGCACCAATAAGACCGTCATCCTCTTTGTGGCAGGTGCATAAGTCATGGGTACTTCATCTGTCTGATACTTCTAGGGACACCAATAAGACCATGATCGGAGTCACTTGATGTCTAGGGACATAGGACAGATGCTTGGTTACTTTGTTGAAAACAAATAAGCTTCTAATGTTTATGTATATAGAAAAGTATATCTCACAAAATATTGACTCAAATGATTGTATACATCCTGATGTAGATGCAATCAATGAATATATGATTCTTGTGTACATCTTAATTATCAAAATAATACAATTACTTTTAATTGTTCTGATGCATAAATATAGTAATGATAGCTTACTTCCGAAGTACCTGATCTAAAGTCAAGTTGTTGGATAAGATCTCAATCAACAATTAAGATGCAAGAACCAAAACATTGTTATCATAATTGTTGAATGCATTAGGAAAATCTCATTTACCTTTTCGTAGGATCTTATCTGACGGTAGACATATGAGTAGGTGAGACCACCTTCTCATTACACAAAATATTGGTTAGTTGCACATGATCTTCTGCTTTCAAGCCAGTATGCCACTGTAGTGAGATCTGAAATTGCACTATTATCTCTGCCGTGACGCAGGCAATCAGATTCGAGCCTTTAATTATAACTTCTGGTCAGCAATTATGGTGACTCTGGAAACAATAAACTGAAATGTCATCAAACACCATTTAAACGATTCCAATTCAGAGATGATAAAATGAAATTTTGGTTTAGTTTTTTAATACCATTTCAGGAAACAATAGAATATGATATGTCCATGTAGCCAATCCCGCTTAGTGTTAGGCTCTTGGTCTGTATTAATTTAATCCCAAAAGTTAAAACCTCTACATTATGTTTATTATGCTCGGTAGGATTGTTTTTGAGTCATTACAAAAGACACACACACACATATATATATATAGAGAGAGGGGTGCATCTCAAGTGCCATCATATGGTATCAACTATCAAGCATCAGAATCAGTCACGTATTTTTCTTTTTTGTTCTCTATTTTTGTACATATATCTAATCTTAATAAGACTCTTGGGTTGGTCTGATGAGCACCTGTGGCCTTCTCCAGAAAAGGATACCGATCACAGACAGATGGTTCTAGTCTCTTTCTTTCTTCCTGAAAAAGATTAAAGGAGGAACCTGAAGTGTCAAATCCTGCAACCATTGATTTAAACCCCGGTTACCTCTCAATCAGGCCAACTGGAGACGATCTGACGAAATCTGACGTGGCTTTCTTTTTTTTTGGGGGGGGGGAGAGGGGCATCTAGGCCAATGATCTCACAGAATGCCACGTCACCAACAGTGATTTGCCAGCTGGACAAGGTCTGGTTGCGACTTCAACTCATCAAAGGGCCCCCTGGCCTATGTTTCTTCTTCTACATATTCTATCAGCCTAGTTAACATAATTGAAAACATTTAAATGATGAAATGAAAAATTAGGTTGAAAAGGAGAATAAGTGGTATGGCATAAGTTTTTTTTTTTTTAATTGTGGGGCACATGTTCAAGTTGCAGGTAGTAAGGGCGGCCTTGTGATCGCTCCCACTTGGCGGGTGCCGGCTGGTTGGATGAAATAAAGTCTTGAGAACAGCCAGCTTGGTAGTCGGAAAATAATGATGAAAAAATTGGAATCGAGTCTCGGTTAGAAAATGAAAATTTTACCTATTCAATATGGAACCAGGCTGATTCTAATTGAATCAAATATAAGTTGCAATATTGCTTCACTTTCAGGCTTTTACTGTTTCTAAGTATCTAGAAACTCGTTGCAGGTACTCAAGCTTGAACTTTTCTTTTCGGGTATAATGGGGAGGCCGAAGCAAGATGCATGCCCTGGGTATTGAAGTCATGATGTTCAACTTGTGAGTTGACGCCCTAGCCAGCCGAGCTATTGAAATTACTTTATAAAAGTTGCTACATGAGTTTCTTGGCTTCCTTTCATACACGTATACATCGAAATTACCTATGCATGTTAATGTTGGTGTTCCTACTAGACGTCAAGAGTTAGAAATAAACTTAAAGTCCTTTTATCAATGTAATTTGCTAATCAAATATTACTTGAAAGGTCATAATCTCTCAGATGATTTATATCTATTTCAGTTGAATTCGTATCTGTATCAATTAGAAACCCGTAGTATGTTTTTGCGCCACAATCGAATTAAAACATGCTGGTAAGTTTTAAAGCCGTACGTACCGTACGAGTAGGCCAGTATTGCGTTGCTTCGCCATGGCAACCATGAATTCAACCAAGAACCGATTCTGGTGCCCCTAAACTGGCCTGAATCAAATAGGATTACTGTCAATTCGAATCACCAATTCAGGCTAACTTTGATTGGATTTTGACAACACTGGTTTTAGCCAGTCCTGTAATTATCAAACAATTAATGCCCAACTTATATCCATAAAAGATTATCTAAACTCAGCATTATGTCCATTCAAACTCATTGATTTCTCATATCTGATGAATGATTAAAGCCATCACGAGAAGTCATAGTCGTGCAACTCACGCTAATACACGGCACCAGAACAGAAAGTGTTAATGAACTGAGTAGGGACACTGTGCTACCAATTAACCTATCTCTCTCTCTCTCTCTCTCTCTCTCTCTCTCTCTCTCTCTCTCTCTCTCTCTCTCTCTCTCTCTCTCTCTCTCTCTCTCTCTCTCTTCTAATTTTTGGTTATAATTGTGATGCCAAGCCAGGTATGGACATCTTGGATATCGAACTGAAGACCTTCAACTTGTGAATAGAGATCCCTAGTCAGGTGAGCTATTGCTATGAGTGTAACCAATCTCTCTTTTTTCTTTTATGTTACGGGCAACATGACTATTCTAAGCTTCTTAATTCCTTTTCTTCATTTGAGGAATAAATAAAGCTTTTTAAATTCATAAAATATCACCTTTTCTTTTTGGCAAAATGGTGTTTGGCCAGTTGAAGACATAGCTACTCACTGAAAGTGTGTATGTGTGAGTCTCTCTCTCTCTCTCTATATATATATATATATATACCGGATCTTTGCTACTTTAACATGCTCACATATTGTTTTTTTTATAGTATGAGTGTAATTTAACAAAATTTAAGATTTTTTTAAAAAGACATAACGATGTTATTACATTGGAAAAACATGAGTGAACAATAACTGGGCTGAGTGGACAATGACATGAACAATGACTGTATATATAGTCTCGGTATCAAATTTAGACCTTAATTACTTGAAGCTTTTTTTCAGTGGGCCCGGGCCCTAGCCGGGAGAACCGTAGCTTCTTGTGGAGAATGGCAAGCGTGGGATTACACGCTAGTTTCTTCTGCTTTTTATCAGAATGGGAAGCTTTCTTTTGTCATTAAATGCTGAAACATCTCTCTCATGCAAAAGCTGTATGTCCATTTGCTAATTTAGGTTGTGTATAAAATGCATACATGCAATGAATAATTGAAAGCTGCCTTTACCTCAAATTAAAGAGAAGATTAAAGGACATTGATATTCATAGCTAATAAATGTCAAGAGAAGATTACATTGGAAAATTTTCACATTTGAAGCCAAAAGCAAGCCTTCCTCCACTAAGTGGTTCGGCTTGGCTATAAGGGTCCTTAGTTGCGATTCAGTTCAATCCTTGTGTCATTTTGTTTTGTTTTCTTCCAACAATTTTTATACTAACTTTTCCCATTTGATATTATTAGATATTATCCTAATAAACTAGTATATTCATCTCTTTATGGTCTTATGAATTTTTTTGGTACAATGGGAAGGCTGAAGCCATATGCACACACCAGATATGGAACTCATGGCTTTCAACTTGTGAATCGAACCTCTAGCCTGGGGGAGAATTATTACTTTTCTTGCAAGCTCTTCAGGCGTGGATTCGGGCATGCCTTAGTTCTCCCTTATTAAATGACACGAGCTCATATCATCCAGATCTTCTGACTAAGAAACTGAAAGGACGATGTTCATTTATGGTATCACTGGCACTTCTGGTGTTCGAAACTGGAGCAAAATTAAAGAGTTTCAAGAGAAAACCGGGCCTAGCTTCATACATTTCGTTCCATTAAAAAATAACTTTAAATATACATTGGAAAGTTCTTGCTTCTCATGCATTGGTAGAGATGAAATTAACAAGCAGCTTTTCCAAAAGAAAGTAAGAAAATATTATTATAATTGTTATTAGAGTATTGTTATATACGTATATATGTATATATATATATATATATATATAGCTAGGAAACTTTTTTCTTCTGATAATCCTCCAACAGATGCACAGTACGAATACTCAGAAAGAATAAACTCAGTCCTGCTTATGGCTGGTGGAGAGGACTGGGGTGTTAATGGTGGTAAGGACCAAAAGAAATAAGCATTGCTGGTGGGGTAGCGACTATTACCATAAGGTAGATAGGCAGGCAAAACGGAGAGCAGAATGAGCATGGCTTGCTGCATGTGAAAGTGTAATGTATGTTCTTCTGTTCCTTTAAAAGGCAATAAAATTTTAATTTATTGGATTTTTAAACGCCCGCTGTTAGGAAAAAGGAACTCAACTTCAAGAACTACGTACGCCATTGATACCCATTTGCTTCTCTGATCTTTAATAATCGCGCGCGCGCGCGCACACACACAGAGAGATGCTTATGAAACTCTTAGAATTTGCCTTGCATGAGTTACAATAATAAATCTGAAATGACATGCCACTAATTACTTGAAAATCATTAAGTATTAGTTATTAATATATGGATAAGAGATTGTGCTGTTCTGGTTGGGCGTTTGGTGCTCTCACAATGTCACGGAGTTCAATGTGCTAAGAGGGCATTCAGATGTCTCTTTTATGTATGGGTGGAGGTCCCCTTAACATCCGCTGGCCAACCAACCAAACCATGGCTTACCCCCATTAACTGGTATATATATATCCAATATGCTTGCCGTATTTTTATAGATCTCAACCAATCATATGATCAAAGAAATTTGATAATTGATATAAGAAAGAAAAATTATACCTGTACTTTTTTCTTTTGAATGGTTGAGATTTGCAGGAATAAGCAAGGCAAGCATCTCTCTCTCTCTCTCTCTCTCTCTCTCTCTCTCTCTCTCTCTATATATATATATATATATATATATATATATATATATATATATATATATATATAAACTCAAAATCGGCTTCTCCATCGAATCACCAGAAGTATGCCTTATCTTACCCAATGCTGTCGAACCGACTTGCTCTCAAATAGTATATTTGACCTTGCTTCTCTCACAATGATATCTAAATCACATTTCTCTCAATACTTCGTTTTTCCCCATAAGCAAAACGATATTGTGTGCGTAGTTGGTTTACTATAAGGCTTTCTCTTGGAAAAAACAAACAATAGATATTGTGTGCGTTAAATCATCTTGCTGACAGATTTTAACCTCAATTCACAAGCGGATTAATAGTAAGTTCTAAAAGATCACATTATAATTATTTTGAAAACAGATTTTTCTACTCACCATGAATTGACAGCACATTTTTCTACTCACCATGAATTGACAGCACAAAATCTTAACGCTAGAAACTCGCACAGGCGCGCGGGCAAGCTCACACACACGATGTGGTGGATAATATTAAAATCCAAACTCTACACGCTATCATGGCTACTGTTACCAACTCATCATATCCTCGTTATATCGTTATATAGATTATTCTTGTTTGTTGAGAAGCTTGTGCCAAAACGAAAGCAGACCGTCCATTTCACAAGCAGTCTCACACGCAACGCATTAAAGACCCACGACGGGACTGTGATGAGCGTCACTACTGGTTGGAATGCGTCACCTTTCGTGATCTAATCATCATACAAGCAACGGGTGAACACAAACCCTTAACTAAAAGGAAGTACCAACAGAGATGACAGAAACAGAAAGCAACCAATTTCGTCTCGTTGTGTCTTTACATTGGTCATCAAGTTTACACAAATCATTACATCTCATCGTTCAATGGGCGTTCATAAGATAAAAGTAGGAAGAACACTGTCTGAACTTCATGTTCTCTTGTGCATCAAACCAACAGTTTCTCTCGTTCCTCATCTATAGGAGGAGGAGAGATCACGTAGTCACACGCTCTGCAAAGTAGACGCTTATCTATTTATCCAGATCAAATAACTGAGAAAACATGTAATGAACGGATGGAGTATCAAAGACTTTCAATTGTAAAACAGCTGATTGCGTGAATCAAACAAGTTTTTATTTTTGATGGGAAATATAACCTGTTCAAGGTAAACATGGGGCAAAGAGGCTGAGCCATACCTTAACCACGAGATCACCATTTAGGTACAAATAATGCAACTAGACCTCTGCATGTGAACCATCCGGCGTTCTTTTCTCGGCTATCTACCATCTTTGTGTAAAATTTCAGTGGGACAATAGGATGTGGGTCGATCCTCGGTTGGTTAGTTCGATGGTCGGAGCATTTTATATATATATATATATATATATATATATATATATATATATATATATATATATATATATATATATATATATATATATATATATATATACATCCGCGTCCTTGAGAGTGAAACCCGGGTCGGGTTGAGCTTAGCACCTTTATTCGGACTCCAATGTCATGAAGGTCACCCATGGCAGTAGTTTCATTATGGTTTGATAACGACGAACCTTAATGACGCACCACCTAAGATTAGAGGCACAAAAGTCGAATTTACGGTGCCTTCTGCATGCCGACGGCAGTAGTTCCATTATCGTTAGTTGACGAGGAGCCTTGTTCGAGGTAGAAACTTACGTGCCTCATATGCCTCACCTCTTAGCAGTGGTCGAGTCCGAAGCGTGTTCTACCTAACATCAAGCTTCCACAGAGCTGCAGTCAACAATCATCTCGGTTAATTCTTCAGTTAGTAGTGTACATGTTGCTATAGATCGATTGCACCTTGAACAGTTCTGTTCAACCGATAGATACTTCACCTACTCCGAAGTTTTTCTAAGGCAAACCAGCGAAATCCTTGCCGACAGCGTCGATGACCTGGTTGTGGCGATGAGAAGGGCCAGAAGGAGGGATAGGCATACCTCTTGGGAGGAAATTGAACACAGTAAAAGCATGAACCTTGCCCGACCTCACTCCAGTCCTGAAGTTCGTTAAATATTCTTGAGGCAGCCGGCCGGGAGGAGCTCTTTGGTATCGCGCAACGGCACAGGAGGGTGCAAGATGGAAAACTAGGAGCAGCAAGACCAAGATCATGACGAAGGAGAAGGATGGTGGTCGAAGAGGAGGAGTCATTAAGCTTCCGTGGCTCCTTGGCTGGAAGCTAGTAATGTTGGTATTGTACCTGCACACAGACCCCCCCTTACCTCTCTCTCTATTTTTATAAAAGGAAGAAGCAAAGAGAGAAGGCAATGGGCCAAGTAGTTTTGTCTTGAAGGATACGTTAGAGGAAAATGTCAAAGTTCTCAGAGCCGAATAGCAGAAGAGGTGAGAGCGATTGAAACGAACATTTAGTCCTAGACCCAAATCTAGGACCTGGATCCAATTCCAGTACTAGACCTGATCTAGGTACTACTGCTTGGATGACCATGAAGGCACCTGGATCATATCATGCCAACAACATCAAAATCAGCAACCACACTAGCCCCATAGTTCAACGATGGCGAGTTTACAAAAAATAATGCATTTCAATGTGTTGTTTTTGCATAGAAGATTTACGGATCCTAACCATCACTCCGGTCAGATCTTAATTCGCTATAAGTCTGTATAAAGCATACCTGCCTTCATAGATTAGTTGTGGGTCTGACTCAAATAAATAATGTTTTTATTCTTTTCTTAACAAACCCTAATACAAGCTCGGATTTGGGTCTCAAACCCAGAACACATACACACACACAGACATTTATGGGAAGTAATTGACTTTAGGAAAGGCCTGGCTGCCATTCTGAGCAAGATCAGTAGTAGGAAGAGAGAATCCACAAGGGGAGGGAATAAAGGCAGACATATTTTGTGGAGTTTCTCGCTTGAATCTCTTTGAGTCCTGTTTTTGAACTGTGGTTCTGGTAGAAATTAGTATCGGGTTGAATATTTACCAGTACAAACGCCCCACTCATACATGCTTTGCTCATTTATTTATTTAATTTTCTTTGACTTGTTAATGTTTCTCTCTTAAATTTGGGTATGCAAACAGGGATCCACGGGAAACATTTGAATAGTGGATTTTGCTTGCAAGGGATGTGCATTAAATGTCAAATACAGCACCCTCCCTCATACATGAAAGCTATAAATAAGACTGTTAGGAATGTATATATAAAGAAGTTTTTTTTTTAAATAGTCAAGCTGCGATTAGGCAGACCCCTAGCAGATATTACACTGCGGGCATCCAACTAAGACCTTCAGATATGAAGGCCAGTTGATCCCTTAGCGAGGAAAGGTTTAGCTCCTTTTGCTTCATCTTTGATTAAATTTTAGCTTATATACAAAATATGCATCAAATGTGACTGTTTAAGCTTATACTTTACCTCACTTTCAGGTCTAATGTCCCTAAGGGAGGTGTTTGATTACGAGGCCCATCAACAGCGCACCCATAGGGGTGGGCTGCTGTTACTGGAACTGGAGTTCCATAATCTCTACCTCACAATCAAACACCCCCTAAAAGAGTTAGTAGAATTCAGACCGTCGTTTGGACTTCGGTTGAGGTCACAGTAAGAAGCTTTTGCCGTTTTTCTGAATTATGGTTTCATTTATCAAATAACCGTAATGATTTGTAGAGCTTTTGTTCTTTTCTTTCCTTTATTTTCTCAAAGAAGCCTCCTGCCAAAAGCAAAAAGCTTGCATACAGTGATAATGGATAGTAGAAATTCTATTAATCCGATGACTTTCATGCGTGGAACTGTCATCAGGAGCCAGATTTTGAATTGCATATGCTCTGTGTGTGTGTGTGTGTGTCTGTCTCTGTCTCTGTGAAGAGATTGAAATTCACAGGCTGCATGGCAGAGTAGAATCGACCACTTTTGGTGCAGATTTAAGATGGAGCAAGATGCACCGCGAGCCACGGCTATATCTTACCTTCAAGTTGGAAGTCAAGTGTTTGATACCTCGGGTACTTTGGTGGGGAACTGCCTGACTAGGGATGGCAATATTGGCCCGACAAGTGGAGACGACCCAACCCGAGCCTAAGCAGGCAGGTACTGATCGGGTTCGGCTTTGGATTTGGAGAAAACCCGAGTATCACTGACAGAGAAAGCGAAACAAGTATCAAACGCATAGTGGTATCCATTCCCTTGGACCGTATGTATATACTGTATTGTACGATTTGTGTGCGTGCGCGTTCTTGTTTGGGTAAAATTAATGGGTGGGGCAGGCAGGGCTGGTTCAGGTCTTGCTAGGATGGGTATGGGATATGAGTCGTTCTTGTGAGATGTTCATTTCATGAATGATCTTATCTTATATATTAAAAGAAAAATGAAGCCAGATGCACACCCTTGGACATTAAACTCATGACCTCCAAATAGTGAGTTAAACCCCTAGCCAGGTGAGCTGTAGTTCTTTGTTTTACTGACCTGTTGGGTGGAGTTTAGTGACACTTTTAGAAGAGAACTTACTCTTTTGAAGAACAATAGGGTATAAGCCCTAATCCCTATTGATTTCAATATTCATATTAACCACTCTATTTATTGATCACTACATTGAATGTAGATTAAATAAAAAAAGGAAATGTTTGTGATAGAAACAAAGATGTTGAATTTGATATAAGTCCAAGGAAAATACAACAACTAAGCCTTTTCCCATACTAGACGAGGTCGACTACATGGATTCTTTGTTTCCACATATCCCTATCGTGTGCCATGTTAGCAGTTAACTCACAATAAGCTAGATCATTCTTTATTGTTTCTTTCAAACACTTTTGTGGTCGTCCTCTAACTCTTTTAATACTTTCCAAATTTAGTTTTTCATGATACATTCTTATAGGTTCTTCTTTTGATCTTCTTTCTATATGTCCAAACCATCTTAAACGATATTCTCTCATTTTATCCTCTATTGGTGCCACTCCTAATTTGTTTCTAATAACCTCATTATGTATACGGTCTTTTCTTGTATGACCACTCATCCATCTCAACATCTTCATTTCTGTCACAGACATCTTTTGTACATGTTGATGATTAATTGCCCAACACTCAGAACCATAAAACATGGCAGGCCTAATTGCTGCTCTATAATATTTACCTTTTAACTTTAATGGTATCTTCTTATCACAAAGAATACTTGATGCTCCTCTTCATTTTAACCAACCAGCATTAATTATATGCGTAACATCTCCATCAATTCTTCCATCACTCTGAAAAATTAATCCTAGGTATTTAAAACTTTCCTTTTGGGGGATGCAATGTGTGCCAATTTTAATTTCTATGTCCTCTGAGGTAACCAAATGATCAAACTTATATTCCATATATTATGTCTTTGTTCTACTAAGTCGGAGGTCTTTAGTTTCTAATGTTTCTCTCCATAGTTCCAATTTTCTATTAACTTTTTTCCTTAGACTCCTCCACTAATACAATGTCATATGCAAATAACATACACCAAGGTACTTCATCTTAAATATGTTTTGTTAACTCATCAATCACCATTATAAATAAGTATGGACTTAAAGTTGATCCTTGATGTAACCCAATATTAACTTCAAGGAAAATGCGATATATAATTAACAAAAAGTTGACAGGACATCAATAAAAGGTAATTAAAATAAAAAACAAAACGTTAGTATGAAATTCAAAAGCATGACCTTAAATCCATAGCCTGATAAGTTGGACCTGGCTGACCCGCACATCAGATCCAACCCGAGCTCAATAAGAATCGGGACAGGTTTGGCAGGTTTGTGCCTCATATGGTGGGTATGGGACCTTCCCAAACTAGACCTATGTCCAAACCTACTTGCTTCACGTGCCACATCACTGTTAATTACTAAAGCTGCCTGGTCATCTATCTTATTGAAGACATCAAGACTTCTATTATTGCTTAACTATCAAAGAAGAACAATGGAGAGCACATGATCGTCACTATCATTAATAGTTCTTAATCCAGTTTCTTATCGTTGAAGAAACAAATAAAATTGTGAGTACGCCTCTTTCCAACCAAACTCCCTATCTCTCCTCCCTCCCTTGTTGCTGCCAAACCAAGATTTAATATGGCTTTTGCCTACACGCCAAGTTTATGCTTGAGAATATGCAGTGGTCTTACAACGACTTTCAGTGACAAGTCCAATTATGACGCCACCTACTGATAACAGTGGCCATTGTCAACTGCCACCAAAAAATGCCGTGGAATGCCCCACTGATAAGTACGCCTTGTACAACGGTAGACAGAGTATTGACAATAAGAAATGCCATTTATGGTAGATATATTCACGTACATACGCTATATATAAAACAATGATTGCTCTACTAACAACAGTCTTTTTTGATAATTTATATCACAAAGCTGGCATCATTGAGCACCCAAAAGTATAAAACTGCATACAGAGAAGTATGGAAACCACTTTGTATTCAAATAAATTGATAGCACCCATCCCAACTAAGAAAGAACTTAACCTAATGACAGCAACCAGAAAACAATAGTAGCATGATTATGTAAGCCCTAGAAGTCCATAAGTTGCCAGCTGCACAGCAAAATAGAATTAGATCAAAGAGAACATATACAGATGGACAACGCAATCAGTTGAATATACAAAAGATCTCCCGGAAAAAGCACCTCAATCATCTGAATTGCTTTACAGATGACATGAGAACAATGGGTAGCGTCACATAAAAGAGAACATAATAACAAAAAAGAGAACAATCTATGAACCAGTGGAACCAGCTTTCACTGGGTGTCCGATGCTTAAATTCTAGCTCTTTTTACTTCCTTGAGAGGGGCATCAGACAAGCAAAACAAGATGTGAGGAAAGTTTGCATCATTTAAATTTTGTCAGCCATCATGTCCTCTCTAGATCAGTTGCAGATGGACAACTCACAATAGATGGCATTAATGCAAAAATGAGAAGTCCCCAAGAAAAGTAGAACATTTAGCTGATCTCAGTTTGTTATAAAGACTAAATTGCATCAGTTAGTGAAACAATCTCACTTTGACGACATCAAAATCAACTTTAGCCAAATAAAAACTGTAATGCAAATAAATGCTAGCAATTGGTGTTACAGTAATGAGTTGCCAGGTTCTGACACACCATCTTAACAAGAGGCAAATAGGGAATGAATGCAACAACATAGGTACTTCTACGAGTACTACACCCGTTTCCAGCCCATAAAGGCACTTAATATGCCTTGTACTCCCACTCATGCCTATGTACTTTGTGTGCCCAAGCTACACCCTTCACAGATAACCCATACCTATGTGATTTAAGCAGCAATGAAATTCAACGCCTAAGCATAATGAATTGACAATATAAATAAGCACTAATGAATAACATATAGAAAAGAAATGTTAAAGCACAGAATAAAAACTCCATACCCGCAAATTCATAAAGATGAACATGATCAAATCAGCTCTTTTGACATTAATTTGAGTCAACACTTAGAGAAGTGGAATGAAAAACAGAATTTATTGATAATATTTGATAGCCTCTTTAATCTCCCCCAATGACTCAAAAATTCATCCAAATAAAGAGTAGAATAAGAGACATCACACTGTTCTTCGTGATTTAAACATATCAGTTTTGATGCATTAAATCCCTCCACTCCAATTGTCATGAAAACTCACAAAAGAAGAGAACATGATTTTTGGCTATTCCTGAACATTTTCTTATCATGACCTAGTGCAAGAACAATCTACTCATAAGAAAATTACTGTGATCCTAATAATAACTAAAGGAAGAAAGGCAAGATACTGCATAAGAGAAATCCTCACAAGTTCAATTGCAAGGTAAAACGTGTCTGATTTTGCATGTGTGTGTGTTAGAGAGAGAGAACTCAAAGTACAATTAACTGATTGGATCTTATTGTGTTCACATTAATACCTCAACGACAATGACATTGATGCCCCCCAAGTTACATATTAACATTTCGTATAAAAGAAGAAAATGATGTCGTACATGGTACTTGTTCAAACTTCAATGCGTTTGAAGTTAAATGACAATGACAAATCAAAGAAACGCTAAGAACGCCAGAGATCTTCAGCTACTTTCCTTATGATCTAGGTGAACCAACAGTGGCCTATGGTTTGTGGCAGTCAAATACAACAGGATTGAAACTGGGAGGGGGTTAAGATTCTTGAGATTAATTGAACACTACAGAGCTTCAGGTAACAGAAAATAAATATTTCCCTTGGAAAGAATTCTCAGATCACTAGTCGAAACAAGTGCCTTTCTTCCAAAGAAGGCAAGAGAGCAACGCCAAAAGCTCCTCTCTTCTCAGTGGCGTGCTTGATTGGTCACAAAGTGAAAAAAAAAGGTCCGAAGCCTCTTCTTCACAGTCAATCCTGCAAAACATCATAAAGATTAGTTGGAATTTGATTTAGAAAACAAAAACAAATGATATGGGATAAGAAACAATTACTAAAATGATCAAAACTTAAAAATTAAAGTACCTCAAAAGAGGTTGATAGAGAAAAGAACTATAGTAAAAGAAAACCATGTTCACCTGAGGGCATTCTGCAAAGTTCTTAATGGACATTAAGATTATATGCTACCTTCCTGTTATAAAAGGACAGACATCATCTTAAGAAGTTCATCCTTCATTTCAGTAGGATAAAATATGTAACACGTGCGTGTGTTACATATAACATTCTTGTATATGTGAATGCATGTGCATATGTTACATATACCTGCATCTCTATTTTCACATAGTCTGCTTTCTGCCTACGAAAATTTTGTTTTCTAGAAAGGCAAAGGTTCAGATATTTATATTATTCCTATCAGACCCAACAGAAGTGATTGTCATGGCCTGAACAAAACCAAACAATGCAAAAACTAATCTGCTGCAGAATAACTTGGTTATATGATTGTTTATGGAACATACTATATGACTGTTTATGGGACATACTACCACAACAATCAATTCTCATTCTCAGAGCTAAGCATGAGATGAATATCTTGAACAAGAACATTTCCTTTATCCAATGAATAATGATCCCTTCTTTGTTCAAATGAGTGAAGCAACTCTCCTTCCCTCATTCCCATGCATACCATGGTACCCAACAATGAAACTTGCGTATTTGGAGCCTTAGAGAAGCACTAGAACCATATGAAGCAATTTTATAGACATAAATAATTCCCAGATAATCTGCAAATATTTTGATGTGTCATGAGAACCTACACGATATTTCACTATAACGAGTCAAATAATCACTGAAGCAGAAGAAGAAAATTATAAAAGCTCCAAAATAAGGAAAGTAGGAAAAGTACCATATACGATTGATCCTTCACGATTTCATTCAATGGCACTGTTGCATCAGTGTCATCAGTTTTCCTGTCTGATGCTTTCCACAAAGCTAATGCACAAGAAGCATTCAACAATCAATGAAGTCCACCCAAAGTTACTACAAGGAGATGGGTGGTAGATGGGTACATAAAATCTCCTATGCAAAGTGATCATACAACGTAGATAAGACAAACTGCAAGGGTGAGAGTGTGTTTCTCAATAATTCCAAAAGATTTGGTTTCTTCTGTATATTTTTCTTCGATAAATGCGAATCAGTTTCGAATATGTCCATTTCTTTTTCTGCCTAGACTCCAAGAATATCTCGCAGAATGAATGAAAGTCGCCTTTCCCAAACACTTCATATACAATTGGATCTGTCAAAACATGAGGAGGACTATCTACATTCATGTTTCCCAAAGCAAATGACAAGTTGCTTCCAAGTCTTTTATCGATGTACATGTCAACAATGCAGCCATATGTGACAAGATCAGGATCAACATTCCTCTGTTTCATGTGCTCGATTGTGAGATGGAGATCCCACAACATGCACATCCTTGAAAACACCAAAGCACGGATATTGAAAGTGGTAATATCTGGAGCAAACCCAGCCCCGAGCATGTTGAGAAACTCTCTTTGTAAGCTTTTCATTTTGAAGTTTGCAGCATATGACAATAAAAGCAGGTTCCAGAGTAGGTTACGTGAGTTCCTCCTCTTCAGACCAACATCCCTTAAAAACTCCCCTAATTGGTAGAATCGCCTTTTACGGATATAAGCATGTGATATCGCTCTAATTGCTTCTTTCTCGATAAGGAATTGTGATCCCTTCAATCGGCCATATGCAGTTTCCATTTCTGCCAAAGAACCAAACATGCTATAATACATAACAAAAGCATTACCAGTTTCCGAACTAACTTTAAATCCTTTAGATACCATTTCTTTCATTGTTTTCTCCATCATCTCAAGCTGACCAGACCTACCAAAGCAATGTATAGCTAAAGTATAGAACTCAGAAGAGAATTCAGGGTCCCTCGCAGTAGACTCATGCAGCAGCCTCTCAATTTCACTGAAATGTCCCATGTTTCCATACGCATCTATCAGTTCTGAGACAACTTCTAAATTGGGTTTGAACGAACTATTTATGATTTCATCCCAGATGGCTTGTGCATGGGCCAAAAAGCCATTATCAGCAAAACACAACATCAAAGCTGACAAAGTAGAACAGCTGGGTTCAAAGCCATTAGCATTCATTTCAATGAAAAGAAGCTCAGCTACATCAGGCATCCTGTTTTGACCCAATACACGGATTAAGGAAATGTATCTGTCCTCAAGACATATATCTTTGTGTGGCACGTTCCAAGATTGGATTATCTGCTCACATATGTTAGTAAAAACAAAATCAGGATTGTGGCCATCGTAGCATTACCTATTAGCTAGTTGGCAAATTTAGACACGCCCAATAGACCGTAAGTCCAAAGATAGTGCTCAAACAATCATTCGACATACTCAATCATTTACAAACGACCAACATCACCTAAAAGTTTAATTTCGGCAACTATCAAAACTAATGGACACGCATATCCTTCAAAATAAATAAATCATGTCAGCAAATGAAAAAATCGACATAAAGGGGAAGAAGAGGTTCAACAAATGAATGAGGGGAGTTACCACAGAAGCATCGGTGAATCTGCGACTGAACTTCAAACGCGTGAGAACGTTTCGAAGGGGAACGGGATAATCACAGTCCGAGGATCCAGAATGCAGGCTACTTTTTTGGACAGTACGGAGGTATGAAGCGGTATTCGGGTGATGGGTGGTCGTTATCGGCGGAGTCTGTGGGCGAAGTACGGAGGTTGAAGATCTCTCATAGAATCTACAGAGCGGCAGGGAGAACCACACCATCTCACTCTGCCTCTACCACGTTATTCTCTCTCCCTCTCTCTCTCTCTTTGCGGCGAAGCAATGGAGTTGAAGTGGGCAAAGACGCCCGTTTGGATGTAAACCCAGAAATTCAGTTTTCTGGTTTTCTTCTGTTCGAACTTTTATGGTTTCAGGATTTTCTAAATTCATGAAATCGAGTTTTTGGATCTCTAAAAGGTTTAGGAATTCTCTCATAACACTAAAATTTGGCCTTATTATGATAAAGATTGGGTGGCCTATACTGAATATTGTAGCTTAAAATGGGTTTAAAAGTTTTCGGAGGCCTAAAGCGATCCCTTTAGTCACTTTAAACACGAACCACCCCCCTTTAAGAGGGTATACAGATTTATTTCCAATAGGGATCACAGTGCTAATAACTCTTCCACCAATTATTTTGGATTTGTATTGTGACATAATACCTGCTCGATGTATGTTACACCGATAATATATGTGGTTAAGCCTTTAAGTAAAAGTTAATATGCATTGATCTCATTACTTCTCTTTGAATAAAGAATGTCCCAGGTGAGAGCCATATCCACTATTCATTTTAAACAAAGATAGAAATATCGTGACGTCGAACATGTGATATAGTTCATCTTAGTTATCCAACTGAAATGGTGGGATGACTAGGATTCACCGGCGGACCGACTTTAGTCATCCAAGACATGATTTTTTTTTGGATTCATCACTGTATATTGAGAAATATCAGTGGTTTGTGGATGTCAAATACATATGCGTCTCACTCGAAATGCAAATACGCCTTACTCTAAAAGAATTCTTGAGTCCGTTACTAGGATTAATCATTTTGTATGAGCAGACTAAAGCGGGCCGGTAAGGATGAGTATATTTATATCCATATAAGTTAGGAACGCATAAATCCCAATAATTAGATGGGATGTGCTATCTTCTTTGTCTAAAGTTATGAATAAGATAAAGATCATGTTAGGAAGCTAGACAAAGTGACAATAGTTGCACCTTTTGCATTTTTTCTTTTGTTCTAGTCATGCCCAAACTCTGCTCATGTAAGGGATTATCCTTGCATAATCGATCTCATGCCCGGATAATGGAGGAGGGTTGTGTTAGGGTTCCGAGGAGGATTGCGTTAAGCTTCTGATAGCAAGCGTATAACATTATCGGATTTTTATGCCATAAATTATATAAATTATGAGCATTACGTTGAGACATGCCCTCTTAACGGCACACTGCAAATCCCGAATGTAGTAAAAAGTAAGCAAGGTCTTCTACATTTTCAATCGGATGTAGTGAATCAATTACAAAGAGGGTTCCCACATCATGTACGTGTGTAGGTAAAGAAGTTAGTCCCATTACATTGTTGTCCGAACGTAGTTAACAAATTGCAAAGAGGGTCTCTGCATTTTCAGCATGGGCGAATGCGGGAGTTAAGTAAGTTAGTCCTACATAATAAGATTTGTATTGGTTCTTTGAATATCGAAACATTGTTCATTAAGCTAATAGTGGTGGTAGATACTATGATTAAAAAAAAAATTCATATCCTATGTTTACGATAGACAAAGTAGGTTGGAGAAAAAACAAAAGAGATTGATGATACAAATTTTAAATTATAGTACTCAGGAAAGGAAAAGGCTCGAAACTGAGTTGGTATTATGATAAATAAAGATTTAAATGATAGTGTAGTAGACATACAATGATATGGTGACTGAATCATGACGTTGAAATTAGTGGTATAAGCATAGGTTTTAAATATAGTTTGTGCTTACGCACTCCAAATAGTACTAGAAGATCGTATAAAGTCGGTTTTTTGGGAGGAGTTAGATAAGGTGATTCAAAGAATTACACAAAGGGAGATGATTTGTTTGAGAGGAGACTTAAATGGACATGTCAGCAAAGGGACATTAGAATATCAATGTATTCATGGAAACTTTGGTTGTGGGATATAAATGAGAAAGGTAGGGAGATTTTAAATTTTTCTATGGCATTTGATCTCTTTATAGTCAATACAATCTTCAAAAAACGATATGAACATTTAATTACTTATAAGAATAGCTTATCATAAAAATAAATTGATTATTTTGTTTGTAGAAAAAAGATAGAGCGTGTTATAAAGATTGCAAGGTAATTTCAGTAGAAAGCTTAACCACCCAATATCGACTTTTAGTTATAGATTTGCAAGTAAAAAAGTAGACAAAGAAGAAAAGAGTGCATCGAGCTATTCGAACTAAATGGTGGAACCTCAAAAGCGAGAAAGAATGTATATTTAAACACAAAGTCCATAAAGGAGATGCTTGGAATTATATTGGTACACCTTGTGATAACTAGAACAATATGGCAAAATGAAGCTTGGTGGTGGAGTGAAGTGGTAAAGGCAAAGAGGGCATGTTATAAATTACATTATGTTAAGAAGACTATTGAAACTTTAGAGAGTTATAAGAAAGCAAAGAAAGAAGCGAAAAAAACAGTCAGTGAAACAAAAGCTTAAATTTAAGAGGATTTATATAAAAAGCTTCAATCAAAAGAGGGTGAAAGATATATTTTTAGGATAGCTAAAGCTAGAGATAAGAAAACTAAGAATCTTAATTTTGTTAGATGCATCAAAGACGAGGATGAGAAAATTCTAGTGGCAAATGATGATAGAAAAAATAGATAGAAAATTTATTTTAATAAGTTTTTTAATAAAAATAAAAATGTTAGTATTAGATTAGAAGAGTTAACCAAATAAAAAAAAGTATATAAACCACAATTTCTACCAATGTATTCAAAAGAACAAAGTCAAAGAGGCTTTTAAATATATGAAGGTTAGTAAATCTACAGGATTAGACAATATTCCTAGACAAGTTTGGGAAATCCTAGGGGAGATAGGAATCACTTGGCTCACAAGACTATTTGATGAAATATGCATAAATCAAGAGATGCTCGAGGAAATGAGAGCGAGTACACTTATACCCATATAGAAGAAAAAGAGACATTCAAAATTGTGTGAATTATCGGGGTATCAAGTTAATGAGTCATACTATGAAATTATTGAATGTAGGTTAAGACAAGTATCGAATACATTAGGGAACTAATTTGGATTCATGCAAGATAGATCTACTATTGAAGCGATTCACCTTTTGAGATGACTTATGGAATATTTTAGAGCAAAAAAAGACCTTCACATGATATTTATTGATCTAGAAAACGGTTACGATAGGGTACCAAGGGATGTTCTTTTGGAGAAACATGGAAAAAAAAGGTATCCCATTGACATACATAAAACCTTATAAGAGACATGTATGATGATATAAAAACATATGTGAGGACTCATGAAAAAATGACAGACTTCTTTGAAGCTAATATTGGGTTACATCAAGGATCAACTTTAAGTCATACTTATTTATAATGGTGATTGATGAGTTAACAAAACATATTCAAGATGAAGTACCTTGGTGCATGTTATTTGCATATGATATTGTGTTAGTGAGGGAGTCTAAGAAAAAAGTTAATAGAAAATTGAAACGATAGAGAGAAACATTATAAAGTAAAGGCTTCCAACTTAAAAGAACAAAGAATGTAATGTAAGTTTGATCATTTGGTTACTTCGGAGGACATAAATTAGAAGCATAAGATTCACATGATATGAAGTTTTATGGCTCTCATGCAAAAACAAGGTCTATATATTACTACATAGGCTACTCCTAGACTCATAGCTAAAGTTGCTTGTGACTCGATACTGATACAGTTCACCGGCATGAATGAGTGGGGCTAATCAACTTCTCAAACCGTTCATCGAGCCTAAAGAAAAAGCTTTCAAATTATTTGATCAAATCACTTCAAATAGCAAGAGATTTACAGCATCCAACCTCAAATATTTAGATCATGTTATGCCAATTATATATAACAACTAAGCCTTTTTCTCATAACTAGATGGGGTTGGCTACATGGATTCTTTGTTTCCACATAGTCCTTATTCTAGCAGTTAACTCAATATAAACGAGATCATTCTTTATTATTTCTTTCCAACACTTTTGTGGTTGTCCTCTTTCTCTTTTAACATTTTATCTAATTAATTATATAACATAATGAATATTGAGTTAACTGCTAGCACGTCACATGAGAGGGCTCTGTGGAAACAAAGAATGCATCTATCCGACCCCATGTATTATAGGAGAAGTAGTTTAAAAGATTAAGAAACAACCCACTTAGTACCACAGCTGATGTGGCTGTGAAGTGAGGCGAAGGCATCGCATCTGCTAGAGCAAGTTGTACAATAACAACATAAGCAGAGATTACACCCAATGTCTGAACAATAACAGATTCAGTCTCCCTTTTCTTTGCGAAATAGGACAGCAAAGATAGGTTCCCCAGCAACCCAGTTAGCATTCCCTGCAAAACATGATTAAACCATTTAAACAAATAACTCAACAAAGAATTTGATTCAATTGGAAGAAAGGAAGCATGCAGAAACAAGCAGCTTGTTCGGGAGGTTTCAGGAATCAAATAGAGAAACAAGCACAAGAGATAATGATCGAAGCTGCGAAAAGCAGCAATCGCGAGCAAGCAGGCATGGCCAATCACTACTAGTACCAGTCACCGATAATTTCAATTGTTATTAGTAAGATGAGTACTCACGATTCAGGGGATGGCGAAAAGAGCGCCTTTGTTTCCGGCGAGAAGGTTCCGGTAATTGAGCACGATCTGCGGCATTTGTAGCAACAAAAACGGCACGTTGGCCGCGCGGCGAACTTCCCCGCTAACGAATCCCAACTCCCCAGCTCTTCTTTTTCCTTCCGCTCATTCTCGTCTTCTTCGTATTACGAAGCCGATTAACACCCAAATCAAAACAACAAGGAGAAGAAAGAATTGAAATCGGGCACATATGAAGAAGTAATCGATTTCTTCCATAACCTGGCTTCCAGAAGGATGGAGAAAGCGCCTCTTGAAATCAGAGACCCCATTGATCCTGGGGAAAGGAGAGTCTTACAGAAGCCGGGAAGCTGTGATCGGAGAATTTTTCGGCAAGGCAGCAGAGTGGTGAGATTGGGAGAGAAGGAGGGAGGGGATTTTGAGAAGGCTTCGGTAGGACACAGTGGCGGCCGAGCCCAGGGCAAGCAGCATCCTGACTCCATCATCTCACCCAGTTGGCGGGCTTGGTTCTCCAACGAGGCGACAAAGGAGCAATTTGGCGCGGCTAGGCATTGGTGGATGCATTCAAACGACCACCTGGATCTTGAGTCCTTTCCTTTTTCTCCCTTCCTCGATCTCAGACCAGCGCAACCATAATTTCGAAATAGACATGACTGGTTCCACAGAAGAACAGTAATCAAACCGGGAGAAGGCTTCGGTAGGACACAGTGGCGGCCGAAACCAGGGCAAGCAGCATCCTGACTCCATCATCTCACCCAGTTGGCGGGCTTGGTTCCCCAACGAGGCGACAAAGGGGCAATTTGGCGCGGCTAGGCATTGGTGGATGCATTCAAACGACCACCTGGATCTTGAGTCCTTTCCTTTTTCTCCCTTCCTCGATCTCAGACCAGCGCAACCATAATTTCGAAATAGACATGACTGGTTCCACAGAAGAACAGTAATCAAACCGGGAGAAGGCTTCGGTAGGACACAGTGGCGGCCGAAACCGGGGCAAGCAGCATCCTGACTCCATCATCTCACCCAGTTGGCGGGCTTGGTTCTCCAACGAGGCGACAAAGGGGCAATTTGGCGCGGCTAGGCATTGGTGGATGCATTCAAACGATCACCTGGATCTTGAGTCCTTTCCTTTTTCTCCCTTCCTCGATCTCAGACCAGCGCAACCATAATTTCGAAATAGACATGACTGGTTCCACAGAAGAACAGTAATCAAACCGGAACCAGACCGATCTTGGTTCCGGTTTGCGTTACAAACATACGGGAACCAAAATAAATTCATTGAAATATTTAAAATTAAAACAAATATAAAAAAAGGAACCCCACGGTCACAGATTCTGGTTCCATGAAAGGTGGAATGGAATGGAAACGTAGCCAGGCGGTCTCTGGTTATAAGTCTGGTTTAACCAGTTCTGCAGTCGGTTCCTAGTCTGATTCAGTTCCAATTAAAACCACGAGACTGGTTCTAATGTGTCTATCAAAAGATCATCCTCCAATACTTTGCCATCAAATATCTTTAGAAGTTGATCCCATTCTTGTGTTATGTGATCCCGTTAGCCATCACCGACGTTGAAACTACCATAAGTCTCCCATTTTATCTTTGTGTGACATGTGAATCTTTTTCTTATGATCATTTTCTTCTATTACAACGCATTCACCTCAACATTTTTATTTGTGTCACGGGCATCATCTACATGTTGTAATGCGATTGACCAATTGCTTGCGACTCGGATACCGATTTCATACAATAATATCTCTAAGGTCAAGTTTGCAGCAACTTAGGGTTGGTGTGGTCAATTATGGTTGATTTACATAACTCTTTTAGCTCACTCCAGCTTTGGAGTGGTGGAGCAGGATTAGTGAGAAATGCTAATGTCATGGTCATTCCTACTGCAACCAACCACTCCCTCATGGAGTTAATGACGAAGCAAGCATTTGTATATGAAATAGATTCAAGAGAATGCTAGAATTCAAGCACTCCGGTTCTCCTCTTTAAGTTTCACTTAGTTTAAACCTTGGTTTGAATTCGTAAATCATCGGTGTTACGTGCAACTAATCGCGTACCGACGTATTTCAGGCATCAAGTCGACTCTCAGTATGGTTCTCATGAGTTGAAACTCAAGATCCTATCATCTTACTATAAAGATCGAAATCGCTTAATCCCAAGTAATTAATCACTTGATCATGTGGAGCAGCAATTTAAAGACCGTAAGTTGAAGATATGAATTATGCAACTCTCGTGATATGAAGGATAAGATGCTTACCAGAAATATGTATAGAGAAAGAACATAAGTTAGAGGTAAGAAAGGATCTTCAAGATCCTAATTTTATTTCACACTATTGATCCTTTGAACCTCGTTCTCATATAGGTAGATGTGAAGAAAATGAACTTGTTGGTTTGTAGGTTGACGAGTTCGGTTACTTTCAGTCCGGATCGAAAACAGGTTGACCTAGACACGACCTGATTTTTTGTCTGGGCTCATTTTAAGGTCTCAAACACGAGGTTGGATTCAGGTTCCCATGGCTAGAACCCATATCTATATCTATCTATATACACACATGTACATTATATATATAATGCACATTGTATACATATATATATATATATATATATATATATATATATATATATATATATATATATATATATATATATATATATATATATATATATATATATATAAGAAAATTAGTAAATACATAATGTTTTTTGGTGCATAATCTTACATAAACATCTTCATTATTTGATCTTTGAGATCAACAATAAAGATTTGAATTAAAAGTATCATTGTACTTCTATACTTTGTGCATTACATACAAAATAATTCATATCTCTACCATTACCATTGATCTCAAATATCAAACCTTGAAGATGTTTTAATAAGATCATGTAATTTAAACATTATTGAACTACTACCACTCCCTATATATATATATATATATATATATATATATATATATATATATGCACATTTTAGGTTGGGTTTGAGTCAAGCCTGGGTTAACATGGATCTAACCCGATTTTTTTAGATATTTTGTTGGGTCACTTTTGAACGACGTGGAGCCAGCCTGCCTAACTCCTGACCCGAACACAGATTTTCTTGTGGTTTTGGGTTAGGTGTAAACTGCCACCACCCTCACTGATATGAATTATGTGTGGGCAAATCAATGAGCATCACGCATTTTCTCTTGCATGAGAATTCTTGAAAATTTTATCGAGACACTGCTGACGCACGAAATATGCACGACTGACTCAAGGTGACCTCAGACTTTTCACTTTCATGCTTACCGTTTGCATAAAGGGGGGAAATATGACTGAGAGTTAGCAGCCTCAAGAATCTCGTGTAACGTGTCAGACAAAGAGACAGGACATGAATGCAAGCATTAGTGTGTTTTGACAAGACTCTCTGGCTTGTATTGATGACGTAGAAACATTAACTTAGTAGTAAAAAGAGAATAATAAGAAAGCATGTATGTCCAAAACGGACGCGTCTAACCGCATCTTAAGTAGTTGTAGAGACCCATTCTCAACTGCTCTATTTTCTTTTGTTATGAAAAATACATTTTCTAATTTTTTTATCTATACCGTTAATCTCTTCAATGTGATGATCCATGTTAACATGGATAATTTGGTATAAAAGAGAGTGGGAGTTACTATACTTTTATTGATGTTACATTCTTCTTTATAATTTGATTGTTCAACTCTTTCGTCGAATGGTGAGATTAAAAAAAATGAAAAGTACAAACTATATTTTTTTTAAATATTTTTTACTTTTCCTTTTGAATTTAAACTCTACGAAGATGAACGATTTAGATCGTTAAGATGAGTTTGAAATACTTATATATATATATATATATTTATATCCAATGAGTGACATGAGTTATTAAAAATACTTTTCTTACTTTTTAAATCCTCTTAAAAATTTGGATATTATATTCATGTCATTAGATGTCACTCAAAAGCAACGAATAAGGATCCAGTTATATATATATATATATATATATATATATATATATATATATATATATATATATATATATATATGAGAAAAGAGAGTGTCGGTGTGTTGTAAAAGATGAGTTGAAATACTGAGTGTAGAGTCGCTGTCATTTTAATCTTGTAATATTATAGGGACATCAAAGTCATCTCATGAACAAAATACATTAAATCACGCCAATGACGAAAAGGAAAGGAAACATTCCTTAATTTATGGGAAGAAGACACGAATTAGTGGAGTGGTTAGAAGAAAACATAGAAGAGGAGGGAGAGAGGGGATTGGCCACCATGAGAGTCAATATATATGTATTAAGAGGGACTCCATAGGTGGTTCTAATCGTTCCATCTCTTTCTCCACTTTATTAGTTGGTTGACTTCTGCAGAATGGCTAAGATCAAATGGAGGCCACTAATGGCGGCGAAGTGCTGCCAGGCCGGTGACCATACGGTGGTTGGGAGGGTGAACTCATGTCGTCCGACGAGGTCCGAGTTCTCGAAGGACGTTTCCGAGAACTCGTCTTTCAGGCGTCTGTCCTTCTCGGAGCTGAGCAACTCATCATCGGCTCGGTTTGGAGACGAGAGGGCATCGTGGCTTTACTCGTTCCAGCTGATCGAGCTCAAGGCGATCACGCAGAACTTCTGCAGCAACTTCCTGCTGGGTCAGGGTGGGTTCGGGACGGTTCACAAGGGCTACGTTGACGGCAGCCTACGTCGAGGATTGAAAGCTCAGGCCGTCGCCGTCAAGCTCTTGGATGTGGGAGGCCTTCAGGGACATCGGGAATGGCTGGTAAGAAATTAAATATCGTTTTGCTTCTTTTCCGTTTAGACTTCCTATTTATGTGATCTTTTAGGGCCAAGTTGATTTGCTTCTTTTGCTTATTTTCTTCGCTTATGTTCGATCTTCACCGTCTATCCAAGGGAGCTGTGTGGGTCCCTCTCCCACAAGCTCATATTTCACACAAAAATAAGTCTCTCTTCATATATATCTATCTATATATATATATATATATATAATATGGTAAATGCTGAACTAGCCAGGTGAGCTAAACGCTCTGTGTGCGCATTGTTCATGCTCTAATATTGTCTGTCATTTTAAATTCTTAATCAATATATACTAAGTCACTTGGAAGCTGAACTTTGCAAACAAAGTTATACTGCTTACACATGATGTAAAGATACTTTAACAATGGCGTTATTAAGTTGTGAATTTTGCTTTTTGGGGTGTAAAAGGCGGAGGTGATCTTTCTGGGGCAGCTAAGACATCCCCATCTTGTGAAACTGATTGGTTATTGCTGCGAAGACGACCAGCGACTCTTGGCGTACGAGTTCATGCCTCGGGGCAGCTTAGAGAACCATCTTTTCAAGAGTAATTCCCTTAATCCCCTTTTCCTTCCCATTCATAACTTAGAGAAACAGCTTTTGAGAGGTTGGAACATAACTTATGTTGAAGTCTGTGTTTGACTCACACGAGGTCCTACCGGATGAGTGCATTAATATAACATACATTTAGTTTAATCGACTTTTAAGATAGCTTCAGTTGACCTATATATATATTCCAAATGTTAATAGACATGTTTCTCCTCAATGATGATCAATGTATAAACAAGAAAATGTGTTACCAGGGCATTCGCTAGCATTGGCTTGGGGGACAAGATTAAAGATTGCAATTGGAGCAGCCAAGGGTCTGGCCTTCTTGCACGGCGCCGAACAGCCCGTCATTTATCGAGATTTCAAGACCTCTAACATCTTGCTCGATTCTGTAACTCATATCTCTTTCTTCGTTGTTCTTCTCTCCTTTCTCCGTTTTTCTTATTCACTAATTTTCTTTTCATTTACCAAACAAGAATGTTAATTATGCAGGACTTCACAGCAAAGCTATCAGATTTTGGGCTGGCAAAGATGGGACCTGAAGGCGAAGAGACCCATGTCACCACCCGTGTCATGGGTACCCAAGGTTACGCTGCCCCTGAGTATGTCATGACCGGTGCGTACCTGAGCAATTGCTTACCTACCTTTCCTCTTTCTGTGTATGTGTGTTTGGTGCGCAACACCACCTTTGTCCATCGATACGCTTGTGAATACATGGAAGTGCATAAACGTTGTTGTGGTATGCAGGGCACTTGACCACAAGGAGCGACGTCTACAGCTTTGGAGTTGTGCTGCTAGAGCTGTTGACCGGCCGGAGGTCCATGGACAAAATCAGGCCCAAGAGGGAGCAGAACCTGGTCGAATGGGTCAAGCCCTACTTGAGCAGTGGCCGGAAGCTACGCTACATCATGGACCCGAGGCTGGTTGGGCAGTACTCTATCAAGGGTGCCCGAGCTGCAGCGGCGCTGGCCCTGCGCTGCGCGAGCTCTACGCCGAAGGACCGACCCCGCATGGCTGCCGTGGTCGAGACCCTGGAGTCCTTGCCGGACCTCAAGGACATGGCGGCCTACCATGCTGCGTGGCAGCCACCCACTACTCTTGGGTTCGGTCGGATGGATGACAAGATCAAGCTGGAGCAAGTCATAGCTGCTCGTTAGATGTTATGAGTTCATTTCACAGCTTTGTAGAATATCAAATGTATATATATAATCGAGCGTTGCGTGATTATGTTTTTAGTCGAAATTGGGCATCGCCACATTTTATACATCTTTACTCCATTGATTGACTGAAGTTTCCTCCACTGCATCTCCGTTCATTGATCGAAGTTTTCTAGTTTTCCTTCATTAGATGCCAAGAAATGAAACTCATGATGAAATATTCAACGTAGCGGAATTAGCTTCGCTCTTGTCAATCTTGGTTGTTGCCTCCTTTTCAATTCATTTAGAGCGCACACTTCCCAACACCCATTTGCCAAACAGATCTCCAGCGACTTAAGAAGTTGGCGAAAGATCTTGATGATGTTGTGCATTCCTGAGACGAGCAGGCAGATGCAAAGAATGTGGGCATGGATACAATTAATTTGCTCCTCTGCGTAGATAAAGAGGTTCAATGAATGGCGTGGGATGATCATATTCCCGGGTCGAAGCCACGGCGTGTCCTCTCGAAGATGTCGTAGGCGAGCCTCGTTCTCCATAAGAGGAGGGCGTTGCAAAGGAGGCCGAAGAGGGAGACGCAGGCCCACGCTACGAACGTCAAAGTGTCCCACTCTCGTCCCATGCAGACGATTTTGCCATCCGTCTCCTCGCCGTTGGCGTTGTAGACCAGCGCCGCCACTAAGCCGTAAAGCAGCGAGTCGAGCGGGATGTTGGAGATGAGCACATTGTGGTTGACGGCGAATCTCTGGACACCGAAGAGCTCCGACGTCACCGACACGGCTGCTGCGAAGATGAAGCCCGAACTCAAGCCCACCAGAGCCGTTGCTACGTAGAGGGAGGTCAGGCTGCCGGAGAAGGCCAACAGGAAGAAGGCCGCCGGTGTAGGAATGAGGGCTATCGCCAACCAGCCGGTTCGCGCGAAGTATGCCCTACTGCACCACCACGACGGGCTGTCTGTAAGTTAGCCAACGTATGCATGCATGCGGCAGAGACACGAGGACCCGTGAGATTATTTTTTCCAAATGAGAAATGAATAACAATTTCATATCTTTAACGTGAGAGAATTTGAATTTTGACCTACATTAATATCATGCCAAAAGTATCAATTACAGGCACTTGAATCATTCATGTATTCTTCTTTTCTGTTTTTGTTATAAGGAGATGCCGAAGCATGATGCAGGCCCCACGTATCGAATTGAGGACCTTCAGCTCGTGATTCGACCCCCTAAATGTATTCCTTTCTTGCCAACTAGAAAAAGCTAATTTTCAAGTGGAGTGAAAATTACATATTTTCTACACTTTCCTGTAGAATTGTAAGATTTGATCATTTAACTGAATTTTGCGCACCCAACTAGTTCGTTTAGCTTCATCTTCAGATCGTAAAGCTTCATCATTTAACTGAACATGAGCTAGCTCATCAACCGTGCTGCCTTGAGCAGCTGGGTTTGTTTACCAGCCGTTGGTAGGAGCAATTAGCAAACCTAACACAACCTGCAGACTAAGATCAAAAGGTGCTATTGAGCAGCGGAGGAGAGCGTTACTCGCGAAAGAAGTCAGGAGATGCAGAGAGCAGACGGCCGAAGAAAGAGCATGTAGAATAGAGCGACACCAGCGCGACCGTGTCCCCGCCCCTGCCCAGCGACTCGAAGATCTGCCCCAAGTTATTGCTGTAGACCAGTCCCACAGTGCCTCCACAAAAATAACCCAAATAGTACAGCCAGAAATCCACCATCTTGACCAGCCTTCTCACGTCATGCTCATCTCCCAATACGGCTAACTCATCCCTCTTGGCCCACCTCCACCACATGCTTCTTTCGGCTCTGTGCTTTCTTCTTTCTTGAAAAGTACACCGCCGTCCGTTGGACTCGATAAAAGCTCCTTGCGAAGCTCCAAGTCATCGACGGCGACAAGGTTAAATCCCGAGGAAGATACCCGAAAGCTTCGATGAACACTCTGGTAAGCGTCCTCTCTTGCACCGTACACAATACTAGGGATGGCCATGGGTGCGCAGAGGAGGACAGCAACGAGGAAGAGTGCACGGTAGACCGCGACGGAAGAGAAGGAGAAAGCATCCACGAGGACGAGGTAGGCACCAATGAGGACGGCAAGTAGGTTGAAGGCGAGGAAGACGAGGGAGTCAGCAAGTATGGAAGCTGAGAAAGAGGAGGAAAGAGTGGCACCATAGGGAGCGACAGGAAGGAAGGTGGCGAGGGAGACCACAAGTGGGAGTAGGGCGTTGAGGAGGAGGTAGAAGGACGGGAGGGCGTCGGAGGCGACGGACAACGAGTCGGCCGCCAGGTCATAGATGGCCGGGCTTAAGCCATTGAAGCTCACGGTGAGGGCGAGGGCGAGGGAGCGGTTGGTGGGGAAGCACTTGTTGCACAGCACTTGGTGGGAAAACCTGCACCTAATTCAAATCATATATGTCTCATCTTTAACAATGTGAAATTAAAGACGGTCTTAATAATACAATAGTTAGCGTTGGATTTCTCCTTAAATTTGACTCGTGCAATTCGAACTCATTTGGTTAAATAAATATGTCAAGCTTGAACATGGCTCAAGCTCATCCCAGGCTTGAACAGGCAAACCAAAGCTTGTGTTGGGGTCATTCAGCAATATGCTGAATTTTTTGCAAGTTTAAACACAAATAAAGCTAAAAGTGTGCTTCAGTTAAATTCAAAAGCAGGTGCTTCAAAAAAAGAAATCGAGGTCAAGGTTGAGCTTTAACTTTTCACTCAAGCTCGAGCCAGGCTCAAGCTTGATCTTATCTTGACGAGCCAAGCAGGAGAAGGATCTCAGCGGCTCATAGATATTCACAACTATGAGAACCCCCCGGCAGAATCCCCTTTCCTGGGAAAGCTCTAGTTTTGTCAAATACGTGCAAGCGTGTCTCCTGAGCAGTGTCCGACCTCTTTTTGGAGGACTCAGAGATTCGGATCTCAATCTAAACAAACAATGGCGGCATGTGAAGAGCGAGTTATGTTAGCGGCTACATTAAACATGTAGCAACCAAATTTACACACACACACACACACACACACACACATATATATATATATACCGGATCCCTACCTACTTTTTTTAACATGATCATTTATTATTTCTAGATAACATGAATATAATTTAAAATTCTTTAATAAAGTATTAAAGATATTGTTATTATGTTTATGATACTTAAAAGTAACCGTGAACATCAATAAGTAAACATGATCCAATTACTCTCTATATATATATAGAGAGAGAAAGAGAGACACAAAAATGATAGGAGATTAGGATCCTTTAAGAGAATCAGATTCAATCGTTCTTGATGGACAAAATACCATTCCTCTATCCATCAAAAGCCACAACGGCGTGAGTGAGAGTGTTTGTCCACCGTTGGTGATATATGAGAGAGCGCTGCAACCCAGTTGGGATCCACAATTCCTTTGATATTTCTGAGGCGGACGTACTTGCAAAATGCAGAACGCAAGGTGTCATCCATCGCCAGAATAGTTCCAAACTTGTCCCATTTTACAAAAGAGTCCTCTTCTTTTGTGTCTCTTTTGCAAAATGGTCCAGATTCTACTCTTAATTCCAAACAAAATCATTCACCAAGCTACCACCGCATCGAGGTGGGATCAACATTTTGTCTCTTCGGTCTTCTTTTCGAAAAACACTTGCATCCTAAGCTTTGTTTTTAAATTGAGAAGGTTTACCGACTAGGTCTCAACATTGTTTTATTATATGTCTATTCTTCTCCAAATCATTGTACCTACCATCTCCATTAATTTGTTGGTCAATGTCCCAATGTTCTAAGTACAAATATGAATCTTATTATTTAGGACTAGCTTTCTTATTTCTTACGTCCGTCTATTCTGAAAATGTAGACCCTCGGTGTAACTTGTTCACTATATTCAGACGACAATAGAGTGATTCATTATATCCGGGTGAAGATATAGAGGCTCTTACTTATTTTTCACTTAAGTAAACACCAAATGGCATGGTTCGTTCTCCATAACGTACAAAATAGCAACCTGAACTACTGCTGTTTCTGTAGCATTTCCCATGATTTTGAATAGGCAGTAGGCAAAGTATACAGCAACGGAAGAGCCAACCTTTTTTATTCTATGTAACATACAAAATTAGCTATTACCTGGTCGTGTTGGAGCAGGCCCTCCATCCTCTACAGAAACAAATCTTGGCTTTTGATGACATAATTTGTCCACTCATCTTGATGGCAAAAGATCTAGAAAAGCGCAAGAAACCGTCATTCTCTATCACACCAGAACAAATTTGCACACAATATATAATGAACTTACTATGACACTAGGAAAACATAAGCAGCATGTACAGTTACAGATAAATGTGATCTGCAAGCACAAACTGCAATACTGTGATTGCAACCTTTGAGTGTAAGGGTTGCACTCTCCAAGTACAAAACTGACGTCTGTATTTGAATCAGCCTCTAGCCAGTTTCGTGGGAGTTATATTTTATATTCTAAATATAATGATCTAGCGACAACCCTCACATAGGTAATATTTGCTAAGAAGGTCCATACTCCGCATTTAAAACAGGAACATTAAGAAGTCCAACAGATCAAGCAACTTACTGACCGATGCTAAATGTAGGGGGAGCCATCTACCCATGACATGGTCTACCCTATGTGTCTCCATTTATGGACCTTGGAAGAGTTTGAGAAAAAAAACTAAAGCTAACTAGCGGGAGCTTCCGCCGGTTCCTACATTATCTGTTCTTCTGCATATTATTCAAAGATGTTACCTTGAAGCATCCCATCACCACGTGAAAAGTTTCTCTGCCTTTTTACTTTCCCGAGCTTATAATGTCCAACACTAATATATGTGTAGCTAATTATCATAACAGACGATACACAGATATGAAGGATATCATCATCGTCAATAGCATTACATCACACAACAAAAATGCTTATACGGTTTACGTGTTTCCAACAAGACACCATCTTCAAGATTTAGAACAAATATATACATGAACGAGTAACAGAGATTCTTCTCGTGCAGATTCTAGGCGGAAAGAGGAAGCCTGGAACCGCAATAACAAATCAATACAGCGCACTCGAAATATATATACCACCAATGTCAAATGACTCGGACAACGATTCTGAGAAGAATTTTACCATCTAAGAGACAGAAACACATAAAGTAACGCATACAGTAGTTTTGAGATGTCAGAGACTAGAGAATTATAGAAAGACCTTCACAGGATTGGCAATGGAGGAATTTTACCTTCGCAGAGTGAGAGTGGCGGGAACAGTCACACGAAGGCACTGTCTCACCGCGCTTGGCCCCATTCACCGCTACCGCTAGTTGCTTTTAAGGGGCCGTGGCTACCATATTTTGGTCGTAGTTCCTACATACCCGTCATCCGGTGGTCGGATTTGGATCCGGAACATGAATCCAGTTCATGATGACTTGACGAGGGAGATAGCGTCCAAGGAACCCAAATCTATCCGGTTATCACCGACAAATGGATGGTGAATACTTCTATGGGTCCCAAAATATCTTTTCTTTCTAATTATTTGTATGGGTACCTTTATTAAGTTTAATTTGTTTAAAGAGAAATGGGAGTTACTAAATTCTTGTTGACAATTTTGGACCGTTCACCTTTTTAATCTAATAATTTACATTAAAAAAAGTAGAAATTTTTAAAGAAATTAATCTTATCTTTTTAAAAAAAAATTGAACTGTTCGATCAAATAGATGAACGGTATAAATTGTCAAGGCGTAAACTCTCATGCTTTCTTTGTTTATATTCCTCTTAAAACTTGCATAATTACGAAGAGGAATAGCTCTCTTGAGTAGGGGGCCGAGCTGAAAGAACCCTTCAGGGTCACTAGTTCGATATCCGGGTTTCCGCACAAAACCCACTTGCCTATTAGGGCTAATATCAGATTCGGGTTGTATTGGTCTATCGAGAAAAACCATACCTGGATCTCACATCAAAATTCTAAATTCTAAACCACACCAAATAAGTCGAACACCTTTCTTTGTTTTGATTACAATGGGGAGGCCAGAGCCAGTTATGCACGCACCAGGCATCAAACTCATGGCCATCATCTTGTAAGTCGAGTTCCTCCAAGATGAGGTAACGCTTTGAGTGCATATGCCAAACACTTCTTTAATGCTGTTGCAACGATATCTTGAGGAACGATTTGGGTCTAGCACAAACTTGCACAAACCATACGTCTCAAAGTAATTAGTTGGATGCTGTGGGTTTCACCTGAATAACTAATGGATCTATGGAGCAACATGTATGATCAACTAACAGATTGGTTCAAAGTTGAATTAATTTTAGACTGAACCAATCGACAAGTTAAACACGTGCTTCTTTCATACCATCATGTATCATACATGTTGCTCCATAACACGGATGGAAAAGGATCGGAACTACCTCATTTTAAATCCAAATTTGCTTTTGTCACAACAACAACAACAACAACAACTAAGCCATTTCCCATACTAGACAGGGTCGGCTACATGGATTCTTTGTTTCCACAGAGCTCTACCATGTGCCATATTAGCAGTTAAGTCACAATAAGCTAGATCATTCTTTATTGTTTCTTTCCAATACTTTTGTGGTTGTCCTCTACCTCTTTTAATACTTTCCAAATTTAGTTTTTCATACCTTTTTACAGGCTCTTATGATCTTCTTTCTATATGTTCAAACCATCTTAAATGATATTCTCTCATTTTACCCTCTATTGGTGTCACTCCTAATTTGTTTCTAATAACCTCATTCTGTATATGGTCTTTTCTTCTATGACCAATCATTCATCTCAACATCTTCATTTCTATCACACACATCTTTTCTACATGTTGATGGTTAACTGCCCAACACTCATAACCATAAAACATGACATGTCTAATTGGTGCTCTATAATATTTACCTTTTAACTTTAATGGTGTCTTCTTATCACAAAGAATACCAGATGCTCCTCTCCATTTTAACCAACCAACATTAATTCTATGCGTAACATCTCCATCAATTCTTCCATCACTTTGGAAAATTGACCATAGGTATTTAAAACTTTTCTTTTGGGAGATGCAATGTATGACAATTTTAATTTTTATGTCCTCTCAAGTAACCAAATGATCAAACTTACATTCTATATATTCTTTCTTTGTTCTACTAAGTCGGAGGCCTTTGCTTTCTAATGCTTCTCTCCATAGTTTCAATTTTCAATTAACTTTTTCCTTAGACCCTTTCACTAACACAATGGCATATGCAAATAACATACACCAAGGCACTTCATGTTGAATATGTTTTGTTAACTCATCCATCGCCATTATAATTAAGTATGGACTTAAAGTTGATCCTTTATGTAACCCAATATTAACTTCAAAGAAGTTTGTCATTCCTTCGTGAATCCTCACACATGTTTTTGCACCATCGTACATGTCTCTTATAAGGTATGTCAATGAGATACCTCTTTTTTCCAAGGTTCTCCAAAGAACCTCCCTCGGTACCCTATCGTAAGCTTTTTTTAGATCAATAAATATTATGTGAAGGTCTTTTTTTTTTCTAAAATGTTCCATTAGACGTCTCAAAAGGTGAATCGCTTCAACAATAGATCTGCCTGACCTAAATCAAAATTGGTTCTCTGTTGTACTTGATACTTGTCTTAACTTATGTTCAATAATTCTTTTCCACAATTTCATAGTATGGCTCATTAACTTGATACCTCAATAATTCGCACAGTTCTCAATGTCTCCCTTGTTCTTATATATGGGTATAAGTGTACTTGCTCTCCATTCCTCGAGCATCTTTTGGTTTCTCCATATTTCATTAAATAGTCTTATGAGCCAAGTGATTCCAATTTCTCCTAGTATTTTTCAAACTTCTATAAGAATATTGTCTGGTCCTACTGATTTACCACCCTTCATATGTTTAAGAGCCTCTTTGACTTTATTCTTTTGAATATGTCCGTAGAAATTATGGTTTATATAATTTTCTGATTTGGCTAACTCTCCGAATCAAATACTAACATCTTTATTTTCATTAAAAAGATTATAAAAATAGTTTTTTTCATCTATTTCTTATATCATCATTTGTCACTAGAATTTTTTCATCCTTGTTTTTATTGAATCTAAAAGAATTAAGATCTTTAGTTTTCTTATCTCTAGCCCTAGCTATCTTAAAAATATCTCTTTCACCCTTTTTTGAGTTGAGTTTTTTATATACGTCATCTCAAGTTTTAGTTTTTCCTTCACCGACAACCTTTTTCGCTTCTTCTTTGATTTATTATAAGCTTCTAAAGTTTCACTTATTTTTTTAGTGTAATGTAATTTGTAACATACCCTCTTTGCCTTGATTTTATTTTGTACTACTTCACTCCACCACCATGCTTCTTTTTTTCCAGTACACCTCCCTTAGATTCACCTAACACATCTTTCGTCACTTTTCTAATATGTATAGCCATATTGTTCCACATATCACAAGGTATACCAACATAATTCCAAACATCTCCTTGAAGGCCTTTTTGTTTAAATATATCTTCTTTCTCGCTTTTGAGGTTCCACCATTTAGTCCAAATAGTTTGATGCACTCTTTTCTTCTTTGTCCATTTTTTTTATTTGTAAATCCATAACTAAAAGTCGATGTTGGGTAGTTAAACTTTTCCTTGGAATTACCTTGCAATCTTTACAACACACTCTATCTTTTTTTCTACAAATAAAGTAATCAATTTGTGTTTGTCATAAGCCACTCTTATAAGTAATTAAATATTTATCTCGTTTTTTGAAGATTGTATTGACTATAAAGAGATCAAATGCCATAACAAAATTTAAAATCTCCCTACCTTCCTCATTTATATCCTCAAAACCAAAGTTTTCATGAATACCTTGATATCATAATGCCTCTTTACCGACATGCCCATTTAAGTCTCCTCCTAAACAAATCATCTCACTTTGTGGAATCCTTTGAATTATCTTATCTAACTCTTCCCAAAAAGTTGTCTTTATACTACCTTCTAGGCCTACTTAGGGTGCGTAAGCATAAACTATATTCAAAACCTCTGCTCCTAACACTAATTTCAACATCATGATTCGGTCAGCATATCGTTGTATGTCTACTACACCATCCTTTAAATCTTTATTTATGATAATAC
Organism: Brasenia schreberi; assembly: GCA_036023115.1. Classification (NCBI taxonomy): domain Eukaryota; kingdom Viridiplantae; phylum Streptophyta; class Magnoliopsida; order Nymphaeales; family Cabombaceae; genus Brasenia; species Brasenia schreberi. The sequence continues at coordinate 8,779,682 of JAYKKT010000087.1, forward strand.
CAACTTCGTTTCGAGCTTTTTCCTTACCTGAGTACCATAATTTAAAACTTGTATCATCTATCTCTTTTGCTTTTTCTCCAACCCACTTTGTCTCTTGTAAACATAGAATATGAATCTTTCTCCAAATCATATTATCTACCACCTCCATTAGCTTACCGGATAATGTTCTGATATTACAAGAACCAATACGAATCTTATTATCTAGGACTAGCTTCCTTACCCCTACATCCGTCTATATAGAAAATGCGAAGACCCTCTCTGTAAATTATTCACTATATTCAGACGACAATATAGCGGGACTAACTTCTTTACTCACACCCGTCCATGATGTGGGAACCCTCTCTGCAATTGATTCACTACATTCGGGTGAAAATATAGTGACACTTGCTTAATTATCACTGCATTTGGGCTCTACAGTGCGTCGCTATGCGGGAACACCCCAAAGCAATACTCATAATTTGTGTAATCCATGGTATAAAAATCCGACAAAGTTTTACGTTGGTTGACAGAAGCCTAACACAACCCTCCTCCTTTATCCAGGCTTGGGACCGACAATAAGATTAAATCTAAATCTAGAGCACATTTATTAAGGGCACACTCCTAATTATTAAGTGATGTCCCTTTTCCCACTTTACTTTTGCTAACACACACCACTCTCTCTCGTTTCACTCGACTCCACGAGTCTCTCTTTTAAACTCTTCCTCTTGTGTCACCAAAACCTGCTCACCGTACCTCTTTCCTCCTTCTCCCTCTCTCTTTCTCTCTCTCTCTCATACCACCGGAGTTTATCACGCCTCTCCTATGCTTCCACCAAAGATTATCCCTTACTGAAACCTGCCTCCCATCTTATTCATCATCTCTAAGAAAGGCTCTTTCATCTCCTCTCAACCCCAAAACTCCTTTCATATTTATAGGGGCATGCATCTCTCTTTAAGCAAAAACCCACGTTTCAAGAGAAATGCACAAAGACATGTTTCTCTCTTAAACAGGAGACCAACATGTCTCTCTTTAAGAAAAGATGAGTTTAAGGTGCAGGCACACCTTGAGTCTCTTTTCTCAAGAGACGCATCCGTTTGCGTCTTCATGAGTTTAAGGTGCAGACCAACACGTTTCACCGATTTGCGTCTTCAGTATTCCGTGATACAAGGGCAGAAGCACTGTATGCTTAGTAAAACCATAGTTTGGAGATTTTAAAGGTATGGAAGTACTCTCAGTAAAAGGTGCGTCTTTAGTAATCTCCATCTAGAGTCATGTCTAGTCATGTCTGTTATCATCCTTTTTGTTTATTCTGTTATCATCCTTTTTGTTTATTGTTTGTGACCCTCTCCTCAATTCCCTATCTTTTGCATCCACCATTCTCCAACCGGTGACATTCAATCCTCATTTAACTCTCAGTATCTGACAGTGCCAGAGGAATCTTCAACCACACTTTCCAGCGTGGTATCAGGAATGAGCCTGGACTTTATCACAACACAGATGTTAACCAAGAGAAGTGACAATAATCAAGAAACAAAGTTTTACATTAGGTGGTTTGCATTTTAAGGTGCAGATTCGCGCTGGAGAAAATCAGCGAAATATTAAAATTTAGATGGAAGTACAATCTTCTCGTGTCCCGCTGTTGCTGTTATCGACTTGAAACTATCAAGCTTTTGTGACTGGGATAGGTCTGATTGCACCATGAATTCGACGAAGTGCAGTCCGGACGCGCTCCTTCAGCCCCTCATTCTCACATTCTACATCACCGCTCTTGCTATCGACATGCGCAATGTTACCATCAACTGTAACAACCAGCTTCCCTTCTTCTCCTGCCTTAACATTGCCAAAGAGAGAAACCAATAGCGCAGATACAACCTTCTCTGCTGTTTTCTCAATCTCTTCCGGCGTTCTGCTTTCACTTGCCTTGGCTTTTGAGGGGTCACGGTTAATATTCATGATCACAGCAACAACAGAGTCAGAGACCATGTCGCTTATCGGATCCGATGACCACAACACCGTGACATATGTACTCTACACTCTCATATATCTGTTTGAGTCTATGCTGTATGACACTAAAGGCACCTGAATAAGGGATGGTAATTCTCTGAGTAATGTTTGCTGTTGATAGCTGTGAGAAGACATGGAGATCATCAGGTGCCATTATCTGATATGTAAAGCCTTTTTTACTAGCAAACCACTGACAGTTTCACCAACTTCCGGAGTTCTTTCAGCCAGCTTCCCAATGGTTTTTGCCATTTTCTGTGAATTGAAATACATTTCAACAGATTGACAGTTTTTTGGAGTGAGGATTTTAGTGTTACGATCAGCAAATTGACTCATGAGCTTCTTTTTGAGCCTCCCCATCTCATTAGCTTCGCCATGAACAAGAATTATGTTAGGAGGATTGAGCTCTTCTAAGAACGCACTTGTTTGAGCAGAGTCAGCATGAGCAGAAAATGAGCAGAAAAGGAAATGTAGTGCACCTGCATGTTGAGAGGTGCAGTGAGTCCATTCATGAGAGTAACTTCCTTGGGTTCATTGATGATGGCTTTTGCCAGTGTCCCTTCAACGACATACCCTGGTAAAATGCAAGCATTTTTTTTATCAGAGCACCACATATCAAATAATTGCCGTGACAACCCACTCTGAAGTCCACCAGGGCTTGCCATCACCACAGATGGTCCAATATCTTTGAAAACTTCAATGCTACTTAAAGCTGATATGTACTTGAAGGAAAAGGGATTCGACTTTGCATTCTGGATCCTGTCATTCATGGAATGGGTGTACGTCTCATACACAGTCAAACATTTTTTTGCGAGAGGAGAAGCATAATAGATGGGTATCTTCTGGAGTTCTGGATGATTTTCCCAATATTCATCAATGATCAGGAGGAGCTCTTGTGCACGACCAAGGGCAAATGCTGGAATCAACACACGACCCCTTGAGAAATGGTAGAGTGGATAACATCAGTGAAGCGTTTTTCTCGTGTCTGCCGAGGCTGATGGTGCTGTACACCATAGGTGGATTCTATGATGCATACATCAGGGGAGAACTGTGGGATCTCAGCAGCACGGAGATGTCGGTCTTCCTCACGTGAATAGTCTCCAGTGTATAGCACTCGAACACCAGCAATGTCAACCATAAACATAGCAGCACCAACAGAGAAGAAGACCCTAAGCCCCAAGTTATAAAATAGAACAACGTTATGATCCTGTCTGTCAGCACTTTAGGGATACATTATCTTATATCTAAATGAAAAGCCAGCAGTTCAAAACCAAGTACGCCTAATTAGGTTTGCAATTGACTTGCTCCTAAACATATAACTAGTAGAACTCCTTTTAGCATAAGGATTCAGAATTCAGATTTACAGGAACATAAAGGTCCCCTTCTGTTTTCACTATATCAATGTATGTCCTACGTAATTTTCTTCTTTTTTCAGACATATTTGCTATATTGTGTTCATTCATAGCATGAGGCCTCAAGTCTCCACATGATATAGAGGGCATTTGAGCTTTCAGTTTTATATTGATATTAATGGATGCTAACCTTGTTGTATGGATTGCTGACAACAACCAGAGAGATAGTTGACAAACTCATTATGGAAAGCACAGTTGCAAAAGGGATCAATCATTTCGTATACAATGGGGGAGTTGAAAACAACTCATATGCCCACCTATCTCCACTCTCTGCTAACCCGGTACAAGCTGTAAGGTTGACATTGGTGTTGGATAGATAGTAATTTAGGGTTTTCCGTTATGAATATTTCTCAGACGTTTAAGAAGGCAAATTAAGTTCTAACATGTTCTCAATTTTTATGGGATGTTAATCTCATCCAATTTCTTGATTTGATATGCCATCATATGATAGTTGAAAGCCTTGGTATATGTGCACCATGACCATTTTATGTAGTTGAACCAAACTTGAAATCAAATTAATGCCAGTTGGTTAAAATGGAGAGGGGCATCAGGTATTCTATGTGATAAGAGGATATCATTAAAGTTGAAAGGTAAATATTATAGGTCAACAATTAGACCTACTATGTTTTATGGTTCTGAGTATTTAATTATCAACGCGTACAAAAGATGTCGTAGTAGAAATGAAGATGTTGAGATGGATAAGTGGTCACACAAGGAAAGATCGTATACATAATGAAGTTATTAGAAACAAATTGGGAGTAGCACCAATAGAGGATAAAATGAGGAAAAGTTATTTAAGATGGTTTGGACATGTAGAAAGATACCAATAGACGCTCCCGTAAGAAAATATGAAAAACTAGATTGTGAAAATGTTAAAAGAGAATGAGAACAACAAAGTGTTGGAAAGAAATAATAAAGAATGATCTAGTTTATATTGAGTTAGCTGCTAGCATGACACGTGATAGGGTTATGTGTAAACAAAAAATCCATGTAGCCGATCCCATCTAGTATGAGAAAATGCTTAGTTGTTGTTGTTGTTGAACCAAACTTGGAATCATAGGCACGGAAATAGTAGACCAAGAGACTACCAAGACAAACAAGGAAATGACAAATGAAAAAGTACCTCAATTTTGTCCATGGATTGAATGATATCATTCTCATCGTACAGCATGTCTTCAACAGAAACCTTGCTTACTTTCACGTAGTCTGTCAATAGGAGCTTGTAAATTGCTTTTGTTGCATGGGTCATGAAAACTCTACCTTTGAAAGTAGTCTGAGAATCACATAATCACGCACTTCACCATAAATGCAAACAAATAACACGGAAACTTCAAACACTGACTACCTTACCTTCTCTAAAAAATAGGGGAGAGAAGCAGCATGATCGAGGTGAAAACTGCACATTAAGAAAACATAGTCCACAATCATTTAGAATACAAAATTCAGTCCCAAAGCTTTGTGATAATCTCAGATATATAGATCATGAAGGGGAAAAAATGAAACGAAAAGAACATCAGATGATTCAATTCACAAAACCTAAGGTTATACTTCATTTCTCAATCTAAATCAAACCAATCACGGCAGTACAACCTTCCGTATCAACATGTATCTCGACTTTTGAGGGAATCTACACAGATTCTACTTGACTCTCAAGGGGATCGACACTGATTCTGCAGGTACATTTATCCGTCACCGTGCAGGAGATTGGTGATGATGATAATCAACAAGATGTTCTCCATGAAAAACATACGCTTTTAGGAAAAAAAGATACAGTATACTGACCATTGTTCGTATCAAGTTCGCCAGAGATCAACCTAATGCAGTACGATGCAATTTTTCAACATGTAGGCAAAGACTCGACCAGATACACATCTGTGGCCACAAATTGTCGACTTGATCAAAACAAAGCACTTGAAAATTTGTTTCGCTTGCACCCAATTCCCCGAACCCATGCCCTAGACCATATGTAAACTCAAAAATATGCGGAGCAGTTTATTTACCTCCAGGACACACTCAAAAATATGCGGAGCAGTTTATCAGAAAAATTACTCCATTCAACAAAGCAATCCTTCTAATTTCCAACCAATAACGACCATAAGAAAGGGGTAATGCACATACTGTGTAACGAGGAGCACGTCGATGGTCGAGGGATCGATCTCGTCAAAGTAAGGCAATGCAGCCATTCCGGAGTACGCCGGATGAATCCCACAATCAAACTGAGACAAGCATAGCCGACAAGATCAAATGAATGAATACCGCGAAAATAAGACGAAATGGATGATGGAAAACGAATTGCAAACCAGAACGGTCTTGTTCTTGTAAGACATGTAGACGCATGAGCGACCGACTTCGTTTCCGGCACCGAGCGGCGTCACAGTTAGCTGGTCGGCTTCCCTAGACGCGGAAGAAGCGTCTCTCTTCTTCATAGAGGAATCCACGCCACTCGAAGCCATTGCTAGAGATTTTCCGCTTCAGAGAGCCACAAAACAACCCTATTGCTTCCACTTTTCTGAAACTTGTGATAATACCACTTAACAAAAATGAAGTCCGTTGGTACCAGAGAGAAATTACGCCCGCTCCCACAGAAAAACTACGAGGAAACGAAATGCAACTACACAATCAAGACGACGTTGGTCAATGAAAGTGCTCTGTCCGAGAGGTTTTTCTGAAAGGTTTTGGAGGGGGTTTTGCTAACTCGCGGAAAGATATCCTGCCCTGCCCGAGTCCGACCCTCTATACTACATTGCTTTAGGGCGCCTAAAACGAGCTGCAGGACCTAGCTGCCCCTGTGTGGGCTCATCTCGTTCTGCAATGACGGGAGCTCGGCTAGTAGATTCACGATTTAGACTTGTTCGAACATCCCTTATTTACAGCTTTTGTGGATGCATCAGGTGAGTTCAGCTCTCATCTAGCTTGCACTCAGGTCGTATACTTGTTAAGGTGAAGTTCTGGATCAGCGGCGGATCTACATTCAAGCGAGGGTAGATGGCCACCTCACATGAAATTCGGAAAACCAAATGAAAAAGTTACACAGTACACGATCAAATCCATGTCTATCATTTACAGTTTGCCCTACCCTAAATGGTCGAATGCCCCAACCCATTCTAGGTCTGCCACTGTTGTAGATGTAGTAAGTGAGTTCAGCTCGTATCTAGCTTGGACTTGTTTAGGTCGTCTTCTTGCCAAGGTGAAGTTTCGAAATCCCAAGCCCATGTCGAAGTCGCTGCAACAAACCACACTCTTTATACTTTTCTTTATTGGCAAGTTGGCGTTAATCAGACCATCTTGTTTGGTAACAATCCCTTGGGGAGAGGAGCTCTAACCGAGCTGTTGTTGTTAAGCTGAACCGAGCCGAACAAGTGGCTTATCTCGTTTGGCTCTGCAGTAGTTTTATCGTGTGAGTTGCAAGCAACTTTGAGGCTTTCTAAGCAACACTGTGTTCATTTTTCTATAAGAAAAACACAACCAGCACCAAATGGGGCACTTAGCTCAACAACAGGGCGTTTTAGAGCCGTTGCTGCTGGTGGGGAGTTCAACTCGTTGCTGCTGGTGAGGAGTTCGACTCTAGAGGGTGCATGTGTGGGTGTGGGTGTGGGTGAGCCTGTTAGGCTTTGGCCTCCTCTTGTAACCAAAAACAAAAAGAGGTTCTCGATAAAAATCGTCTTAGGATGCACAGGATCTTCTTGTCCTATACTATAAGCATCGGGCTTTTCATCTGATTTTCCTCTTATACTATGACTGGAGGCAGAGATTGTATTTTAGCATTAATGTTTAAGGGAATCAGTAGCCATGGGTGCATTTCTCCAACCGCAAGAACAAAATGAGTGCAACATAGCTCGCCTTCATGCAAGCAAAGTAGCTGATTCCACTTCCATCTGTCACCCCCCTTTACTGAAAGAGAGCAAAGACCCGACAGTGGGAGTAGAAAGATCCACATTGTTGCAGCATTCTTGTAAAGAGAAACTGTAAAGGCAAAGTTAACGTCATGACAACCTAACTTGCACATTCAGGTGCCTTATTCTATTACTTAAACTTCTTGTTAGAAAATGATTATTTAAGAAACTTTTTGTTTCTTGGATGACGATTGCAAATGTTAACTGTTGGGGTTCGAGTCTAGCAAGTCTTGGGCTTTTCTGTTTCCCTTAGACCGATACTCTGAGAAGTTTTCATGGGAATAGGTCACGGATCCTGCTTCTCTGGAGGACCATAGCAGTTATTTGTTGACATCCAAAACATGCAGACTTAAGCTACCTAGTTATTATATATATATATGAAATTGGATGCTGCCTGCCTCTAACAATGTAAACTCATATTGAAGGCATGAATATCTTTTAAAAAGTTACAAGTGTTTGAGAAAAAGAAAAGGACACTCTTCACACACCCATGCTTCAGTCTCTGAGAGAAAAAAGAGATTCATGTTATTCAAGTTATATCAGATTTTAAATCCATGAATCTCCAAACATTTTTTTGCACGAACTGAGTCTGCCCATAGCAGGGGAGGGAGGCATTCAAACGCCCCCCTTAATCTCTTGGGAAAGAACCACTTACATTTCAACATCAAAGACCAAAATAACAGCATTCACCATTTTTCCACAGTAAGACTCTTGACTCGCCTGCTAAAAGAACAAGTTTTAACATTCCAATGCTAACTTGCTAAATGGCTACATCAAATAGAATAAGTTCCCAACTTTGCATTATCAGTAAATAAACATTAAGGACCTCAGTGGCAATAGCTTACATTAGCATGGAAGCATGCTAAAAGCCAGTAACATTAAGTAATAGTACAATGATGAACAATCAATTAGAGATATAAGACAGGTTAGAAAATTTTACACCGAAAAGCTTATGCCAGCAAATAGCTGAGCAGTCTCAGATTGTGTAAGAGTTTCTGTATCACCAATGATGACTCTCGGAATAATGCCTTGGTTGAAGATGATCCATCAACAAAAGTTTGCCCAGGTTCATGTTTCGCCACATTCATGGGACTAGTAAAGCGAATCAAAATAATAGTGGCTCACCTGTGTCTATTACCAGTATCTAGCACGAACTACCAGGTGCAGCATCTCAAATAAAGCCCATAATAGACTCTTGGCGACCAGCCCAATCATGCTGTGCTTAAATCAAGAACTTACAACCTGTGTTGCCCAACATTCCAAAACTAATTGGTGTTGATAGTCAGTGGACAAGTCTCGCTGGCATGTTATCCCCGTGCATGCATTTCACAAAATTGTCAAACTCAGAAAAGTATGCTCTTTGTGTCAATAAAGAAGACATCCTCGAGTACGTGAAAGATGAAATATGGTGATGATCAGGGTGGTTCATATGCTTCGCAACTTCTAGAATCCTAGTATAGCTATCCCTATCAAAACATGGAAACCCATTTTGTCCAGCTACAGATACTCCATGATCCCAAGCTGAATTCAGAACCTGCAAAGATGAACAAACAATTATTGTCCTCATGGAGGTTATAAAAGAAAAGGACAATGCGCTCGGCCACATAATGGAGAGAGAATCAAGCCAAACGGCTTGGGGCAACATAATGTATGTTACCCTTAAGTCATCCTGGAACGTGGCTAGTGAGCTCAGGCATCTTGTTGGATATTTCAACAGAAATGGAGATCTTAAGAGAAGCACTTTCATCGTGCAATGAGGTGATGCACAAGAAAGTGAGATTTGCAAAGGAAAGAACCCTTCAGAGGCAAATGAACATCCACTTGAAAAGCTTCAGGATCATGATAAGAAACAGATGGTTGCCATACAGATATAGAAAATGTCCTCTCACCTGCCAGGTCAGGCTCTCTGAATCTGCCATTGCTTCATTAATCTCTTGATGAGGGTGCAAGCCGGAGAAAACAAACTTTGCTGTTACAGAGTGTTTCTTGAGAATATCAAATATGGGAGCGTAGCCATTTTGATGAGAGCAGTTATAGAAACCTGCAGTTAGCTCCGCTGCATGGCTAGCAGTCTTGTACCACCAATACACAGCTGGAATCTGCTCCAACGATCAATATCAACAAAGAAACAGGCATCAGAATGCAAAGTGAATCATGAAGCCTAATTGATAAGCTGGAAATATGCAACTAAGAACAGATTTTCTAACAATCAAGTCTTACAAAGTCAAACTTGTGGCTGCATAAATGCTAGACAGGTGGAAAGTAAATTGTGCAAATTTTGCAGAAGAGAGCTTCAGTATAAGTTACATATGTAAGTTTTACACACAAAATTTCAAACATGCAAACTTACACATCACAAATTTCCCAGGGGTTGCCATGCATCTGAATGAAGGCCATATTAAAGGCCTGTAGAGGAATCTTTGGATTAAGTTGATCGGTTACAGTAGGAATAGGATTTGAGGGGGAATGCGGGGGTTTAAACTGAGCCACTAAATAAGCTTCAGCAGAAAATGAAGGGAAACCTTGTTTAAACACATCGGCTAATTTTTATCCTCTAATCACTGGTGATTTGATCATTAAACATATGCAAATTTCAAAACAATATACGAACCTTCACAATTATTTCTGTATCTTCAAACAGCAGTTTGGCAAGGAACAGAACATGATCAGCATGATCTACTAAGGTTTGTGAGTACCAGTTGAGGAAGAAACGACCATAGTAGCTAGCATAATCACCCCTTTCACAAGAAAAGCCTGTCTCGTGAGGCTTAGAGTTATAATGGCCGGCATTATCAGGTGCTCTGCCCCACATTGGATGCCCCCGCATATTAGCAGCCTTCAGTAAACTCTGTTGCAAATACTTGTCATAGCACTGAAAGAGAAATACATCAAATGACCAACAAATCCTCTAACGGAAGTAGAAAAGACAACTAGAAATGACAGAAAGAAAACAGCTTATAGGTGCAGTCTAATATGCAAATTCCTGCGACCCTGCAGATTTCCACTGGATTAGCCCAGAGAAGATGAATTTCATCGTGTGAGCCAGATCACACAAATTGGTTCCAGAACATGAAGTTAATGGTTGAAGATGCTTCTCTCTGTGTGTGTGAGAGAGAGAGAGAAAGAAGGAGAGTGACACCAAGTCTTTTTCGTAAGTGAATTAAGTAAACAGACTCAGCACAGGGAAAAGAATCTGCCAGTTTAGGTACAGTTCTCTTCTATAGTTATCTACCCATAATGACATGCATGTTCATGTTTGAACATGCAACAGACTTTTACCACCACTAAATTTTTGGTAATTTTCATCCATTCACTAGTTGTCTTCAGATTGGATCAAACGCAAAAGAGGAACATGTTTCCATAGATTTATCATGAGCCTATCATAAGTAAATACCTGAAATTGACCGATACCAGGATACTTCCACCCCATTTTTTCAGAAAATGACGGGTACTGCAGCTCCCCTGAAGGACCCACTCCAATCTCAACGGCAGAAATGAAGCCCTCAAGAAACAAATCGTCAAACTCCACTCTGAAGCTCCTCATGAAGTCAAAATAGGCCTACAAGATTTTGTGCAAATAATTACTAAGGCAAATGCAAATTTGAAAATTTGAAAACGTTAACAACAGCTTAAGCAATTAGTAAGTTCCTCGTGAAGTCAAAATAGAACTAGAATAATTTAGTGAAAGTATTCATAATGTTAATGCAAGTTCGCAAACCATGAAAAGCCTCCACATTTAGCACTTTCACAAGCATTTCGCTAAATGTAGTCAATAACAAAAGTGAAGCATAGGGATCACACCAGACACATTTAACACAACGAAAACCTGCCATAGAAGGAAATAAGTACACATCCGAACCACAAAAAGGAACACAAACACAGGAAACATTAACTGAGCATCATGTGAAGTACTCAACAGTCAGCACTAATACCTCCAAAGCAGTTCTGCCCTTGAAAACTCGCTCTTTATCAACACCCCAAGAGAGACATTCAGAGTTACGCCTTCCTTCACGATCAATGAAAAATATGTCCTGATTATCTTTTCCAATCTCTAGAATCCATCTTGGAAGCGTAATTGACATGTCACTCACTCCATGTTCATAAAATGCCATCACAACCTTCCAAATAAAAAAAAATTGAAGATTATTACTTTAATTAAAAACAACCAACTCATGCCATGCTCGTATCTAAAACTTCCAAGGTAAACCTGCAATGGATCCTCCCATAAGATTGCAAGGATGGTCTCCAGAAGATGTCTCTTAGTGTGTCAAGAAAGATATGGTGTTAAGAGTAAAAAATCATTATCAAACTATGTAGTTAAGGCAAGAGTCTCTGCTTTCCTTCTACATAAATATACATATACAAATACATACACACAGACATATAGTGTTTGTCATGATGCAAACGAAGGACATTCCTTTCCTGGAATACTGAGTCTATTCAACAGGATAACTCAGAACAGTTCTTCCTTGTAAACATTAAAACATTCTCTTTCTCAAACAAGAAACACTTGATACTAGAATAGAGGGTGTGTCTTCAATAACCATTCCTGGAAAAGGAGATAACAAACAATCATTGGTAAATGTCAAGAATCCCTAATGAAGCACATTCCTCATTTTGATTTCCCTTGACAGCAAACTGACAATTGCATTGTACACTTCACTAACCAATGTTATAAATATCGTATCGGTACCTAAACCGATATGATTCAGATACATGTATCACAATAGACATATTACGATATACGATGGTTTTTCTAATGATTTTTTAATTATTTTAATGATTTTTTACAATTTTTTTCGTTTTTTATTTTTCATTATTTTAATGTACAATATCGTACGACATCATATACCATATCATACGATATGGTACGATTATCATGTATCCGTGCCCTATACGATACGGGCAACGATATGCTAAATACAACATTGTCACTAACAACTATAAACACCAAGATGAAACATAGGAAACAAATAACTTGAGCAGCCCAAACAAGAAAAAAGGAATACCTGCAATTTGAGTTCGACTTCTTGAATGATATTAAACAAATCCCTATAGCCAGACCATTGATAACTCTGAGGCCAACTTTCAACAATCCCCCACCAGCAGTCTACGACCACACCATCAACGTTTAGAGATTTAAGATGCCTTAAGTCGCGTCGTAAACCATCTGGATCAACCAACTGGCAGAAGCCATTGATTATACCGAGCTACAGGATTCGTTCAAAAACACCCAAAAAAGAAAAGGTTCAATAACAAACCATTTGAACCCAAATTACAAAAAACTTTCAGGTATGTACTTCATAAAGAGAGAATTCACGAAAAGCAATTAGCGAAGTCCATAGCTTTAAATTCATCCTTTGAAATAACGCATGAAACCTTCATAGCCAACAACAAACAGGAACTATAATTAAAGTAAATTCCACTTGATAGTCAATGATGTTGGTCTCGTCAATCAGTATGTAGGAGCACTTACAGGAAGCATAACATAAACTGGAACATATGCAGTCTCAGCAACATTATTTTCTTGTGCTCCATGACAAAATTTCTGGATATGCTGCACACACAGAAACAACAAAATCAGTCCAGAAATGATTCACATGCCACTGCCGCCACAAACCGGCACATACAAAAATGACATGTGAATCTCAATATCGAAGAACATAGTAAAAGCCACCAATCTTCAGACAAAAAAGTCTAATTAAGAGCTTTATTTCTTAACTTTCACTGCAAAACAAAACTGATAACAAACACGGGACTACTTTCATAGCACTTGGGAATGCATATTACAAGTTGCTAGAGCAATGGATGAAAGCCACCGATCTTCATACAAAAAAGTATAGTTAAAAGTTTTATTTCTTAACTTTCGCTGCAAAACAAAATTGATACGAGATTACTACTTTTATAGCACTTGGGAACACATGTTACAAGTTGCTAGAGGAATAAAATGCTTGATCTGCTTCAACTTGAACCCCTTCTTTTGATGAAAGAAAGCAGTTAGTATTAAAAACATTTCAACTGAATCAAGATGTACTAAACATACACTACCGTTATCTTTTGTATTAACACAATAAACAACTAAACATAGGAAGCATAGAAGAGCTGCACTGGGATATTAAAGATCCCCAACATACAAGCAGCCACAAAGATGGAGCATCCTAGCGTTTGATGAGGGCTGAAAGCAAAGTTTCAGGTTAAAGCAAATTCACTCATAATCTTCATTGCTCCTTATAAAAAATAGGGCCAAGATTTCTTGTAACCAACCAATTCTAACATATGTTAATTTATGATGATGATTTTGGAGAGACTTATAGTAGATTTTTCTTGTTCCTTTTGAAAATATACAAGTTTAATACATTATTTTGAAAACAAAAACAAAAGAGTGAGATCACTTACTGTCTAAACAGACTATATTCATCTTCCGCCTCTTTATGTCTTAAACATATTGCACGGGTTGGATACATGGATAAAAGACAGAAAACTGAGCTAGGTGTCTGGTGAGCTGGAGAAAAGGGGATCAGACTACAGTACATTTGATCCCCATCATCTCTTTCCTCTTTTAAGTGGTGCACCACATATTAGTATAAGCAAGAAACTTTTTTCCATAAAAGCACCAAGCAATTAGAAAGAAAAGAAATACTAGGGAATAAAAAGATGAGAAAGTCTTAAGCTGTTAACTTTTGCTAGTTAGTTTAGATTCAAGCTTGGGTTACAGCAGAGAAAAAGAAAATGAGAGCAACCCTCATGGAGTTAACAAGTCAAACTGCTGAAGGACAAAAATGTTTAAAACCGTAGGTATGTCTCTCATGCTAAATGCCAATGCTGCAGTTCACCACTCGGTAGGCAGATTGCCTCCTAGCATCTACAAGTGACTGCAATGCGCAATGGAGGCCTGTAATGCATTTCAGTGGAAGTTTCCTCCTTGATTCTCCGTGCCTCCATAAAAAAGAAAAAGGATTAAGGCTCTGTTCTGGAACTGCCTATGTAAGATAACTGAAGAAGCGATTTTGAATTCACAAATGCATGGATTCAGTTTAAATGTGCTTGTTAGGATGGCCCAGCCAGTCCCTTTCCACTTGTACATAAATAGTATGCTGTACAAGAAGAACCATCACCCAAGCAACTGGCAAGACTGACCTGGTGAAAATTAGAAGCACGGGGTGGGGCATGCTAGTTGAATTACAAATCATCACCTCCTACATATAGAGTTGAATTCAGGGGATGGAGCTACCACTTCCTATATTAACACCCTCAAATACTCTTTCTTTGTGTTGCTAAATGCATTTTGATGCTGGGGTCCAACCAATCATCTGTACTGACTGACCCCCAACAGTCAATTTCCAATCGGAGCCTAAACCTCAGTTACGTGAGATGCATACAATAGTTGAGATGATTGTATCTTAAGTTAGAAGTTTCCCACAACCTTTTGAAATACAATGAGGATCTGAATTCCTCCGCACTCCTCTTATGTATCCATTATGCTTCTCTTCCTTCCACCCAAGTTTTCCATGTGTTTTTTGCTTGTTCCTACTGTTCTACAAGCTACTCGTCATACTTTCCACATGTTTATCATGTGAATTCTCTAAAATTAGCAACCACCATTTATATGTTTCAAGAACTTTTGCTTCTTAGATAAAAAAAGAAATTGTGTTAATTGAGGATATCACTTAATTTTTTGATTTAAAGAGTAAATTGTACCAAATTCAAGTCACGAAGTTACTCAGTCAAGATGGGTCATGCTTTCAACAGATAGCACTACATTATAATCTATTACTTAAGCATGCGCTATCACGGTCACATGACCCTCCAGTGGCACATCGCTTACATTATGCAAACCCATGACTTGCAGTTGGATGGAATCTAACACGTAATTTATATCCAAAACCATATACTTTGCTCTCCAGACCATCAAGTAAGGCATCATTAAGTAGATACGTGTTTTGACTCGTGTATCTATAGTTTTTCATAATCCAAAGCCACACACCATGTTCTCAATAACATAAGCAGTATGTACATACTTGCCTGATCAGCATCAAGGCATCCAGGTGAGTTAATAGGACTAGAATGTGGATATTTTTCATTCTTGAGATCCCTTTCTGTAACAGCAGCTGAATCAAGAGATGCTGGTGAAAGACTATCTTCTATTCTAAGAGCAGATGGAGCAGAATCAACTGTGGTTTTCACGTGACAGCTTCTTAAAGCAGCAGCTGGTAAGGGGTTGTCAATGTTTCTCGCTGAAAATGCCTGCAGAATCAAATGAATAACCATATCAATATGTAATCTAACATGAACATGTTACTTCTTTTCAAATAAAAAGACAGAAAAGTAGGTCTATCAACATTGAAAACATCGAAAGGGACTGCTGAGAAATGTGGCAGGAGATTGCAGGTATCGTCTCTGAAGGTCTCTGCATTAAACCGAAGAAAAGTGCCCAGACTTGTATGCAGTACATTTTCTAACTAAGTGGAAGGTTATAATAACAAAATATTACTAAATCCTTTACATAAAAACTCTATGCTCACTGACACACCTATAATATGAAAAACTTTAAATGATGGATTAAATGTACTACAATGGTATAACCTTTACAAGTTCTACATGCAGCTGTTTTCAATATCATGATAAGCACATCCAACTTTTCTCATCATCAAACTTGCAAAAACTCCCATACACCAAATTAGGTATATTGGAGTCATGTTTAAAAAAAATCAATAGTCATCAGTAATGCTTCTCTACTGTGATAAACAAATGATGACATTCCAAATCCGTATTCTCACATGGCTCTTCGCATCATGACAACAAAACAACCAGAATACCTGGTTGTTTCTCCTGCGGACTTTTCACCACACATTCCTCAGTTGCCAAAAATAGGAATACAGCAAATTCCCCTTTTTCAGGAGGACCATTGCCAGTTTCTTGCGACAGTTATGCTCCACATCTCTGGTCTACTTTAAAGTTATCTGGTTCAGTTTTGGTGTTTCATACCTGAATTCAAAGTATCTATGAAACTTTATGTTCCAATTCCTTGTCTACCACAAAATAATCGAGCTTTGGCTCATCGCCTGCCCACCCCCCTCCCCTCCCCGAAGAAAAAAGAAAAGCAGAAGCGAATCAGTTGCAGACTATGATGTAGAACATTCCCAGAACTGTTTACTTTATAGTTCATTGTTGGCGATAGCCAATGTCTTCGGGTCCCAAACGATCAATTTCAACGGAGAGGGTTGACTCTTTACGAACTTCAAAATCATTGATTTTAAGTCTTGATCAACTTTGCGACATCGGTTTTCTGGCAACCAAATGGCAACGCAATGTTACGCCTCGAGTATACTACGCAAGGCACAAAGTAAAATAGCTACAATATTATGATGAAGGAGCCAAATGAATACATATGCTCTGCTCATCGTAACCGTTCGCATAATACTACCACCTCCCCCAAATTTGGAACTTTATCAGCAAATTGACGCCAAATCTCCATATAAACACGGACGCGTCCACACACAGAGAAGCACACCCCATAACCAGGCTAAGGCAATACAAAATCCAAACTTTAGGAATTTCAAAAGAGCAAATCGGAAGAGAAAGAGACAGAGACCTAGAGACGCACGGAAAGCAAAGAAACGGAAAACAAAAGCAAGCAATTCCGGCGAATGGAAACGCTTACGACTGTCGGACTGTGGCGGTAGGTCGTGCCATCCGCCTCCACGGTCCATCCGGCCTCCCGGGCGAGGGCCGCGAGGACGTCGTTCATGTCGGAGCGGGCCGGCAAGGTGAAGTTGCCGTGCTGCCGGAGTCCGGCCAGCATACGAGAGGTGATCGCTCGACGGTGCCGCTCTCGGAGCTTAGTTCGCTCCTTCTCTCTCTCCCTCTCCCTTTCCTTCTTCCCCTTCCCGGTGGCGCCTGCCGCTGATGCTGCCGCGAAGCCCCTGGGTCGCCTCTGCTGCTGTTGGTGGAACTGCCCGTCAGAGTCGTCGGGCGGATCGAAGCCCGCCTTCAAGTCCATTTCCGCCGCTCCGCCGCTCCCCTCTCCGTCGATTCGCCGTCGATCGCCTTTAAGGACGGGGCCGGGAGCGGCCGCGCTTCATTGGTGGGTCCCGCGCACCTCTTCTTATCCCACCAGACAGGCGAAAATGATGACTCCCTTTGAACACCCCACAACGCAGGTGCCGAGCTCGACTCCCGGGGGTTACATACGTGTGTTAGGCTTCGGTAACTAATAAGAGTGGATCCCTCTCTTTCTTTCTTTTTTTCTCTCAAATCCTCAAAGTACAGGAATGTTTGAATCAATGCACGAACTCTTCGTAATCAATTTCTCTTTCGAAAATAAACATTAGAAATTACGGAAACCCGCCTATCTATTTCTTCGGAATATAATTCAATAAAGCTATTCATTTCTTTACTCAATTTTAGTTATTGTGAACTAGTATCAGCTTGTTTTAACATAAGCATCCCTAAACCTAAAACATTAGCTCAACTGGAAGAACTCTCTGACTTCTTTGGTGCAGGTGGGAGTTCGATTCCTGCGGGTGTACGTGTGTGTGCATGCAGAGCTTCGCCTCCTTTTGTAACAAAAAAACGAAAAAAAAAAAACATAAGCATCCCTGGTCACTAATGTTAGCTTATTCTAATATATCATTTGTATGATGTACATGACCATAGTTCCATAGAGGTTGGCACCTCGTGTTGGTGATGAATTGGGTCGTGTTGCGGTTTGGAAGCTTCACCTTATGCCTTGTTCGAGGAGGGCGATGAAGAACACCTACACATGACGGGTTTGGAGCCAACCAAATAGTTTTGGTCGGAACCAAACTGGGACAGAACAGGTCAAACCAAACCAGGAACCGAGGAGACCACTCAATTTGGTTCCCATTCCACTTTCCATGGAACCAAAAACACTCTCTTCCATTTTCTTTTAATTTCAAAATTTTAATAACTTTTTCCAGTCCCAAACAGTTTAAGATTCAAACCGGAACCAGACAATTTAACTAAAATTTCTTTTAGGCTATAAGTTTATTCGTTGATGCATTGCATCCAATGTCAACTGAGGCTACATGGTGCTCCTTGGCTCGGGCCCTCTTGTCCTTGGTCCTTCATTCTAATCGTCATTGTCCACTAGATAAGCACGGTAGGTGGAAGATGTCACGAACGTAAGTTCGTGGCGCACGCGCCACAGGAATCCGTCCAGTGACAATTCTCCCCCGGTCAAGCTGGACCTCACCCTCGAGACCGGGTGCCAGGGTCAGTCAGGGCAGTAGCGAGGGTACCAGCCGAGGAGATGATGGGCGTCAGAGGTAGAGCGCCAGTGCTAGCATCCGCGCACATCGTCAGTGGACGGATGGCCAGCGCTAGCATCAGGGTCGTGCCACAGGAGGCGGGTGGCCAGACACTAGACCGAGAACCGACGACGAGGTTTCTTCCAGGAGCTGAGTGAGGAGAAGGAGCAAAAGGCCGAGGATGCGAAGAGTGTCCAGAGCGAGGCACATGATCACGAGACCTCGAGGGCGAGGTCCAGCTTGGCCAGGGGAGAATTGTCACAGGACGGATTCCTGTGGCGCGTGCGCCACGAACTTACGTCCGTGACAACGGACCAGAGCCGTGCCGCAAGAGGCGGATGGCTAGCGCCAGCATTAGGGCCGTGCCGCAGGAGGCAGGTGGCCAGACACTAGACCGAGGACCGACGACGAGGTTTCTTCCAAGAGCTGAGTGAGGAGAAGGAGCAAAGGGCCGAGGACGTGAAGAGTGTCCAGAGCGAGGCACATAATCACGAGACCTCGAGGGCGAGGTCCAGCTTGGCCAGGGGAGAATTGTCACAGGACGGATTCCTGTGGCGCGTGCGCCACGAACTTACGTCTGTGACAGAAGATGCAGCTCACTTGTGTTTCTCACACGAAATAAATGTAATGAAATTAACTACGCCGAATTATGGATCAACTCCTGGACTGTTGAACTTTTCTCACCCCAAGTTCCTGGTATTATTGGCACACATTAAATTATATATTGGTTCTTGTGCTTATATAGTTAGTCATAAATGCATAATGTATTTTAATTTATAATTTTACATAAATATATCAACCATTTGATATTTAAAGTCAATAGTAGAGATTTAAATGACTTTCAGTTTAAGCAAAGAATGTAAATTATAGAAATATAATAATACTTTTAATTCAAATTTATATAATTATTTTTAAAGATTGAACTTGGAAATGTGTACGTTAAGATTATGCACCAAAATATATTGTGTATTTAAGACTATTTCTATATGTATATATGAAAACTGGATTCTACCCACTATTTATGTTGTGGACTCATATTCAATTATTGTTTTTCGATGACATAAATATAATTTAAAGTTTTAAAGAGTATTTAAAAAACGATGAAAGATAATATTATTAAGTGAACGGCATCAATGATGAACAAGATCTGCTCCCTTTCTCTCTATATACATATTGGTTTTTCATTTTGTGTAATTACACTAGGAGGGAATTTATATATTGTAGATAAGAGAAAACCGATAAGCAGCAAAACAGTTCAAAGAGGAAGCCGATAAGCAGCAAAACAGTTCATCTGCTTACTGATTTAGGTCATAACAGTTGACAGGATCCTATTTATGTATCTACATGCCTTCCCTATGTTGGCAAAATGAGAGGAAAGAGAGTGATTACCTACGGTTTCCTGCTATAGTTTCTATTGGAAAAACTAATCTCATGCCTGCCTAACACAATATTTTGATAATAATATAAAAGTTTTAATAAAACAATAAACCTCTCAAGAAAACTAATAATTTTGTAAATGCATATCAAGAGATATAGCAGCGAAATAAAGAATGCTTCATCTCCCTTCTTTGGCGAACGAATACTTATCAAAACCCTCCACAAACACGAAAGAAAACCCTTACAAGTACAAAATGGCTCATTCATCGCTTCCTAATTCTCACTTTCATCGAACTATGACACAAAGTGCGAGATTGAACTATCCTTGAACAAACTCCCCACTCTGCACATCATGTCATCAACGTCCTATTAGCGACGGAAGATCTTACAAATAAATTATCTTTCCAAACAAAAGAAAACTGAGGACGTATTGGAAAATAAAAATAATTAAAGAACAGTTTGCTAGATGGCTCAATGACAACACAATTTGGACGCAAAACTGAAAACGTCGTGATCTTTAAATAGGCTTCGGAATTTATCGTGAAACGAGATAATATTTCTGTGGGGAGGAGTGCAAGCGCCAGCTTCTCTTCTGCACTCTATGAAAATGAGGAGGAAGTAGCAGCGTTCTTTCATGGCTTCTGTCGTCTTACCTCCGCCATGCAATTCGCCGTCACCACCACCATCTACGTCATCTCAAAGGGAGAGAAAGCAACGGTTTCCGTCGCTGCAGACCAATCCAATGGACGAGAAGAGCGACGAATCCAACCCGTCAGTTCGAGCTCGTTTGAGTCAGCTTTGCAAAGATGGACGGTTGGAAGCTGCCCACCAACTGTTCGACAGTATAAGGAAGCCAAACACGGTGCAGTGGAACACCATGATCGTGGGCTTCATCTGCAATGGGTTCCCGGATGAAGCATTGCGGTTCTATCGCCGGATGAGAGAAAATTCCGGCAGAAAACCTGATGTCTACACATATTCGTCGGCCCTGAAGGCTTGCTCGGATCTGCGCGATCTCAGGGCTGGGAGGGCCATCCATTGTCACGTACTTCGCAGCCGGTTGAAACCCAGTAGAATTCTTTGCAATTCGTTGCTTAATATGTACACGAATTGTTTGAGCCTTTCTTTTGCATACCATCCGGTGGATGAGTTTCCCCAAAGAAGCCCGAAGTTTACGGGAAATGGCAATGTGGGTGGTGACCAGATCATCAGTGAGATGATTGGGGAGGAAGGGTTTGGGCTGCAAGGTGATGGAATTGATTCAAATTCTGCAGCATCTGAACCTATCCATCAATCATTTCATGAAATCACTCACAGAGAAGGATCTGATGCCGACGACGATGCAGAAACAAATTGTGGGAGAGATGAAGAGTGGATCTATAACCGAACAGCAGAAAGGTTGGAAAGAAAAATGAGAGAGAACATGGTTAGCCCATCATTCAGTGAGCCCCCTAGGACGGAATTATCCATGTTCTCGCCCAAACTTAACAGGCTTCGAGTTGTTCATCTCTTGTTTGATAGAATCAAAAGGAGAAATGCAGTTACATGGAATATCATGATATCATGGTATTGTCGGATCGGACAACCACTTAAAGCAGTAGAATACTTCAGGCTCATGCTTGAGAGTGGAATCAAGGGGACTGTCCTAAGTTTTGTTAATGTGT
Organism: Brasenia schreberi; assembly: GCA_036023115.1. Classification (NCBI taxonomy): domain Eukaryota; kingdom Viridiplantae; phylum Streptophyta; class Magnoliopsida; order Nymphaeales; family Cabombaceae; genus Brasenia; species Brasenia schreberi. The sequence continues at coordinate 8,801,278 of JAYKKT010000087.1, forward strand.
TCCCAGCACTTGGGCAGCTTGGAGACTGGCAAGGATCACATGCTTTTCATGGTTTGCTGTTAAAATCAGGGCCAAGTTACGCCTATGATCCATATGCTGTTAGTTCACTGATATGCTTGTACTTTGGCTTCTCAGATTTGGACTCGTCTCGAAAGGTCTTTGATTCAGTGCCCGAGAGAAACACGGAAATATGGAACTCTATGATTAGTGGATATATTCAAAACGACCATCCTGATGCAGCTCTTAATCTTTTCCTCCAGCTGCTAGACTCAGATCAGAGACCTGATGCAGTTACTATGCTCTGCGCCGTTATGGCGGTCTCTCAGTTGCAGCAATCGGAGTTCTGTTCAGAAATTCATGCCTATGCTTTAAAAACTTTAGTGGATGTGCCTCTGATGGTGTCAAATGCACTGTTAGCAATGTACTCACGATGTGACAATCTAGGAACTGCGTATGATTTTTTCAGTAAAATGTCTGAGAAGGATCTTGTTTCTTGGAATACCATGATTTCTGCATATCTTCAGAATGACTTAAATATGGAGGCCCTCAAACTTGTTCAAGAAATGCGAAATCAGAGCTTCCTTTTTGATCCTGTAACAATAACTCTTATACTTTCTGCAAGCTCGAATATGGGTTATTCAAGAATAGGTAAGCAAAGTCATGGTTACATTTTTAGGCATGGAATATATTTCGAAGGGGTGGAGAGTTATCTTGTTGACATGTATATGAAATCTGGGTGTATTGAAACTGCTAGGAAAGTTTTCGAAAGTGTACGCTTCAAGGATCAGGTGCTGTGGAATACCATGATCGCGGGGTTTACACAGAACGGATTGAGCTCCGAGGCGTTCAAGGCCTTCCAAGATATGCTAGAGGAACAGCAACCCAACTCTGTGACAATAGCTTCAATTCTTCCTGCATGCAATACTACAGCTGCCACCATCTGCCGGGGGAAGGAGTTCCATGCCTTCGCAATCCGCCATGCGCTAGACAACAATGTCTTTGTTAACACTGCACTAGTCGACATGTATATTAAATGTGGTACAGTGGCTTCGGCAGTCAAGGTGTTTGAAAGGATGTTAGAGAGGAATTCAGTTTCCTACACTACCATGATTGCTGGTTATGGCGTTCATAGCCAGGGACACAAGGCATTGGAAATATTCAAGGAGATGCTTGAAGCTGGTTTGAAGCCCGATAGCATCACGTTTCTTGCAGTGTTATCTGCATGCAGCCACAGCGGACTTGTGGAGGAGGGACTGAGAATCTTCTACTCAATGTCACAAGATTATGATATAGACGCACCTGTGGAGCATTGTTGCTGTTTTGTGGATATGTTAGGGAAGGCCAGGATGATAGAGGAGGCTTATGAGTTTGTGAGAGAAGTGAATGAGAAATTCAACAGTGCAAAATTATGGGGTACTTTGCTTAATGTTTGCAGAATGCACGGAAGGTTGAAGTTGGGAAAACTCGTTGCGGACAGGCTTCTTGAGACAGAGAATGGGATAGCTGGGTATCATGTCCTGCTGTCACACATCTATGCCGCAGAAGGAAGGTGGGATAACGTTGACAATGTGAGGAAGCTCATGAGAGAGAAGGGATTGAGGAAGGAGGTTGGAAAGAGTTGGATCGAGGTTTATGGAGTGACACATTTTTTCACCGCCAGAGATCAAAGCCACCAACATTCTGAGGGGATTTATGCAACACTAGACAACTTGCTGCTGAACATGAAAGGACATGGTTACAAACCTATGGTGAACTGCCTGGATGATCTTTTAACATTAGAAAATGGATGATATATTAGTGCAGAGAAGGCTTATTGCTTCCGACATGGCAGGTGCTTATACCAAGTGTAGCACTTTCTTTCTAAGTTCAGCAGCACTCACGGATTACCAACATGGTAAATTTGGGAGTCAAGTCTACAGTAAGGATTGTTGTGAATGGTGACCTCATCGTCATGAAAATTTATTCAGATCATGCTTATGGGACAGAGTTTAATGCATTGATCATCCTAGTGATGTGAAATATTAGGTTAAACTCTTTACTTGCAAGTAAATACTGTGAGATGAGATTCTACCAGTGATTCCAATACCCATTAAATTCACTATACTGCACTGGAGGATGCCATTCTTGGTGAGTTTTCAAGCTACTCTGCGATATCATTGGTCATCTTCAAAGAACGGGTTGGTGTTCTGGCTGTAAGATCGATTAAGGAACTCTATAAGTCTGCAGAAATTGCAAGAATTTGTAGTTTCAAGCCAAGGACCCGTTGGTATAGAGGAAACATGATTGAAATAGTCAAATGTTAGTTGAAAATGACACTTTATCTATAGTCGTATGCAAAAATAGCACCTTGAAAATCATCATCTGTAACTAAAGTTGTCTAACATTAAATTTTGGGAACTTTTGTTTTCCATTCTTGATGAAATTTTAGTCTCATTGGAGGCTTTATTCCTCAGGCACCAGCTGAAAGTTCTTGATGAAATGTTGTAGTTTCATCGCCATCAAACTTCAATGCAGTGTTATCTGAAAAATTACTTCCGGATGTTTCAACAAATGCGAGATGGTTTGTGACAGAAATTTGAATAAGTCATAACCATGCGTAAACTAAAGGGACACTGGAAAATCTGAAGCCAGTGTCTTCTGGAAAACCAAAAGTCCGACACCACTGGATTTATCATTATGGTCTCATCTATTGCTCAGATTTCTTCTGACCACTATTTAAACTCTCTCTCTCTATATATATATACATATATGTATGTGTTTGTGTAAAATTTTGTGATGTAAATCTGAATGTGTGCATTTACTCTGGGAGATGAAGAAGGTCCAGGAATCCTTTGAAGTCGATAACCTATTTTACAGGCACATTTTAGCTATATCCTGTCCATGCCATGGACTGCCTCAAACATCCTGTACCATTTTATTCCAGAAATGAAACCATACATGCAGGCACATTCATGCACTGCCGTCACAAGAACCAAACTTGGGCTTAAAACACAGGTCAGGCTCTTTGAGATCCATAGGCTTAGGACTTCATTTCATCATAACAAACACTACTTATTTTTTTATGCAAAGAGAGTTGGCTAAAATTGTGCACCATTTTCATGGAACCTGTATTTTGTTGTGCAGTAACTTGAAGAAGATGCTGTCACTGGAAAGAATTTAGTTAAGGTGGAAAATATCTACTTGCAGAAGAAACAAACAATGTTACTAGTGTCATATGTATAGTATGATATGATAATAATGCAACCTGTATTACTTACTTTTCACCCATTTTTTTGAAACCTTCTTCAAGTTTTCAATCATGATAAAAGGGTGCTAACGTTTGATATTTTAATAATTAAGTTGTTCTCTTTTGCTGTTTAGTCAAGCACTCAAATCATGTTTGGTGATACATATCGGTTTGTATTTCAGAAATATGTGAAAGGAACAAAATGCCCTTCTGTCTAGAAAACGTTTGGAGGATGGGAGCATCTGCATTTCGAAGGGGAGCACCTAAAGAGGCCTCTGGATGTATAGAAGCGCGGAGAGAAAGATAGGATAAGAGGGAAGAAAACAAGCACCTTTCTTTCACCAGTTAATGACAGAGACGACATTGAGACAGAGGGAAGCCATGCTGCTATGGCCAATAATTGAGGCCCCAAGAGTTGGGTGTCTAGCATAATGAACTGATCAGATGGCACAAAGGAGCCAAGGGTTGGTTTTCTTGAGGCATGAGTATGTGATCCGCCAGAATGCAGGTGACCGTGTTAAATAGACGCTAACCGCAATAACCAGAAAAACCCAAGGCAAGAACGAAAATTTTCTGAACGGAAATTTTGAAATAAAAAATCAAGAAGAATGCTGGAAGAAGATTATGGCACATAAAACCACAGCGCTTAATAACCATCATGGGCAGTACTATGATACATAGACATCGATAAGGCATAGAAAGAAACAGAAACTGTATCTCGCTGTACTTCAACCAATTCATTCTGAACGAAGAGAATCTGATTTGCAAATATTTCCTCGACAAAGTGGGCACACCCTGCAGAGACCAAGAACAACCGTCGAACTGATCAAGGTACATGCTACCAAAATTACTTTCGGATAGCAGGATAGTAGAGTCTCAAATCAATCAATATAGAATTGTGGTTGCAGGGTAGTATTCTCATCCAGTCTCGTTCATCGTACTCTACTAGGCGTATGTGGCATCTGCACATAAAAGCACGTGCACATACTTTGATGATTTGATGTACAGAGAGCTTGCAGTGGATGATGCACATGTGATTGTTGAAGCAGAAACATTAAAAGCTGCAGCTAAGAGAACACAAGGATCCAATTCAAGGGAATGTCAATGCACATTCGGTGGTATGTACACAAGCGAATGGCTATTCACTTATGGGATGGATCCAGTTACAGTCCACATAAAAAGATTGTGGTGATCTGCCTCAATGATTAATCTTGTTTAAGGATGAGTCCTGTTAGATGAATACTTTCCTTTCAAATCTTTAGGGCAACTACACCAAGGCTTCAAAAGATAAGAATTCAGACAAATTGTTTGCTGATTACTTTCAAGTTAAACCAGGTTAGCTGTGTTTACTAGAACAAGTTAATTGATTTATTTTTCCAGATTTTGGTTCCGATCACTTGTAGGGATTCAGTCATCTCTATCCTGGTATGCATTGAGAAGGGAATAAGGGAAACCAAAAGTTGGAAGAAGAAATAACTTAAAGTCCACTCTCATCGACCTACACAATAGGTCAGAGTTAATCCAGGAGAAATTGGATCACTAGAAGAATTGAGCCTGAGGGTCAAGCAGACAAGCCCTAGAGAAGTATTCATTGGTAAAAAGCCGAAAATCGACATGAAGACAAGCTCTTGAGAGTTGTAGAGGAGTAGGTTGCTAGTTGGATTCGAAGGAGAGGAACAAGGGTAGGTGAGCAGAGAGTTGACATAGGGCTTGTTTAATTCTAACCCTTATAGTGCAACACATGCCAACACTTATTGGAGGAGTGCTGTCGGTAGGGATTCCAATCATGGAGCAGGGATTATGGATAGGGATAGTGGTGTTTTAGGTCGGTAGCGAGGAGCAGGTTGTCGGTGTCAAGGAGCAGGGAGGGAGGAGAGTAGTATACGGGCTCAAGGAGTTGGGGTTGGGTGGTTTTATTCATCCCGATTGCTCTCCTTCTTACCTACCCTCCTTCCAATAATCGTTTGCAAGGATTCAAAGAAGGGAGTAGGAGTTGGTGAGTTGGGAGTTGGAGTTGTGGCGTTGGGTGCATTAGAACTAGCTATTCCTTATCGAGAGTATTAGTGGTATGTATTTATAACCGGGGTTGTAGGCTTTTCTCCTTGGGCCTATTATCCCTTGGCCAACTCTTCTCATATCCCTCTCCTTCCCACAACCCTTCTCAAAATTGAAACAAACTCCAGACGATTGGATTAGGAGTAATGGGATAGATGCTTTTGAATTTGTATTCCTCCTCAGCTTACTCCCTTTCCCCCCTATTGTGAACTTATCCCTGATGTGCTCCTAGAGTCCACTCTTCTCCTAATTGAAACTACTTCCTAGGGTTGTAGATAGGGATAATTCTTACTGTTCACATTCTTGAAAACATGACTCCTTAAAGGTGAGAGTGTGTTTTTCCTTGAGGAGTATTGTGGTTTGAGAGTGTTATTGAAAATTGCAGTAGTTAGCCTCAAGTTTTGGATTGAAAGGAAGATTTGTTTGCGTCGGGTTGGGGTTGGATGCCTCAAAATAGGGTAGGGGTACAAGGTCCTTTAGAACAAGCTATCCCCCTCATATGATTCCCTACGCCAACTGTTCTCCTAATTGGAGCTACTCGCAAGGGTTGGATTATGCATTTATTAGGTAGGTATTAAGGAGTAGGTGCAGGCATTCTCCCGCCCCATGGGTCCCTACTGTCCACCTAATTAGAGCAACGCCTTGTATTGTATTAGTGGTATATACTTTAGGAAGGGAGAGTTGTTTAAACAAGCTTTTCTCCCATGACCTATTGTGAACCTATCCCTTTGCTAACTGTCCTCCCTAGGATTGTATTAGAGGCGCAGGGAGCATTGGAACTGGCTTGACTCCTCCCCTTACTCCCGAAAGTCCTAATTAAAACAACTCTAGTGGTATGTACTTAAAGAAGGGGTTGTTGTGGGCTTTCCTACTACCCTTATTCTGCTGGCCTACTCTGATTCTATCCCGAGCTTACTGTGAACCTAAAAAATTTGCCTACCACCGAGGGGGTGTAGATAGGGATAATTAGAACTCCTCACATCCATTAAAACCTAACTTCTTCTTACCTATGGTAGGTAAGAAAAAGTGTGTTTTACCTTTAGGAGTTGTGGCGTTTGGAACAGATGTTAGCTGAGGGTGCTTCTTCTTACCTACTGTGAACCTATCCTTCTGCTTTCTTCCGGAACTGCCTCTTCTCCCCTTACTCTCTTGCCCTACTCTGATCCCCTTACTCCGAGTTGTATTAGGGATGTTGGGTGCTTTAGAATAAGCTCGACTCCCATCCACCCTGTGGGTCCTTACTGTCTTCAAAATTAGAACTACCCACCCGAGAATGAGATTTGTGGCGTGTACTTTAGGAAGGAGGAATTATAGGCTTTTGAACTAGCATGATCCCAGACACCCTCACCCAACGGTCCTCCTAATTGCAACTACACCCGAGGAGTGTATTCGGGGTTGTTGAGGAGGGTCAAGGAATTGTCGTTCAGTTGGATTAGAAGAAAAGGAGCAAGGGTCGGGGTCAAGGAGTTGGCATTGTGGTGTTGGGAGTTGGGGAGTAGGGTTGTTGCTGCCTGGAATGGTGGTGTTGGCTTTGTGACCAAGAGGGGTATTGGGGTTGAGAAGGTGGGTCGAGAAGTTGGCATTGGGGAATTGGGTCGAGGAGTAGGGAGTTGGGGGTAAAGGACAAGCATTACTCCGACCCTGACACCCTTAGAAAACTCTTCTACTATTCCTACGCTTCTTCCATGAACCAACTGATCACCTATCCCTAGGCCTACTCTTTGACTATCCCCACTCTTCTCTTAATTGAGCTACCACCGAAGGTGAGATTAGGGATTGTGGCATTGGGTCGAGCAGTAGGGACTACGGTCTTATAAGACTAGCACTCTCCCTTACACCCAAGCACTACTGTCCTCCTCACTGAAACAATCCACTCGAATCGGATTAGGGGTATGTCCTTTGAGTTGTGGGCTTTTGAACAGGCTTCACCCTCCTTTGCTGTGCACGCGCGCGCACACACACACACACACACACACACACACACACACACACACACACACACATATATATATATATATATATATATATATATATATATATATATATATATATATATATATATATATATATATATATATATATATATATATATATATATATATATATAAATCATTGGATCTGCCTATTATTGGCGTTGCTTACTTGTGCTCGATCAATGCTCTTTAAATATTTTCAAAAGCTTTTAAGTTACACTTATGTCAAAGGTGAGGAGAATCCATCACACGCGTTCATGTCAGACGTTGTTGGCTGGCTGCTTTGCTTTGCCAATACTTTGACTCCTTTCTTGCACCAATCAGGAAAAGTATCTCTTTCCAAACCGCTCGCAACTTCTTTGATTATATGGTGATATCATCGTGGAGACCATCCGATGGTCATTGAACCGCCAAACTAGCACGATTGAAAGGGAACAGAATAAACCAAAATTCAATAAAAAGTAATAACCCAATTCCTGTAAGATCCCTTCGAAAAGTCAGTTTTGGATCTTAGAAACTGAACCGACTAACCAAAATTTCATGGATTCATTAACAAAAGCGAGCCAAATTCCTGTAAAAACCAAACTAAATTGTGAACTTTTGTTGGTCTGGTTCGGTTTTAACCAAACAGAGCTCAACCCAAAGTATAACAGTACTGCGACTTACAAACAAAGAGAGCCCTAACGCACTACAGGCAGGCTACGCAGTTAAGGTTAGCTTTTGCTGGTATCGGTTTGTTACCTTGGCTTCACAGTGCTTCGAGCGGGTCAAAGCTCACTCTTTCCGAGCATCCTTGGAGTCCATGTTCCTTTAGCATGAGGAACCACAGTTGAGGGTTGCCAGTAAGCGTTTCATCTCAAGCAGGACAACTGAGATTACTTTTCTTTTTACTCGATGAAAAGCTAAGAGTACATTAGATGCTTGCCACAGAAAAATAAAGAGCACGAGGGTTTGATGACCGCAAAAACTAGAGGCTGCAGTTGATAACAAGGTTTAACATTTGTGCATGATTCCTAGATCATATAAAGAAAAACACTGAATCACTTTTTCTTGTTTGAGATTAGTTTAGTTGACTACATCTGCACATCCTACATAATGATATTTAGTTTCTTCACTAATATAATTCCTTCCATGGTCTCATGCCTAAAGCAGAACACATTGTCTGAGAAACAAAGAAGATAATACTCAGCTCTAAAGAAGAATAATAGAATCAATCAAATTATTCACAAGAACCTGTTAACTGAGATCTAATAGAAACACAAGCATGCACTCCACACACACATATTGCTTCTAATTCGTAACTGGTTGGTCTATAGTCTCCCTCAACAGATTGAACTTGACAGCCAAATCATGACTAATAAAGAGTTAAAAATAAAAGCGGAAGATTGTTGTTTCCACAAACACATATATACCTCCAATCCATGACTAGGTTGATCTCAGACTTCAACAGATTAAACTTGAGAACCAAATCATGACCAATAAAAAAAAGAAGATTGTTGTTTCAATAGAATTACTTGACAGAATGCAATTACATCCTCCATTATAGCTAATTGAACATAAAGCATCTGCAAGGATGTTCCTGTCTCGTATCTCCTACCATCATAAAGAATTTGAGAAACAGGTGGTTTTAAAGTTGTTGCTCCAAACTAAATATGGTTTTTAAAATACGAATAAGCATTTAATCACTTATAACAGTATTTTAGTTAAAACACAAGTGGATTGCTTGAAGAAAAAGAATCATTTGTGTATAACTGTAAGGTCATTATAGGAGAGAGTTTAACAGAGCAAGATGAAGTTTCTTAGTGGATGTTATTTATTGATGATATAGAATTAGTGGATGAGATGAGAGAAGAAGTAAAAAAAAAAATTAAGGGCTACAGAAAGAAACCTTGAAACCAAAGTTTTGACATAGTAGACCAGAACAGAATATACATAACATCAGTGCAGTATTTTGGGCGACATACTTTTACTTGAGGTCAATTTTCTGACAAGATGAAAACTCACCAACAAGTCATCATAGGATGAATCCTGTTACCCTAATGTAGGTTGGCTAAACTAGAAAGATGCATTAGGCATGCTCAGACATCAGTCAAAACAAAAGTTGAATATTATATTGCATTTGCACTCAACTAAAAGCTACATATTATAAAGCAGTTTTGTCATGCCACTTAAATCAAAGGATAATTAGTATAAGGCAGAGGTAAGATAAAAAATTGCTATCTTCCAAAGAATGGGCAATCAACCATCCATATGTGCACAACAATGACAAAAGGGAGGCTTATATAGATGTTTGGCCACGTAAAGGAAAAGATTGGATCATAATGAGGCCATAAGTTATGGAAAAAGGAGTTTGTGTAGCACCACTAAAAGATATTGAGAGGTTGTTAGGATGTTTGGAGGTAGACAGAGCTTTGTTGAGAAGGCCTACGAATTAGGTGTCCAATACTTCAAAAGAGGCAGAGAAGTATTAGAACGGAACTAAAACAAAATAATCTTGCTTTTTGGAGCATAATTGCTTCCAAAAATCCACTTTGCTGACCCCAACGTTTTGGTCTCAAGTTGGTCTTGTTTTAATTGCTACTTAATATGAACGAATGGACAAATTAGACATGAAAAACATGCATTCTATTTTCATGTCCAGATATGCAGCAGCTCGCATCACTGCGCCACTAAAGCTCGTCCTGAGAACATTACCAATTTTAATCAGTTGGAATCAGACACAAACAACACAGACGTCCAACCATTGCAACTATGTCTTTTCCTAGTAATTAGGATAGCCAGGGATCTCCGACAAGACTCAATCAGCGCATCACTCAATCCACCCTCAACCCCAGAAGGATTAGCTGGTAACAAATCCGACCAAGAAACTTCAACAAAAGACCCGTGTTATAAATTCACATAAAATTGAATCTCAAACTAACTAAGAAAATCGACAGAGAGGAATGAGGCATCAACCGCGACCGAACCAAAAGGAAGATGCAGATAGACTACGGAAACAGAAAAAGAAAAGATCCGATCTTTCCTTACGAATAAAACCAAATCCGACCGCTACGGTCCGATTCCTCCTTTGTCGCCGTCGTCTCCAATTCAATTGATGCAAGGCGGGAACCCGATCTTTTCCCGAAGAAGAAAACCAAAACCAGAATCACGGCAAGGGAAAGGAGAATTCCCGACCTGCACCAAGCGAAGCAGAGACACAAGTGAGCGCGAGACTCCCCAGAGAGAGAGAGAGAGAAAGAAACCCTTCTGTGATGGACGCATCGAAACATCCCGGCATTTATAGTACATCATCCGGAGCACGAGAGGATCGTCTCTGGTATTCGTCGTAATGTCAAGGGCTTTGTCGTGAAATCGCTTTTCGCATCATAACTTGCCCTTTCTGGAATATTTCTGAACCTGGTTTGTAAACCTACCCGGGGTTGGTTCTGGGTCAGTTTCAGGACGGTTCCAGTTTTCCTTCTAAACATGTTCGGTTTCGATTAGTTCAGAACCTGGATTATCACCGAATCCACTCGGAACCGGTTTTGATTATGATTTTAGAACTGTTGGTTTCATGATGGTTTCGGTTTGAGTTCAGAACCGTATGGAATAGATAATTTTATAAAAAAAACCAAAATTTATAAGATTTGTTTTTTCAAAAAAAGAAGAAGACTTGAATTGGTGGTTTTAAATCGCCAGTTTGAGTTCTGATTTTATAAAAGGTGAAACTAGAATCAAATCGGGTAGCCCTGATTCCGGTTCCAATTTCACCAATTCTAGAGTCGAGTAATCCTAATCCGGTTCGGTTTCGATTGGATTTTGAGATGTTTTCCACCAAGGAAGGTTTACATGGCGGGCGCCTAAAGGTGTCGAATTTTGGAACCCAACCCAAACTGGACCTCCTAAAGTGTGAGATTCGTCGGGATTTAGGCACATTGGGTCGTGTCTGTGTCCAAGTGAAGCAACCCGACAAAAGTAGGTCGGGTGAACACGGATCTATTTGGTTATATATAAGCAACCCTGAAAAGTCATCCAAGTTAGTTGACTCATAGCATTCAAAAATCGAAGCCTTTACATAAGCAACCCTGGAAAAATAAAAAATCCAAGTTTGTTGTCTCAAACTAAGATTGGTTTAGAACCGAACCAGAATCAGAACGGGCTTCAAACCGGTTCAGTTATGGTTCTAGATTCTGAACTAATCGAAATCAGTAATTGAAAACCGTCGATTCTGATTTACCCGGAACCAAACATATCTACCTTCAACTCATATTTGCACGAGATTTTCCATCCTCCACCCATCTTTTAGGAAAATTCAAGGGAAATGATATGTGTCTGACTGGATTTTAAGAAGCAGGGACACACAAATCCAAAACCCAAACCAAATCTTGTGCCACACTTTCCTTCGAGATTTGTCATCGTTGTGCTTTATTTCTTATTATATTAGCATTTAATTTACACACCTGGTCACGGGAAAATGTTTATTATAATAATTAGCTCCACATGAAGCATTTCAATCACCAAGCAATATTTGTTAGAGATTTTTAGTCCCGAATCCTTTTATTGGGGAGATATGAGCAAAAGAGTTTATGCATTATTGGGTTTTCATGTTTAGTCTTGAGGGCATGCACAAAAGTTGACTTGATGACAAAAGTTGACGCCTAAAGACTAAAATGAGCCCTAAGTTAAGTGTGGTGTGAACATTTAGAAGTCTACAGCATCGTGTGGCTTAAAATTTGGGGCCTAAAGCTTTAATTTACTCGCTTTACTCACAAGCCAATGATAGATACGCATAAGTGAAAAAACAATAACTAGCTTGACATGGAAATGAAAATGGTACATAGGGCTTATTGATGAATCTGTTGTTGGTGGGGAGTTTGACTTATGATAGTGTGTATTAGGTTGCGGGGACTTCTTGTATAAAAAAAAGAAACGGTACATTCAAAGTCTTGAAGTCTTGAATTAGAAAGGGATTACTACTTGAATATTTTTTTTAGAAAATTACTATCTCCACACCATACTACATCAAATTTCGGTGATATTTCCCTCTTAATCTGGCGACTGATTTTCACATGATTTTCGTTCATTCAGAAATGATATATGCTTATTTGTAACCAACCATCACCGATTACTTTCAAACCTACCTGGAATCAAACGAACCAAGAAACAAGAAAAAAAGAAAATCGAGTAAACGATTGATCCGACTGATTTCTGAATTTATCTTAAATTTAAAATATTAGATTTTAATTAGATCATTGTATCTGCGTTACTTTGATTGAAGGACTGAAAATCGAGAATACAAGTTCTTCACTGACCAAACCAATCTCAAGTTCTCTGCAAGTTCTTGTAACATGGCTGCAATTCTTTTGACAATACGATACAGGGAAAGTGAAGGACAATTACCTCAAGAAAACACACAAGGTGTTCTTATATACACAAAGCAAAGGATCTCATCGCTGATCAGGAACTCACTGATTCATTGTTGGTGAAACCAAACCAACACACTAACCGATCGATGAGGCAGAATACCGAAGGCAACAGTAGACGTGCGATGCTCGGCAAAGTGGGATATGCAAGTGTGCCGAGAATGAACCAGTTGAAGCTCAGGAGAGCAACTGCATCGGACGCCGGCCGATTGTCTATGGTAGAAAAGAACTTCACCACACTATTCAGTGACATCACCACAACAATGAAGAGCGCAATCACCAGAGGCATGCAAGCATCTTCGGCTTCCCACACAATGATCCCCACCAGCATTGACATGAATGCACTGAATAGACTCTGCTGCAGTGCAGTACCTCGCCGCCGATCCATTGATGTCATTACCAGCACTTTTTCCAGCGTCTTCCCAACCTTTTCCGGTGTCTTGCTAACATTGAATGGCTGTTCCGATTTCAACAACACAGAATGTCTAGCTTTGCATATTTTCTCACGGTCCCACTTACTGAGTTCCTTAAGCACCGCATCGCTGCCTGCGTACCCAGAATTCCATGGTATACCAATATCTACAACACCAGAACTTTCCCATGTTTTTGCTTCCCACAGCCTTTTCTGGACATCACTCAGACGATGGTTTTCATCTCTCAGATTCTTCAACTGTTTAACAGAAGAAAGGAGGTTAAAAACAGAACCAAACATATCAAGAAATGAACCACAACTCTAAACAAATAGGCAACTTGGTCATAGGTGGCACCAATCGCTTGAGTAGCATCAAAGGAGACAAAAAAGGGGAAATGATCGGAATCTGAGTTCCATGGCAACTAGATAGTGTTTGTAATTTGTACATCAGGTGGAAGTGTTTAACCCAAAAATAAAGCTAGTACCGACTATGAGAGTGAGGTTGTACAACAATGGGAATGAACTCTGTGAGAAAGACGTATTCTTTACATCATAGCGAAACAATATAGTACTTTACACTCTGAACAAGGTGCGTCTCTTCAAAGTAAAGCAAATCCTGGACCTTAGTAAAAGAGCGTCCAAATTCTCCTCGCAAATTTCAGACGAGGCCATGAATAAAGAGGTCAAGACCAAGACTACATAACATAATGCAACCCATACATGCATTACTTTCTGGGACGTTAACTTCTCTCAAAAGCACCATCCCCACGGAGCCCTAAGCGGGTTTGGAAGTATCCTTGGACGTAGTATACCGGAAAAGCTTCCAAGTTGCAAGGTGGAGCCGCATAGATCAAGTGAATTCAATTGTATTACAGTAGATGATTTATAGCTGGTGTCACCTTTGTTATTTGGTACCCTGTAAATAACTCCAGCCCAGACGTACAGAACAGAGATTGCTTCATGCTTAAAACATTTTTCTCGAAAATCGGACTGTTGTTTTGGAAGTTAAATGAAATTGCTATTGTGCAAAACATCGAATTGTCTTCTGGTGTCTGAGATAGATAGGACCATTCATTTGCTAAGGAACACATCGTTTTCTGTGTTGGTTTCAAAACTCTGAAGCAACAGGCCGCAGAGCAACAAACCACACTTTTTTTCTCTAAACGTTACTGAAACTATTTCAAATGTTGATCTTGACTAATAATATCAGGCATGACAACTTCGACTGTATGCTGAGAAATTCATATACTGCTGTGAGGCAATTATATGTCACAAGGATGCCTAAAGCGGTGCTAAATGTGTGTGCAGGTGTGGAGGCAGGGTACAACAATCTTGGAAATGGTGGGTGCATAAACACGACAATACAGAAGTATAAATTATAGATACTGTATAGTATACTATATAATTGTTAATATCTCACGAACTAGAGAAGAAGTCCCTGTTCCATGAAGTGTTCCTGTGACATAAAACTAGACCAAGTTACTAAGTTAGAATTTTTAGCTGAGAAAATTTTAAATAGTTAGGGTTGACTGTTGAGTGCCGGGGAGGTTACGAGTGTCGAGTGTAAAAGTGTTGAACACGGTGTGGTGAAGCAACAGCCGGAATGAATACTTAACATATCTGAACTTGTACATTAAGGAAATATGCATAGAACGGAAAAGAAAAACTCTGGAACTCGTAATGCTTATACCTGGTCCTCTAAAATGCTGATTTTGGCGATAGATTTATCATGTTCGTCTTCAACTTCTTCTAGCACTTCCTCCAATGCTTCTTTATCCTCGATAACTCCTCGCAGTTTCGACTCAAGTTCCCTTACTTCCCACAACAAGCAGTCCAACTGCCTCTGCATCTCCTGCACATGCATCTCCAGCTGCACATGTCCGGGAGGACCCTTCAATAAAGACATGAAATCCAGAAGCCCATAGACCGACCACAAGTGGTTCACTGAATTGACTCTTATGGCGTAAATCTGATGCTTAATGGAATTGATGTTCAACAAGGGATGCGAACAAGATGTAGCAGAAAACAAGCAGCAGATGCTAAGAGAAACCCTATGGAATTTCGCAGGTTACCTTCGTGACTATGGCTCGACAACTCAAACAGCTAGCAGCTAAGAACAATGACTAGTTAGCACGGCATCGCAATGCACAATAACCAAATCAACGAGAATGTTTAAACTGATTGGGAGAAAGCACCAATTTTCGACTTCTTTAGACTGAAGACATTGCTTGTTGAATGGGGGCGATTAGAAATTTAGATGTTTTACCCAGAGATCGCTTTCTCAGCTGCCGCAGTTTCCCTGAATCGCCTATTGGACTCCCAGTAATTACCCCATAAGGATGGATATTTCATTGAATTGAATACCGGTAGCACTTGGCAAATGAGACAGAGCATTGAATTTAGGACTGATTGTGTGTCCGTGAGTGTGTGTACCAATAAATTCAATAAAACAGTAAGAATTTCAGCCACCGAAGCAAATCGCAATTTTATCAACGAAGATGGAAACTAAGCAGCTCTCTGCAAAGATGGAATGCAGTGTCACCTAGAGCGCTCGTGATACAGGGAAAAAAGGGGAAATCATCAGGACGTCGTAGAACCCAACAAGAAGAAATCTCATGTTGTTGATTGAAACGTTTTATCTATGACTGTCACTTCCTCGAATAATCGAACTTCTCCTACTCTGTTTCGATGGTCATTTATCCCACCCTGCTCGTTCTCCCATCTTCAATGAAAAATCTCTCATTCTAAAAAAATTATTTCGCAAAGAAAAAAATTAGATGATGAAAGGAACAAGAGGCGAACCAGCTTCTCCCTTCGCAACGCGGTCAGCATTCGAGCGGGAAGAGTCACAATGGCCATAAACTCATCCGTAACCCTCCAGAAGATGCAAGCATAGAAACCGCACACAGACTTCACGAGTCTTACCAATTCGCGAGCGACAAGCACAACGGCATCGAAACAGAAGTGAAACCCGAGCTTCAACAAGGAGAACGGCTTGATAGCCAACATAACTGCATAGCTCACGAGCTCAACGATGAAACCCATCTCGCCCCGACCCTAACCGTACCACATCAGCACTGGGCTCGCTCCCGCATCGCTCCTCCCAACAACTCCACCTGCGAATCGCAACTGTGAAACCGCAGATGGCACAGAAGAGAGAGAGAGAGAGGACGAGAAAACGCGCATGACGCAGGTATGAGGGCGATATCGACGCGTAGCAAGACGATGATGGAGGTGGCAACGACACCTCGCACGGTTTGCATTTCGGAAAAAATCTGAAGAGACAGACCAACAGGAGGAATGCACTGCAGGCCTGCGAGACTGTGCCTCTTCGGGTCGCGTTCCCCGCCATGGTAGAGTTCCACTGCAATGAGTGCGGCCTTGTACTCGGGTTGGTATTGCGCCGACTCATTGATAGTCTCTTTCTCGACTTTAACACTATTAATCGTTATCAATAAAATTATTTAGAATTTTAAATATATAAAATGTAAATATTAAGTATGTGAATTGTTTTATGACTTTTTAAGTGGCTTTAGATATTTTTTAATGGCATTTTAATCAATTAAAGGTGATTTTAAAAGGAATGAGTAATAGAAAATGGTGGTCTGTCATTAAAGTAGTCAAATCATTCCAAATGATCAATTATGTATGATTATATAATGTACATAATTGTACATATAAGACTACTCTTTTTTATATTCATAAATGTATACTGTTTTTTTGTTTGCAGTAGAACGCTTTTAATTCAAATCTTCATTTCAAACATTCAAAGTGTGATTTTTTTTATATAAAATTATAAACCAAAAGACATTTATACATTTAAGATGTTATATATATATACTTTTTTTAATAAGAGAAAGAGATCGTATTGATCAATTGTAGCATAGCCTCCTTACAGACTCAAATACAAGGATACGTGTCATACCAGCAAGTCATAGCATGATGGTGACGGGCTTGAAGTTATCATACATTCACCGACCGTGTCCGAGCCTATGCAGGGAAAGGTACACTTGGGTGGGACATATTAATGAGGCTCTCATAGTATTCTTGGTCCGAAGCTTTAAAGCTCGAACTGTCCTTTCAACCTGTGCATCACAAGGACACTCAAGAAGCCAACCCGACACAGCAACACCGTCCATATCATATTTAGGTGCTATTCTTCCCGTGCGATACCGATTTGCCAGGTTAGTCCAAGCTCTTTGTGTTTCTGTTTCGTGTCATCAGGAATCATGTGCCAAAACTCACGAATAACCACGATAAGCATCTCAGGCACGACGTTGCATAGTGAAGACGCCGAGTCAACCGGGAAAGCATCAACAAATTTTATTTCCTGTAAGGCATTGGTTTACTAAGGTCACATAATTGGTGAGAACGCATATGTTTTAAGCAATTGCAAGAACATACGTAATACATGCAATAAGCCTTTGGGTTATATTAATTCTTTGTTTCCACAGACTTTGTCATAATTTGTAGAATACGTAAATAAGTGTGACAAAGTTTTAAACTGGCTGTCAAAAATCTAACATAACCTTTCTCCTTTATCCGGGATTGAGACCGATCATGCAAGGATGACATGATTTGTTACCCCAATCTATATGTATTGTTAGTAATATCAACTCAAAATAAAAGATGATGAAAGTTGGTAGAATAGTCAAAGGTGGTATATGCACTGTGCATCATTATTCGTAGACATATCTAATTTCAAATAAACAAAAAAACCGTCGATTTTAAACCACGGGTTCTAGTTAACCCATAAACTAGAACTATAACTGGACCAGTCTAATTTCAAGTTCAAACTGAAATTGGTATTTTTTTTAAATATAAAAATCAGAATTAATAGTTTGAAATAATCAATTCCAATTTTATAAAAGGTGAAATAAGAACAAAACCAAGTAGTCCCCGGTTCTGGTTTCTGTTCAACCAGTTCCTGTTTCAGTTAAAAACTTATCATTATATTTAATTATTCATAAAATACTATATATACATACATACAAATATATTTATTTTTTAAATTCAAATTTCAACCATTCATTATTAAAATTTATTTGATTTTGCTCTGTGTTAAGATGTATCAATCTCTCTCTCTCTATAAAACCGCGTGATCAGTTACATGGATACGACACGAACACGAGTTCCCACAAGTAATCGTGACGACACAGCTAGTGCTGGATAAGATGAGGGCGTTGGTCCACGTCAAGAGGGAGATCCCCTCAAGGCGACGGCAGCGGGGGAGACAGGCCGGCTGCGGGCGACTCGTCTTCTTAGCAAAACCGGGCCCAGCTGACTCACTCATTTTCTTCAAATCTTTATCCTTTTTTTAATCCGAAACTACAAAAAGTGTCTTCCAGCTGAACGCCGGAACTTTTTCTGCCAGCTGTAAACCGCCTGACGTCGGAGACGAATAGAATGACATATATGACCTTACTCATTGCAGAAAATACCGCCCAACAAATCTCAAATATTTAGTATTTCTTAATATATTGTAGCCCTCTGAGTTACCCTCTAATTGTAGTTGATTCTATTTTAATTATAATAAATTAATTAAAATGATGTATAACACCATAATATATGAAAAAAGAATTACTTCTACTTTGGTATAGAAAGACATTATGTATATGCCACTACCTTTATATATATATATAGATAGATAGATAGATAGATAGATAGATAAATAGATACAAATAAACAGAGAAAGAACTTGGTACATGTAAATAATTAGATATTATTATATTCAAACAAACCTCAACAAACTATTTTAAAGAGACAATAACATTTAAAAATTAATAGGTATAAATATAAACTATTTACAGATGTATTTTATTTATATACATCATTTTTTTTTAAATTTAAATTTCATGGTTTTAATATATTGCTTTGTTTAACAGGAATCTGCATGAAAATAAGGTTTTTCAATGTGTTGTCTATTTTTTTATGCGTGGGGTATTGAATTCATGATCTTTAAACTTGTGAATCGGACCCCTAACAAAGTTGCTATTGCTCGTTGTGAAGATTCGTTGTCTTTTTCTTGTTATCAGAGCGCCAGGGCCGTCGTGAATCAGGTGGAAAGGGAAAGTCATCCGAAATTAGCAAAATGTATTAGTTTTATCCGATCCGTTTTCCTCGCTGTTCAGGGAGGGCAAGGACGTAATATCGAATATAAAATTGTCAGTTTTTTTGTTGTCCAAGTTGGCTATCCGCTATCGGATGACTGGGAGAAATCATTCTTCAAGAAAGCCAGAGGGAGGGAGATTAGATGACGCAACGTATCAAAAATAAATAGGGCAGATGTTTTCATACTTTTACACTTTTGCCACACATCGTACCCTGAGCCCTAGGACCTTAGTTATGGATCGGATTATATCGGGGTCCACTCCGTGCCATTCATCTCTGTCCTACACGCTTTATCTCGTTGTGGAAAGATGCAAATAATACTGAAACCAGACACGAGAGTGACCAAAAAAGTTTCACCGAAAAAAAAAATGTATATATATATATATATGTGTATGTATGTATTAACTTCAGGTTCTGCTCCTTTCAACCTATTTATGATTCACAAACGACACAACAAAGAAGTTCACCACTAAACACAAAACGACACGATCCATGGTTTTCCAACCGATGGAGAAGGGGTTGTGTTCGAGTTTACCTGTTTCTATACAAACCAACACAACGTGATCACGACAAGAAACAAAAGATTAATGCCCATAGGTTTATCGGTAGCAGACATATGGTGAGGCCATATTTTACCATATTGTGTAGCCATCACAACGAAAAAGGTAACTAAATTCGTGTTGTTGATAAATTTAAGCTCACTTCCAACTTGCTCCAGGACTGAATGGGTCAAGCTTAATTGGACATTTAGCTCATTTAAACCAGCAATTTGGCCGATTGGGTCCAATTAAACAATTTTACAACACGAATGAGCTTGTCCTTCCGAAATAAAAGAATAAGACAATTCTACTCAAAAGAGAGAAAAAAAGTGTCACTTTTATGCAATTTTATGTAGTTGATGCCATCAAAATAATGAAGCCAATCAAAATGGATTCCAAAGCCTTCTTAAAAGGTGTTTGATTATGAGGCCTTGAACTACAAAACTTAAACTTAAGTTTTAGTTCTCATTGTAATTAAATATGGGCTTAAGTTAGCATAATACCACTTTTTATCCTATTACGAACTACAAATGATGGGATTTAGTCCCAGCTTCGTAATCAAACACCCTCTTAATAACAACACGGCTCTTATAAGATAATCATCATAGCACATCAAACTTTTTAAAAGATATTAAGTTTTAATACTATTCTCGCTTAAGCATACTTAACTTGAGTATAGATAGGATTATCGATAAGTGACGAGAGTCGGGTTATTTATGAAATTATCACAAAGTCTTGGCTTGCATGTGTAGGTACACAACCCAAGCACTTTTTTTTATACAATGGAGAGGCCGAAGCAAAATGCACGCTATGAATATCGAACCCATGACATTCAAGTTGTGAGTCGAACCCATAGATAGGTGAGCTGCAGATGGTTGGGATATAAGAACAAGGAGACGTTAAATTTGAGTTTGTCCGGGTCGTATGATTCAGAGGGCAAATCCAAACACGCACTTGGGATACACACGCATGCATTCGCGCACTTCGGATTCGTTGTGATATTTTGGAAAGAATGGTCGCAAAGGAAGGGAAAGGCAGAACAGAAGAGCGTCGTCACTGGGCGGTCAATTCGGTCCGTCATCCCATCATCGCCTTTGCCTGAAACAACTCGTGACATACCTCCCCGCCCCAAACCAACCACGAGGAGCGTCCATACCGGAAAGCGTCGCCGAGCGGACTCAGTCGACCGGTAATAGCCGGTCACGTCCAGCGAGCTGCCCCACCCTTTGCCGGTTCCCATTTATTTGTACCCGCACGAAGAGAACGAATCTACTCCGATCTCTTTGTCCCGTTTGGGTCCGGCAGCTTGATCCGGGATTCCGGGAACCCACGATCAAGGGTCTCTCTCTCTGTTTCTCGCTCGGTAGCTAGCTCTTCGTTGCTTTGTTCTTCTCTTGTTGAGAATCTTTTTAGCTTTAAGGAATCGGAGAGAAACGTGATTTCGTGTTGTTTCCCTGCGTGAGGTTACAAAGGAATGGGATATTTATTGGTCTTTCGAGAATATGTAAAGGTGATATCGTTGTCTTTGGTGGGAACGAGAATTTCCTTCTGCCTCGCTTTTCTTTGGGGAATGCACGTGGTGAGCCTATGAGTTTCAACATTGGGTTATCTTCCCCAGATTATGCAGTCGAGCTTCGACCTTCTTTGTCGAGCTGTGTATAGTTCTCGAGATTTATGGGAGTGATCGAGACAAGTCGTTTCCTCCCCTTATCACCCTATTTGCGGCTTTGATCTTTTTGTTTCGTTTCCTGTCAAGAACTCCGAGAATGTTACGCGACTCTTCTTTCTTCTTCCTGAAATAGTCCAAAAAGCTCAACTTTTCGCGTTTGGTCGAGCATTTTATCATCAATCCAGCTGGTTCTGCTCTTCTGAAATTTGTTGCTTTTGTCTGATTCCTCTTTCTTGTATTCTAGTTCTCGCACAAGTTGTTTACCAGATAGATATGGAAATTTGTAGCAGATTTTCGGACATATTCATGTCCTTTTCTTGCTTTTCCTTGGACATTCTCATGAAATTGATTATCTGAAGCAGGTTTTGGTAGAAATAATCGAAGATTGTGGAGTTTTTTTGGTGGCGTATGCGTGGAATTTTGTTCTTTCCTAGGATTCGCTTTATGCCCTTTCTGACAGAATATATCTGTTCAGAACAACCCACGAGCGTACTTTCAGGTTTTAATTCTCATTGTTCCTTCCTTGTTCTTCAATCTATGCCTCAACAAGCCTTTTTCTTTTTCCTCGCACGTGCGCTTGCTTTTCTTTATGTTATGACCATACGGTCTTTCTGTTAACTTTTAGTGGATTCAACTCTGAGGAATCAATTTATACATAAAATGGGGATAAATTGAGAACTTGCATTATGATTTTTAGTGCGATTTCCCGATTCAATCCTTTGATATGGGAAAATCACTATTGAAGCTCTCCTTTGGTTGTGTTTTTCAACGGGGACTTGAGTTTCTAGGGCTAGTGGATTTGTGGGGTTGTTCTATATGACAGTTGAGTGCTCTTCTAGGGTTTCAATGTTTCAATGGCACCGGGACTCTATCCTCTCCCCGCAGTTCCGGAAAATAAAGAAAGAACAAAAGAGAAAGCTACACAAATCAAGGAATTGTTATTTTGCTTTAGTCCAGGAGAAATGATTTGCTCCTTACTTGGTTTTCGGAATCAATGCAAAACAATCATTAAATGTGCAAGTATTGGCTTAAGTGCTATTGAGGTTACTCTCTCCTTAATCAAAACACTTAAATACAGAAGTGCCTTCCTTATCTGCTTTTCTATGGCAACTCTATAAGCAAGGACTGGCAGAAGAAGATAGAACTTTAAAAGATCTATTGGTTCAATGGATTGTTTTCATGTCCCTTTCTTTTCTCTGCGAATGTCCGCATATGCTTTCGTATTTTTACTGGTTTGCATCCAAGCGTCTAAGTGTATGGATGCATCTAATGAAGATGGAAGTAGGGTTAACGGATCTTGGAACGACATTCTATTGATTTGCTGTTTCCGTTGAAAATCGGAAGGAAGAAATGCAGTACACAATCTAGATGAGTATAGAACCTCACCGAATGAATGGCTCCTAAACTCCAGCTTGTACGTGCATATCCTGACAGGGTGAAGGAAATTATACCATTCTGAATCTCAGCATCGATTTCTCTGATTGAGTTCTCAGGAACAGGAATTGATGAGGATTGGACCACATAGCTCATTTCCTGGGTGCTGTTCTGAGCGACTTCAAAGGGAGTCGCTACCAGTACTGCCACTGCCGCACCGTGACATTGTAACGACAATTGGAGATCAGAAAAACTGACTTCAACTTTGCTGTTCTTGTTCTCTGCAACCAAAACAAGGGTGATCTGGGCTCCTAGTCGTCCATACTGGTCATAATTCAGCATATCTAGGTGTGCATATGTGATGGTCATAGTAGGAACCTTTGGATGGAGGATCACATAGATAAAGAGACTGATGATGCCTGCAAGGATTACTGCAATGGTAAGCATTGAACACACGATAGCGACCAACCAAATGATAGGACTTGTTGCTCGATCAGCATCAAGAAATCGCTTTGCCATTTGTGGCTATGAACCAACTGCAGCACCGGCATAGGTGGGCTATAACGTTTGAAAGGAACCTTGCTCCTGATTGTACATCAGAAAGGAAAATGAAAGAAATTGATATGGTACCTTGACAGGGACAAGGGGGAATATAGTTGAGGTTTGGAACCTTGGTATCTTCTTTGCCTAATTGGAAAGCGAGTGCTATTCCCTGGAGCTAAGGCTTTAAGGAACTTCATTGCTTCACTATTTGAGGTTAAGGAGATACCAAACTTCAACGTTCAGAACTTTTAGGCTCAAATTTTCCCATGCTTTTCCTGTCATCTTCGTGAAGTAGAATCCTAGCGTCCATCCCCTTGCTTGTGTTAGGTTGCCATAAACTGTATTCTTTGAAGCTTAATATTTGGTTAAGCCCATGTTTTTCAAGTTTGGAATTGCAGTTTTTCTATTAGTTACTTTTGTGTAGTTAGACTTTTTTTTGTGCCTTTAGCACTTCTAGTCCCTGCAGAATCATGAGTCGGGCTGTTGTGAAAATTTCCTAATTGAAGTAGAAGTTGATGACAATCAGGCTGATAGCTTGTTTAGAGCGGGATTCCTCAAGTCCGTGTAGGACGATGTTGGTTGCCGAAACACATCCTGGCCTTTATAGTATTTGATATTCTTCACATAGCTTGGCTTGTTTGTCTCAAGACATCAAATCTTTCGGTCTTTCCATCATTATTGTGACACTTTTTCTAGATCTTATTCTTAACCTTGGTGATAATGTTGCTTTATACTTGTATTGCATCATATAGATCACTTTTTCTTTTTTGCACAATAGGAGCAGATTGCCAGATCTTATAGCTTACCAATATGAGGACAGATTTGTGATTGAGATGGACCCTCAAGCTTTTGTGAGGCTCTCGGTTGGATCTCTGGGGCTGAGATTTCCTGTTGCAGGTTCAAAGTCCATTAGAGCAAGTGGCCATGCTCTGTCATCTCCATGCATATGCGAAATCCGCCTTCGTGGATTCCCTGTGCAGATAGTAACGGTTCCCTTAATGCATTCACCTGACGAGAGCCCTGATGCTCACAGCATCGCTGCCAGCTTTTACTTGGAACAATCTAATGTTCGTGCCTTGCTCTCCCATGGATGTTTCCAAGCTCCTCATGCATATCTTGAAATTTCCATATTCTCAGGTAAGGAAGGCGCTCATTGCGGCATCAATAGCCGAAAACAACAAATTGGAACATTCAGGTTGAAAGTCTTTCCAGAGTGGAGTGAAGGAAAGGCTGTTTTACTTCACAATGGTTGGACTTCTATTGGCAAGAATAAACATGAAGCAAGCAAATCTGGGGTAGAGTTTCATGTGAAAGTGAGAATTGATCCTGATCCACGATATGTCTTCCAGTTTGAGGATGAAACTGCCTCCAGTCCTCAGATCGTACATCTTCAGGGATCTTCTAAGCAGCCGATATTTAGTTGCAAGTTCCTCCGTGAGAGAAGGTGAAGGTTCTTCTATGTGAAGCCTAAAAGATTTAATTGTGTTTCTTTTCTTGGTTACAATGGGAGCCTAACACACACAAACATGCACAGCCCAGGAGTCGAACTCCTCACCAGTGGCAAGGGTGTCAGAACGCCCTGCCAGTTGAACTAACTCTCTGAGTGCAGATTCCATTGTGGTTTCTGATAACGAAACTTTGAGATTCTGGACTAAATCAAGTGGTCCTTCCTTTTTTTGGATAGGCAGGCTGGGTTTAGGCACTTCCCCACCATATGCACACTTCCTGGCCTTATGTTAGAAAGTCAACATGCTAGCGAGTGAGCTGTCCCATTGGGGCATAGCTCTGATGTTTACTAATGGCTGCATAGGTTATCTCATGAGTAGTAAGCTCTTATTTTCTTTTTTCTTTTTGGTTACGAGAGAAGGTCGAAACCATGCACCCAAGGAGTCAAGTGATAAAGTTTTCTGTGCATCTTTAAGCTGTTCTCATTTCCAATTGGACCAATTTCACCAGTGTCCTGATTGAGTGGACCATCTTGGTCCCAGTATAACGATGTGACCTGGACACTGTTAGGGGTGTAATAATAAGTTTTAGAAGATTTCTCTTGAAATCAGGTGCTTGGTGGACTTTTAGTAAGGGTTGTGAAATACTATTATTAAGCATAAAGCTGACATTGTGGACTCACTTCCTTGTTTGTCTTCACTTGCTCTTTTAGACACACATGCAATCCGATTAGTTAAATGTGATTATTAAACGTGGTTAGATACCAATAAGATCTAACTATCTTATCAAAATCATTAGCTAGTGTAAATATGATATAGAATTGATAGTTCGCACCTGTCTGAACTTAATGAGAAAATTGATAATGCTTTCCAACAGATTCCTTCAGGGAGAAATAAGAGGTTACTAAGTTTCGTTAAGCTGAAACAATAGATCATGAGACAACTCTTATTTGAGTTGCGGGCACTTGCTGAATTGATTAATTTTGTCAGGGAATAAGACTGGAGCTGTTTGTTATAAGTGTCTTGAGGGTTACACTACTTTACTTAAATGTTCTGAATCATTTGATTGTAAGTTCTTGGAAGGATGTGTCTCTGATTACCCAAAAGTTTTGAAGAGAGAAAAATAACTGAAGAAGATTTTCTCCGATGTTCTCATTGTTAGTCATATATTCGGTATTTTGGATGCATTAGCTATTACTTGTCCAATATTTGAGAACCAAAGCTTGCTCAGATACTTTGTGTTGCCTATGCTTCATTTGCTGATTTGGGGTTTTGCACTACAACCGGTTATTACATTTCAGTGAAGAGTTAGTAAATTTGATTATCATATGCAGGGGCACACATTCTGACCCACTCGGTAATTACCGACTTACATCAAGTGGTGGTGACCAGGAAAGCGAGAAGAGAGAAAGAAAGGGTTGGAGAGTGATGATCCATGATCTCTCTGGCTCTGCTGTTGCTGCTGCTTCCATGGTCACGCCCTTTGTGCCATCAGCTGGTTGTGATCGGGTAGCACGCTCGAACCCTGGTGCCTGGCTGATCTTGTGCCCTGACCCAGCAGGATTTGATAGTTGGCGGCCATGGGGGCGGCTAGAGGCTTGGCGTGACCGTAATGGGAAGGATGCCATAGGTTGCCGTTTCCATCTTGTTGAGGAAGGAGGTTGCAGCTTAGGAGCGGCTAGCAATGGGGTCTTGGTATCAGAGATCTTGATCAATGCTGACAAGGGTGGCGAGTTTTTTATTGATACTACAAGGCAGACACCTGTGCCCACGCCCTTGCCGAGCCCCCACAGTAGTGGAGACTTCATATTTCCCCCTCACAACTTGACTGGGGGTTTTGTGATGAACTGTCGTGTCCAAGGTGAAGGCAAGAGCAGCAAGCCAGTGGTTCACCTTGCCACGAGGCATGTGAAGTGTGTAGAGGATGCAGCAATCTTTATGGCTCTTGCCGCTGCTGTTGACCTTAGCAGAGAAGCCTGTAAACCATTCAGGAGAAAGCTGAGACATCAATCTTACCACTCATTTTAGTACACAGGTAAGATGGAAACATTGTCATCTCTGCCTATTTTCTTCTTTCTGATTGAGTGCCATCATCGTTTGGTGGAGACTGCATGGGGACTCGAAACCATATCAAATGAAACCATAGTTTGTCATGATTTCTAAGGGATTTATCCAGGGTCGTGGCCACCAACATCATTGATGACATTTCTGAACTATTTTTGTCTACATCTCACTGAAGGCTAAGATATTCTGCCATGGCTGAAGCTTGAAGGCTGGAGTATATGGGAATGCAATCCTAATGGTTGAAGGGTTTGACCTTATATTCTGCTCTTCACTGTATTTATAATGCTGATCTTTCCCTGAAATTTGAGAACGGATGCACCCGTGCCTGCTGTTTCATTAGAGACCTGTGTAGTATTTTAGGTAAGTGTACGAGCACTTCTAGCTGAAAGACTTGGCTACTTTGGCCACCCACTGTATTTTTCTTTGTGGTGTGTAAATTTGTAATCTTCAAACTGTTGTTGATAGATTCTTCAGCGTAGCCGCTTAAGCAATTCTTCTTTTTTAAATGTGTGTTCCGGGGAAAGGTCTGTTTCAACCATTGAAATCTACTGCTTGGACCTGTAATTTTTATTTTAGTTAGAAAAAAAATTTACCCATGGGAACCACACTTGGTAGATTTTACTCCATGGCCCTCCTATTCTCCTTAGAACTACTGTGACATGCGCAACCTCTGTTACTTCCATGATCAGCAAAAACATGGCGTGTCATGGAAATCCATCCAAATGACACGAGATTCATCAATTTTGACATTTTTGTGTACACAAGGGGACACAACAAAGAGGGCAAGTTGAATCTTAGGGACTGATTTGGTTGAGATCTTACGATAAGGGTATCAAAGTGAATTTGGGCATAACCCTAGTAGTACATTGCAATGTAGTAAAAACCGAATCATATCGTACGGTAAGATACATTTTTTCTAAAAAAAATAAAAAAATTTAAAAAATTCAAAAATTAAAATGAATGAACAAAGCATGTATAAAACAATGAAGAAACATTCGTACTATAACAAAAACATATTCCACAAATAATATAATTTCATATCCATGAATCCATATTCCATAATCATGAAGGTTATTAGTACAACTTATAAATAAAAGTTAAAACAAATTATAATCATAAATAAAAGTTAAAACAAATTACAATCATCCACAATGTTGATCATAATCAACAAAAGCATTATAATCAACGTAGTCAGGATCACCACCATCACCATCATCATCATCTCCTCCCTCTTCTTCCTCTACAATAGGATATGCCCATCCAACACCTTCGACTTCATTTTCATCGTCTCCAACTTCAAGTTCTGCTTCGGCATGTCCTCTAATTTTCATCATCTAAAATGATAGAGGGCTCCTCCTCTTCGACCCAATCGTCAAGAATATCAACATTTTCGTAACTCAATGGGTCATATGGCACATTCCTTGTCATTTTTGCATCTTTTTGCATTTACTTGTAAAGAAAAAATATTCAAATGATAAAGAATATCAAATGTAATATAGCCACATCAAGCATTCATTATTAATAAGATTAAGAAAGAAGTCAAGAACTAGGCAACAACAAACAATATATATTTTCTAATTATTATCTTTGCCTTAACTTCATGTTATAGCAACGTATACTAAATCATGCAGTCGAGCATGCTCCAACCTGTTTCGCTTTTTTGTGTGAATGCATTCGAAAAAGCTCCAATTTCACTCGCACCTACTCGAACTAAATGTTTGGCTCAATATACATTGAATAAACTTTGACAAATTTGGTGCATCTACACCAAAATGAGCTCACATTCATCTAAAATAAAATACAATAATGATTAATAAGAAATACATGAAGTGAATCTATTAATAACTTAAATGAATATCAATAAAAACATAATACTTGGTCGCATCTTGTAGCGGAGTTGGATTGTAATTGACCTTTCAAAATCTAACACTTTGTATATACTTCCTTAACTCTAAATGAATAAGGTCAATTGCATTTAAGATACCTTTTTTACTTCTTTATCCTCCGCAAAGTTAGGAGAAAATCGAATAGAAGGGTTAAAGAAATATGCAACAGTATGCAAATCATGATGTATTTGACAGTTTCAATGTGCATCAATTATCTTTCAAACTTTCTTTATAAGTGACCGCTTGCAGCAAAGGTTTGCTTGTATTTCTAATTTGACCTTATCCATAGTATCATATATATATATACATATATATATATATATACATATATATATATATATATGTATATATATATATATGTATGTATATATATATATATATATGTATATATATATATATACATACATATATATATATATACATATATATATATATATGTATATATATATATATGTATGTATATATATATATATATACATACATATATATATATATACATATATATATATATATACATATATATATATGTATATATATATATATATGTATATATATATATATGTATATATATATATATATACATATATATATATATATATATATATATATATAAGACATAGCATATCTATCTTCACTGTCAACCATCCTCATTACCTTAACTAAATGTACAATCATCCTTAAAAAATTGTTGCAACTTTCTCAAAAATCAGTATTGAAAACAACATCTACCACAATAATCCTCTCCCTCTTTTTAGACCAACTAATAGAGTCCATTCATAAGATACGAACAATTTTTTCAATGCATTTTTATGTATGACAATACTTTGCACAATAATGATATTTGTAGCAAATCTTGTCAATGAAGGCCTAATCAATTCCCTTCCAACTGAATGAATTCACATCAAATATAATACATTTGAATTGTTATAAATAAACTTTGTAATATTTTTACATGAATCTATAGTCCCTCTTATTTCATCCATTGCACTCAAATCTTTAAGCATTAAGTCTATGCAATGTGTAATACATTGAGTCCATACTAAAGATGGATGGTTTGCTTCAAGCATCTTACCAACTTCTCTAAAATTTGTAGCATTATTAGTAATGAATTGAACAACATTTGAAACACCGACTTTCTCAACAACTTCCTCAAAAATAAAGAGTAATTTGTATATATTGTACTGTACCAATTAGGGAAAAGAGAAGCCGAGCCAGTTGGGTTGGGTATAGGTGTACTTGTCCCCAACCTTTCCGGTTGCCATGGCTAGCTGTTTTTTAGTGGCTAATTGAGCTTTGTCAAAACGAACCAGACAACAAACAAGGGCTGTTCAGTTTGCTCAGCTGGTTTGCCATTTCCAGTGGTTGGGTCGGATGAACTAGGGGAAGGTGATCATGATTTTTACTCTTTCCACAATCAAATGGAGTCGATCCAAAATGTTTGTTCCTATTATTATTATTATATTGTACATATGTTATTGTGAATGAGAAGACGACGACGATGATCTGACAGATCACATGATCTGCCATGTATAGGCAAGATCCAATTGCCTGATTTTCTCTCCAATCGTTGGAATCATGCATGAGGTATCAAGTTTGAACATGTAAATCATTGGATGCCCAGACTCCTTATGCGACGTTTGTCTTCATGCGAGTTGATGTGTGGGACGGTAAGAAGATAACTACCTCATTGATGTTCATTGAACTTGTATAAATAGGTGAATGTGATCTTTATTGATCACAGTAATGAAACTCTCTCTCGAACGTTCTCTTGGAAGTGGAGTTTTCGTTTTATCTTTGGAGAGAGGATTTGGACACCGGAACTGGCACCCAAATGGTAAGAGTAGGATTTGGCAAGTTCATGGGAGCAAAGTTTAGAAAAGAGGTTCATGAGCAAGTCTTGTTTTTCGTGAGCTTCACGAGCCGAACCGAATTGAGCAAACAGAGTGCGTGTTCTTGAGGTCTAGAACCAAAGATAGCTTGAATCAAGTCAAACAGACCGAACTACGAGCAGCTAAGTTCATTTACCGGCATTACCAGTGGAGCCATCAAATTGGCTGCAAGTTCACAAAGTCGGAACTTTTTCTGTAATAGCCATAAATGAAGAGCAAAACCGAAATTACTCCAGAATTTGGAAAAGAAAAGGCAACCCACAGAGAATTGTTGATTCACGAACAAGCTTTCTGCAAATAAATGAAAGGTCAGGAGTTCTCACGTAAACAAACTACTTCAAGCTTCCCCGCCGTCACCGTTTGTCAGTATCCGCCGTCTCCTTTTTTTTAGTTGGCAGAAAGTGTGAGGTTCCGCTACGATCTCAGTCCCAGCCCACCATTTAACCCGCGCTTTCCGCTCTTAATCCCCTGCCGGAAGCGTGAATCCCTCTCTCTCTCTCTCTCTCTTGGGCACCATGAGGGGTCTTCGCCTACCGCCTGCGCAGATGTACGGTCTGGTCCTCCAGGATCCGCCGAAGCTGCTTCCCGGCGTCCCAATCTCCGTGCGTTCCCGGCTACCGACCGCTGGATTCCGGGCGCTCATGGGTTCAATTCCCAGCTCGGAAAACCTGACGGGCAAGATCTATCCGGCTGTCGGCGTCAGCTTCAAACGCGATCGGAGCGGAGAAACCCACGTGAATCCGGCGGAAGCCGAGGAATCCATTGAGAAGGTTAGCCTTTCGGTGTTTTCTCACTGTATTCTGATCTACTTATCTAGAAAAATTGGGACAAATCGGGGTTTTCCCTGTTAATCCTGTTCCTTCTGGATAGAGCATCGTGTTTGTCTCCGGGATGACGGGCTTTTCGACGTTCTGCAGGTCATTTACCGGTGCCGGTTTATGACGTTGTTTGCTGTTTTGGGTTCCTTGGCCGGATCCGTCTTGTGCTTCATTAAGGTATTGGTGATTTTCCTTCCCCCCTTTTATTACTTCGGTTTCCGATTCGTATAAAAAATATAACCGAGACGAATGGTTGCTCGAATTTGGAATTACACTTGACTCGTCTCATATGAGTAATGTCAAGAGGGTGCGGGTGTAAGTCCAGGATGGCATAACTTCAAAAATAATGTGTTGGGAGACGACGATGCGTAAATAATTGATAATATCTCATGAAAAGTCAAATTTTGAATGTTATTATTCATTAATAAATATTAATTGATGATATCTCTTCAAAAGTCAGTCTTTTAAATTCTATTATTCTTAATAAATATGAATCGTCAATACAAGACGGTCCTTAGCATGACACTGAACTATCTTTAGGCTACAATTATGGTTGAGATATTTAAAATAATTAATGCCGAATGAGACATAACAAAATTATAGTTAAAAGATACTTGAAACAGTTAATTCTTTAGTGGCACGCTAGTAGAAGTATCGTGTGAGAGATTATATGGGAATAGAGTCCTTGTTTACCTAACTGAGCGTATTTTCAACAACTTGATGAGGATCCTCAACTAGATGAGAAGATACTAATTATACTTAATGGCACTTGAAAATGTTGTACTTATTTATAGATAGCTTCACTTGGATCTCTTTAATCTTTGTATGCAGTTTTTTAAAGGAAGGGAACACCTTTAAAAAGAAGTGTTACAAAGTGTTGAAACTCTGTATGTAGGGCTGCAACTACGTTGTTGATGCATTCCTCGAATATTTCTCAGGGGGTGGAAAAATCGTCCTTTTGCTAGTTGAAGCTATTGGTATGTCCAGCATGAGATTATTTTCCCTTTCTTCCAGTATACTTGTTTTCAAATAATTATAAGCGACTAAGCGTGCATGTGATTCTGATGATCGTCTCAGCCTAAACTCTTTGTCTTTAATTTCTAATCGTATAGATCTTAATTATTATGTCATGGAGCTTACCTTTAGGTTGCAATTATATCCTATATCGTTTGCAGTATATTCTCATCTTAGAAAGCAAGAAGCAGACGGTTTTACTTGTATAGACAAACACTAGAAACTTTTGGACAAAGCTAGCTAGGTTGACTTGTGTATTATTTTTAGTGTGTCCTGGAGAGATTATACTTATGGCAGCACAAAATCATGCACCATTGAGGAACTTGCAGCACATCAATGTGCTTAGGTACAACTACATCTTATCTATAATTTTTTTTTGATGACATTCTAATTCTAACAAACCCTCCACGATTCAATTTGTTCCACCTCCACTATGGAATCAAAATATCAAGTTATTATCTGATTTTCATGTTGCATTTAGTTGGTGGGCCATGCTGTTGTCTGTGTTCACATGTTTAATTATCTGGTAGAACACTTATGTTCAAGTAATTTAGTCAATTGTTGTGTTGAGCATAACACACCTATCACTATTACTTCTGCTCTGTTCAGTTTTCTGCTTTTGGTATTCTCAGTATTTGGAAATGATATCAAGACTTAGTTGAGTACTCACATCTTTCTCTCTTTTTATTTTTCTTATTTTCAGACGTTTACCTTATAGGGACCGTGATGTTTGTGTTTGGAATGGGTCTCTATGAGCTTTTCGTTAGCACCTTTGATGTTACCAGACCTCACAGCTTATCCTTTATTGAAGAAAGAAGCTTTGCTGGATCAAATTTGTTTGGCATGTTCAAGCTCATGGTATGCCAAACTCACCTCCCAACTGTGGGTAGACATGAGAGCTTGCAGATTGTTAGTTTAAGAGATGGGCTTTTATTGTTCTACTCTGTTTCATATGAGTTATTGTTATTGATTGAGGATGTTTTACAATCATTTAGGCTTTCCTTTTTCATCTATTGCATTAAAACTGTTTGTCTTCATGATGTTGGCTGAGGAAATCCTTTTTGTTTGCAGGAAAGACCCAAATGGCTAGAAATACAATCCATAAATGAACTGAAGACGAAGCTTGGGCATGTGATTGTGATGATCCTTCTGGTTGGGCTTTTCGAGAAGAGCAAGAAAGTAGTAATCAGTTCTCCTCTTGAACTACTTTGCTTCACAGTGTCAATCTTGCTTTCATCCGGTTCTCTTCTGCTTCTGTCAAAGCTAAATCATTCAAAACATGTTAAAAAATAAGGTGGGCTGCTAAGAGAGAATGTTTTCATTGTATAAAGGAATCAATAGCGCTATTAGTTTGTCTCTGTTAGATAAGCTTGAAATTGCTTTTGTATATATTTGTATCTTCTTGCTGAATATGTTGGAGATTTTGGTATATATAACAAGGCTTTGTGTTGTCGAAGAAAATTGAATGCGTCCACCCTCAGTCTCTATGGATAGGCTCTGCTAAGAAGTTGGAAGTACAGTTGCAAGTCAACGCCACGGTTGGCATATTATTTGGTTAAACTACGATGGTAATGGTCGATCATTTGTGAAAAACATATCTGGGAAGGCGATTGAGGTAGTGTTTGCGAGTCAGTACCGGTTGTAGATTAGGAGAGGGGAGTTGAGAAAGTAGGTGAGAGTAGATTTGTAAAGTAACATGTAACACTTCGGTGGCCATCGTATTTATGGAAGGCTGAAACTGTTTACAAGAGGTGATAATTTGATAATTATCATGCATTGTGCGAAGATCTCTTTTGAGAACATTGCAAAGCAACTATTAATGTTCTTCAGTGGCACTTTCATCTATAGTGTTATCTTTTTGACTGAGTCTCATTTTTCATCCATTACTCTTCTTCTGTTTCAGCAGATGTGAAGCCTTATCTTTCAAACAGCTTGAGATGTCTGTGGTGACTCCATTGTTGGAAGTTCCCATGGTTCTCTGGAACGAATATCAGTCTCTGGATTTCGTAGCGCTAGTTTCATCCAACTGCCATCTCACAACAATAACCTGAGTGAACAAGAGAGATGAAGGGTCGAATTCGTTCTGAATAAAAGTTGTAGTCACTACTTCCATCCAAAAAGTTGAATCATGAACGATAGGGATTCACATTTTTATAGCCGGTGCAGAACTCAGTCGAATCCTGTACCACCAATTCCAGCACTTACTGGGAAAGGCTTAGTTTTAGTTTTGATAGAGATCGAGGACCATAACATAAATGCACTGTAATCAGGTCGGATATCCGTAGATGTACCCTAAACACTTGAAGGATATCTTCATAAGGAGCAATGCTCACTTGGCTTGGGGGTCGACCCGCAAGTTGAAGGTCAGGAGTCCAATACCTGGGGCATGCATCCAGCCGCCTCTCCGTCATGGTTTGGATTAGACATGTTCTGGTTTCTGGCTGTTTGGAACCACCAGTTTCGGTTTCCTGGAACTGAGAACTGGAACTGAATCAGGATCAGAGTTAGGAATCGGAATTGAATCAGGACCAGACTTGTTCCGATTTTGGTTCGAGTCCTAAACTACTTATAACCGAAAAAAATTATTAAAAATTAAAAAACTTAAAAAGTATAGAACCGATAGTAACCTTCTCTCCCTTTTGACAAGCTAATCAATAGTACACTTGGGAGGTTCATTCAATCGGAATTCGCTTATTCGTTTCAGTAGCACGCTAGCGATCCAAACACGGGACTGCAACCCCTTCTTAAATTTCTGGAGATCTAAAAGAACTTTAGTTACGAGAAGTAACCTCTTAGAAAGAGGAACTTGCGCACGTGTAAAAACACACACACACACACACACACACACACACACACACATATATATATATATATATATATATATATATATATATATATATATATATATATATATATATATGAATTTAGTACAACCAAAAAAAAACTTACTTTTAGAATTTAAAAAAGAAAGTTAAGTGTACTGGTACTTCACTGAGGTACTCTGCACCAAATCCGGATTCATATATATATATATATATATGTGGAAGTTGGATCATGTGTTTTACTCATTGTTTTTTGTGGAAATATGAGTTAACAGTGTCAATGGTGAACAATATCACTTTTAAGACAAAATGAAGAAATATACATACACAAATATTAAAACTGAGACACCCGTTCACCATTTTTTCCCCTTGAATGGTTTGATCACCTCAAGGTTTCACTCGGTTCACAATCTCAGAAACTGTGGGCCTGACAGATGACAGTTTCCGAACTCCCCATTTAGGAGACTATACCGGGGGAATCTCTGCATCTTGGGTGAGCCAAAGGGAGCACTGGAGTTAGAAGAGAAACTTGGTGGAGAAGATATGGTGGCCTAATATAATTGTTATTTGGAATATTAATTGCTGGCGACATGCTTAGTCATAAAAATGACCCATGTGATTAAACCTTGCTGCTGGGAGGCACTGCTAAAAATTCAATTATATTAATATTTTTTAACAATCTTAATATATATCTTCACTCAATACATGTATGAAAGAAATTCATTTTTTTATAAGAATAGGAGGTTGAAGCCTAACACACTCACACATACATCCACACAAGCACCTTCTGGGAGTCGAATTCCTCACCAGCCAGCAAAGGTGCTAGAACGTCCTACCGTTGAGTCAACGCTCTGGGTGCGAAAGAAACCCACTAGTGGAGATATGTGCTAACTCGCAGTCACTCCTCTGATTTATCCAATTTAAGTTAGATGAATGGCTGCTAGAAACTGTCAATAATGTTTACACTAATGAATGAATAGAGATTAGTGTTTGTTGAATTGTTGTGCTTGAAAAAAATGAATTAATTCACAGATTAAAACATACAAACCTATACCCTCTCACACACACACAGATAAAACATGCAGAAGCTCCCTGTATTGGATATCCAATCTAATACAGATCTCTCTCTCTCTCTCTCACACACACACACACACACACACACACACACACACACACACACATATATATATATATATATATATATATATATATATATATATATATATATAGAGAGAGAGAGAGAGAGAGAGAGAGAGAGAGAGAGAGAGAGATGAGAGATGGAACATTTTATCGAATACAAAGGAATAATGCGGCTACTAGAAGAGAAACACCTGAAGGAAAGGTGATAATGAGGAGAACAAGATTGCCATATTGGACAAAGCAGGAGACAGTTAGAATGTTCATTTAAAATTTGAAGATAGAGATGATTCGATAACATTAATGAATTAGCAAAGCACCCCAACAACTTCCACCAAACACGGTGAGTATAAACTGTTGATTGGAATAGCAAGATCGGTTTCCTCATGTGGAAAAAAGAAGGAAGCAAGGGACCCATGTTTGTTCCTTGCTAACAACAGCTATTGGTGAGCAAGCACTCCATACCAAAAGATGACACCAAAGCTTCTCCCTAAAGTTCGAAGTTATATTTATTCGTTCTTTTCTGTTTTCCACCTTTTCTATTGTTAATAGAAGAACCAACAAAACCTATTTTTGATCCTTCTCGGCTAATATCAAGAATCTGCCTTTCTTCTATCCTCCACATTTGAATCCGGTGTACGGAACACAGATAAACGTATATAATGTTTTAGCTGTGCTACGTACGTTGTACTTGAATTCTCATGCATTGTCACACTTATAACAGCAATAAGAGTCATCTCTCTCTCTCTCTCTCTTTTATATATATATATATATATATATATATATATATATATATATATATATATATATTAAAGAGAGAGAGAGAGAGAGAGAGAAGAGAGAGAGAGAGAGAGAGAGAGAGAGAGAGAGAGAGAGAGAGAGAGAGAGACACCGCGATTCTCAAAATGACCTAAATATATATAGATCGAGGTCTGTCGAACTCGTTTTAATTAGATTCTGGCGAATTTTAAAAGTGAATCATACTATATTTTTAAGTCAAAAGTTAATGTTGGAGACTATTTTCACTGCTTACAAGTGACAACCATTGTTAAATATATAACTAGTCTCCAGTTTCTGCGGAGGAGGATGCACAGCATAATTGCAAAACCAAGGGTACTCATGGGCAGTTTCCACCAGTTGGCCGTGGGCTTGTTTACTTGCCTTGGCGAAATAAGGGGTTGATTTAAAAGAATCTTTGATGAGGTGGTCACGAGCTCTAAAATAGTTTAAGATGGCTTGAATAACACAGACGATCAAACAAAGTTTTGTTTAGAAGGTATTTTAGATTGTGAAAAGTTAAAAAGGAAAGAAGAAAACAATAAAAATAATTTGAATTAATTATTAACGATGAAAACTATGAAAACAAAAAAATCGATATAGTGATCTCTATTGAAACAAAAGTCTTAGTTGTTCGTAGTGCATGCATGATGAGAATTTGCCTTCCTACAAAAGATAGAAGTTTCTACATCAAGCTTAATTTATGTGTTAGTATCTGAGAGGGAAAAGAGAAGGGTGGAAGTGTCCTACTTAACAAAGAGAAAGGAAAAAGATGAAGGGCTTAAGCCGAGCGGATGTCATATACAAAGGGGCATTGGTAGATTTATCTCAATATTATAAAAGCTCCATTTGCTGCATGTTCTGCACGACCTCGAGTTCATTACCCAAGATATCTATTCCTTTCAAGACTGAATGTTCCACAGCACCAAATTCAGTCTCTCTCACACACACACAAACCGCTACATGAAGGCGGGGTGACATTGTTCCTTATTCTCTTGGAAATAAAATATATAAGTTCTTTGTTCTGCACACAATATTTATAATTGGACAAACATTGAATGGTGACCGTAACTTTTGTACCACGCACCCACTTTGAATGCATATCCAGCTACTGAGGCCGTCGTCTTTTTCATCGTTTCTTTCTCTCTCTCTCTCTATATGTATGTATATGCATATATTCTCTTGATTATTTTGCATGTTGGTTCACTTTACGACTGCAAAAGTCTGGATATGAAGATAGGTCGACCATCAAGGGCGTGCTTCTTTTTGCTACGCACCCGTTATAAGTAGGAAGGAACACTGTGGAGCCGATCTATTCTCTCTCTAATGTTGAGGCAGAAAAGGCTACAACAAAAATAAGGTATAGGTCTCTCAGGGAAAAAATGCACAGGAAAAGGTCAAAAATATCTACAGAAAGCATAAGAAAGCATGTTTAATATGTGTTAGTGACAATCATTTCCAAGCAAAAACCAAAATCTACAGTTTAATCTGCCCCTTACTCGTTCAAATGCAGGATAAACTCAACTGTAATTTGTTCCTAAAAGGTTCAACTGATCCATATTCTAAACACATTTAGGAATCGCTTGACCGAATACATATGATAAAACATTCGGTCAGGTTCTCTACGTTGACGACTTAAGAGATGAAGCAGGACCAGTTACCCTAGTTTGTCTGGGACTAAGAAAGAACTTTTCCTCGTCATCAATAAGAATAGTACTATTTAGGAAAAGCAGTAGATCACCTGGCTAAGGGATCGACTCAATCACAATTTGAAGGTGATGAGTTCGATTCTGGGGATCGTGCATCTGGCTTCGGCCCTCCACTGGACAAAAAAATCAACAATACTACGTACTACTTCATACTATTAAAACTACTAATGATGATAACATATAATAGTGATGATGATGACCGTGATGATAATGATGGTGATGCTGCTAATTATTATACATGTGTGTGTGTGCGCGCGAAACAGAAGTTGAAGGCAAGACACGAGAGTATAAACACACATGAGCAGTTCAAAGCTGTTGCTATTGAGAACAGATGTGCAACGATTCAAAGAAAAAAGGCCTGTTTGATGGTGCAAAATGCACAGTTAAATGGTTGTTATGTTAAACAAAATTAATCGTGTATATCGTTCAGATCTTTCCGCAATGATCAAAGAATTACATCAAGGGATATGCTTAAGTTGTCAGTGATAGACCATAAAAAATACAATTGGCAGGATGGTTATGCGATTCTATTTAATTAGGATCCGGATTAAAAATATACACATGGAATTTACAGAGACCCACCCCAGGTGGGAAGCTGCCTTCTTAAACGATGTTTCTGCCCCCTCCCTTCACATTATATAAAGACCGACCCACGTGAATTGGGATCGTTTAAACTAGGTTGGAAGATAAAGCGGTCATGCAACACGTTGGCAAGGGCCCCAAGTTTTGTGAAACTTCCCATATCTGGTAAAGGTTCATAGATGCTCGCTCATGAAATGAAATGCCACTTTATTTTACATCACCATTATAATATATATATATACTTGAAGTTGTAAGATTCGATGGTCTCGATGCTCTACGTGCATCAAGATAATCTGATGATTCGTAAAATCTTCTTATAAGTGGTGTGCAATATGATGCATCCTAATTAATTGACCATAGATTTGATGATTGATATAAACACTTCTTAGTTGATCTAAATTATGATTCATATATACTAAATTGACCATTAAGAGAATCTGTTAGTTCATATAGTTGGACAAATAAAAGTTGCGTACATGAGTTTCCATTAATCGGAGTCACCATGCCATGGATTCGGATTTCTCTGATTATTTATGATAATCAAACAGTCTGAAACGCTGAGTGTTGGCGGGTCGCTATGCTGCTCTTGACCTTTTTTAACCATCTACTTTTACCTAAAACAATGAATTCCTTGTGTACTGTCCTACCTCCAAAATCAAAGTGTATTCTGTATCTAATTATCATTTATTTGTAAGCCTTAACGAATCGGAACCCAGCCACCATCCTCCTCCTCTCTCTCTCTCTCTCTCTCTCTCTGGCTGAGGTCACACCACCTGGGGCAACCATAAATACCCACCAATCCTTACAACATATTGCTACGGCAGGACCACTTAAGCTCTCTCTCTCTATCTAGCAGTCTAAATTTATAGACGCTATAAGCTATAACATGGCTATACCTTCAATAGTTGTGCACGTAAACTTGACACTCCTTGCCACCCTTGTCTTTCTGATACCTTCGCCCCACTTGACACTCTTCGTCACGGCCAGAAGAATGATCCCGCCCGCGCCACCCATTCCGAATGGCATGCCCTCTGCGCCTCTTGACTCTCACGACTTCCGCTTTCCTTCGGCTTCGTCTCGCGCAAGCGGAACGAGGCGGCTCATCCCCGCCTCGCAGAACAGATACGAAATCCAAGCCTTCCGCCCTACCTCTCCTGGTCACAGCCCCGGCGTCGGTCACGAGGATCCACCCGGACTCACCAGCAGACACTAGTATTCCACAGAGTTCGAGGGGTGTGAGCACCCACTCATCATTCATCATCCATCCTCTTGCATGTGCACTAAATATGCTCTCTTCTTCTTCTTCTCTCTCTCTCACACACACAGGCACACACGCACACTCACACATCAAGTGCAGTTATGTAGCCAACCATGCACAGACGTAGTATGCGGTGGGGGCTAGTAGAGCATATTGCAAGCCAATCACTTCATGTGCAGGGATTGTGGATATGATAAAGTTAAGCATAGTGTGGTTCTTGATTCAGAGTAGAATGTAGAACTTGTATATATTGGATTTGATTATCTCAAGGGAGAGCGGTATTGGGTGCTTAATGTTAATGATATTGCTTTTTGTTTCTATTTTGGTTTCGTAAGGGCGCACTGCCTGCATGATGCAGGCCGTTCTTCCGCATTTACGAAGCCTTTAGTTTGTGCAACTTTTCTTTTCTTTGATTGATGCGAGTACATTTTACTGCGAATACATGAGATGGATATATATACCTTGACTTGTGGGAATGGGTCTTTTTGGGTTATGGGTCATGTTCGAATCGTTTCGTTTGTATAGGACACAACACGGACTTTCAGTATCCGGATCAAATTTAAACCCACAATTAAGATTTGGATTCCAAATCCAGAAAATTCATCGAAGAAAAAGAAAATATAGTCCTACTAAAATGTAGAATTTTAGATAAACATAGAAAACCATAATATAATAAAGAAATAATTTCCTATCAAATTTAGGGTTTATCATCAATGTGTTTCACATAAGGAGATACGTGCTTGATCCATCCCATGTGATAGAGGCGAAACCAGCTCAAGTGCTTGAAGATCCAACCTCCGATGAACAATCGAAGGCCGTCATTAATAGAAAAGACAAGGTAGTAAGAACAATAAAGATAGAGAGCGATCGTCATTCTTGGGGTGTGGTTACGTAGGAGTTGAAGGATGAGATGCTTGATAATACCTGTACCTATTCAAGTACGCCACAAATTTTCTAAGGATAAACTATAAAATCGAAAATCATATGTAGGTCTAAAATTAAAATTTGGATCCAAGATCTCTGTAAAATGTGCAGGAAAGAAAGAAGAGGTGATATAGTCGTACTAAAGCACGGAATCTAGGTAAATATAGAAAAGCCTAACTTGATAAGGGAAGAATTTCCTATTAAATTTAGGGTTCATCACCTATAAATTGAGGGATTAAATCCTCATTATGCTAAACATAATTTTAGCTTCTAATTGAGAGCTGGAATGAAAGATATTGGCAAGGAGTTGATGGAAAAAGGGCTACTGGCAAATATAATACCGTCTATCCAATTTATTCTTTATTATTTCTGTTCATGTTTTTCATTTTCTCGAGATATTGATACGTTGAGAGCATCTATCCGAAGCATAT
The DNA here is from genome assembly GCA_036023115.1 of Brasenia schreberi. Lineage (NCBI taxonomy): Eukaryota > Viridiplantae > Streptophyta > Magnoliopsida > Nymphaeales > Cabombaceae > Brasenia > Brasenia schreberi. The sequence continues at coordinate 8,843,338 of JAYKKT010000087.1, forward strand.
TGCCACTGGTGCAGGTCGGATTTGACCATGAGATTTTGGAATTCTAGTTGAAATGACTCCCTTCTGGTTTTTCTATGACTTCCGACGATTAGATGGTCAATTGGATACAAATAAGTTGCCATTGTGAAGCTTAAACCGAGGCGAAATCAACAGTTGATGGAATTGGTCGGAATTGACCGACAAAGATCAGAAACACTAGCTACCGCCGTTCCTTTTCCTTCTTTCGCTCATGATGGGATTTATGGACTATAATAAACAGTTCGCCACACCCAAAATCATTGAAGGGGTTATTCGCCCCCACCCGGAAAGGGTTTTTGGACCCCCCACTGGAGTCAGATTAACCCATGTCTTGACTGGAGTTAGCATGAATAGCAGCCAGAATTAGTCCAGAAAATCTCTGCTAAACCCCATCTATCATCAGTAAGGTTTCTGGTAAAATTTTCTGGCGATTCAACAGCCCAACTGTGGTGATTCAACGATCATCTGGTGGAGCTTGAGGTGGCGAACTTTTTTGTTTTTGCACCACTCACAACTTTTTCTGGTTTTGTTTGTGCAGCGGAAGTTATGGTCCAAAGACCCCCATTGAACTACATTCGCCCATTAACCGGGCTCGGTTTAGATGATTTGACTACGTAGTGTCAAGAGCACCATCGGGCAGCTCATGAACTTGAGCATTATAAAGGTAATTACTTGGTACAACCATCAAACATGGCACAACCATGGACCTTGATTAGCATCATAAGCCATATGACGTGATCTCATCTTTCTTTCTTTCTTTTTTTAAAATTTAGGGTAGGGAGAATTGTGTGATAGATTGAGAGTGTTGAGCAGTTAATTATCAACATGTACAAATGAAGATGTTGAGATAGATGAGTGATTATAAAAGAAAAATAGTATATATATATATATATTGATGTTATTAAAAATACATTAAGAGTAATACTAATAGACGATAAAATGAGAGAAAATTGTTTAAGATGGTATGAATATGTAGAAAGACGACCAAAGGAAACTTCGATAAAAAGGTAACTGAAATTCAAAAATGTTAAAAGAGGAATAAAAAAAACACAAAATTATTGAAAGGAAACAATAAAGAATGATAGAGTTTACGTGGAGTTATATGATCGGGCTCTATAAAAACAAAAAATCCATGTAGCCAACCCTATGAAAAAAGACTTAGTTGTTGTTGCCGTAGAACTATGTGTTGTAGATGACAACTGCCCGGACTGAATTTTTCGATGATTTTAGAATTTCAGATGGGTGGCTGCCACAACTCGGCTCAATGTCGATCCCTACATATTAAGTTCTGTATGGATTGACCCTTTGGTAGCTAGGCCAGTGCAATGCAAACCTGTTTCAGTTTTTACTTCAAGCTTAAGTGTGAGAAACTGGTATAGTTTACTAAGTGAACGGACTTTTAGTAGACATTTTAGGTACACACTTAAATACCACAAATATAATTTTTGAAAGGATTATGAATTAACAACTAATCCTTGATTAAAACAAAGATTTGATAAAGAAAACTTCGAAAGCAACTTCGGTTTCTTTTGTTTTTATGTGATGCGAGTGTTAAGCATGGATCACTGTCGATGTTTAGTATGGCCTCTGCCTTGAACTACCCATGTCTAAATTCAACTTGTGCAGAGGAGCATGGGCTGATCTACATTGAGCCCAGATGAGGCATTAGTTCCACTTAAAATTTTGAAAATCAACTTAAAGTCTATAACCCATGATGAGAACCATGGGCTATAATAGATAGTTTTGCCCCACTATATATCATGTAGCACAATAAACTTTGGTAGTGTCATGGTCTCGACCCACTATATATACATGGACGCACGCACTCACACACATACACACACACACTCTCTCTCTCTCTCTCACACACACACACATATATATAGAATATCACATTGTATAGGCGGTCATTTGACAACAAAGATAGTCGGATTGGATAAGAAAAGCAGGATTTAATTCATAACCAGATAAGGCTTACTATTTGCCATTTGTATCCAAACTTAAATTTGATTATATTATTTTCAAACCCAATATGATCCCAGTCGCTTATTTGGATCACATTTAGTGTTGAACTTTTCTACAAAATCTGGATCCGAACCTTTTTATGCAGAACCCAAATAAAACAGGTTCAGTGTTGGCAACACTGATTAAGATCAGATCCAAATACGACCCACCCAGATCCTATCCAAGAGGGAAGCGAAACTTCTGGGATGCTGCTGTTTGAATGCTTTAGTTGAAAATTCACCTCTTATCTCATCGCCAAACTACATCTTCAACTTGGCCTCTGACGATAATCGCACCGTTGAATCAAAGCCCAAATGAATCAGAATCTTAAGCAAGTAACAGTTACATTTTTCTCTTCAAAGAATGCACACATAATTTTCGCGAGAACACAGAATGACACGACACAAGCATGACCTGAAACACAAAATTGTTATTAATATATCGTCTGAAACCAAAAAAGCAGGTACAGGAACGACCCGAAAAGGTTGTGTTCCTCAATCCTCTCCATCCACCCAAGGTATCGTTTAAGAAAATATTGTCATCTCTGGGTAGACCTGTTTCTCACATCAACACAAAATGACACGAGGCAAACACGACCCAGTCACTAACTTGCTGTTACTTCAATAAATGCGTATAATTGGCAAAGCCGTTGTTGCTTTCTTTGAACTTGCTTTGGGATCTTTACTTGTCGCTTTCCGAAGAAAAGTATGAAAAAGTTTAACGCAAAAGGCGACGTACAAAAACCTAGATCTCTGATCAGCTAGCCCACTTAACTTTTGGAATTTACACGAGACCTCAGCTTTTCCAAAGTAGTTTTCAGAAACTTTCTCTTTTTTTCTTTTAGTGTCGCTAAACTGCCATTATTTGTTAATTGGAGATAGGTGCGCTTTCTAATGGACTTCTTGACGTGCCATGAATATGTGATATGTGTTAAATGCATCAACCTCATTCAAGCATATAATGGACTGTTTGTAAACAGTAGAAGATCTACATTGAGGCGAAATGGGGGCGGCCGATTCACCTAAAATTTCAAAACAAATAAAATTTTAGATTCACGAGGTTTGTTCAAACGACCCGTCAATGTGATCATCCTCTCCCTAGGATGCAAAGGCTTGGAGAATCTTGAGGCATCTTCTTCGTGCAAATGCAATATGGTCACAAAAAGGGAAATCAAATTAAAAGTAAAAAGGGAATGTATTACTTCACCATCTTACGTTAATATGGCCCTATTCTCATTGTTGTAGTTCAGTTTTCCTAAGAATCCTCGTTGATTGGTTTTGGTAATTGGCGTGGATTTTGAAGGTGGTGGACGTAAGTTTGGACGAGAAATTTTGTTCGTTGCCGAAGAGCCAGGCTTTCGGGTTGGGGATCACGGCTGCCTTCTGTCTTCTGAATTCTCTGGCCGTAGGATTCTTGCCGATGGCCACCCAGTGCCTCTTGAGAAACAAAAAGTTCCGATTTGTTGACAAGAAGAAGATCGTCGGTGTAGAGTCTGCGGCCAGGTGAGCCAACCTTGTCAGTGCAACCCGAAACCAAAGATCATACCGCTAGGCTTTATATCCCTTTTGTTCCACTGTGATACTTTGCTTGTGTAAGACGAGCCGAAGTCAAGATTACTCAAGCTGGATGCGGCCAAACACCGCCTGATTGTTAAACTGAAAAGGTCTTTAGAAAAGACAATATTTCTCATTTCCTTAAAAGTCCCACTTTATACGATATTTATAGGCATAATTAAAACACAATTCGGTTAGCATCTTTCTTTGATTCTAAGTTGTAGAAAACACATGTACATTTTGCTTTTACTGTTTTACTCAACCTGAAAGATGAAGGTGAATGGTTAAAAGTTCAACGATATGTGTATAACATGACAATGATATATATAGAGAGAGTAGTATATGCTCAATTTAATTCATGCTTAAATATATTAGAATATTTTTATCATTTTGAATTTAAAAAAGTGATTGTACTACTGTAAATTAATGTGAGTACGAAAATTACAATGATTCAAAGTTGTTTGTTGGATTCAAATCTCCACACAAATCAAACGGTAAAGATTTTTTAAAAAATTTAAGTATGATGAAATTGAGCACAGACGGAAATATATATAGCCTCACCAATCACATTTCATCTTGCCTTACCAAACAATCAGTGAAGTCCAGCTCAAGCAAGCATTAAGAGGGTTGGCACTTCAATCGTGACCTCTTGCAAACAAGGCCAACGCTCTTCCTTTTTTATCGACAGAACCATGTCTGCATTTTCAAAGTTGCGTTTGCCTCCCTAATTGTGATGCATATGCAGGTCATGCCTTGCACCGGCAATCCTGTTGTTGGGTGTCGGATCGAGCATGAACCAGAGGCAGCCCTATGGTGAAGGATGGCTAAACGGCGAATGCTACGTCGTTAGGCCAGGCGTGTGTATTCGGGCGCGGCTCTGCTAGCCATTGTCACTCTCATTTGTACAATGGCTATTCACTCTTGAAACAGCCATGGAGAAAAGGGCAGCAGGAGCTAGGGAGTCCCTGGAGGAAGGCGGGACAAGCAACAAGAGACTGGAAGCAACAATAAATTAAAAGAAGAAAAGCGGGAATTGAAGAGAATACTTGTAATGTCCATAGGATGTACCGATTCATCTTTTATCTTTGTAAAGTGTTCAAATACACAATTCTTTTTACAGTCGTACAAAATTCAGCAAATGTAAAAATGTCATCGGAAAGGGTGCTCTTTTGGTAGAAATGTTTCCAGTTCCACCTTCTTCTGATAGAGGTTAGGGATGTTCATCAGGCCAGGCGGGGAAGGGATCAAAGTACCATTGCAGGACACGGGAACCTCTTATCCCCGTTTCCACCCGATTCCGATAGGAGATTTCCTTGCTCTCTCCATCCTCGTTTCCACTCTCCAATTTTGCCACATTTGGGAAGGGTCCCAATGGAGAAACGGGTACCCCCTCTCCACAAACATCTCTAATCGAGATAGTATTGCCTTACACATAGATATGGCCGTGTGGACGCACACACATTCTTGAATTTCTTGTCCCCATTCATCTTGATGGATTGTTGTGTATGTGTGTGAACATGGACACCTCTCTCTCTCTCTCTATATGTATATAGTTTTATATCCATAATTTTGGAGCGTCCATAGTCCTCTATATTTCATGTGGTTCCACCCCTTCAAAACCATTTTCTATTACTCCTTAACTTTTAAAAACCACTTTCCACTTGTTGAAATCGTCTCCACTTCCAAAAGTATATGAAAAATCACAAAACCGTCTCTCTTTCTATCTCTCTCTCTCTCTCTCTCTCTATATATATATATATATATATATATATATATATATATGATGTTTTCGGTGGAGATATTGAATTATTTTATATTTAATGAATATAAAGTACACTTTTAATTCAAAACATCGAATTCTAATAATGTTTATGCAAAATAATGCACCAAAAAGCATTGTGCATTCATAACTCTTCATATATATATACATATATATTGGTTTATTAGGTGGTTTTACCGTGGTGACATTGATTTTGATTGATAGAGATTTGTGGAGAGCGGCCAAATCTCTTAGTCATCGCCGGTGTAAACCATAATCGAACCGGGTTTTGAACAAGCCTCAACCATAAGCGGCCAAATGGTGATCCCGTACCGGTTCTGTTAGGTGGTGCTTGATCACGAAGCTGGGACTGGGAAATGGAACTCCAGTTTCAGGAGTGGACAGCTGATAGGCTGTGTAATTGGGTAAAAAGAAGGGTTGTAAGATTCGCTTTTCACCGCAAACTGAGGCTCGCGTTTGACAATAATGAGAACTAGAACTGTGGTTGGAGTTCCAGTTTTATGGACTATTCTCTTTCTTTATATATATATATATAAGTAATAATAAATATTCAAATTTCATCGATGCTCAAATTTATTTAAACATTTCCATCGTTCGGTATGTATATAACTGTGGTTGTATTTAAACAATAATGAGGACTAGAACTGTGGTTGTATTTAAACAATAGAAGCATAAAGCCAAAAAGACAATTCACCATTATATATATATATTAGCAATTGTATGACACAAAACGAGGGCTGGTCGATGTTTTAAAAAACCGGGATACGAAACGCCAACAAGCACTTAAAACATCCTATTTTAATAACGAAGGTTCGGATGATGCAGCCTTAAACATGAAAAACAAGGAATATATTGGCATCGTCTAGGTTCAATCGCTTGGTTTTACTGTTCAATCAATTGATAGATGAAAGGTTTTGTACCGATGCATGAAGTGATGGATCAAATGACCAGAAAAGAGAGAAAGGCTATGCATCGGTCGCTATAGAAATGGACGTCGATAAGGCTCAGTATAAGACAAGGTGGCCTCCGCGGTGGGGAAAAGGCAAGGCGGGCGGCAGCAACAGAAACAGAAAGGTAAAGGAGAAAAGGTGGATGCGATTTGTTGGGATCCACCTTTTTCTATTCACATACCACACACTCATGTTTGTCTTTTCAAGCTAATGCGACCACACCTAAACCCTCTTCTCCGATTTAGATTGTTAATAGGTCAGAGTGGAGCCTGATGAGTAAGATATATATATATATATATATATATATATATATAAGATATATATATATATATATATATATATATTTAACCGGATCCTATCCACCTTTAACCTTTAATATGTTCATTGGTTGTTTTTAAGTAGCATGAGTATAATTTTAAAATTTTAAAATTTTTAAAAAGTATTAAAAATATTATTATTATACTCATATCACTCAAAAACAATTATGAATGATAAAATTCAATCGCACTCTCTCTATATATAAGTTTGTTTTCGTTTGGTTAACATGGTTTTCAAGTTTATACATAACGTGTTCATGAAACAATTGGGACCTTTTCGGAGATTGATGCAGTTACTAATTCATTATCTATTATCTAGTATGTGTAAAACGAAAACTTTATTCTAGACTGTACGAGAATTTTTATGGAAGTGTTTCATTTGCTTCTCTTCAATTCAAGTTTTAATTTTCCGGACTGTACGACAGTACGAGCCCGTGACGTGTTCAGATAGTTCTGCAGAAATGGGATCCAGCCTCTTATATGAAATTCCAAAAGTTTTTGAAAAATTTATCTAATTCTTATGTATAAACAACATTGAGCTCAACAGCAACAAGGAACCTATAGATCAACGAGTCCCCCACTTCGAATGCATGAAGGCTTGGTTTGGTTTTGGTTTTCGTTATAAAAATGTATAACACGAGAAACTTAACACAATATCGTTTTAGTGAAATTGAAATATTACAGATCTTAATTGAAAATCAAGTTCCATTTAAGTTTGCTTTAAACTTTCATAAGCCTAAAATAGCTCCATATATATTAGTTATGTCTCATGGGTCTTCACTGGATATTGACAGACCTATTGTTCTATGGTTGGGGTTTGGGGTTTGCTAGTCAAAACTGAACAGCCCCGCTCTAGATGCATGCTAATGGGTCAGGTTTCCATTTGAACCTTGACTCTAATGGAGTTTCGGGCCCGGGCTTGAATCCAAGTCAATCCAACTCGTTGACTATATACTCTAGATGGTGACTGTTGCACCTTCATTACACGTAGCCCATTCCGGTTAACCGGAATTAAGAATCCTAATCAAACTTATTAGGGTCCAGTAATGGTTTCAGAATGGGTAAAATTATTTAAAATTTAAATAAATTGTTTTAAAAAAAACCCAATGATTTTATGTTTAGTTTCGGTTTTAGGTGAAACCAGTACCAAACCCAATGATCTCCGATTTGGAGTTCAGCCACAGGTTCCAGGCTTAATTCGGTTTTGACTGGAACCGGCGGACTGGTCAGAAACCAGCTATATGTCTGGATAATAATGGATTTTTCTTTCTCTCAGATGCATACTAACTGGTCCCTTTTAGATGGCATATCTCTCTCTAACCGTCCTCCAGATGTGGAATTGGATTCTGTGGGTGGGATCATGCGCTGGATCTCAGCCCATATACGTTGTTCTCCCTATAAATACGTCATCATTTCTGCTCTCTCAACACATTCACTGCACAATCTTAACCAAAACGAGGGAGACAGCCTTTCTTGAGTTCCTTGTTTTTGCAATTCTCAGCATGGAATTCTTCCTCATGGTAGTGCTTATACTCTGCTTTTTCATCTATTTAGTCTTCCCTTCGCTTTACAGTTGGGCTAGTTGCCTCATCTCTTCCTACTGCAGAGTCAACAAGGATTTCAGCAGCCTACCTTTGCCTCCTGGCACTGTTGGTTGGCCATACACTGGAGAGACCCTCCAATTGTACTCCCAAAACCCCAATGTCTTCTTCTTCCAGAAACAGAAGAAGTTGGTTCTCTCTCTCTCTCTCTCTCTCTCTCTCTCTCTCTCTGCTGACCATCCACTTTATCTTACTGATTTTTCACAGGTATGGGTCAATATTCAAGACTCATATTTTGGGCTGCCCTTGTGTGATGCTCACAAGACCTGAAGCCGTTCGGTTTGTGTTAACTCAGGCTCACTTGTTCAAACCAACCTTTCCGGAGAGCAAAATGAGGATGCTTGGTAGGGAAGCTCTGTTCTTCCAACAAGGGGAGTACCACTCAAAATTGAGAAAGTTAGTGATCAGAGAGTTGGTACCAGAGTCCCTGAATAAATCAGTTTCAGAAATCAATTCTATTGCTGCGAACGTTCTGCAATCTTGTGATGGGCAATCCGTAACTGCTTTCCATGAGTTGAAGACAGTAAGGACTTAACTTCAGAGCCCAAAATTTGTAATGAATTCACTAGTTATTCATTTGATCAACCTTTTAAGTTTAGTTTGTGACAATGGTCGTTGATGAAGTTTTCTCGTTCATTTGACAGTACGCTTTCAACGTTGCATTGCTGTCAATTTTCGGAAAGGATGACTGCTTTGACAGAGAAGAACTGAAAAGATTGTACTACGTATTGGAGAAGGGATACAATTCTATGCCAATCAATTTGCCGGGGACTCTCTTTAACAAAGCATTGAAGGCGAGGAAACAATTGAGTGTGATCTTGGTGAAAATCCTTTCTGACAGAAGGCGAAGTTCAGGAGAACGCCATGATCTGCTAAGTTCGTTCATGAGTGAGGAAGCAGCACTTACTGATACTCAGATTTCAGACAATATCATAGGAATGATATTTGCTGCAAGCGACACCACCGCGAGTGTGCTCACTTGGATCCTAAAGTACCTTGCAGACAATCCATCAGTTCTCCAAGCAGTCACGGTAGATTTCAATACCTTGCGTTCGAGTTCATTCTTTTATATTCGCTAGAGAATCACCACCAATAGTTTTCACTCAACATATTCATGATGATCCATAAATATCATGCTAAAATCAAATACAGAGCGGATTTAATATTAACATTTCACAGTTATTTCTTTAAGATTACTTTGAGAATCGCCATCAATATATCTTTCCGAAAGATATTGATGGTGATTCTCAAGAACAACATGCAACTGCGATACGATGAGATAGAATGAAGCAGAACCAAAGACGGAGACAGATGTAGTCTTTACAAATCCCACTTAGATGCAAACTCATGACTAGTCAGTTCATCGTGGACCACTCTATGATTGAGATTCTGAGAACAGACAGATCCTAATAAGAGTTTTAGTTTGATTTGAATTCGGCTAATCTTTTCTTGCCAATTTCAGGAGGAACAAGAGGAGATAAGGAAGGCCAGAGAGAAGCGTGATGGTGACCATTCCCTAACTTGGTCAGATACGAGGAACATGCCTTTAACATCCCGCGTGATACTGGAGACAATGAGAGTCGCCTCCGTTCTCTCATTCACATTTCGAGAAGCCATGGAAGACGTTGAATTTGAAGGTTGGTAGCATGTGACTCCCATTTTTTCTCATGATAGTACTTGATTCGATAGCCACCACAAAAACAGCATGATACTTCTTCCGAACATTATCTTTTCTGTTTTCAAATTATTAAACTATCAATTCTCTCTCTCTCTCATGTGAAATTGTTGCCTTCTTCATATTATTATATAAAAAAGAATGATAGTTGCTAATATTTTGAAACAGAGCAGTTGGTCATTTTCATAGTGCTAATCAACTTCTGTTATGCCGCATGTTACAGGGTACCTGATACCTAAAGGATGGAAAGTTCTGCCCTTGTTCAGGATTATCCACCATAATCCTGATATCTTTCCTGATCCTGAGAAATTTGATCCTTCTAGGTTTGAGGTAAGATTATTCTTACAATTTCAGTATTAGAAAAGACCCCATTTATTTATTTATTTTGGGTGTTTGTCGTTAAAAAAGGTCCTTATAACAGGTTACTCCCAAGGCACATACTTTCCTGCCATTTGGAAACGGGATTCATTCTTGTCCAGGGAATGAATTAGCAAAGCTGGAGATGTTAGTCTTCCTTCATCACATAACGACAAAATACAGGCAAAACTTTTAGCTTAACTCAGTAATCATATTTTTGATTGGTCTATTTAAGAATATTCCATATACCAACAAGCAATTTTCCCTCAAAAAGAAATATAAAAAAGGGAAAATAAATCCTTTTTATAAAAAAAGAATCTTCTCTCACTAGCCTCTTTCCTGTGTCTGATCTGATTGGACTTTGAATCTCAGGTGGACCCTTTTGGGACCTCAGAATGGAGTTCAATATGGCCCATTTGCACTTCCTCAGAATGGAATGCCAATCCACTTGTCTCGCAAAGACAGCCTGAAACAGCAAAGGATCATGGATTTCACAATCTGCAAAGGAGGTTAGACAAATCTAGTGAATAGAAATAAAGTATGGAGCAGGCTGCATCTGATTATGAAACACCAAGAGAAAGAAACTTCCATAATTCAAGAGGGAACACTAAAATGGATGACTTAAAAGACACACAAAGGAAATGTGACCCATTTGGACGAAAAAGGAGATGAACCATTCAATAAATAAGGAAGGAGATTGGTGCTTGATGATGCAGAGAATTTGCATCTTCATTACGTTGAACAAAGAGAAAGCTAGCCCTCAATAACAGTTGTAATGTTTAAATCACTCGGACAGACAACCTAGAGAGAGAGACAGACAGAGAGCATGCGGTCTGCAGCTGTATATGCCTTAAAGCTACGTGATTGCAATTTTGCTTTTCAATCATTAAATGTAGTACAAGAGAATCCGTGTATCTCCTCAAAACCGTTCCTAATAACATCTGTGCTAGACTCTCTCTCTCTCTCTCTCACACACACACACGCACATCTTGGCCATTTCCGTCTGAAGAAATAGATACTCCGTCTAATACTGAATGTGCCTCAGGGTTTTCTCAATCAGGCCTCACAGATAGATTTAAACATGATTAACTCATTAAGGGGAGTGCTTTCAGGATCTGTTTTGAAAATCGAATGCTGATTTTCGGTATCATCAAAGTTTAACTCCTAAAGTGTCAAGCTATCTCACAATTTGTCCATTTGATACAGTCAGGTAATATGATACATGTTTGACTAATCAAACCATATGCATCATCTTCTTGGGCTTTTTGATTATTTGTTACGTGGGAAAACTCCACCCAGGTGGTGAGACTTAGCCGTCAGGTCAGTGGTGGATCTAGAAACTCTTTTGGGGTGGGGCAAATAGCCCCTTCAATGATTTCCTGTGAGGCGAATTATGTATTATATAGCTCATGGATCTCACCATAGTTATAGAGATTAAGTTGATTTTCGAAATTTTGACAGGGGCGAATGCCCCACCTCGGCTCAATTTAGATCGGTCACTGCATCAAGTTATAGTGTACGGAGTCATGTAAGGGGTTAGTAACAAAAGAATAGATTCATTCATTACACGAATCAGACCCAAAAGATTCCATTTATGTATGGAGTCAGGTACAGTTTGTGGATATTTCTACCAAGCCCATATCCACCTAGTGTCTTCACCAAAACCCACAAAATTTCGTGTAAAAGCTAGGGGGAAAAGGCAATATTTTTTGGGTGCTGTCCATGTTTTTTGTTGCAGGAGCTCAGTTTAATGGTTCTTCTCATGGTGGACCCAATATGAATTGGATCCAGAACCATGCTACTTGGACCCTAATCAGATCATATGGACCCATTTCATCCTTATCCCGCATTGCACAGAGAATTAAAAAACAGACGGCCTGACAAGATACATGCTGAACACTTGTAGAAGTAGCCTTAGGTGCCGAAGAAAATTGTGAAGCATGTTATCATTTCAGAGTTAAATGCTAATATGACACAAGATAGTACGAAACAATACTAACAATCCAAAGACCTCATTTTTGGTGGGGATAAGCTTTGTGCTCAATCAAAACACACACAGGTGCACACGTGTGCGGAACCTAGTGGTCATTTGTTAAAAATCCGGTGTCACACGAATTCATTATAAACATAGATTTTGAATAAAGAAATGCATAAAAAGTTCAGGATGATTGCATGTAGATCAGTACAGTGGATTTTAGCAATGTTGAGCGTGTGTTTAGCAGCCACATGTAAACTAGTTCTCATAAAGTATTCATACAACAACAACAACAACAACAACAACAACTACTAAGCCTTTTCCCATACTAGACGGGGTCGGCTACATGGATTCTTTGTTTCCACAGATCCCTATCGTGTGCCATGTTAGCAGTTAACTCCCAATAAGCTAGATCATTCTTTATTGTTTCTTTCCAACACTTTTGTGGTCGTCCTCTACCTCTTTTAATACTTTCCAAATTTAGTTTTTCTAACCTTCTTACAGGTTCTTCTTTTGATCTTCTTTCTATATGTCCAAACCATCTTAAACGATGTTCTCTCATTTTATCCTCTATTGGTGCCACTCCTAATTTGTTTCTAATAACCTCATTATGTATACGGTCTTTTCTTGTATGACCACTCATCCATCTCAACATCTTCATTTCTGTCACAGACATCTTTTGTGCATGTTGATGATTAACTGCCCAACACTCAGACCCATAAAACATGGCATGCCTAATTGCTGCTCTATAATATTTACCTTTTAATTTTAATGGTATCTTCTTATCACAAAGAATACCTGATGCTCCTCTCCATTTTAACCAACCAGCATTAATTCTATGTGTAACATCTCCATCAATTCTTCCATCACTTTGAAAAATTGACCCTAGGTATTTAAAACTTTCCTTTTGGGGAATGCAATGTGTGCCAATTTTAATTTCTATGTCCTCTGAAGTAGCCAAATGATCAAACTTACATTCCATATATTTTGTCTTTGTTCTACTAAGTCGGAGGCCTTTGTTTTCTAATGTTTCTCTCCATAGTTCCAATTTTCTATTAACTTTTTCCTTAGACTCCTCCACTAATACAATGTCATCTGCAAATAACATACACCAAGGTACTTCATCTTGAATATGTTTTGTTAACTCATCCATCACCATTATAAATAAGTATGGACTTAAAGTTGATCCTTGATGTAACCCAATATTAACTTCAAAGAAGTCTGTCGTTCCTTCATGAGTCCTCACACATGTTTTTGCACCATCATACATGTCTCTTATAAGGTTAATATATGTCAATGGGATACCTCTTTTTTCCAAAGTTCTCCAAAGAACCTCCCTCGGTACCCTATCATAAGCTTTTTCTAGATCAATAAATATCATGTGAAGGTCTTTCTTTTTTGCTCTAAAATGTTCCATAAGACGTCTCAAAAGGTGAATCGCTTCAATAGCAGATCTACCTGGCATAAATCCAAATTGGTTCTCTATTGTACTTGATATTTGTCTTAACCTACGTTCGATAATTCTTTCCCATAATTTCATAGTATGACTCATTAACTTGATACCTCGATAATTCGCATAATTTTGAATGTCTCCCTTGTTCTTATATACGGGTATAAGTGTACTTGCTCTCCATTCCTCGGGCATCTTTTGGTTTTTTCATATTTCATTAAATAGTCTTGTGAGTCAAGTGATTTCTATTTCTCCTAGTATTTTCCAAACTTCTATAGGAATATTATCTGGTCCTACCGATTTACCACTCTTCATATGTTTAAGAGCCTCTTTGACTTCATTCTTTTGAATACGTCGGTAGAAATTGTGGTTTATATACTTTTTTGACTTGGCTAAATCTCCTAAACTAATACTAACATCTTTATTTTCATTAAAAAGATTATAAAAATAGTTTTTTCATCTATTTCTTATATCATCATTTACCACTAGAATTTTTTCATCCTTGTCTTTTATGCATCTAACATAATTAAGATCTTTAGTTTTCTTATCTCTAGCCCTAGCTATCCTAAAAATATCTCTTTCACCCTCTTTTGAGTTGAGTTTTTTATATAAGTCCTCCCAAATCTTAGTTTTTGCTTCACTAACGGCCTTTTTTGCTTCTTTCTTTGCTTTCTTATAAGCTTCTAAAGTTTCACTAGTTTTCTTAGCATAATGTAATTTGTAACATGCCCTCTTTGCCTTGATTTTATTTTGTACTACTTCACTCCACCACCAAGCTTCTTTTTGTGCTGGTACACCTCCCTTAGATACCCCTAACATATCTTTCGCCACTTTCCTAATATGTATAGCCATATTGTTCCACATATCACAAGGTGTGCCAACATAATTCCAAACATCTCCTTGAAGGACTTTCTGTTTAAATATATCTTCTTTCTCGCTTTTGAGGTTCCACCATTTAGTCCGAATAGCTCGATGCACTCTTTTCTTCTTTGTCCATTTTTTTATTTGTAAATCCATAACTAAAAGTCGATGTTGGGTGGTTAAGCTTTCTCCTAGAATTACCTTACAATCTTTACAACACGCTCTATCTTTTTTTCTACAAATAAAGTAATCAATTTGTGTTTGTGATAAGCCACTCTTATAAGTAATTAAATGTTCATCTCATTTTTTGAAGATTGTATTGACTATAAAGAGATCAAATGACATAGCAAAATTTAAAATCTCCCTACCTTCCTCGTTTATATCCCCATAACCAAAGTTTCCATGAATCCCTTGATGTCCTAATGCCTCTTTACCGACATGTCCATTTAAATCTCCTCCTAAACAAATCATCTCCCTTTGTGGAATCTTTTGAAACACCTTATCTAACTCTTCCCAAAAAACTGTCTTTATACTATCTTCTAGTCCTACTTGGGGTGCGTAAGCACAAACTATATTCAAAACCTCTGCTCCTAATACTAATTTCAATGTCATGATTCGGTCACCATATCGTTGTATGTCTACTACACTCTCCTTTAAATCTTTATTTATGATAATACCAACTCCGTTTCGGGCCTTTTCTTTACTTGAGTACCATAATTTAAAACCTGTATCCTCTATCTCCTTTGCTTTTTCTCCAACTCATTTTGTCTCTTGTAAACATAGAATATGAATCTTTCTCCGAATCATAGTATCTACCACCTCCATTAGTTTACCCGATAATGTTCCGATATTCCAAGAACCAATACGAATCTTATTATCTAGGACTAGCTTCCTTACCCCCCGCATCCGTCCATAATCAAAATGCGAAGACCCTCTCTGAAAATTTTTCACTACATTCGGGCGACAATGTAGCGGGACTAATTTCTTTACCCACACCCGTCCATGATGTGGGAACCCTCTCTGCAATTGATTCACTACATTCGGGCGAAAATGTAGTGGCTCTTGCTTACTTCTTATTGCATTCGGGCTCTGCAGCACGTCGGTAGGCGGGAACGTCCTAAAGCAATGCTTTGTAATCGATGTTCTAGAAATCCGACGAAATTTTACGCTGGGTGTCGGAAGCCTAACACAACCCTCCTCCTTTATGTGGACGGGCAATGTGAGGGTGATCCCTTACATAGGCGGAGTTTCTCATAAATCCCTAATCCTAAGTCACGAATATTCTCACAAAGCTAGGGTTCGGAAGCCCGAGGGCCGCCGGCTTATCGCCGGCGCTGGGTCCCGACGACGACGAGCCGGCACCGGGCCATCAATTCGCTCAGTTCGGCGCGGGGTGCTTTTGGGGCGTAGAGCTGGCGTTTCAGAGGGCTCACGGCGTCACCATGACGGAGGTGGGTTACAGCCAGGGCACTACGCACCAACCCACCTACAAGGACGTCTGCTCGGGGATGACAGGCCACGCCGAGATCGTCCGGGTTCAGTATGACCCGGCTGAGTGCACCTACGAGTCGCTGCTCGACGTCTTCTGGGCTCGCCACAACCCCACAACGCTCAATCGCCAGGTATACTCCTTTCTGCTTTCTTCATTTCTTACTGTTTAGATCATTCCTACGCCTTTTTATTTGTTGGGTTTTCGTTCCGAATGCAAATGCTGGAGTTATGCAGTGTTGTTTTCAAGTTAGTGTTCATGCAATTTTAGTGAAATTCTAGTGGCTTGTTTTGTTGGATTCTGAGTTTCATGATATTGAATAACATAACTTCAGTTCTCTGGATCTTCTGGGAAGCTTGTCGTTGATCCATGGATTTTGTGGGTAAGCTTACATTAGTACGAATGGATTTAAAGTGTTGTTTGCTACCTTCTTGTGGAGTTTTGCGAGTTTCATAGAACTCAGGCCTGGAACTCCGTATCCCGGAAACGAAGTTCCATGGTCCCAGAAATTTTGTGTTTACGTTGTGCGCATAAATTGTAGCACTTAGTTTAGAAACTGGCCTGAGAGGCACGTTCGAAAAAGTGGCTGGCATAGTGGACGTCACATGCGTACATGTGCTTTCCCCTTGTTAGTTCTCTGATTAATTGAATGATGCTGTTGTCCATGTCTTCATACACAACTAGGAGATTATTGATTCGAGAAATTTTGCTACTGGTGGTCACTCTAGATCATATAAAAAAAGGTGCGGTTTGGTTGATGTGCAGTGCACAGATATTTGGTTTCGAATTATTTCGTTTGAATAATTTGAATACGTGAATCTGACTTTCTGGTCTATTTATTATTAGCGTGATTGGATTTCGAGGTGGCACCTTTAGCAGAATTAGTAAGTAATAAAGTTATTCTAATAATGGGGTCAGTTGTCTTGTTATTCATTAGTTGCTGGAAGCTTCCATCACCAAGTGCAATTTTGTTCTGATATATAGGTGTGCTACAAGAGTTCGTCAAAGTCGAGCTTGTGCAAAAGATGCTAGGTCAGTGTCCACGAAATGACCCGCTGAACAATAAAAATTTTCAGTGGTAGAAGTGATTCATGACTGTTATCTTCCCCGGTATCCCCTGGGAATATTCCATAATAACACATCATATTTATTTGTTGGGAATGAGATTTGTATGTCCATGGATGTTTTTGGTGCAGAATTTGGAAAGGTTGAATTAGTTAGCAATAGCATGTTAAATGATTTGGCAGTTTAGGGGGTTCTCTCTGAGTAGTGTTTAATTTATTTTGAGCATTCTTTACAACTCCAAGAAACTTAGGTTTTCTGCACCCTTGCAGTTGGTTCCATGCTTGCCATGGATATTGATAAGTGATAGTTGACATCCTAAAGTTTGTTTTCAGGAAGAGAGACTCCAGGACTCGTTCTAGTCTTGGATGGAATTATTGTGACAGAACCGGTTTCAGCGTGCATCTCTCACCAGTAATAATTAAGGGCTGTACTTTTGAGAATTGGGGGTTCATAGATCTGAACTTGTGTATGTTAGAATTGTTTTCACTTTTCACATTCTCGGTATGAGTTTCAAATAGATGTAGAAGATTGTGTTACACAAGCAAAGATGGTACACGAAGGGTATGAAAATTTAGTGTATTTGTTCTTTTCTCTAAATTTGTATAGGCTGCATATACGCTTTAGATGATGGTGTTAGGCCTTTGTGAAATGAATATAATGGAAAAAAAAAATCTCTTGGCCAACCTTAACATTCTATGTTCCTTTTCGAATAAACAGACATCCATCTTTCTGTCTATAGTCGGAGTGCAGTGAGGGCTACTGTGGTTCATTCATCAGAAGTCCCAAGGGGGGCTTTATCTATCGTTTCTTTCTACCATCTAGCCGTAGATGTGATGGGTCTCTCTTGCATTTTCTATCTAGAAAAGAAAAAGGCAAGCTGGGTAGGCAGCTGTCCTTCCATTATGTGCACCCATGTATTGAACACCAACCTACCGTCAAGAGAGCCAACCCCTAGTCGGTGTCCTGTGCACATTCATTGCAAGTATTTGTAGGTCAAAAACTTAGAAATGGCACATTGTTCAAATAGCTTTAGCTAAAAATGAAGTACATCAAGTCAGTGTAGGAGCTTATAAACTGTAGTTTATCGATTAAGACTGGGGAATCTAATAGCTTACCTGCCATAAACTGGGATATGTAATAACCTACCCACAATTTATGGGTTTCATGGGGAAGTAGATGAAAAGAGAAAAGATATTATAGCAGTGTGATAGTGTGCCGCGTGATCATGAAATTTCCCTATAACTGTTCTGCTGCATTCCTTATAGTCTTATCTACATATGGAAGATCATTGTTTACAAAAACTTTGGATTTGACGTCAGGGCAATGATGTGGGCACCCAGTATCGGTCTGGCATATACTTCTACACCCCAGAGCAGGAGAAAGCTGCCCATGAATCACTGGAACAACACCAGAAGTCCTTGAATCGAAAGATTGTCACTGAGATCCTCCCTGCAAAGAAGTTCTACAGGGCAGAGGAATACCATCAGCAATACCTTGCTAATGGCGGCAAGTTTGGCTCTCATAAAGTATTCATACACCAAGAAATTATTAAACACGTTAGTTGTTTAGAATCCGTATATACCTACATGTGTGACATTAATTGCATTAATTACAACAATTTAAAGAGACAATAACACAGGGTGAAGACCGACACTGAGCGCGATAGTTCACCTGGCTAAGAGTTTCGTTTCACAAGTTGCATGTCGTGTGTTCGATACATTGGGCATGCATACCTGCCCTTGGCCTCTCCATTGCAACCAAGAAAAGAACACAAGGCAAAGACCGAACCTTGAGCCAAATCCTACAATCCATCAAATTAGTTGCATTCAATTATAATTAGATGGAAACCGTTTAACAACAACCTTACATGAGTAGAAATTAGGGTTTACTCGATGGTTTATCGCGAAACTAAGTGAAACCATGTATTATTGTATATATGTTTCTAGAAAAAGTAACTTAGAGATGAAACTATGTGTAAACTTCTATGTTGTGGGCAGCTTCTATCCTTTCAATTGCTCTTTGCCTTGAGAAGAACTAAAGGTAAAATCTAGTGCTACACAAAAGATGTCTTTGATAAAACTCTTGAAACGTTTAAGCAACCCGAGGATGCCTCGCGTTGACGAAAAACAATTGTGCAATTCATTGTGTTCTCAAAAGTCTAAACATAAATGCAAATTTGTTTTGGGTAATTGAAGGAAGTTTAAGATCAAAGGAATCTTAGCCCTTTTGGCTCCCTTCTCCCAAGGTTATGGGACTCATTGATTGTTTCCGAGTGAACATCGAGAGCATCTAAAATGGTTGAAGTTTGCTTAGTACATGGAGCTTGACTTCAGTAGAATCAAAGCAAATAGTTATTGAATCTAACAAGGAATGACTTTCCTTCATTGAAGTCAATATTTGAAGGTTCATATTTTGTGACCACCTTACCTTAGAGCTTAACTTTCTTGGTATAATGAAGAAGCTAAAGCCAGACGCGCACCTCGGGTATCGAACTCATGACTTGCACAAATTCATGATCCAGACAAACTCATGACTTTCCTTCATTCAAGTCAATATTTGAAGGTTCATATTTCCCAGTTGGACATATTTAACGGGCCACATGAGCCAGACAAAGTTTCACTTACTAAGTCAAGTCTGATAGTAAATCAAACTCCTCCTCCAAAGAACATTTAGAGATGATCTCACTTGATGATGGTGCCATGATGTGATATGAAACTCTTATATGTAGTTCCTAAAGTAAACTTGCAAGAGCCATGGCCTAGGAATTGACCACCTGATCATGTATGCCTGGTTGCGAGCCTCGCAGCGATGCATAAGAGCCAGTATTGCCATAACTTCACAATAGCATGCCAAAGTCATTGTTATCTTCTTCACTCTTTGAATATCAACCATGTGTAGTTAAGTAGTGGACTAAGCTCTTAAGTGTGTTCCGGAGGGCCATTGTTGAGCTCGACGCTGCTACAAATATAATCGCGGTTTTGCAGACATACTTATAATAAGCATCGCGAAACAAGTCATTTCCTTACTATAAGGCTTACAAAAAGCCTTTGCAAAACAAGCCAAGCTTGTTAACTACTGTAAGGTGTTTACCATAAGCAGCGTTGTTAAACAAGTTATGAGGTTTCTTTCCTTTGGGTATGAATCACATAATACTAATGTTAGCAAGTCAAGATACAACACATAACATATTGCTACTTCTTTTGTTCTTTTTGATAAGTAAGATGTTAAACAGACCCCCTACCAGATACGCACCTGGGTGTTGAACTCCTGACCTTTTGCCAGAGAATGCAATCCCCTTGCCAATGAGCTACGCCGCCGTGGCCTATGGATTTCTCCTTTGACATGTGAAGAACTAACATCAATTATGAAAAGATAGTAAAACTCGAAGAAAACGAAAGTTCTTCGGTTTGCGACCCTGCCTCGTGATGTGTGTTCAAATTACAAACAGAGAGGAGGGGTCGACTATGAAAATTAGCACTTCTCGATTTTAGTCAAACTGAGCATGCGGATCGCATGGTTAGATGTTCAAAATAATGCAAGAAAAAGGGGTGTCATTCTTCACTATGATGTACAACTTGCTTAACTGGGTGATGTCAAACTTCTACTTAATTAGAAAAAGGTGCAACTTAATTGAGATCCAAGCTACCAACTAGTAGAAATAAATCACCTACTTATAAAGGTGTGAAGTCCAAAGTTAATACATAGAGTCAGGCAATTACATTCAAATTTATGATAGTCCCCTCACATTCACATACTTCCTCTTATAATATAACTTACTAAATTGAGCAAATCTCTTACCTTCTTTCTTTTTGTTTAAAAAGAGATGGTGATGCATAATACACATGCCCAATGCTTTGGGTTTTAAATGTCTTAGCTTTTCACTATATATAAGTCTCATCTTTTCGTTAATCATTTCAGGTGTCTCAATTATCTTATCATCTGTTAGACTAGATCTAGCAATAATATCATTAGTAAATTTAGTTTGAGACAAAAAGAAACCTCTATCATTTCTTGTTACCTCAATATCCAAAAAGTACCATGGATGTCCAAAATTCTTCATTTCAAATGTCCTACCAAGGTCTCATTTGATATTTTAGATCCCAAGGACAATACTCCTTGTAATGACCATATCATCTACATATAACAAGAGAATGATAATACCTGCAACATATCACTTTACAAATAAAACAATATCAGTATAACAAGTAGTGAAACCATTACATGTCATAAACTCACTCATTTTGTCAAATCAAGTGTTAGGTACTTGTTTAAGTTCAACGAAGACCTTTTCAGATGAAAAACTTAATTCCTTGGAATGTTAAGATCGATAGGAGGTTGCATGTAAACCTTTTCTTTTAGCCATCCATTTAAAAAGACATTCTTAACATCTATTTGAAAATATTCTAATTTTTAATTATACTAAGAGCAATAAGAGTCATCACAAAGCAATAGGCATTCTTAACATCCTATTGAACAAATATAGCTTTGTATCGTTCTAGGTTACTATCACCATTGGTCTTTATTTTGTATACCCATCTACATCCTATTGGTTTCTTGGTTTCAGGACGTGTTATAGTTTTTCATGTTTGTGCTATATGTAGGACATCTAGTTCCTTGTTCTATCATGAATTCAGTCTTGGGATGTTTGACCTTCCTTAAGTGTCATGGGTTCCTTTATAGCTAAAATTATAATTAATAAAGATTTATGTCTTAGAAAAAAGGTTTCATAAAAAACAAACCTATTAGGGGGTCTAGAATCCATATTATATTAGGTTTTCTTAGAGTATATTCAATAGTTTTCGGAGTTTTCCTAGTGTAATGTCTTTCAAAAGAAGTTAAAATATGCCTAAAGGATATTGATTTGTCATGTTGACTTTCTACATTTCTTTTTGGATTACCTAAAATATCATTGAAAAAAATAATATCTAGTTTCATCAATGGAATTAGTAACTTGATCTTGAAAGACAAATTCATTTTTAAAGAACTAAACATCTCTTGACAAGTAATAAAAATGTAGAATTCTCTATCTCAGTTAGACTTGCATATTTTTATTTAAGAACCAAATTGATTCTTAACACGGATATGAAAAGTAAGATTTTTTTTAAAAATATTGGATTTGGCCTCTAATAGATATACCCACATCTAGTAAAATTATCAATAAAGATGACATAGTACGATACTTCTCCTTTTTGATATGTTGGGTGTGGGATCTCAAACATTTGAGTATAATTTCAAACGATTTGCTTGTAATATATGTTTTATTTGGAAATAGAAGATGTATTTTGTTAAGAACATAACCTTTATAAGATAAATTTTAATATTTTTTTTATTTCAATAAGACATTTATACAACTTTTAAACATTTAAATGATCAAGTCTTTTGTGCTATAGTTGTACATCATTTGACAAAACATTAGAATATCCAAAATTATGCATATAATACATTACATAGAGTTTTCTTTCCCTATAGCCGCATCAAATCACCTCTTTCGAGAGGCGCTCTTGAACAATACAACCCATAGGTGAGAAGGTTATGACAAAACCATTATTTGCTATTTGAAAAACAGAAAGTAAATTTAAATGTAATTTTGAAACCACACTAATTTTAGAAGTTGAGAAATTTTTGTTTTGAAGACTTCTTATTTTATCTACCTTTAATTTAATTCGGTTGATGGTAAACACACATGAATCAAAAGGTTTTCGTGTACATGAAGTCAAAAACTTTTCATTACATGTTATATGAAATGAAGTACCAAAATCAAGTAACAAAGGAGTTATACCTTGAGTGTCATGAGTGAAAGTAGAGCATACCACACCAATAATTGTTTTGTCCTTGTCTTTCTTTAAAAACTTTGAATCGAGACTTTAAACTAAATGAAAATACCTTAGAGCAAGGAGTATTATTTTCTCAATCAATGAGAAAGCAATCCACAAGAGAACTGAGAGACTTCTTTTTCTTATAAATGTTTTCTTCTTTGTGGGGCACTTTCTAATGTATCCCCAAAAGCGATTAAAGTTTTGGATAAATACTTGAAAAGGCATTGTAAATCTCAAAGTCTCTTGAAAAAAGACTTTTAGGTTTTGGCATGCTTTTCGAGGCAGAATCTTGATAATCACGAGCAGATAGGCTCTAATACCATGTAACGATACTTAAACGTGTTGACTAGAGATGACTATGAAATGACTTAAAAAAGGATAAAATAATAGCAAATACACTAAAAATAATAAATACACTAAAAAGAATATATATATATATATATATATATATATATATATATATATATATATAAATTAACCAAGAAGGCTTGTTCTTTATGAAATAAAGGTATCTACTTATAGAGTGAGTGGCTGTTTTTTAAAACAGCCGTTGGGTCCTAGTAAACTAGTTGGTAGCCTTGATGGGTGAGTTGGCCCGACTGGCCCTAGTGTTTGATTACATGTATGTATATTTTTATATAAAATACATATATTTCAACACCGTGGATCCCAAGTTTTTGAACCCAGCTTCCTATACCAATGGCTGTTCTATGAGTTAAATTGTTTGCGATGCGCTTCCCACATTAGCAATTCTTAAATCTCTTGGAGGCATTTGCACTAACGGGTCTGATTGTTATCACTGGAATGCCTTGGCTGCGGAGAAGTTTGACCATCACTACTCATGTCTTACCGTCATATAGGCATAGAAATGAAAAGGCTTGTAAAGTTTAGGTTTATCCTGCTGGATGGTCTGAAGATGAGTGCAAGGGAGAAGCTGGCTGGTTCCCTTCAGTTTATGCGCAGAAGCGTGATAAGGCTCCGGCAAGTAAGGTCGTTGAGGTTACCCCTTCGTTGTAAATTAAATTTCTGCTGATCCGTTGTAACCTGCACACATCCATACAGTCAATTGCAGATGCCCTCCCCATAATTGTATTTAAGGTCACAATTTTCATGCTCATATATCATTGTAATGGTTGATTGGTTTAATGAACATGCTTTATCACCGATTGAAACAGAACATGTACTTATAAGATCATGGTGACATCTTAACAGTGCGCAAGTTTTAGAGCATTAAATTGCTGCCCTGGAAGGGCGAGGGAGGGAGAGAGCCGGTGCATGCCTCAGTCTTCTTACACGCATATGCAATCATCTCCACATTATCTCCAGTTTCACATTCAAGGCATTTTTTGACTTTCATTTACGTGCTTCTGCTTAGTGATTCACTTCTCATGTCCATTTTGCTTCATGGTAACCGTGTGTCTGGCTGAAAGATTGTTGGAGTATCCTTGGTAGTCAATGTGCTCGAGATTATGCCCAAGAGAACTTTTTGGTTGAGGTGAATAGCTCAACATTTCTTATGAGGCAAGCCACCGTTTGAAGCCCACGACTTTAACCATGGGTTATACTTTTGTTAATTTTCAGAAATTCGGGTGAGGCCGACACCTCATCTCTCCTCTAATGTAGATCTTCTGCTGATTATGCTCTTGCAGAATCCAGTATTAAGTTGGCCGTATGCTTGCAGTGTTCTACTTGATGATAGAACAAATAGGAAAATGTATTTGTAGAGATTATGGTTGCCGATTTTTGAGGGTAGCAAAATTGTTTGTTTTATTGTTTAATTTGTGGGACATCGACTTTTAGTTATGGATATACAAATAAAAAAATGGACAAAGAAGAAAAGAGTGCATCGAGCTATTCGGACTAAATGGTAGAACCTCAAAAGCGAGAAAGAAAATATATTTAAACAGAAAGTCCTTCAAGGAGATGTTTGGAATTATGTTGGCACACCCTGTGATATGTGGAACAATATGGCTATACATATTAGGAAAGTGGCGAAAGATGTGTTAGGGGTATCTAAGGGAGGTGTACCGGCACAAAAAGAAGCTTGGTGGTGGAGTGAAGTAGTACAAAATAAAATCAAGGCAAAAAGGGCATGTTACAAATTACATTATGCTAAGAAAACTAGTGAAACTTTAAAAACTTATAAGAAAGCAAAGAAGGAAGCAAAAAAGGCCGTTAGTGAAGCAAAAGCTAAGATTTGGGAGGACTTATATAAAAAACCCAACTCAAAAGAGGGTGAAAGAGATATTTTTAGGATAGCTAGGGCTAGAGATAAGAAAACTAAAGATCTTAATTATGTTAGATGCATAAAAGACGAGGATGAAAAAATTCTAGTGGCAAATGATGATATAAGAAATAGATGGAAAAACTATTTTTATAATCTTTTTAATGAAAATAAAGATGTTAGTATTAGTTTAGGAGATTTAGTCAAGTCAGAAAAGTATATAAACCACAATTTCTACCGACGTATTCAAAAGAATGAAGTCAAAGAGGCTCTTAAACATATGAAGAGGGGTAAATCGGTAGGACCAGATAATATTCCTATAAAAGTTTGGAAAATAGTAGGAGAAATAGGAATCACTTGGTTCACAAACTATTTAATGAAATATGAAAAAACCAAAAGATGCCCGAGGAATGGAGAGCAAGTACACTTATACCCGTATATAAGAACAAGGGAGACATTCAAAATTGTGCGAATTATCGAGGTATCAATTTAATGAGTTATACTATGAAATTATGGGAAAGAATTATCGAACGTAGGTTAAGACAAGTATCAAGTACAACAGAGAACCAATTTGGATTTATGCCAGGTAGATCTACTATTGAAGCGATTCACCTTTTGAGACGTCTTATGGAACATTTTAGAGCAAAAAAGAAAGACCTTCACATGATATTTATTGATCTAGAAAAAGCTTATGATAGGGTACCAAGAGAGGTTCTTTGGAGAACTTTGGAAAAAAGAGGTATCCCATTGACATATATTAACCTTATAAGAGACATGTATGATGGTGCAAAAACATGTGTGAGGACTCATGAAGGAACGATAGACTTCTTTGAAGTTAATATTGGGTTACATCAAGGATCAACTTTACGTCCATACTTATTTATAATGGTGATGGATGAGTTAACAAAACATATTCAAGATGAAGTACCTTGGTGTATGTTATTTGCAATGACATTGTATTAGTGGAGGAGTCTAAGGAAAAAGTTAATAGAAAATTAGAACTATGGAGAGAAACATTAGAAAACAAAGGCCTCCGACTTAGTAGAACAAAGACAGAATATATGGAATGTAAGTTTGATCATTTGGCTACTTCAGAGGACATAGAAATTAAAATTGGCACACATTGCATTCCCCAAAAGGAAAGTTTTAAATACCCAAGGTCAATTTTTCAAAGTGATGGTAGAATTGATGGAGATGTTACACATAGAATTAATGCTGGTTGGTTAAAATGGAGAGGAGCATCAGGTATTCTTTGTGATAAGAAGATACCATTAAAATTAAAAGGTAAATATTATAGAGCAGCAGTTAGGCCTGCCATGTTTTATGGTTCTGAGTGTTGGGCAGTTAATCATCAACATGTACAAAAGATGTCTGTGATAGAAATGAAGATGTTGAGATGGATGAGTGGTCATACAAGAAAAGACCGTATACATAATGAGGTTATTAGAAACAAATTAGGAGTGGCACCAATAGAGGATAAAATGAGAGAACATCGTTTAAGATGGTTTGGACATATAGAAAGAAGATCAAAAGAAGAACTTGTAAGAAGGTTAGAAAAACTAAATTTGGAAAGTATTAAAAGAGGTAGAGGACGACCACAAAAGTGTTGGAAAGAAACAATAAAGAATGATCTAGCTTATTGGGAGTTAACTGCTAACATGGCACACGATAGAGATCTGTGGAAACAAAGAATCCATGTAGCCGACCCCGTCTAGTATGGGAAAAGGCTTAGTTGTTGTTGTTTGTTGTTGTTGTTGTTGTGGGACAAGTTGGACATACGGTAGGAGTGCTGTACAGATCTTCCAGGCAAACATGCAGACAATGGAGACTCATTTTTCAAACATCAAAAGGCTATGAGGGTCCTGCTAGGGTAAATGTTTTATTTGGCAATGGATCTAAAGTTGGTGTTGATGCAATTATTGGAAGTTGGTGCCTTACAAAACAAAGACAGGTAAATCGTAAAACCTCTCTCTCTCTCTCTCTCTCTCTCTCTCTCTCTCTCTCTCTCTTGCGCATGAGCGTGTGGGTGTGCTTCATCCTCTTGAGTTTCTATGCATTTGAAACCCATATCCTTCCTCGCTCATTTGCTACATGTACCTGCCCGGTTCCAACCTGTCTGGGCAGGTAAAGTCAGAACTGAATTGCTCCTGAAACCGAAAATGGGGAACCCACAGTTTGGTTTCGGTTCTCCAATATGGTCTCGGTTTTACCTATTGGAACCAGAACCAAAACCAGCGGTTTGGAACAGTGGGTTCCAAGTATTTTTTGTTTCAAATAGGACAGCTCTAGCTGCACGAATCTTCTTACATGTTCTCGCATTTTGAGAACATTTTCTCAATTTGGTCCCTGTTAACTAGTCTGCTGAAGGAGCAGAACTTGGCTTTCTGAAGTTGAAACTGCTGGGTTTGGAACTATTTTTTACGTAACTTATGACAATTGTCTTTTAATAATAAATTTTCCTTTCCAATGCATGCACGTGCAGGAAAATATACACATTCAAGCACCTGCGTACACGTTTGTATTTCTTGAAAATCTGAGATTGCTTCCGCTCTTTCCCATGGCAGTGTGTCTGCAGTGGGGGTGCCTCTGAAGAAAAAGCCTACAGCAACCATTCATACTAAGTCGAGAAAAGGAGGATTCTACTCTGCAGCTTTCATGCTTCTCCATCATCATTTTAGTCATATCCCTTCTATCTCCATATTTTATGTTGGATCGGTAGTTGTTTCCTGTTTTAAAACGACACGAATAAGTAGATTATATGATATGGTTTTATTTCTAATTTGAATAAATTTTACATGGACAAGGCGAATAATGCAGGATACAAATAAGGGATTCTAAGTGATCAGCTTTTGACAAGATGAACCAGATGCATAACTATGTTATCAATAGCGGTTAGCGGGTTGTTATCGGTTGACCTTGATATAGCGGTAGCGAGGATATAGCGGATTTAACAGTACACTTATTTATGAATAAATAAATAAATAAATAAATAAATATATATATATATATATATAATGAGTTTTCTAATTTCTAAGTCCTGAACAGTTTTAGTTGATATAATTAACAAAAAGTAGTAAAGGAGGAATGTCACATACTCCAAGAAATGGGACAATTAAGTTTCAAAGCAAAGTACCTCTCCAACATATTCAATAAGAAACGGTCCCTATGAAACATTTTCTTCCAACCACAGACTATAGCCTTTCTTCCCAAAGAGAAACCACATAAACTTGCATATTTCTGCTTTTGGAACTGCAAAGCACCATTCAAACTTGTAGACAGTACAAAATCAAGGTTATGTACAGTAGGAACCTGCTGATTTGAACACAACTCCCCCACAAGAACATGTCCCTTGAACGCATTCTATATTAAGCATCTGATTCAGGCATTCATCTCCACAACATGCTACCATCCCGTGGAGGTTTGTAGTGGCATACCATAACCTAATTCGTGATTGAAAGCAAAATGGGTTGATGGACAAAAGGCAACCGAATTCAACAATAAGACAAGATAGGTCAACTCCCTCCCTTCCTCCCTCTCGTGTGTTGTGTATCCAACTCCAATAAGTTGAGTTGTCATCAACTTTCATTAAAACTAATCATTTGTCAGCAAATCCCAATGTCAATCATGACAATCAAACTTCAAAAATTTTCAAACAGTTAGTTTGGTTACGGTTAGTACCTTAAAAAGTAGAACATGGGAGAATTTATTCCCTAGTTCTCAAGAACTAATTGAACTGCACAATCTCAAAACTAACATGCTAAGCCTCCAATATAAGGTAACAAGGTTGTGCCCCGTCAATGAATGTACATAAAAGTTCTCACGAAGTTCAAATTATTCTAAGCCTCTCATGTTTATATATTGTTAGTGCATGGTTGCACTTGCAGGTCAGTCGAGTATGACAGAAAATTAAAAAATCAGCGAAGAGATCCGTTACGTGTCAACTAGCAACATCAGTTGATCGCCTAATCACTGCTTGTGTATTTAAATGCATTAGAATTAGCCAAAATTGACAAACAAACAAACTCAGTACACCTTATTTGCTTCTATCTGATCTCAAATGCTCCAAAAGAATATAAATTTCATACGAAGAAAAATAATGCAATATTTCAAGAAAAAGCTACTAACTCTTGTGTCCCATAAGGGATTAGATAAATGATGTTGATTATTCTCAAAAAGAAGAAGAAATCACCAAACACAAACATCACAGGTGCAAAAGAAAGAGATTCACACGAGGTGTCCAATATCAACTTATCTTCCTTTACGGTTTTTCTCATTT
This sequence comes from Brasenia schreberi, assembly GCA_036023115.1. Classification (NCBI taxonomy): domain Eukaryota; kingdom Viridiplantae; phylum Streptophyta; class Magnoliopsida; order Nymphaeales; family Cabombaceae; genus Brasenia; species Brasenia schreberi. The sequence goes on from JAYKKT010000087.1 coordinate 8,872,749, forward strand.
TCAGCATCTTGCTTAGCCCAAAGTCAGCAACTTTTAAATGCCCAAAATCATCCCGTAGAATATTTTTGTTGTAAGACATAACAGAGTGTGCAAGAGAGCAATCGTGAGACATGATGGTCACGTAAACAAAACCCATCAACCCATCAATGAGGACAGAAATATACTTATGAAGGCTTAAGATCACGGTGAATGATAACTTCAAATTTGGGGGTTGAGGTTGAACGGAGAAGAGCGAGATTTAGATTCCTAGCAACTGGATCATCTACATGGGAAAGCACTACGATTCATCTTCTAACCATTGGCCTCCTGCCCCGATTCCGTTCCTTAGCTAAGAAAGAAATAAATAAATATGAAAGATAAGGAGAAGAATATCCAAAAGGTGTTCTATGGTAGTGATGTCTATGGCAAACGCTTCGAGCACGGAAGATTATTTGATGGTGAAAGTCATGCACAAGAGATAAGAGCTTGGTAGTAGTGCAAAACAAGACAATCAAGGGCAAAGGAGCGTGATACTGGTCTTCAAGCCATCAGTTGTCGATGACTGCAACTGAAGGCAGAGAGTAGCGACGAGAGGGGCAAGAGGCTGGAGAGAAGCATAGGATGCAAGAGATGATGAGGGTTTCATGTATTTTGGATCGGGTCAATCTAACAGATATTGAATTGACCTGATCCAAACAACATGGTACACTAATAGTGATATATAGCGGAATTGTGTTGTTAGCGGCGCTAATTGCACCCAAACAGGTCGCCTGCTATTTAATGGGCTCTATAGCGATCCGAAGTCCTCTATAGCGATCCGAAGTCCGCTAAAACGCTATAGCGCTATTGATTACATAGATACACGGCATGCTCAGAATTCTTCATCATCTTGAAGACCCATTGTATAAAGGTCCTTCCACTTAAAACAGTAAGTTTGACCTTCCCTGGTGTTACTTATTGGTGCAGCTGCAAAATGTTCACCTCGGCTTAAGGATTCAATCGATACACTGCCAAAAGCTAATCCTGGTGCAGCACACTGCCAAATGAAATATAAGGCAACCATTCAAGGCCTCAGAACATGAAGATCTGTGAGTAATGCTTTGATGCTGATTCCTGATCCCAATGCAGCAGCGCAAATCACATAAGTCGGTCACAACTAAATGAACTGGCCTCAGGTTTTGTATGGTTAACTACGGCAATGGAACAGATGGAGAATTTGCAAAACCGACCGCAAGTTCAGCTTGATCTCGGGTTTATGCTAAAAGATTCAGTCAGTGCCATCATATACTTAGACATGCTGTAAATCCAACTTTGACTTGGTTTTTGTATCCCAGTAAGTAGCTGCTTGTAATCCTTCAATGCCATCTCTGGTAAAGGTTCTAGGAACTCGGATTTCTCCAGAATTTCAGGTGGCGGCATTCCAGCAACAAGATTCGTCTCTAGTTGAGGTTTCCCCTTCTGCAAATATTCAGTAACTTTTGATAGAGAAGAATCCTCAAGGGCCAGTGGCAGTGAGCCAGGAATAACTTCCTGCTGGAAAGGCATGGCTCTTGCAGCTTGCAGACAGAACTCGAACCACTGGTGAATAAGAGGTGATGGACCTCGAACTCGCCCACCAATATGGTTAGTGGTCAAGCTAGTTGCAGCAGGAACGGCCTGCAGATAGATTAGTGAACAGCCGACAAAAATTCATGGTTACAGTATGAAGATCATCAAAATAGTATGAAGTTAAAACATACATAAAGCAACAGCCAACCAAAACAAACATCAAATGGCAAAAACCGCTAATGTGGACAATTTGACTCAGAAAGACCAAAGCTGAGCGTCAGCATACCTGAACTAGAGAATCACTCATCCCACGTGAGCTAATTCTTGTGATGGGATTGTGATTCAGCCTGCATTCATAGTACATGCTTATCCACTATGATAGTTTTCTCTGTATGAAATCTACTATATCTATCTCAAACTGAATATCTATTGGGGTCAAAAAGCATGGAAAGAATAATCAATATAGCTTGCACCGTTCTCTTCTATCACGTGTATAGGTAGGTGTACAAATATTAATATAAATGGATAATAAGTGGACTGAGCTTATTCACGATCCCAACAAGGAGGAGCCACAGACAACCCCATAGGAACATGGCAAATTAGATTTGCTAGATATTACAGGCAAGGAAAACCTACTAGGATGATCTTTTTGCTCATTCTCCACGCACTTTCCATTTGGTTGTGGTTATGGACATTGTGCTAGAGAACATCCAGAAATCAGATCTTAAGGAGCAAAAGAGCTTTGAATATTTAAAATAAAGAAGTCGCAAATTACCCATAAGTCTGCCCACAAACTGGTGCCAGATTTGGGAACAATTACTGCTACATCTGATAAGCGCTTGGCTGCAGGAAGGATATCACTACTCCATCCAACTGCAACCCAAACCTCACCAGCTCCAAAAGCCTTCAAATAGTGGACACTGTCAAATAGACGAACCTGCAACGATCTTCAGATATCAGATGAGAGCATCAGCAAATAAGTTGGTACAAATTGAGAAGTAACAGGTCATGCTTTGAGGACGTCATCTTAGCCCTGCTTGGATATCGTTATAAAGAGGCTGTCTTTATTTTACTTTTACTATTACTCATTGTTATGTAGTTTGGATGATCTAATCTACTTGTTTTAAATAGCTTAAGTTCTCTTTATTCACAAAGATTGGTTGTGCCTTAAAGCGATTCATATTGTCAATAGCTGTTTAGAAATGATTTTATCATGAAACAGAAAATAAGTAAATCAATTCAACATGAAATATTATGAGAAAAATACTTTCCCAAAATAAAACATAATGTGGATGACAACGGCACATCTATTGTTATAAAAGTAAGAACCTGTCTCTGAAGAATGGTCAAGTTCTGAATGACAGCATCTCGACCACCATTGACTTCTGTCTCAAAATCTTGAGTGTTATACGAGGCCCCTATATACTTCAAAACTGCACCAACAACTTCCCTTGGGGCATCAACCATTGAAATTTTTCCAGCAAGTTCAGGCCTCCAGAGGTCACCCCAGTCCTGTAATTTAATGTGCTTCTCTATAAGGTTAGGCCATAACAAAAACAACAATTTTGAATGATGCTACAGTACAGTGGCAACTGGAGAATGGAGATCAGACCGAACAGCCACCACTTGGTCGGGGTTGAAAATATAGTTTCCAAGACAACTGCCTTTGTATCTCGTATTAAGTTTTTAAGTGGTTGTCACCATTGTGAGCTTCTCTCCAATAAAAGCTTTTGTTTTACTAAAAAGAAGTGTGTAGTACATCAAGAATGAAAAAACTCGTACCTCAATGGGAGAGAGATTCAGATTTTTAAATTTGCTTTTTTTGTAAGCTATGACCATACATCCCCAACGGTATGGAGCTCCCCAGATCTTCCCTTTAGGATCTATCTCTCCCCTAGCATTCCTGCAAAGATGAATCTGAGGAAGTCGTCAAAACAAATAAAATATTTGTGCTGAGCTAGTTTCTAGAATCTATATTTGTCCAATAAAAATTCTAAATAATTTTGATTTACAACATTTATTCAAAGGTAGGTTGCATAATCAGTTATTTTGACTGTCACGATCACCTTGCATATGTCCAAACTATACACATGGTTTTGCATTCATTCTTCCCGAGATAAACCAAGAAAAAGGGTTACATGACAAAGTTTTCCACTTCATGAATGTACAAGATACTCACCTTCCACTTGTTGCTTAGACAGTTAAACCATTCCTGTTTTTCTGCATCTTCCAGTGGTTCAATCATGCCCCCACGTATTGCTGAGTCTAGCCAAGAGTCAGCTATTGTAACAATATCAGCTGCAATGGCAGACTTTAGACCAACATGTCCTCTTAATGACGAAGATAGTTCTTGAAAAATGGCATCAAGGCTCCCACGGAACTCAGTCTGAAGCTTTAACCTCTTTCCCTGTACTTGGACAAAATCCTACACCATGGGATAGGGAAACAAGTTGGAAGCCTTCCATATCCAATTAATTGCCATCAATGTAAAATGATAACAAAGAAATACACAAAAAGAAAATCCAATACCATACTTTACTCAAATATTGGGGGCTTAATGAGCAATAGAGCCATATGTAGGTTGTTTGCAAGTGGAGAGATCCATAAGATACACGCTTTGATATAATTTGACAGGTAAGGTGGAAGTGTTTAATGCCTAAATGCCATGCTGGAAAGCAAATTGAGTAGTTCATGGTGTAGCTCCGTGTGACCTATAGACACCTAGTTTAAACTCACAAGCTGCAGTCCACTAGCCAAGTCATGCACAATGGCTCCAGCTTACTGCTTCAGACATGAGAAGTTTTTTCATCTCATTTTAGCTCATATAGGTTCACCAGAGCAAGGATGCATACACTTCATATTCATTTCATATCAGCAAGCAAGATAGTCGAGAAATTGGGTTCATGTACCCCTACGATTTGCAAAGGGGGCCATCACATATTGAATATGTCCAAAAAGTTCAGGAAGCATACATCTCAAGCAAGCCAACACAACTTTGGCTTGCCAAGCTCATAGTCAAATTCAAGTTACACTAAGTCTTGATAAGATCAGTTTGAGTTTTACTTTTCGGAAAAGGTTTCCTTCGTAACTTGTTTCTGACATGTATATGGCATTTCCAAACATCTTGGAGTGGACCAACAAAAGTCCCAAGTGATGCTGAAATCTCAAGGCGCTATCAGGATGTACACACCCGGTCTTAATCATTTGGTTCATACTCATCTTTACCCAGGTGCAATCTATCAGGTAACTACTGCATGATGTAAAACAACACTTAAAGGGTGCTATACTTTAGATCATCCAAGCTTATATCTAAGCCAGAAAGGAAAACCAGGTTTAAGTGTGGCATCAATTTAACATGTACTAGCAATTCACAGATCAAGGTAAGAGGTTTGGTCCAAGTACAATTCCCTTCGTAAGATACTAATGTTTGAATTCTATTTTGATGCATTCCTGCAACGTTTTTCCACCTTGCCTTGGTCTCTATTCATGAAGCGATCTCAAGATGGGAACATCTCCAGTCACAAAAAGTTGTAGACTAGCAGCATGAAGTATCGTATACTGCATGTGTAATTAAGAACTTCCAAAATCATTCGTTACTTGAAGGCATAACCCTTTCAAAATCCGTCAACATTGTCCAACTTGAAACATGAAGAAGGCCACATATGGGCTGATTTCCAACTTGTTATAGTTAAGACAAACCAGATAAATAAGACCATGTAGTTGGATTTAGGATGCCATTGATTTTGAACTTAAGCAATACCAAATAATGACTACAAAAATAACTTTCTGTTTCACCGGTACAGGCGCTTCTTGTTGCAAAAAAAGAACTAATGATCAGTTACACGTCCACCAATGAAGGAGAAGACATTGGAACATTTTTACCAACAACTAGCAAAACGCAGTGTACCTTAATCCATGCAGGTGGTAAGGATCCACGAAGTGCAATGATTCTGAGAGGCACAGTCAGTGCGTACGTCTTCGATCGCCATTTATCGAATGCAGACTTGAACTCATCCTCAGAAATCTCAACAACATCTGAGTCTCTTCCACCAGCAGGATCCTCTGCTCAATAGATAACAATCAGACTCATATATAACCGTCCGAAAGCCTCACCAAGAACAAGTCACTACTTATTACGTGCTATATGTGACATCCTTTTATCCCACCATACAACCAATAGAGCAACCATATGCAGAAGGCTCACTCATTTTAACTGTCTTATAAATATGAGAGAGAGAGAGAGAGATCTCTTCCACCAGCAGGATCCTATGCTGATGGACTCGATGGTAGATGGCATGCGGTGCATGCCCTAACGCCGACGCTCAAGAAGACGGCGGCCGATGCTGCCAGCCGAAGCAGCGACGCAGGGGACTCCGGCGCCGGGGTCACGGCGCGTAGGAGGGGCCACGAATGACGATGACCCACTTCTCGCTCACAGGAGATGAGAAGGCGGAGATCGCCGGAGCGGCCAGAAAGGATGGGCGAGGGCAAGAGGGCGGCCATTATTCGTGTCACTCATATATAACCGTCGCCTCACCAAGAACAAGTCACTACTTAGAGAGAGAGAGAGAGAGAGAGAGAGAGAGAGAGAGAGAGAGAGAGAGAGAGAGAGAGAGAGAGAGAGAGACCTAACTTGTCCTCCATGACCGAAGGGGGAGGAAGGTGCTCCATCACCGTCCTCGCTGTTGGACTCGATGGTAGATGGCATGCGGTGCATGCCCTAACGCCGACGCTCAAGAAGACGGCGGCCGATGCTGCCAGCCGAAGCAGCGACGCAGGGGACTCCGGCGCCGGGGTCACGGCGCGTAGGAGGGGCCACGAATGACGATGACCCACTTCTCGCTCACAGGAGATGAGAAGGCGGAGATCGCCGGAGCGGCCAGAAAGGATGGGCGAGGGCAAGAGGGCGGCCATTATTCGTGTCGCTTGGCGGGTGTCGCTTTGCTCCTTATCTTCTGCGTTGGCTCGCCTCCTCGCAGCTTCGCTTCTGGCTTGAGCCGACTCGACCCACTTTTGGCAAAGCTCTTTGCAGTCACAAGGCTTGAGCTCGAGTCCTTACCATGTCCATCAGTTTCATACCCGACCCGATATCCGCTGGACATTTCTGGCAATCGGCTGACAAAATGCCCCTCTTTGGTATTTGTCATCATTCGTTGGGGAAAACTGATACATTGCCTCCATTTAACGGGCGCACGGAGAGAGAGAGAGAGAGAGAGAGAGAGAGAGAGAGAGAGAGAGAGAGATGACGAGGGAGAGCAGAAGATCGAAGCGCAGATGCGAAATGCATGATTGTTTTCTTTTCGTCACGATTTCATCTTCTTTTCATTTGATATCTTTCGGTTGTTGATCTCGAATCCTTTTATAAGCGGACCCTAATGTAGGCATGGTTCATATCTCTAGAAATTTTTGAGATAGGGCGGTCACAAGTTAGGATATGTACCGCCATCAAACATGCGATGTATTGCATAGTTTCGCCTTCTGTACGAATAGGTCCGAACGCAAGTTGGCTGTTTATTGTAAGATGCTAAGGTGATTCACCCTTGATTCCCAATAAACGGTTATCGCGTTGCAGGGATATTAGGATTTATTGGTTGCCCTTCTTGAATAAATCACCTCTCTCAAAGCCAGGTTGTTCCCCGATTAAGGTCATCACAAGGGGGGCCGTGAGGTGCAGAGGCGGAGCCAGGATTTTCGGCTTGGGGAACCATGACAATGTTATGGCAAGAGCAGATCTAAGAGGGGAGGGGGGCGCATGCCGTGGTTATGGACAAGGTTCAATCCAGAATTTTCCTTGGATGCAAAAGCCTTGTAAGTGCGGGGGCGGGGGACATGGCCCTTAGAATCCCTCCCTCCCTCCCCTATCCCCTGATGAGGTGGTCACCACGAGATCAATCTTAGGCTAATAAGGAAGACAAAACTTGGAGACTGCAAGTCTTATCTCCAGTTCATAGCAAGAATGCCCTTGATAGGAAAGCACTAGTGAGCTCTAAGATATTGAAACTATTTTTGGGGTTGATGACTCCATTTTTTAGTGTTGATTATAATTTTCCAACCTAACGGTGAAAAACCAATTTTTCCTAGATCTGCATTTCTTTCTTTCAGTATGAATTGATTCCAACCTATATGTTGTGATTCGAAAAGTATGGAACACAATAATCAGTTGATGGTCGATCTCGTGCTTTGCTTCCTTCAGAATGCAGAATCTTCACCACTGGTGTACGAAGAGAAGTAGAGATTGTTAAGGTGCCAAGCTTGAGGTTTTACTGTGCATGGAAGTGGGTTTGGAATTATTCCCCTTTGTTATCAAGTACAACCTATTCATGGATTATTAAATAACAAATAGACGTACAGCACCCACCTGTTTGGGTAGAACATAAATGTAGTCCTATTCTCTGTGTTTGTAGAATTCAGATGATTGCTTTTGTTTTATGAGCTGTTATTGGTATCAAAACCATGGATCTAAGTGGCAACCATAGCATTGCTACTGATAGCGCTCTCTGACGCCCACTCGCAGATGGCAAGTTTGATTCCCTGCACATTGCATGTGTGTCTCTGCATTAGCCTCCATTGTAACGAAACAAAATTAGACGACCTAAGTGGCTCCATGCATGGTCTTGGCCAGGCTTTCCTGAGGAGCTGGGATCCATTACATGACTTGCTCTACTTGGAATAGGTATTATCCTATTTGAGACTTCACTAGCCACTTTGGCCCTTGGGAATGAAAAAGGTCTTGCTGAAAAGTACTCATCTCACACCTCTGTAAACTTGATCTCTATGGTAATTGATGAAAGTTCTGCATTGACGATATGTACCTGAACCGTAACATTTTGTGTTTGTGGCATTCAGGTGCAGCTAGCAAATCAAAATCAGCTTGGAGATCATTATGCCTCAAAGCATCCAAAAGAGAAGCCACCTAGTGAATCTGGTTGAGCTGCTATTGCAGGAGGCCCAACTCTGCCAGCTCTGTTGGTAATGTGAAATCTGGTTCTATCTTTGCTTGATGTTGCAAGAAAGAACTGCCTTATCTGCTTTTCTTTTATGAAACAGTAATCCTTTCATTGGCTGTCTAAGCTATGCCTCATGTCAAGATCGGAAGGGGGAAGAAAATGAACTCTTATCGTCTATGAGCATCATGTTTCTTCATCTGTATTAGTCGTGTACCATGTGAGAATTTGTAAATGAAAACAACTGCTCTTGAAGTTAGAGACTCCTTTGGCCTTGCTATTTGCTTGGTACGTTTGGCTCCTTTTCATCCCCAACCTCGTCCAAACCCTTCCACAATACTGCACGCTTTGACTGGCAGTTCCTTGTACGTTGGCATAGCCCCAGCATATGCTTGTATCTTGTGCGTCCGCTCGGAAAGATGGCCCTTGCAGATGCTCTGGCTGGCTGTTTCACAATGCGGCTGGATATACAACGATAAATGTATAGAAGTATAAGAAAGGGAACTAAGACCACTTCGAAGTTGTGAAGCATTTCTTCGGGTTCTTCATAAAAGAAAAGCAGACGGGTAATGTTAATATTCTGATATTTTATCATGATTCATTCTTAAATGTATCAAAGATCAATACATTCAAAAAGAATGTTCAACCACTCACTGTTGGATTATGATATCTTTACAGGTCATGATATTGGAAAACTTTCTCCAAATGTTTTTATAGTAAATAAAATTACTATTGGTACTCAGATGATGACCGAAATGTGTTTGACATTGATTTCCAGCAGAATCAAGCTAGCTTCAATCGGAGATGGCCTGATCTTTTAAGTTGTCAAAAAAAGTAGCTTCAAGCAGACACTGAGGATCACATACAAGCACTTCCAGAAATAACTGCCTTGAATGTGGAACACTGAGGACGTAGAACTTCCTTGCAACTGTGGCTAATTTTGTTAAACATCCATAGAGTATTTCCTTTTGTGGATGCCCGAAATGATTACCTATAGCTTGCAACTCTCTACTTTCGTGCAGCTACTCCAAAAGCAGAAAAATAACACAACTGAATATTGGAAAAGCTGTAGAAATCATGGACATGACGAGGAAAGAGTCCGTAGAATCAGATCAAAAGGGTGAGGATATTGATCTATTCTGTATTAAGGAATGGCAATTCCTATCTGCCCCACCCTACATGGGTGGGGTTCTTAAGGAGGAAATTCCGTCACACTGCTGGCAGGGCAAGGCAGGGAAGACTCACAATGGTGTAGGGTTTAAACTAAACCCGGTCTGTCATTTTATATATATATTTATTATATGAGAAATTAGTAAATGAGCACATGAATATATGTTTAAACATTCTCAAAGATTTCAACAGTTAGATCTTAAGATTGTGAGATCTTTTAAATCAAAAAATAATTTCTATTGGATGCATTTATTGTACTTACAAAAAGTATCTATGTCGATTTTGCCTTTAAGCATGAGTTGATGGTGCATGGACTATGTAATAACTTCTAATTTAATAATATAAAATATTATAAAAGAATTTAAATTTTATATAAATTATATAATATTTAACTTTTTTTTCTTTAAAAAATTACTTTTGTAAGTTAAGTGAAACTGAGCGGGGTGTACAAAGAGATTTCTAGCGTGGGGTAAGTGCAGGTGGAGTGAAAACCCTCCCCATTGTAGTAGACACTTCATGTCCGCTAGCGGTGAAACAAGGCATCGCCCTGTTGTGCCAGCAACCAATAGTGAATTCATTAAACCTGTTGTATTGTATGATTCTCATGGCTTCATATTCATCTCTAAGCACCCATATTCTGATTTTCTACTTCTAGAAGGAGGTCCATCAGCCTTATAAACGGATGGGATATGGCTTCACGATATCTGATGATTTGGGTAATATAGTAATCAGATAAAGTTAATGGAGAGAAACCATGAATGATTTGTATTAGTGGAGGAGTCTAAGGAAAAAGTTGATGGAAAATTGGAACTATGGAGAGAAACATTATAAAGCAAAGGCCTCCGACTTAGTAGAACAAAGACAAAATATATGAAATATAAGTTTGATCATTTGGTTACCTCAAAGGACATAGAAATTAAAATTGACACACATTGCATCCCCCAAAAGAAAAGTTTTAAATACCTAGGGTCAATTTTTCAGAGTGATGGAAGAATTTATTGAGATATTACGCATAGAATTAATGCTAGTTGGTTAAAATGGAGAGGAGCATCATGTATTCTTTGTGATAAGAAGATACCATTAAAGTTAAAAGTTAAATATTATAGAGCAACAATTAGGTCAGACATGTTTTATGGTTTTGAGTGTTGGGCAGTTAATCATCAACATGTACAAAAGATGCCTGTGACAGAAATGAAGATGTTGAGATGGATGAGTGATCATAAAAGAAAAAAATGTATATATAATGAGGTTATTAGAAACAAATTAAGAGTGACACCAATAAAAGATAAAATGAGAGAATATAAGACAGTTTGGACATATAGAAAGAAGATCAAAAGAAGAACCTCTAAGAAGGTATGAAAAATTAAATTTGAAAAGTATTAAGAGAACTAGAGGACGACCACAAAATTGTTAGAAAAAAACAATAAAGAATGATCTTAGCTTATTGTGAGTTAACTGCTAACATGACACACGATAGGGATATGTGGAAACAAAGAATCCATGTAGCTGATCCCGTCTAGTATGGGAAAAGGCTTAGTTGTTGTTGTAGTAATCAGATAAAGTTGGATATCAGAAGCCCAAATCACATTAAAACTGTGCTGTGATGGGATTTTGGATATCGGGTATTAATCAGATATCTCAAGTTGGATATGTTCTCAAATATTCAAAATCTAAATTCGGATCCATTTGGTACTAGTTGAGACATTGGGAGGATTTCTTTGAGATGAAGGAAAAAGGGTGGGACCGAAATTGAAGCAACTTTAATGACTAGGCGATGTTCCCCATCTATGGATAATTATAAGTTCTGGAATGTGCATCTTGCAGCCCGACCCAAATACCAAGTACCTTCAACTCCTTAGGCCACAATAGACTAAGAAAATTTTAGACAAAATTTGCATTTACTAACTTTTATTGAGCTGATACCTTCATCTAAAGATCCTAAACCCAGTAACGCATGATAAAATTTCAAACTTTTTCATCTTTGCTGCTCAACTAAAATTATTTTGAAGAAAGTGACAACAGTTTATCGCTTTGTCTACAATGTCAAAGTAGCCAAGCTCCTAAGAATTTAATTGATATTGAGGCAAGATAAATCTGACTTGATGGGGATGGAGAAATAAATCCAAAACAATTTTGTTAAAATTACTAAAAAAGATGCCATTGAGGTTGTGAATAAGGTCTGTGTTTGTAAAGGAAGAAACTTATCATAATATGTTATTAAAAGAAAGTCTAGAGCACCAATTTTATCAGTCTCACTTAATACTTAACTACATGTTTAAGCACTCCCAAGAGGCTTAAGCATTGCTGCACTAGGCAGGGATTTGAACCTATGACATCAAGGTTGTGAGCCTTGCGAGCTAGCAAAACCTATCCAACTAGTACCAAATGGATCCGAATTTAGATTTTGAATATTTGAGAACATATCTCTCCCCTTTCTCGGCCTGCCTCTTTGGTCTTGTTTTCAGTAGCTGATCTAGAAATATGTATGGGGTGGGGCTAATAGGTCATGAGGTTGTTTTAAGGTGGGGCAAACTGTACGTTATGGTCACTGATTCAACCACGAGATACAGTGTTTTTCCATTCAAAATTTCAATTTAGGGTAGGGTGGCCTCCTCACCTTGGCTCAATGTACTTCTGACATTCCTTGTTTTGAAAAGCTAATTTTAAGAACGAGTGATTCCCCTTCTCTGAACATTGACCCCGAAAAAGGGCCTGAAACTGGTCTAGGAAGCGCACGGATCAAACCCGAGTGTTCTTAACTACTTAGCATTCAACAGGATGTATGCCTTGAAATAATCACATGTCGCCAAGGTCTTTGTTTGATGCTCTGAAAATGAAGCTTAGCCCCTCCTCGGAACTAGCAGCAAAATGCATAATGCAGCACGGCATTTTTCCAAAGAGAAGAATACGAAGAGTGTTGATGGCAATCGGTTTGAAATTTAAGAGAAAAGAAGAGGAACGCCAAGTTGGGGTTACCAGCAGATTGGGTGCCCCCACATGCATGACCCACACACACGCACATTATTATACCTATGATCTTTCGATGTACAACTGCTCGAACTAAAAAAGGTGTACTCAAAATTTTGTAAGTTAGCTACAATGAACAAGAAGTAAACAGAAAACTTGCATTACATTGCAAAGATTCATTTTTCAGAATTTTTCATCGATAAGTTTCTTGAGTAATGCAGTCAGAAGTGCATCTCTCTTCTCGGCACGTGTTTCTTCTCGAATGCGCCTGTGCTCTTCTCTCTCTTTCCATGATTTCTCCATGATCAACCTCTCCATCTCTAGTTTCTCGATCGATTTGCGCCATTCCTGCTCGGAAAGAAGCCGCTCTTGTGCCCTCCTCTCCACCATCTCTCGCCACTGAATCTCTAGCATGTGCTGCTGCTGCAGAAAAACCTGAAGGATGCCTTCGAGACTATTCTGCTTAGACTTCTCACATGCCACTCTTACCTTGTCTTCATATAACTTGTTTTTCTTGCTTTTTCTCCCCATGCTTTCCTCTTCGCTGTCATCTTCATCCTCATATTCAATTAGTGAGAAGTCGTCCGAGGATCTTTCCTGCTGTGGTCTCTTCATTTTCTTTTTCAAGCTAGTACCCCGTAATTTAGATTCTAACAATAGTCGCTGCATGTTTTTCGCACGCTCGGTGAAAATTGAATGCAATTCATCAAAGAAAGGGCACTGTCGTCCATTCCCTGGATCAGAAGTCTCCTTCCCCTACCAACAATCAAGCACCACTGATTACTCCAACAAGTCTGTACAAGGTCCTCGACTAATGGACAAAACAGATTCAAGTTCCCTACTATAAAAATTCAGATGGATGAAAGGACGACAGATACAGAACCCGAATCATGAAGGCAGTGCTCGCAAAATCTTAATCATGTTGTTTTAGTAATGCACAGAGCTAACATCTTAAACATGTTTCAAGTACAACGCACTGAAGCAGAGACAGGAAACTATATGGAAATATATTTGGTAATCAGATAAAAGTGTGAGGATCTAGATTGCTACACAAATCTAGTTCAAGAGAAGAGGTATCAGAGGTGAGCAATGAGAACAAGAAGTTCTTTTCCTATAGATGCAGTCTCAACTAGCTGGTTCTTCTACATGCATGATACTAAAGATTTGGTATTGCAGAATAATTCCAGAATATCAATCACCTAATTAAAGCATCAGCTCTCTATGTACCTTTATATTTTTGAGTGTCTCAAACCTCTTATAAGGACCTTGATGCTTGTACTTCAATGTAACCATCCGCTCATCTATATTCTTATACTCAATATTTGCTCCATTAAATTCATTATCAACTCACAAGGATTTCATGAAGCTCTCATTGGAACTGTGGATTCAACTTCCCACTAAAATTAGATTTTAAAATTGAAACCCATCAATGCTCAATTATAAGTTTATCCTTCATGTCAGTGACACCTAAAACAAAAGCCACGGAATGGGCTCAGAATAAAGACTTTTGGCTCTTAGGGCTTGGGGTGTAGGCCGGAAATGAAACCCGGAGAAGCACAAATCAGAATAAGTATAGTTTCACCAACTGATTGAATTACCTAGAAAGGAAGGAAAGGTCGGAAATTTTGCATCAGTCGCCCTATAATGTTAAGTTCCCAAGCTCATACTAAAGCTTGTGGAAACCGGAAATCAGATCACTTTTTATTAGAGAAAAAGCAGTCTTATCCCATTTTTCTGTGTGCATATGACCAGCAATCCACAAATGATCCCAGGGGAGAGAGAGATGCTTTGGTTCGGAAACCTTGTAGCGATTGACCAGATTCTTCCATTTGCACTTGCACTGCTCTGGGGTCCGGCGGTAGCCCCTCTCGGCCATCCGCGCGGCGACAGCTTCCCACAGTGCCTTGTTGCGCTTAGCCTGAGTGAAGTCCCTCTCCAGCTCCGCCCTTATCGCGATGAATTCCCTCGTCTCTGTCTGGCTCCATTGCGGCACCCGGCTCCCCCCCGAGTCCTCGCTCCTCTGCATCCCCGTCGACGACGACCCGACCATCCCTCCGGCAAACTCCTCGCCGGGAAAATCCACCGGAACCAGCAGCACAGGCGCCAGCATGCCCATCGCTAGCGCCTCCATCTCCGAGTCCATCACTGTCGCCCTTCTTACCCCTTGATGACTTTCTTTTTTATCACTCCTCTGTGTGTGTGTGCGCGCGTGAGAGAGAGAGAGAGAGAGAGAGAGAGAGATATGAGCTTCGCTGAGGCTACCGTTGTTTTTTTTATAGGTTGCCATGACAATTGCCAAACCGTCTCTTTCTTGACTCGGTTCCATGGATCGGTTTAGACTTCGGAATCATGACCTTATTGTTTTCGAACTCCGGAATTGTAGTTTCCTTGGCAATATGTGCGTATTGTTACCACCCATTTCATATATAGGGTTATTCATTAATCTTTGATCAGTTTTATTGGTTGACTATGATTTGTTCTTTGAAACCAAATTTTTTTCTGTTTAATTTGGCTGATTTTTTGAATCCTTGTGAAACCATTTCCCAAATATTTCTACTTCTATCTACAAAGAGTATTTGTGTCTCAAGGATTGTGTATGCTTTTGATTGCATATACTTCGCACTTTGATTATCTATACCTCGCTACAACTTTTTTTTTTTTGTTACAAAAGGGAAGCGGAAGCCAGGTATGCACGCCCCAAGAATCAGACGCACAACTTATATCCTGTGAGTTGAGTATCCGACCAGATGAGCTAACGTTTTATGTGCAGAACCCAAACAGAGCTCCCTCCTTTTAATCTTACGTTGGGTTTTCATGTCGTGTCGAGTGTTGCCAACGTTAAAGAGAATTCGAACTGCCAAACCGAACCGTGACGGTGATGCCGATCCGATTCGTCTGGATCATCAGTGAGATCAGCGTCTCAATATGGGGGTATGTTCGGCATTGCGGTGCATCACAACGCGGGGCGAGCCCGCGTTTAGTGTGAACGCTGCCCGCCCGATTTCGGAGCCCATGCCCGCTTTTTCAAATGCGAAATTGTTGCAAATGTAAACGCTAAATCTTTTTCCCACTTCCGTTTCTCTCATCTGGCATAAGCAATCTTTTTTTCCCTAAAAGAACACTTTATTATCGGATTCATGAAGTCAATCTGTCAATTGATTTCTTTTGAGAATCTCACATCCAAAGAATTCCCATTATGGATCAGGTCGGGATCCGAATCCAACACATAATGCCATAGCAGGTTGATCCACATTCAATTGGGCACAACACAGTCAGATCCCATGGTACCAAGTTCGATTTATCAGTTCGTGTAATATGGTTTTAAAAAAAATTACTTTCGTGTTCAGATCGAGAAATCTTAGGATTGAATTTAGACAATGGGGTTGTAGTTATATATGTTGATAATCAATTCAAGCTTAGATGCAAAAATTGAAAACTGAATCTGAACGAATTATGAATTAGATTCTGTATCAGTTACAAGTTTCAAACTATCGGAATTGAATTCGAGTATGAATCTGACGCATTGCCACCAGAAAATTCAGATTTGGATAGAATCCGGCAACTGAGTTGTAACTATATTCTCATGGGTGCCTACACACAGAATGCCGATCGGCACTACTGAGTGATAATTAATCAGACTCCGCATAATTAAAGTTGGGTCTGACCCATCCACCAAATTGGGAGTAGTATCAATAGAGGATAAAACGAGGAAAAATCATTTAAGATGGTTTAGATACATAGAAAGACAATCAAATGACGCTCACATAAGAATATATGAAAACCTAAATTATAAAAATGTTAAAAGAAAAGGAAGATGACCACAAAAGTGTTGAAAAGAAATAATAAAGTATGATCTAGTTTGTATTGAGTTAAGTGCTAGCATGACACATGATAGAGTTATGTGAAAACAAAGAATCCATATAACTTATCAATCTAGTATGAGAAAAGGCTTAGTTGTTGTTGTGAATTATCAAATAGATTAGGATTTAAATTAAGTTGGATACTAAGTTTGAAACTAAATTCGTT
This sequence comes from Brasenia schreberi, assembly GCA_036023115.1. Classification (NCBI taxonomy): domain Eukaryota; kingdom Viridiplantae; phylum Streptophyta; class Magnoliopsida; order Nymphaeales; family Cabombaceae; genus Brasenia; species Brasenia schreberi. The sequence goes on from JAYKKT010000087.1 coordinate 8,889,383, forward strand.
GTAATTAGAATTGGAAGATCCAATAGATTAGGATTTGGATTTGGGCTTGGATATAAAATTGGATTTGAACCCAAATCTAGTCAATATTAACCGTCATTCGAGAGCATGGCGACGAATCCCATGTTTTGGGTCCATCCTTGGGAAATACTGTTGATGATTGGTGCAAAATAAGTCAAAAGCTTGAAGTTGGGAGACTTGATCTTTTCTATGCGGTCAAGACAAAGATATGCAAGAGTTTAAAAAATGGGCTTTTGTGACTTAGTCGTTAAGTCATCTTGCAAGCTGGATTGAGCCCAGGTGTGTTGACCAAGTCCAAACTGCTTGATCTACTTCAAACGTTCACACGCTTCTGCCATTTTTTTCATATATATATATATATATATATATTAAAAACTTTTATTTTATTTTAATTTACTCATATTTATAATGAGTATGTTCGTGATAGATAAGATTCAATATATATTAGATCCTATCTACTACTACAACTGGCTATGTCTACTAATGTGTACTCACTATTTTTCTTGAACGAACAAAGTGAACATGTTAAACTCAATTTTATATATATATTGGGTCCTATCCATTACTACATCTAGTATGTTCACTCATGTGCAGTTATTAATTTTCTTCAATCAACAAAGTGAACATGTTAAACTCAATTTCATATATATAATCTAGTGAGATCGATTGAGGTGCGATCATACCAGCACTAAAGCACCTGATCCCATCACAACTCTGAAGTTAAGCGTGCTTAGGTGAGAGATATATGTAGCTGACCCCTAGTATGGGAAAAGGCTTAGTTGTTGTTGTTGTAGTCTAGTGAGGTCGGGTTTTGGTTGACCTGGTTTAGACTCTACGGCGACCCAACAAGTGGATCTAAGTTCCCTCTCCTAGCTGTTATAAATCCATTGGGTGGCGGAAAGATTCTCATGCCTTCGTCTCTTCCGCATATGGAAGAGGTAGCTTCTACGTGATTGACTTTCTAGGGACTCATTTTGGACGTTCTTATGGCTCCTTGTTTTGTTCCTTGCATGAAAATCTCTTGTGATGCATTTGATCCTTTCGTACAGAGAAACTGTCATGCTTTTTCTGAACCCTGTATCAATGTGAAAGCCCAAATCCGTTTCCTTTTAGAACTGATTTCTCTCATGAAACTTGACCCCGGTCGTTTCTTCTCACAACAAATGAGTTGAGGGTGTAGCGGGACGAGGGGGCACTTGCTCTCCCTGCTCGTGATGAGGTGTCACGCCTCACAAAGAGCTTATGGTGATCGGGTATGAAGTGGAAACATGGGCACTTTCACGAGGAAAGATGTATTTCATGGAGACCAGTTTCATCGTCCGCATATAAATTTCTCTCTCTCTCTCTCTCTCTCTCTATATATATATATATATATATATATATATATATATATATAAATTTCTCTCTCTCTCTCTCTCTCTCTATACATATATATATATACAATATATCTCACTTACGCTTATGTCTATTTTAAAATTTTTAAAAGTAGATGTAATTTAAATGGTTATAAAGATTGTTGAAAAAATATAAACAAAAACCTGATTATATTTATGCTCCCAAAGTTAAAAGATGGCCATAAGTGACAGTGCTAGAGTGGGCAGGATCCAATCACTTTGATCAATTGACCAATGTAACGAGGACCCAGCCTAACCTGGAGAATACTCATTTTGATCAAGTTTGGGTTCAGGTATGAAGATAAGTTGCCCTGATCCATGCCCGTTATATATATATTTTCCATACCCGCTCCATTACCTGTGGGAGAAATGAGAACCCATCAATACCCACTACGTTGAGGTTTAGGTCTGGGCCGAATGTAGATATACCTATCCCAAACCTCCCCCATTCTCATCTCCATTTCCTTGAGCATGGGTCATTTAGAAAGTTATAACGGTATTTAAAATAATATAAAAGTAGTTTTATCATAATTATTCTCAAAAGCAAAGTGGGAAGAATCCTATATATATATAGATAGATAGATAGAGAGAGAGAGAGAGAGAGAGAGAGAGAGAGAGAGAGAGAGAGAGAGAGAGAGAGAGAGAGAGAGAGAGAGCTCTTGCCAGGATTGAGTCCCTACGTGCGTACAAACTCGTGTCAGGTAAATCCTGCATGCAAACACCATCCCCCTTAAGGGATCCGGTATGTCATGAGTGCTGTTGCCATAATCGATTCGAATTTGTCGATTGAGTCAAATTAGTGGGAATTCAGTACCAGCCAAGCCGATTTGATCTTACACCATAATTATTTTGAATTTTTTACATGATGGTATTCAAATTTCGGAAATTCAAATGCTCTTTTTGGATCTATTGAGAGCTATTCAATTCAGTTCAAATTCAATTCACCGGAAAAATCCTTAGGTACAGAACTGCTCATCCTTTCCCATTGTATTATTGAAGGGATGGTGAGAGAAACTCCACCCTTTATCGACCTTTCACCCATTTGGTTCACAAGTGAGGCTTAGCTGAAATCCAGCAAAGCGGAGTTCTCTACTTTAATATAAAGAAGGAATTAAGATATTACTTACATTCGTAATGAATGCAAGAGAGTTTTCGGTAGGCTAGCTAAGGGTCCTAGGATCAGAGTTTTATGCGGGTTCATCCCAGAAGTGGAAAGGTGGTTTCTCTGAGTTATAAATTCGAAAAGAAGACAGATATTTTGAGAGTTTCATGGCCAGAATACCTACTCAAAAGCACCATCTTGAATTAAATCTCATCGTTTCTCATAATTTTCCTTTTTCTTTTGTGTGATTCTGAAATTCCTAATTACTTTTGTGGAAGAGAAATATTATAATATTTTAAAGCATAATGCTAACTTGAATTTAATACACTCAGCTTAGAAATCTCTACAACTTGAGCTTGCTAAAATCAATCTTCTGCACTGGATATGTGTAAGCCTCTAATTTATTTTTTGGTCCAGACTGCTTATAGCTTGGTCAGGGTGGTAATGATATCTACCTGGAAACAACCAAACATCAGCGTTCAGTGTCAGAAACCAAATCACTTGATTTCAGATGAGAGACATGAGAAAATGATGATTGGTGGTGAGAAAGCATGAAAACGAAAGTGATTAAGAGAATGATTAGAGATGCAATGCGTGGTGTTTCATTGCTTAACAAGTACGTTAAGGCCAAAGACTAAAACTTGAGGCAAGTCATGAAACACAAATGGCACCTGATAGTCTGTCTGAGAAATGGTTTCTCCGCTGCGTTGGTATTTCTCAACCCATGGAAAAACATCAGGGTCTGAGGCAAGTAATGCCTCTGTTGCTGCTTGATCAGGACCCAGGAATGCAGGCATGACAGCCAACTGTAGTATCACCAATGTCGCCATTCAGTAGTAGAAACCAAGGCTACTCTGCCTATGTGCATATGCGTGTGCGTGCGTGCGTGCATGTGCGTGTACTTCACTCCAACGCATTGATAGGTCAATCAGATTGAGAAGATGGTTTCTGTAATTCAGACATGCTGAGAACAAAATAAACAATATACGTACCTGGCGGGGTCCAAAGTCAATACCAGAAAACTTATCTTTCATTTCCTGAACTGATGCTTTGTCCCATTGTGGAATCCTGCCCTCTGGGTCAGGTTCTTGGGAATCGCTACGCCCAAATTGTTTGTCAAACAATCCCCACTAGGACAACAAAGAAAAGAAAGCCTCATCTGAACAAATTGATAGCTTCAAGTGACTGGAGATGATTATGAAGAAACACTTTTACTGAAACCAAAGTGGCATAGGTAGTCACAGCCAATACTATGTTGAAGGATAGTTGCATTTTCAATCGATATACTCAAGGAAGATTTTCAAACACAGCTTGATCTGAACCTTTGATCAGGACAAGGCTCATTCTGTTTGATCTCAATGTCAACTACCTTCATTTCAAATATTTTCACAATGTGTAGCATTTTCATTTCTTTCACGTTGTGAAGCCACCAACTCAAACCAGTTTAAGTTCATGTTTAGTACTTGATGATATATACTCAAGTCTACACCAGCAGCTATTAAGTCATTTCCCAAATGGGAACAAGGTAATACAATAGGAAGAAGGTTTCATGGAAGGACTGACACCGAAACTAATGAAAATACAGCAGCAAACAATTGAGAATTATTTGATGAATCAATACACAGCCATGATTCTGTAAATCCAGGTTATCCGAAGTTCCAAAGACTGGTTCAACTAGTTTAAGCAGTCACCGAGTCATGTTTCTTCAAGTTTCAGATTATTGCAATTAGACATGGCCAGTTTCTAATTGGCCCGGCGGTTCTAACCGGAATTGGGACCGGGCCAAAAACCGCTTGAACCCAGAACGGGTGAAACTGAAACCTAAACCGAACATGGAACCAGGACTCATCGGTCCGGTTTCACCTTTTCCACAACCGGAATCGGAACTGCCGGTTCTGGTATTTTTCTAAAAATTCATTAAAATATAAATTTTATATAAAATTAATGGTTCCAAGCAGTTCCGGACCCAAACCAGAACCAACTCTGACCCCATTCAGGTTACGGTTCCATGTTTCAAGCGAACCGGAACCGGGCGTGTCTAATTGCAATAGTGTGTTTACTCATTCTAAGTACATCACGTGGTTACCAACAGAGAATCAAGAAAGTGTGATGTGAAATCACTGGCTACATATACGTGGGAAAGGTTTTCCACTAAAGAAACCTGGCCGCTTGAACCATATGCAGTGTAGAGTGTTCTTCCTTTCTGTTCATTTCCTCCGGCCTAGCGAATTGCTGAAGCGAGGAAGGTACTTTTCACTGCTCTTTGTGCTGTGGTGCAAACCTTTTAGTTTCAGAAACTACAACCAGGACATGCATCCAAATCATTATGCAGAAATGCATTGAAAACCAGAAGATTTCTCCCAGTAATATATCTAATGAGTATCAGATTCTAAATATGAATTCCTTTCAAGCAACTGATTATGTCGCACAAGAAATCCTGAAAGGAGCCTTCTGCATAGGACAGCAGAAAAAGAAGATAAGAAACAACAAGAGTGATAATGGTTGCGGGCGAAAATTTCTAAAATGATAGCAAATAATAGGTAGGTATGTGTATCTAAGAATAGAAAAATTAGAAGCCAAAGGAAAGAGTAGAACTCCTTGGTTAGTTCAAGTTAGCCAGTGTGTTTTTTTGGCGATGTGCTTCTCAGAGTTTGGTAACTATTTTCACTTTCATAATGATTTCATATTTCGTTCCTGCCACATCAATGTTATAGTATTCATGAAGTTCATAGTGCTTCCCATAGTACGACAATCTCTGAGTAATTTCAATTTGGTGCAGGCCTCTTATAACCAAAAAGATATTTAGGACAAGGCTAGTATATTTTCCTGTTTATCTTGACTTGAAACCTATAGGCAGATTTCACTTCTATTTCACCCATATACAGTGAGAAAAGATGAGAATAACTCACAATTGGTAGAAACATTCTTGGTAGAATAAGAAAGATTCAAGTGACTCAAACATCAGAAACAGTCAAGTGCTCCTTGTAACCATTAATTTTATATAAAATTTATATTTTAGTGAAACAACTGCAGTTCCTGTTTATCTCATCTTGCTGCTTGCACACAAGGACAGTACTTATAAATCAACTGCAGTTGTCCTTCTCATACTTTGGTACCGAGTGAAAGAGTAAGTGTTGTTTGCATGACAAGAATTCCAGTTGGTGCGACTAATCCAGTTGAGTTCCAAAATGACCTACCAACGCATGATATCCTTCCTAATCAAATAACAACAACAACAACTAAGCCTTTTCCCATACTAGATGGGGTTGGCTGCATGGATTCTTTGTTATAATGTGTCATGTTAGCAGTTAACTCACAATAAGCTAGATCATTCTTTATTGTTTCTTTCTAACACTTTTGTGGTCGTCCTCTACCTCTCTTAATACTTTCAAAATCTAGTTTTTCATACCTTCTTATAGGTTCTTCTTTCGATCTTCTTTCTATATGTCCAAACCATCTTAAACAATGATATTCTCTCATTTAGCATGATCAGGAATAACTCAACTTGAGAAATTTGAACAACTGTTTGAGAACACTAATGGAAACTAAGGTACGTTGTGATCTTACCACCAAACTGGATAAGGTCTGCCAAGAAATTGGACCCCTTTTGAGCTTGAATCTATTTCCGATTTTGCTTTCTCCAAGAAATTCACTGCATCAGACAAAGCCTGCTTAACTCCAAGCTATGGAGAGAGAAAAGAACAATTAAAAGTACCTTTCAGATAACAGTAATATGGTAAAAAATCCTGAAGTTTTAAAAAGTTATTACATGCGACTACCTCAATCGGATTGAACCGTTGGGTCCTCCAGATTTTGTTGTCTGGAGTCACACCGTAAATGGTCAAAAATCTAAAATGTTGTGTTCTATACAGAAAAGATTCAGACTGGAAAGAAGCATCGGACAGGAGAAAATGCTCATTGCACCTAATTATTGGCATAAAGCCAGAAATCCTGAATGGCATAGCGAACCTTGTCAAAAGTAATGCCATCGTTTAAGACTAGAGTCAACAGGGAAGGGATGAGTTCCGGCTGGGACTGCAAGATTTCAATTACTCAAAACACATTCTATAAGAAGAAGAATTCAAATTCTACTTCAAAGATATGAGGTACCAGAAAAGCAATTCATTGACTAACTAGACACACTGAGGCGGAAATTGATCTTCATTGACGTCGAAAACAAAAAGCAAAAAATAGACGTAAGAACGATTAATGAATACTTTTTTACTTTTGATTTTCAATCTTAATCATATATAACCTTTAATCGAATAATTGAGATTTTTTCAGATGAATTTGCATATAAATAATCAATATACTCCAACTTTTCAGTCCCTCTCTCTATGTATATATATTCTAGGAATAATTCAGATTTCAATTGGTGTATTGGAACTTAGAGTCAATTTTTTAGAGTGATGGAAAAGTTGATTGAGATGTCACTCATAAAATTAATACTGGCTCTTAAAATGGAGAGGGGTATCATGTATTCTACGTGATAAGAAGATATTATTAAAGTTGAAAGATAAATATTATAGAGCAATAATTAGACCTGATATGTTTTATGATTCTCAATATTGGACAGTTAATCATTAACATGTATAAAAGATGCTTGTAGCAAAAATAAAGATGCTAAGATAGATGAGTGGTCACAGAAGGAAATAACGTATAGTAACAAATTAAGAGTAGCACCAATAGAGGATAAAACAAGAGAAAATAGTTTAAGATGGTTTGAACATATAGAAAGATGATCAAAGGACGTTCCCATAAGAAGATATGAAAAAATAGATTGTAAAAATGTTAAAAGAAGATGAGGATGACCACAAAAGTATTGGAAAGAAACAATATAGAATGATCTAGCTTATATTAAGTTAACTGTTAGCATGACACATGATAGGATTATGTGAAAACAAAGAATCCATATAGCCGACCCATCTATTACAAGAAAAGGCTTCTTGTTGTTGATCGTTGAGATTGGTATCTTCTTCAGCTTTTAACCTTTTTACCATGTGCAATAATAAAAAGAAATCACTTTAAGAAACGGCCCTTAATCTGATCTCTTTGAGTTTCAATCCACACGCCCAATTTTTTTGGTGGGTGTAGAAAATCTCTCACAAGCAGCTTTTCTATTCGCAGTTACTTCATTATGTAACACCCTTCTTGGAGCTTATGGTAATGCATTAATGAAGAAAGATCCATCTCCAAAAGTCAAGATAAAAAGCATGGCATTCATTATTCTTACTACTTTCCTTGCAATGCAAATCAAGCTGTGGGGCAACTACATTGATGCCCCAATTCCACACTGCAAAAGTTGCTAAAGGAAGCTACCCTAGTATCACCCTTCTCTTTTGCAAACTCTACTTTCAAATGCTTTCACTATTCCCAGCATCACCTAAGACCTTTGAATAGGATATTCCATGGCAGACCTATTCAGGGGAGAGGTGAGGCGGTCGCCTCGCCGGAAATATGATGAAATCCGAAAAGATCATATTGGTGTTCTAATTTTTCATCTTTTAATTTATATGGATCACCTTGTTTGAGTTTTAGCCACTGAACTCCACCTTACCCTAAAAATTTTCTTTAAGCAACTTTTGGATTCATAATCAGGGTAGTTTATGAAACAAGATTATAATCCATATAGTCAACTCCGCTTTGCACGGGAGAAGACATGGATTTGGGTTTGGTTTTAGTTTGAAATCGGACTCACTTTATTCCTAGCTTCTGGGGGCAGTTTATTTTATTCTTTTATTTCTTGGTTCTTCAATAATTATAGTACATCCTTTACAGGTGAAATATATGTTATTTTGAACGAGCCAAATAGAACATAGAAACAAGTTCAAACGAACCCAAACATGTGTAAGAATAAGTAGAACATAAAAACAAGTTCAAACAAGCCCAATCATGTAAGAATAAGTTTGAACTCAGCTTGTTACATTTGAACTCGACTCGTTATGGAATAACAAACAACATGTAAATATGTTCAATGTAAGTCATTTGGACAGGAAGCTTACAGTCGTATGTAAATTACGAGCATTATAACTTGGTTCGCTAGGCTTGTTTATGGATCCATATTCGGTTCGTCGAGCTTGTTTATGAATGCAGCCCATGGAGAATTCTCTCTATTTTTCTTTTCATGGCCAAGCTGACGCCTAGCTACCAGATGCACTCCGGGTATTGAACTCTTAACCTTGTGTCAAAGAGACAAGCCTCTAGCCAGTGAGGGGTGCCCCTTTTGGGCCATTGGCACTTGCCTTGTCATTTTCATAACTAAGCCGACCTTGCATGCCAAATATGGACGGTTATAGACATCCACACATGTTCCTTTCAGCAAGCAACATCAATGACCTGAGCAATTAATTAGATAAGACCTAATGTATGATATAATAATATTAAACTTTGTAGGGATTAAACATGCTAAGAAAGTTACACAAATGACCTGTAATTTTTTTTTTTGTTATAAGAGAAGGTCGGAGTCTAACACATAGCGACACATGCACCCTTTGGGAGTCGAACTCATCACCAATCTAGAACACCCGCTATTGAGCTTATGCTTTTTCTATTCAACAATAACATTATAAGAAAAAATTCAACAAAGTTTTATACAAACACCTATGCATGCCCTAAAAATCGAACTCATCACTAGCAAAGTGGGGTCAAAGTGTGAATACTTGCTTTCTTTTCATGGTGACTTTTTTTCTAAGCTACACAAGGACTCCACCTAAAAGCCAGTTCGAGCCAAATGTATCCACTATGAAGGTAAAGCTTTTGGAGGACTGGTTTTCTCTGTTGATAATATTCGAACTTGAGACCTTGCTTAAGGGGAAGCAAAACCACTTGAACCAACCAACCATTGGTAAGACCAAAATGATTTTTTTTTTTTAATGATTGAGCTTAGGGTTTAACTACCGGATCCAAAGCTAGCCTGATTCGGGTCATACCCGAACATAGAGAAAAGCTGCATGATGTGTGGAGATACGAAATCAGAGCCCCACGATTCTAGATCTTCCAGGTCCAGATGCCACGTGTCGCCGAAAGGGACCGTCCCCACCTTTCTGCCTCTGCGACTGTTAAAAAGAAGGCGCGAAGAAAATCGCGGCGCTGAAGCCACCACTATTTGCAATTCTCTCTCTCTCTCACACACACACACAGACAGAGAGAGAGAGAGAGAGAGAGAGAGAGAGAGAGAGAGAGAGAGGCGAAATGGTGTCGTCGTCTTCGGAGCCGGGAGACGATCCCGCGGAAGCGAGGAAGAGGAAGGTATTGGGTTTCGGATTCTGGGTCCAGGGATTCCGGTGCTTCCCGTGGATGGCGGTGAACTACTATCTGAAGGATGGTCTAGGCGTTGCCCCTTCAACATTGCAGATCCTGCAGAACACGGCCAACCTTCCAATGGTCGGAAAGCCGCTCTACGGCGTCGTCTCCGACGCCGTCTACATCTCCGGCCAGCACCGCCTCCCTTACGTCGCCATCGGAGGTATGTCCTCTTCAATTCCTTCCCCCCTTCCTTCCCATTTCTGGTTTCTGGTATCAACAGAACCAAAAATTTCCAGGAAACTATTCATATGCCTTGACGTGGTGGAACACCTAAACGTCAAGATCCCACGGTGCCATTCCGCCAGCTTTTCAGAATCAACGTTTCCCAACCAATTTTTGACCCTGAGTTGCAATCGTCATGTTCAATCTCTGTGGTCCTGTAGAGAAGAAAGGAAATTCGAGTTTAACCACTTATCTTGTAGAGAATTACGGATTACTGCCTAGATTTTGCCAAACTTTTCCTTTGCTGCCTGTTTCTTTCGTCCTGGCTTCCTCCAAAGGACTAACTGTTGGCAATCACATGGTATTCCAGGAAGCGTCCTCAAAGCTCTGATCTTAGCGCATATTGGTAATTTACTGGAGAAGTTTAGGCTACTAGTGAAAAATTTCGTGTTGTTTGCGAATAAACTAAAAAGTGTGTCAGCAATTTTAAATATGATAAAATTGCATGGAGCCTTTGTCGTTCGGGATTCGAGACCTCGGAAAGTAGCGGATCAGGTGATCTGTCTAATCAAGGACTGCTTTTTCTTTTTAAACCTTTTTTTCGATCTATTTTGCCATCCTGACAGACCCATTCGGCGATGATCAACTTTCTCATAATAATGAACGGTCAGGATGAGGGTGGTAGGCACTCAACATGGCGGCCCACTGTCCTGTTGCAGGAGGTTGCTCAATTTGATGCTGTTCATGATGATTTTCTAAGTTCTAAAAGATCCTAATCCCCACTTTTTTAGAACAAAATTATGTTTTTTGGTGGTGAGTCTGCGGGATCCTACTTCTTTAATTTTAAGTAATGCTTTATGTGGTGCAACCCACGTATTTGATGAAGATATTTCAATTAAAGTACTGCTGTATTTTCTGTCATTCCTACCTGGTCTTGTTGTTTCTTTACTGCTTTATCAGTGCATGTAAGCATTTCCTAAGCAATTGCATTTTCTTTTGATAACTTGTTCTAGTTCGTACTACTTGCTGCACCATTTTTCTTTATGTGAAACATTATGATGCAAGTAACTTAGCTACTCGCGAAAAGAAAAAGAATCCAACAAAAATCAAGACAAGCAGTCTGAAAATTTTCACCCCAGCTCACCTGAATCTGACCCAACTGGAGATTACCTCACCCCAGCAAATATTATTAAGATGGTTCCAACAGAAGAGTGTTCACCACAAAGAGTCTTTCGACCGAGCACTCTTGAGAGTTTTGATGAGATCCAGTGCATTAGTGCTGAATCAAGAGAGACCGAAATCTGTTTCTGTTCATAGTTACAAATTTTGGAAAGATTTATAGTTAACACCTAGAGCTTAGTTGGACTCTTTGTCTTGTGATAATTCTGCAGGGCTACTCCAAGCAATACCATGGCTGATCATGGCCTTGCTTCCTCTCTTTGGTTCATCTTCCATTGTCATCACTTCTCTACTTCTCCTACTGAGCAACTTCGGCGCCTCCATTGCTGAGGTTGCTAATGATGCCATTGTTGCTGAATCTGCAAAACAGGCTTCTTCTAGTAAAAGCTCTCGTCCTGGGGAGCTCCAGTCGTTTGTTTGCATGGCTGCTGCTTTCGGTGGCATCCTAGGGAACCTCTTCGGAGGCTTGGCCCTCAATCAGTTTCCCCCGGAAACCATGTTCATCATCTTTGGTCTCCTCGTCGGCTTTCAGTTCATTGCAACACTAGCCATCCATGAGAGTTCCCTCAATCTACCGCGTAATCCGAGCACCGGTATTCGGAAACAGCTTTCTAGTCTCATTTCAGCTATCAGACGACCAGATATTGGCTACACTATTGCCTGGATGTTCATGTCACTGGCCATAGTCCCTCTCCTCACTGGCACCATGTTCTTCTACCAGACTCAATCTCTCAATCTCGGTGCCTCGGTGGTCGGCATCTCTAAGGTTATGGGTCAGGTTGCACTCCTGGTTTGGAGTATGGTCTATGATGGCCGGCTGAAGCCAATACCGATCAGAAGGTTGGTGACACTCATGCAGATTTTAATGGCATTTTGCACGCTATCAGACATTTTGTTTGTTAAGCGGTTCTACCGGGCACATGGATTGCCGGATTCCGTCTATGTCGCAGCATTCTCGGGGATCTTAGAGGTGCTTTTCCAGTTCAAGCTACTTCCACTGATTGTGCTTCTTGCGCAGCTATGTCCTCCTGGTTGTGAGGGCTCTCTCATGGCATTTGTGATGTCTGCAGTAGCTTTAGCATTGATAATCAGTGGATATCTTGGAGTTACCCTTTCTTCTTGGCTTGGGATAGGTGCACATGAATTTGGGGGTCTGCCCCTTGGGATCTTTGTGCAGGCCGTTTGTACATTAGCCCCTGTTTATTGGTCATCATGGATAGCGGAGCCCAAAGTGAAGATTGATAAGAAGGTGAATTAAGGAGGTTGTACAACTAAGTCACACGGACACTTCTTAAGGGGTGGAGTGTTGACACTGACACCGATACCGTGTAGGTGCGGCATATCAAAAAAAAATTTACAAATTTTTTTTTTGTAACTCACATATAAATGGGTATTATGATGAAGATTGATTTGTGTATTATGATGAAATTAGTAGTTTTTTATCATTTATATGTTTTGCTTTAATATAAAGTTGTGTACTTCCTATTATAGCTTTATACAATATAAATTTGCTTCAATGATTTTGGGTGCGAACAATTGGACTCCATACCTTAATGCTTTTACACAGAATAATCTCTGTCACAAATCACATTTAAAGACCAAGAACATTGTCAGATCAATAGAACAGAAGAGTATGACATCACTAGTGGATCTTAGCACAAATACTAGTATATGTTATATCCTACAAAAGATCTTCAAACTCTTTGAATCCATAACTTAGACATTTTGCAGCTCGTAAAATCACTGTAAGTTTCAGATCATTATGAGAGAACTTGCTAATTGATTACATGCACCCAAAATTAGCAAATATTAGTTGTATTATGATTGATTTATATAGCTTAAATATTATATATAATATATAATATTATATATGCTGAATAGGCACTGTGCCTATTTTCCAGCACTCGTCGGATGGGTTGTGATAATGATCACTTTTCCAGATTTCAGTGCAGAGAAAATTTAAGATTGAAATGTGATACCTCCACTAAGCTTGGTTATTGATATTGTGTTGTTGACTTTAGTAAATCAACAGACCACGAGCCAGGTCCTTTGTACAAAATCCTTGCGGATGAATACCTGATACAGAACGCCACAAGGTTGAGCAGCCAGACGCTGCATTCCCCAACAAACCACCCCGTAGATGATGAATCCAACACCAACAGCATGATGTGCTTCATAATCGGATCAAATGCACAGACCTAAATCTGGATCCAGATTAACAAGATCTCTATGATGGCCATACGTAACACGATAGAATAAATGTGCAAGGAGAAATAGAACATGCATCGGTACGGGTTCATGTGTGTGTGTTTATATGTAACGAATCACAGAGAATGCGATGGTTAGAGGTCAGTGATTGGGCGCCACGGTAGTTAAATGAACAAAGTCACTTGTACTCTGGCTGTCCTCACTCCTCAGCCCATCTATATATTCAGTTTGGTTCGATTTTATTTTAATTTTTATTTAAAGGTACCCCCTAATACTAGTGTATTTAAGGAAGATGAAAAGGTCATTTTTGTTTTAACTTTTCTTTTCTCATCACAGCATAAGGCCAAAGTGTAACACACATAGCAACCCCACACTCCATCCCCAGGGAATCAAACTTGCCAGCTGCATCGTGGGACTCAGAGAGCCCTGCCAAGGAGCTAACGCTCTGGGTGCTGTTTTAACATTTCTTTTACAAATGAAAACTTTACGGTGAAGAGCTTTCATGTATTTTGTTAGAATTAATGTAAGTTAATTGTTGGGCTAATTAAATCTATATGTATTAATTGCATTTAGTTTTTGTTAAGCATTCCTATATATTCATTATGCATCTTTGATATATATGTGAAAGTCTGAAAGTATAGTCACGTGTGAGGGACTTGTGCATGTAAAGTCAAAGTAAAATAGATAAAGTTTAGTCTCATATTGAAGGATGAGAGAAACCTACATGCTTTTTTTATATAGTTGGCAGCTCACAAATCTTAGTTCAAAGAATTTGGTTGGGATATGCTAGATCACACACATACATGGGGTTGAACCGAGCTTGGGATTGAAAATTGTCTTCGGTTTATATTTTTGCATGATAAAGTTTTGATCTAACGGTCAAATGAATACAAGATGAAGAGGTATGTCTGTTGGATCGGATTCATAATCCATGATCCATCACATTTTCTATAAAATAGGGCTTCCCTAGTCCACGCTTAATCATTTTCGCACTCTCTCTCCTCTCTTTGGTTTCCCTATGCTTGCATGATTGCTGCTCCCTACTCCCCTTCCTCTCAACGATTGAGGTGTGGTGAGGATGATTCAAGCAAGGTATGTGCTTCTCTCATGTGTGCATTTTATCCTACAAGGAAAGCGAAGGTATTCATACGGGACATGATTTCTCTAGGTCAAGTCCACAAGGATGGCCTGTACATATAAGTATTATACTTCTTATTCTTGTTTGCTATTTTCCTACGCTTTGTTTATGATGTTCTTTGGATTTGTGGTTGTTTTTTTATTTAGGCATATTTACAATTATTGTATTTTGGCTTTTTATGCATGTATTCATATAGATTATTCCAACAATCTTACAATAATCATTAAACATAGTTAACATGTCTTCATCTGTTACCCTCCAACCAAAGGTCGAGTTGACCTTGATACCAAAAAAGTTTGTCACTCCACACTTTAAACGCTGATAAAAATGTATAAAAATTTGGTTAATCGTGTTAGGATTGCATATGTATATCAAGTCAGATTGTCCCTAACCAAATGATACTAATTCTAGAAGCTCATATAAAATCGTTGATTGAAAGGAGAAAGATACCCTACATCATTGTTGTATCTTATCATCACTGTCAAATATGTTGTTCGATGTTTATAGTTTTTCCATTTTACAATAGTAAAAGATTTGTGGGTTGCCTTACTTCGAAAATATAACACTAAAGAACTTAGTCTTGAAAAGTATTTTGCGATCAAGTTTCTTAAGTATGAAATGGTACTGGAGAAATCTGTGATCGAAAATGCACATCAGTTTCAGCTTTTATGTCATTGTCTCAAAGAAATCGAGATAGAGCTTGATAACAAATTTATTGTTATGTCTATCATTGTAAAATTTCTAAAGTTTTGGGAGGGTTTCAGCCTACATCTCAAATATAAGAAGGGCAAGATGATCATTGATGATCTCATGATAGACATAGCAATAGAGGAATTACATAAGAATGAGAAACCTATTATGTTTGTCGATAACACCTTTAGGATAAATCTTACAACCATAAAGAAACAACCTAGTGAACTTGAAAATAGACAAAGTAAAATCCAAAAGTCATCCAAAACAAACCGTGCTAGCTTTATAATCATGTTGGATATTGGGTTAGAGATTGTCCCTCAAACAAAACCAAGAAATCTACAACCATTGAAGGAGTTATGGAACATGGTGAGTACTACAACTACATCCAGTGACATGTATCTATCTCTTAAACCATGTTTCATTTATATTTATAAGTCACAATACTAAATTATAAACATTGGGGCTAATGCGTACGTTTATGTTGATTGATCTATCTTTGTGTCTTATCAATCCGTTTATAGAAGAACCATGACCTTAGAAAATCATTCGACCGTTGAAATCAAGGGCGAAGGGTGTATGGATCTCAAGTTCTTTTTGGTTAAGGTCCTAACTCCTCAAGGAGTTAGGCATATTTCAACAATTCGTTAGAATATCCTCAGTGGTTTAATTCTTGTTACAAAGGGGTTAAGGTTAGATTATAAATATAATAAAATCACAATTACATGACTTAATATGTGTGTTTCTTTGAGAAGAGTTATTTGTGTGATGTAGAGGATTTGTTTAAGATTCATGTAAAACAAGTTACTTATTGTTATATGAATTTTAATATTAATAAAACCTTTACTTCTACCTTTGCTTCTTCTTCTTTTGTTTGTAATATTTATTCATCTAATTTATGACATGTTAGGTTAGATAATATAAATTTTGATTCCATGAAAAGAATGATGAATTTAAATCTTATTCATAAAATTGTTATAAATATAAAACACAAATGTGATATTTATGTGCAAGCAAAACAACCTAGGAAACCTTTTCATACGGTTGACAAAATCTTAAATTCCAGATTTGGTGTACACTAAGATTTGTGAATTTAATGGAATGACAACTAGGAAAAACAAAAGATATTTTATCATGCTTATTAATGATTGCGGTAGATATTGTTATATTTACTTACTTAAAAGTAAAGATGAAACCTTAGAAATATTTCAAAATTTTAGAAATGAGGCACAAACCCAAACTGATAAGGTACTTAAACAATTAAGGTGTAATATGGGAGGAGAGTATATCTCAAATTTATTTTAAGAATATTATTCAAACAATGATATTTTTCATTATGTTACTGCTCTATATCTAGTCTAATGGAATAACTAAAAAGAAAAATAAAACCTTGTGTAATATGATAAATGTTTTACTTCAAAGTTTTGGATTACCTATATATCATATTCTCAATAGAGTCTATATAAACATAAGAAAAGTAGTTCTTTTGAGCTTTGAAATGGTCGAAATACCAATATCAAATATCTTAAAGTGTGAGAGTGTCTTGCAAAAGTACTCATTTATGAACATAAGATAAATAAATTGGTACCTAAAATAGTTGATGTCATATTTCTGGGTTACATGGAGACAAACTATGTATATAAATTCTTGTCATACGATGTGATATATCTAACATAGATATCAATACGATTATTGAACTTTGTGATGCTACATTCTTTAAAAATATGTTTTTCATTGAGACTAAAGTTCTCCAAAGTTTATTTTCTTGATATCCTAACTCTACTACTAGTTTTATTCCTAATAACGTGGAAAGGATGACGAATGTAGGGAGTGATCCTGAAATTGTTATTTTCATATCAAATGTGTATGAGGAAATAATATAACTAAATAGAAGTAAATGACCTAAGATATCAAAGAATTTTGAAAGTGACTTTGTTACTTTCAATGTCGAAAAGTAGGCTATAACCTAACCTAAGGTTAAGTCGTTAATGATGAAATTCAATCAATTCTTTTTAATGGTACTTGAGAATTAGTGGATTTGACTTATGGTTATTTTACTCTGGGTTACAAATGGTTTTTTAAGAAAAAACTGAATGCATATAAAATAGGACATATTAGTTGTCAAGGGACATACACAAAATAAGGTATAGATTGTTTTGATACATATTCCTCGGTTTTCCATATAATCATAATCTGAGTGCTTATAGTACTAGCTTTTGTATATGACCTCACAATGCTTATAGTACTAGCTTTTGATCTCTATGAAAAAAAATTATGGATAAGGTAGAGGGATTTTAGCTTGTGGGAATGAATCTAAGGTGTGTAAGCTTGTTAAATCATTATATGATTTGAAACAAGCTCCTAAACAATGATATAAAAAGTTTGATTATGTGATATTATCTTTTTGCTTCGTTTATAATGACTTTGATAAGTGTGTACTATAAGTCGATCAATAATTCATTTAATATTTTGTGCTTATATGTAGATAATAATTTTATTATTTGGTTCTGATATGAGAATAGTAAATGAGACTAAATCGTTCTTATGTAATAATTTGAGATAAAAGATATGGGTGTAATTGGCATGATTTTAGAGCTTAAAATCAAAAGGTTTAGAGATGATATAGTTATTTCTAAGTTTCACTACATTGAGAAAGTTTTAGAGTTCTAAATAGATTTGAATATACAAACTATAGACTTATAAAGACCAAATATGATTCATCTAAAGCTTTGTATAAGAATGAGAGTGATATTCTTATCTCAATTATTATATTGAAAGGTTTGGTCTCCATAAGAACTTTCGTATGGCTTCTTTGGTTTTGCTTCAACCTTTCAAGACTTGGCCAGACTCGATTGTAGTCGATCACTAGTGGAATCTTCACCAAAACCATAACCACAACATAAACCAAGCCTTTCCCAATACTAGTGTGGTTGGTTTCATGATCAGAATCGCTTAATGTTGGATTCTTCAATCAAAAAGCAAAGGTCGGTTGTGGAATCTCTGAATTTTTTATGATTGCAAGAATCACCTAACCTGTGATAGATCAACTTTCTGTTGTCTTGAAGCGGATTTGTTTCAACTGGTGTTTTCGAGTTGAAGTTGGATAGACTTTGCTAGCCATCCATGAGTTCATAAATTGGACGTTGTATCGGCATGCTTAATACCCAGACATGAGAATTGAAAATATTATTGTGCAGGTAACCCTGAAGGATCTATGGAGATGAATCATGTCCCTGCTGGAGCATTGTCGACAGAAACTGATCACTGCATACGCAACTAGCAGTTGTCACACACATGCCACTGGAGGCATCTGACACGGAAAAGGAAACAGCTGCCATATGGTTAGACTCTCCAGATCGTGTCGAACTCCCAAGAGGGTCGTTCTACCAATCGAATGGCTCTGAGTCAACTTGCATGTCAGAATCCGGTTCTTACCTATTCACTAAGCGTGAAGTTATACAAAAACTCCGGCAGCAGCTCAGGAGAATAGATGACATGATACTTGAGATGCAGGCACAGATAACTGAACAACAGGAACTGGTTTCGGAGCGCATGGCGCATGCTGTCTTCCTTCTATCACAGCTTGATGCTGCTAATAGAGAACTGTTTCAAGCAAAAGGAGATTCAGTAGTTGCTCAAGGCTATAGCATGCCACTGTGTATCTGCATATGCTAAGTCACTTGAGGATCGAGTAGTGTACACAAATGTGCAAGCACAGAATGCCTACGTCAACGGTATGGTCGTGGACGGGGAGGTGAGAAGTCAAGGTGCTGTTGGAATGCATCTCACGGATGAGGAGAAAAAAACCAATGGCGAGAGTTGAGATGTTGAAGAAGGGAGAAACGGAACTGAGGGAAGTTATTCAAGGGAAGAATTATTTGTTGCAAAGCTACAAGGAGCAAAAGATGGAGCTATGTTCCAAGGTAAAGGAACTGCAGTTGAGATTGGATTCCCAAGTACCAAACATCTTGTGAGGCTTCTTATAATCTGTGTGTTTCTAGCTTGGCTATGAAAACCACATAGTTTCCTTCCAACCAGATATGGAGAGAGAGAGAGAGATAGTTTACATTAATTTCAGCCAAAGAAAAACGGAAATGATAAATAGCATCAAAGATCTTGTTAAAGTTACTTGTTGCATCAACTTTGAAGTGCGTTTATGTTTCCAGCATATCTGGCATTCATTTGGGTGTTCAATCTTTCCGCGCTGATTCTTAAAAGGTGACATTCTTAGATGGTGTCAAGGATGGTAAATTGGTATCACATTGACCCGATTAACCCTCGGTTCTTTTTGTTTTCCGGTTACAATGAGGAAGAAGCCACGAATTCACCACGCCGGGTATTGAATTCATGGCCTTCATCTTGTGAGTTGAGCCCCCTGCCACGTGAGCTGATGCTCTCTACACTGGTTGTTTGACTATCCTCTTGAGCGATTCAACAAATTTTTTTGTTGTAACAGAAAGGTCTCAAGATTTGTTCAAAGGAAAATCAGTTAATTAGGAACACAGTGGTTTGGTTCGGAAGGAGACTAATAAATTGAGAACCTTCGCTAAGAAATATGTAATAAGTTACCATTAAACAGCCTCTGCCAGATAAATGCTTGAGAAGTGGTCTCATATTTCGTTAATCCGAGGAAGCAATTATCAGGGTTTGTAGTAATTAAAAGCTAGAAACGGTTTCCAACCCTCAATGGTTGCTGAAAATTCTCTTTACTCTTTGCTACTTTTGAGTTGTCTACAGGGGTTTCCGGCAGGTGATAATTGCGAACTTTATCAGATTCTTCTTGTATCCTTGAATCATCAGTGGCATCACCATTGCTCCTCTCATGGTTTTCCATCCTGGGCCGTTCATATGTACAATATAACAATGTCAGTCCACCAATTAACATAGAGATGAGAAATTCTTAGACTCAAGCTTGTAATATCCTTAAGTCAATTATAAAACTTACCTACAAATCAAAGTGGAGATGGAAACTCAATCATATAAGCAGATAACCATGATGAAGTATTGCACTGGTTGTTCTAACTCATAAAGCAGTTTCTCTCAGTGAAAATTTTTAAGAGGCTCGCTAGTCAAGTAAGTTCTAATGCTCTTGTGGGAATTTATCTAATATTGGGTCATATTATTTCGTCATCCGTTTGCTGCATGTTGTTGTATAAATTGCAGGTCTTTTTCCTCTCTCTCTCTCTCTCACACACACACACACACACACACACACACATATATATATATATATATATATATATATATATA
This sequence comes from Brasenia schreberi, assembly GCA_036023115.1. Classification (NCBI taxonomy): domain Eukaryota; kingdom Viridiplantae; phylum Streptophyta; class Magnoliopsida; order Nymphaeales; family Cabombaceae; genus Brasenia; species Brasenia schreberi. Next base: position 8,909,829 of record JAYKKT010000087.1, read on the forward strand.
TATATATATATATATATATATAGAGAGAGAGAGAGAGAGAGAGAGAGAGAGAGAGAGAGAGAGAGAGAGAGAGTTATAGTTAAAATTATCTTTTTGATAGACCATCGAGAACTGTAGTTTCTATCTAACTGGGTTAGCATATTATTCACGTCATACTTAGTTCGGATGAGCCTGACTTGTTTGCCTCACTAGCCAAGGTCAGCTAGACTCGATAGGTGCTTCAGACACCCAAAGTAGATGATTGGTTTTATGGTTCAGCCAGCGGCTTGCACGACCTTTCTCTAGCGATATATTGGACTTATGTGATTTTGATCCTTAGAGAAAGCAAGTAGATTAATGTAATTAGTAAATACCTGCTCCGAGTAGTGATTTGAAGCCTTTGAATGTCAATGCCGATTTGATGACAGCAGGCCAAAAAGGTGCAACATGCTCGGACCAATCTGCAGTCCTAATATCCTGTTAAAGAAGCATGTAAGTAAATCATTTCTTAACACGAGAAGTAAGGCACGAAAAGGAAATTCAAAATTATACGCGAATATAATTGGCTTAATCAACTAAGCCAAACATACATTGCGTTAGGCCCAAAATCTTACAATATGTATATAATTAAGAGTGCCCTTTGAGAAATTATTGTCTCATCTTTTACTAGTTTTACCTCGAGGGAGAGGGATTCAGCTATCTCAACATAATCGGCTGCAGAGCACCAGGCCGGAAGGTAGAAGCTGTCACATATGCGCTTCAATAATCCAAGCTCTTGTGGCTGCAGAGATTGTTCATCTGGCGACAGGTCCCGGTGGCACCATGTGACAATGATAATGGTGGCCCCTGGTGCTGCAACTCGGGCCAGCTCACTCACAAACTGTGAAGTATGAACAAGAAACACGAGTCATTAAAGTGGTTTAATTTATCTTTCTAGTAGACTAGGTTGTCAATATGTGATCTGACAGCAAATAAATTATTATACACAAGTGTATGTGCGTGTGTGAATGATGACAGTGATAAAATGAACGACTTTTTGAGTGGATACATGGCTCACTTAAAAAGAGAGAGTATGTCTTTAAATTAAGTAGATAAAAGTTGGTATGACATCAATTTGATAGAATGAACTTAACATGATTTGGATTTGAACATGACATGATGGAAGAAGAATGAGAAATTAGACAATGAACACTTTAATAACGGTAGACGCATGCATCAAAACTATTGAAGATAACTATAAATCAAGATGCTTTCTTTTTGTATGTGTTATCATCAGAAGTGACAATTTTCGGTATCAATAAGATGTAATATTACTAAGACACAAGGTACAGCACAATGAAAATTAAGAATCCATGTTTAGCACAGCCTCCACCTCTAGCTAAAGGTGTCTCCACCAAGGTTGATGTGCAGTAAGAAACCATATGTCATGTCTGCTCCACTCTGCTGCCCTCGTTGAATGGCATCTCATTGCATATGACACAAAGAGAATCATTTTTCAAATTTTATATTTTCAGAGTTTTTCATATTTTAATAAGTAAATAACGTTTTTTTTGTGAAAGTTAAAAGTTTTTATTGAAGTAGGCTCGTGTCTCACGTGGTTTGGCATATGCTTGTTGCTAAGTGTAAAGTGGGTGCACCTTCTTCTTGTCAGGCATGTGCTCTCCACTCTCCATAGACCAAACTAGATCAAACTGCCCATCAGGGAAAGGCTGAGCCAGTGCATCTCCAACCTGAAAAAAGACCTGCACCACCCATTATATAAATGTTAAAATAGTTAGACAGAAAAACAATTATGTCGGGAAAAAAATATAACAAGCAGCAGACCTTAGCCATCATGATAAGATTCATGTACACAAAATAAAAGATAAGATAAACTGATAAAATAAAATAAAATAACAAGACAGATGAGTTAAACTATTGGAAATAGGTCCTTCAACTGGACCAATCATCATGACAAGACACCATGTTTCGGCTCATGATCGTGACAAGACAACTGAAGCTCTATGATTCATGAAATTATGAAATGAATTATCAGAATCTGGACAGTTCCTCTACAAATTGTACACTATGATAATGCAAAAGAGTACCAGGATTTGAACACTAATCCATGAGTGTTTGTTTGGGTTAATGTAGGTAGAGTTAGCCGATTCTAAACAGGTTCGGCGGTTTCAACTGGAACTGACCTGAGCTAGGAACTGGCTAAAACCAGAAACATTGAAACCAGAACCAAGGATCACCTGGTTTAGTTCCAGTTTTACCTTTCATGGAACTGGAACTGAGAGTTTTGAACTACTGATTTTGGTATTTTTAATTATTTTCTTTAATTTTTTAAAAAATTAAATACTTTTACCAGTTCTGGGCGATTCCAGAAGTGTAACCAGAACCAACCATGTCTAAGTCTAGCTCTCTAGATAAAGAGTATACTTCTTTCAAGACTATGACTACCACATTTAATCTCCAAGACCTATTAATGCAGGGTAAACCCTTGAAACATTTATACGTGGTGTTAAATATGTACAATATTAGCATTGAATGTTACTCAGCGACCTTACATGAGTGTACCTGCACTGAACTCGGTTCAACGAATCTTATTCAACGAGTTGTACCGAGAGATTAGCTCAACAGCAGGGCGCTCTAACTGATGCGGTTGTTGTTGGTGGGGAGTTCGACTCTCAAAGGGTGCATGTGTGATTGTGTGTTAGGCTTTGGCTTTCTCTTGTAACAAAGAAAAGAAGGCTCTATTCAAGGAGTTCGAACAAGAACTTTACGAGCTGAACATGAGCAGCCAAATCCATGTTAGAACACTACATTCAGAAGAGCTCTGCACGAAGAAGGATGGCACGGCAATGGCGGTACGTACTTGATCGCCGAGGCCTTGAGATTGTGACAGTTGATTAGCTCTTGCAGCCTGAACCGGGCTCAAGGTGATGCCCTGACATTTAGCTCCATATTTTCTGGCCAAGTACCTTGAGCATCCTCCGATCCCACACCCAACATCCACAATGCTCTTGGGCCTTTTCTCTGCGTCTCCTGCGAATAAGATGGTTAAGATCAATAGTTGTTCTAATAAGTGTCATGAGAATTATGTTGCCACGTCTGATGACAACAATAGTTAAACTCTTTCCTTTATTGCTCAAAATCTTTTCGAGGCAAGCCTGACATCCCACTCGAAGAAGATAAGATCAAACTCACATCTTTTCAACTTCATACTTGCGTCTCGCAACCGGCCGTCACGTCGGTGACCCTATGCTGGTAGATCAACATTACATGTAACCAAACCAGTACTACGAACAATTATCTTTTGTTATTATGTTCTTAAATTCGTTGATAAGAATGATGCCAAAAATAATGCAGCCTAACTTTTAACTTCGCTACAAAGCATGATACTGAGATATTAACCAAACTCTTGACTTGGCCATAATAAATCATGGCCCCTTGATTAGCTTTTTTATGTAGATTGATTGTGAGATGTAACTAAACTTTTGCTTTGGCTGTAAACCATGGTTACCAACTGGTATTATGAAGATGCGGCTTACAGAGAGTTGGCGCCCATCGGAATCGAACCGGGTTTCTTCCCTTTGGGACCTTGGGTGCAGCTCTAGCTAATAATTGGGAGAGATGTAACAAGTACTTCAAAATGATACCGGGAATCGACAAAGTTAGAGGTGAACTGGACTTAAGGTGGATCCTCCTTCCATCTGATGCAGGTCTTTCTTTTGGGTAGATCCAAACTTGTAAGCATGCAACATTTGAGATTAAAAGAAAATGTGGTGTGCCAGAAAGAGACTGGTGCGCAGAGCGGATGATTCTACGTTGTTAGAAGAAAATGTAAAATAAAAGAAAGAAGGCTTAAGCAAGATAAACCTGCTTCACGGGAAAAGACTAGGAAGAACGATGAAGAAGTGGCGTACAATGAATTAAGCAACTCTTACAATTTCACGAAAAAATGGAGGAGTGTTGATTCGAGCGAGAAGAAAGGAATTTTCATTTCATGTAAAAGTGAGATGTGCTGACCTGGGACAATAGCGAAGGAGAGGGCTTCCTCGATCATGCGCATCTGGGCAGAGCGGTGGTCGGAGAGTTTGGCGCGCTGGTCGAGGTCGTAGAAGCCGTGATGCATTTGCTCGCCCCACACAGTCTCCCACGCACCCGACGACTCATCGTAGAACTCGGCGATCCCTTGGCTCAGGCTGGTCGGCGACGCCGACGAGCCGACTAGCAACGACCGCACCCACTGCGCCGCGACGCTCACGGGGTTGCCCGGTTTGGCAGGCGCCGCTTGGAGTGGCAACGCCTGAGATGCCATACAGCGGCGGACGACGTCTACGGTATGGAAAGGCTCGGGCACAAACGTCGCCTTCCCGTTGCTCTCTCGCGATCGCAAACTCACTCCAAAATGTAAGTCTTGGTCATTATCTATTATTCTCTCTCTCTCTCTCTCTCTCTCTCTCTCTCTCTCTCTCTGTGGCCAAAGGCAACGGGAGTGGGATCATGGCGTTGCTTTCTTCAAGTGGGGTCATGGGCTCCCTTCTTTCATGCAAGTGGGTGAATCCAGACGGTTATTCATACTTTCAAAAATCCAAGTTGCAATGAGCGGGTGAAGGGTGAATCGCCATGATAATAGCTCCGAGTTAAAACCACCGGCCCATAGCTCACCTGGCTAGCGGTTCTACTTACCAAGTTGAAGGTCATGAGTTGGATTCTCGAACCACTACATCATAATAGAAAAAGATGAAACCTCTTAGTTTCCTTCTCGAACTAATACTGTTTAGTTTCAGCCGAGGTTTTCTCCACTAGTATTAACGAGAGTTAGTTGATGCATGCTCAAATGCTTGAGTTACGTCCCATCCAAGCCAATGATATATATATATATATATATAACGAAGAGAGGCTGAAGACTTAAACATGCACATGTACCTGGCGAAGCCAAGCTTCTCCACCAACAACAACCAGTTGATCTAACGCTTTGGGTGCTTATGTCTTTCCTTTTTCTTTTTTAACTTTTTCTCTTCTTGGTATTTTCGGCAGCTGATGGTAAAAGAATCACCCCTTTGGTTGTTCTGCTCTCTCTCTCTCTCTGTGTGTGTGTATATATATATACCGTTGAGGAAAGGAAACACTCTCAAGAAGATACTGTCCAAACGTTTTCATCAGGTTTAACCAATGAAAACGTATGATTAAGAGACTTATTAGCAACAGCTCACCTGCTTAACGGGTCGACTCATAAGCTAAAGGTCATGAATTCGACACTGGGGCATGCATCTCGCTTCAGCCTCCCCGTTGCAAAAAGAAAAAGAAAAAACGTAATCACTACGAAAAGAAGTACAGTTAGTCAAGGTTATATGTTTTATTACAGTGAACGTAGGTCATATATCAAACAAATATATATATATATTATACAAAGCAGGCATGTCCCACAGTCCAAATCCACCTTCCTTCAGCTTTGCCCATGTGACCCTGGGTCCAAAAGGCCAACACATCGGGTTCCATTGCGAAGTATACCTGCAGCAGTCAGAAAATATTATAAAATATGCGCTATCTTACGTTGTCGTTCCAAGGGTACGAAATAGGGGGAGGCGTCACACTTGAGAATCTCTTTCAGTGAGATATTTTGGGGGCTTGTGGCGCCTGTGTCTATTATGCTTTAATATGCTTTGGGCACACCCACCAATAGCTCACCTGGCTTGGGGTTAGAGATGTTAAAATTTGCCCGGCCTGAGAGGCTGCGGGAGCTATTTCTAGCCCATTTTTGGAGCAGGGTCGTATGGCTCGATGCATCTGACCTTGGGGGCCAATGTGAGTTGGGTGGGGCTGGCCCGCAAGGCCAGGGGTGTTGGTCTGGGGGCTGGCACGGCCCCATTAGTGGCCCTTCAAGGGCCACGTTAGGCCAGCATTTTAAAGGCTTATATAAAATGTGGCCTGGCCAAACCCGACTCACATTTTTCACATGCCCACAAAGGCTGGGGCCTGGCCTGCACGTCAACTCACAAGTTGAAGGTAGTGAACTCCATACCCTTCACGTGAATCTGACTTCACCAATCCTACTACACCCAAAAGGAAAAAGAAACAACCAACTCTTGAATCCCTCATCATACAGAGTCCATGATAATAACCATGAGGTGGGTAACATGGGCTATTCGTTCACCCTAGAAAAAGGTATAGCCCATGGTTAAATTAGTAGACCGTAACGTGAGCTCACTCTAAAAAGTTCTCTAGATTCACCACTAGACTCGGATTATGGCACGTCTGGGCTGGATCATCTGGTACCCTTAGAACTTCTCTAAGCATCAAACAGGAATGGAGTTAGTATGGTGGTTTAAGGGGCAGTGATCCTCTCGCACTAAAAGCCTGCATGACAAAATATTATCATTCTCCGCGCAGGAGTATTAACTCATTTGGCAGGACTCTTTCACTTCCATTTCGCTGGTGGAGAGTTCAATTCCCGGGGTGTGTATGAGTGCGTCTGTTAGACATCGACCTCGCATTGTAAAAAAAGAAAAAATATTATCATTGTATCCAAACCTGTTCTCCAACACTGAACCTCGCCCCAAAACTTACCCATGGAATGCTATTTTGGCCTATAATCTTTCCTAAAACCGATGATGTAAACCACATATTTGAGTCTTACCCAAGTTCATGAGTTCAAGCCAAGGTACTTGCCGGTCCATGAAGATCGACCCACCATCAGAGATCCAACCATAGGTACTGAACTCTTTTTTCCTACTACCTCAGTACCAAACCTGGTTGATGGTGTATCGTCATACAGTACACCATAAAGGTAAGCAACACTTTGAAGCCATTCATCCTTATGCAAGAAGGGTAGCTCGGATCCGTAGCCCTGACCCGATTCACTTTCTCCTGATCCTTGCCAAAAATGTCACGAAAGGTATCCGATCCGATCCACGTTCTTCACGAGACGCCCCGCTCTCTCACTGATGGCCTCTCCGTGTATTTCTACTCCCCGCTGTCTCTGGTTTACGTTTCACAAACTCATCCCTTTCCGCACAAACTCATCCCTTTCCGCATCTTATGATCGATTCTCTCGCTGGCATTTCTTTTTTCTTCCCCCTTCTGTACGTTTGAATACAAACCAATGTGCTTAACGTCCTTGTAAACTCTCTCTCTCTCTCTCTCTCTCTCTCTCTCTCTCTCTCTCTCTCTCTCTCTATATATATATATATATATATATATATATATATATATATATATATATATATATAATAGAGAGAGAACATGATAAGTACGTACAACTATTTATGCTCAAACTCCATGAAAATCTCAACTCTTTTAATCATTGAGATTTTAATTTGAAACATAAAAAATAATATTATACTTTTTCAAGTGTATCAAATATACTTGGTATTATTTTGCTATGCTTAGGAGATTTCAACCATTTAAGAAGATTTGTATATGGTTGAGTATAGACATCAATTATGCACTCTCTCTCTCTATCTATATATTTTTATATATAAAAGATCATGTCACTCCAATGAATTTGTGGGTATGATCTAATTGAGAGGACGAAACTTTGGATCTTGCAACAGACTTGCATGAAAATTCAGAACTTTAATCTTGTATCCAAATATGAATCTTCATTCAAAGTTCTAGGTGAAGAGCTGTAGGATCTGTTCTTTTCCGGTTCTCGAGTTAGATGAACTAGCCACGGACAACGCCTGTTTGGTTCTTTGTGCTTGTTTATTAATCCGATCTAAGACTCAGTTAAGGACGTGTATAACGAGTAGGCACCATAAACCTTACCCCGTCGACCAGACCATCGTAACATACAATGTAATACAGCAACTTCTTTGCAAGACGAGCTTCCTCTGTTACCATAGACAACAAAAATGAAGTATAACTGTACAACGAGCAATGGCTCACCTGGCTACGGGGTTGACTCATAAATTTCAGGCAACGGCAGACTCAAGAATTTTTTTGGGATGAAACATATTTTTTGGTAAGTCATATTTATATTTTACGTTCACAAAATACTTGTATTTTTTGTACGTAACAGTTCGGGAACTTTTATGATTTCAAGTGAGATGCATGCCTCACCTCATCCTGAAGTGCGTCCACTAACCCTTTAAGATTATGAGTTTGAATAGTTATAAAGGAGAAAAAAATAATATAACGATTTTAAATGGTTATATAATTTATCGCGTTATTTTGAAGGCTAATAAAGATGATGAAACGGCTACCAGACGAAGAGTTTTGTCGGTCACAGTGGGGTCTTCTTCCCGGTCATACGCAAATCAGTGGGTCCCACAAATCGGTGTTAGATGAGCGGTCGCCGTCCCTCGATCTTGTTGTGCTTCACTGAAAGACCTCGTACACGCTAAAACAAAGGACGAGAACACGGTATTCGGCCTCTTGGTTTGGTTGGGCCAATTGAATTTGGACGACCCGAAAAGCCCAGATATTTTCTACAGCATAGTGTTTCCGGGCTGGGAGATCCGAAAGATTCATTTGGGCCCAAGTGAACCACAGGGCTACTGAACAAAGTGTGACGGCCAGAGCAATATCCCACCGAAGCCGGCGTCTATAAATAAAATTTCCCTCTCAAAATTGTAGCACAACGAAATCCAGTCGAAAGTTTCTGCCAAATCCTCGGAAAAGCTTTGTTGAATCCATTCGCTTTCTTATTAGTGAGAGGCAGAGAGAGGAAGCAGGGGAAATTGGGGGTTCTGCTCCGCCATTTCTTCAGAAGATTCGATCTTCTCATCATCTTCATAGTTTCAGGCGTTCCTTCGTCACCGGATCTCCTAATCTTGGTGAGAACTTTTCCACATCTGGATTTTTGGCTCGTCATTTCTCGAAATCTGTAGGTCTTCACGAGTCGGGATCCTGCAGATCTTCAGACGACGGTAATATAAGAGGATATGCAGAAGAGTTAGCGTTTGAGGGTGTGAACCATGAGAATAATGTTCTTGCCTAGTTCATGGAGACGGCATCTCTGGCCGAACCATGTCTTCCATTCTTTTCATTTACTTAAAGAGTCTTTTATATGGTTGTGCTTCTGGAACGAAAGGAAAACAAGATGACACCACCAAACAGAGAGTTAGTAAAAGAACGACGCTGCCCATTGATGTGTATCAAGCCTTCTTCATATATAAAATATTACAAGCATTAACATGACCAGATAAGGAGATCTATAACAGAAAAAAGCCATAAGATTGAAAAACGAGATCTGGATATGGGCAATGTGCCTGTCGTTCTAGGCCTTGGGTTGGGTTTCGGACTCGCGTCCACTACGTCGCTTGCTAATTCGGAGGATAACGAGTCGGGATCTGGCGGGAACTCGAAGGATCAAGGAGAGATGAGAGAGAGTCGGAGCGAGGAAGTTCCCTGACCGGATTCGTCTTCTATATCGGACGGATCTGTCGAAAAGGATCCGGTAGTGAACGGCGTGAATTCAGTTATCTCGGTTACGAAGAATTTGGGATCTCAGAAGTTCAGGATCTTTGTAGGCTACGATCCTCGCGAAGATCTGGCTTATGAGGTATGCAAACACTCGATCTTGAAACGATCCTCGATTCCAGTCGAGATCATTCCTATTATTCAATCCGAACTGCGGAAGAAGAACCTGTATTGGCGAGAGAGGGAGCCTACGGAGAGCACGGAGTTCTCTTTCAGTAGGTTTCTGACGCCATATCTCGCGGGATTCAGTGGCTGGGCTATGTTTGTCGACTGCGATTTTTTGTACACGACGGACATTAAAGAACTCGTGGATTTTATCGAAGACAAGTACGCCGTTATGTGCGTCCATCATGAGTACGCTCCCAAAGAGAAGACGAAGATGGACGGAGCCATCCAGACCACGTATCCACGAAAGAACTGGTCCTCGATGGTTTTGTACAATTGCGGGCACCCAAAGAATCGCATCTTGATGCCCGGAGTGGTGAACACTCAAACAGGTGCGTTTCTACACAGATTTACGTGGCTCGATGATAGTGAGATAGGATCGATCCCATTTGTATGGAACTTCCTTGTTGGGCACAATCGAGTCGTTGAGAACGACCCCAGCACCTTCCCCAAATCGATCCATTATACGCTCGGCGGTCCCTGGTTCGAGGCTTGGAAAGATTGCGAATTCGGCGATCTCTGGCTGAAGGAAATGGAAGAGACGAAGAAATGCGGTTCGCTAAGCGGTTTAGTCGGACCCGCAGTTTAACAGAGTATAAATTAGAGTATTCAATATTCTATTCTATCGGAATTACTGTGTATCAAAACGATGGTTATGATTCGTCCTTTAGAGGCCTCTTGCTAGAGGCTAATGTGCTTGCTCTTGATCTTTTGCAGTAGGCGTGAATAGTGTAGCGATCAGCTGGAGATGAAATTTTCATAGCTCAGTACGCAGTATGTTCAAAAGTCTAATCAGTGCGTCTTTTACTGGTTCAATTTTTTGAGTTCTATTGTATGATTCTGTCAAGTGCTATTCTTGTCATCCTTTACACATCCTCCAGTGAATGCTCAACTTCGGAGTTCATGCAGGATCCAATGCATTCTTTAAATGTCACATGAACGCTAGAAATGTCACACCCTTTGAGACTCAGCAAAGTCTTCCGCTTGATGTCCGCTATCTAATGCAATTCTCCTTTATCCGGGCTTGAGAAGATGATCCCTTACATCGGTCGCATTAATGGTGTTCTCTTCTTTGATTATTGTCGTAATTGTACTAGAAGAGCAAGGCCTGGCCTGACGTCCATCTCGGTGCATGGAATAGCTTTAAGAACCACTTTGCATAAGTGATGTCAGAATCGAATCAAATTGGTGGATTTTGAATAGGATGGCAATGTTGGCCAGTTATATTGTGATTTTAATTTCTTTCATTCATTCTACGCTTAAATTTCTTATTTAGATATATTTGATTTGATTTGATCTTTTTGAAAACTCAATTCGGAAACACATTCTGACAACAATATGTAGCCATCAACTGACCTCTTACACCAACGCAACCTGCATCGTATGAGTCGAACGATGAAACTGGATCCAAATCATCCTAAGCAGTTTAAGATGTAAATAACTTCAGGCCCAATGGCTTATGATACACTCATCCGGGTTTACATATAACCTGAAATTCCATGCTATATGGTAGTCTGCTAAACTTGCCCAAACTTGTGAAGGCGAAGAATACTTCACAAATGTATGATTGAAGGAAAGGATGCTGTGTTCCAACTATAATTTCTGGGTCTATTTGGGTAATCCTGGTACATGAGGATAAATTTCTATGAGATTTGAACTGCTTGTTAGCTTATCAAACTGTTAAAAGAAACAAGAATATATATAATGAATCATTTATAACAAATTTCACTCAATTGATAGGTTGAGCAATAGAGAAACAGAGTACTGCTGCATGGGAAGATCATGAACTCACCTTTCACTGTTTCAATGTTTGGCAGCTACTTTTGCCCTTCCGGAGTTTGCTCCCATAGAAATCCTTAGGTGCGGTTTTTTCCTACTGGCCAATCTGACTCCTCCCCTTTTGTAAAATTTCTGCCACCAATGTATCTTCTTAACCTGACGACCAGTGGCCATCATCTTTGCTTTGTCTAGCTGCTTGTGCTCTGCCCTGGCCTTTCGGGGGTGTAGGATGTACCTCAGAAATGCTGCTAGCAGCATGTGAAGTTGACCGTGCTCCTTTCTGTGAAGAGGTTTCTTGTCTTCGGCATGTTTTTTCCCACCATTCTTCTCGTCAAGGTGTAAGAACCTCCTAAAAAGGTTTCCATGATGATGGTGGTGATGGTGATGAAAGATAAGAGAGAGCTTATCCTTACATTTCTTAAATTTACCAACATGATCCTTGTCACAGTTGCTGATATTATTATCCTTCTTTTTGGGCATCTTGGTGCTAGAGCTTGCATTGCTAATAAATTTCTCCCTCGCATTTGGGACCAGATGAAGTTCTGATTGCTTATGGGATTGAACTGGATGAATGCAGCTCTTCTTTTGTCCACATGGCATCTGACATGTCAGCCCGTCATTGGCCATCACCTTTAAATGATGATTTGGCAATTGGTGCAACAATACCTGCTTTATCAAATGATGATGTGGTGAATGGGTTTCCTCTTCCAGCTGGCTGTTCTGCTGATGCAGCAAGCAGTTTTCCTTGATCATCCTATATGGGATTTTACTTGGCAATCTCTGCACCACAACCTGCCTTGTCAAGTGCTGATGTGGTGAACAGGTTTCCTCTGCCCTATGGCTTATCAGTTTATGTTGCAAGCCATTTTCTTTGATCAGTATAGGTGTGTTTTGACTCACCAAGGTTCGACATGGATCTGGTTTTCCATGCCCTGCTGTTTGGTCCCTAGTCTTTATCGACCGGCTTTCTGTCTCCGATTCTCGTGCTATCTGGCAGGGCTCGGCCGAGGTCTGACTCAGCTTGTGGCTTGGCCCGCTGATCCTAGTTGGGATGTGATGTGGCAGGCTCCTCCTATGAAGTGGAACTACTAGCACCTTCTTGTGGATGTGGGTGCTCAGCTTCCTGCTGCTACGCCCTTTATCATGCTGCCTTCCTTGTCCCGTCTCGGTCATCCGAGTTGATGTCAGAACAGTCCCGCTCTTTGTGACATTACTCAGAAGCCTCTGATTGGGCATCAGATGTTTCAAATCGATGTCCTTAGATGCCCCATGATTATTGTCTGAATTTGATCGATGGCTTGCCCGTGCCTTCAGAAATGGAATCGGGTTTATTGCTGATGCTCTCGTGGAGGTGGTGGTTCGAACAGCATCCCTTCCCTTCACCATGCTTTCTATCTGAACTAGCGGTTCCTTCTTTGTTTGATATGCTCCATCTTGATGAAACTGATCCTTGGGCTTGTCTTCCTTGTGGGTTTTGTACCCAGACATGCTCTGTGTATTCTTCGGGTTAAGTATTTCTCCGCTGGCCTTAGTGATTGACTCCAGTCGTTTCAATTTCAGAGTCTGACCAGGATGTCTCGGAATTTGGCTCGAGGATTTGTAATGGGCTGCACTCACATCATCAGTGAAGCTCAAGCTGTATGTGAAGCCATCTTTCATGGTAGATCTATAATCACCAGTGACAGGAGGCTGGCCAGGAATTCTACCGATCTTTTTTATGGTACCGCTACTTACAGCACTCTTCTTTTGATCGCCTGGCATAAACATTGGCCTGGAATCACGGAGTTGTTGAAGATGTTGCTTCCTGTGTCTGCTGTTTACTTTCAAACTCTGAGAACTCTGCACTTCCCCCCAAAATCGGCTTGGTTTCTGAGTCTGCTTCCGTCTTCCATCTTTCATGGTAGATCTATAATCACCAGTGACAGGAGGCTGGCCGGGAATTCTACCAATCTTTTTTATGGTACCGCTACTCACAGCACTCTTCTTTTGATCGCCTGGCATAAACATTGGCCTGGAGTCACGGTGTTGTTGAAGATGTTGCTTCCTGTGTTTGCTGTTTACTTTCAAACTCTGAGAACTCTGCACTTCTCCCAAAAATCGGGTTGGTTTCTGAGTCTGCTTCCGTCTTCCTTTGAGCTCTGTCTTAGTGCTAGTCTTGTCATCAGCATGGTGCCTTTTTGAAAACCAGTTGTCATGCCTGGTCTTCCTTTTCTTTCTGGTTTTACAATCAGTGGTCGTGTAGGTGGGACATTTAGACGCGGCTGATTCTGGTGAGCCATGTCGTCCTTCCCGACTATCTGGCAAACAGGCTTGTTGCTGGACTGGAGTACTTGGTAGTTGATTCACCATGATCTGCGTTGGGTGGTAAGTCATAAACGCTCCCTTATTTTGAATATGCTTGCATCATAACAAAAACCAAAAGAAGAAAGGTTTCTAAGGACTTCAAGCCGATCAAGAATGATAGCCTATTTTGATGATATACGATGATTGCATCCTACATTGCTTCCCAATCGTCCATTCAGTTCATCTTAAGAACTCACCATAATTCTAAGAATAAATGCGTTTATGCTTGGTTAGGACGGCGCAGAATGCTGATTATCTATATCAAATGACCCTATTATTTTTCACAAAACAGACAATTGATAATCTTGAGATAGAAAACTGTCCGATGTAATCTCAACCATCTATCGATTGTAAAATTTTCCTAAACAGAGAACCACTGAGAAAACGTAAAAATGAACAATATCATCCGTCCATCTGGCCATCCAACGGAATGCATTTGAACCATCATTGTTGGTTCCAATTCTCTATGGTCCTGTTATGCAGTCTAAGCTCTGCAGAGACGTCGTCCTATGCCTTTGGTATGTATGGCATTGCGAAATTAAATGCCAAAGTATATTAACTAGTCACTGATACTAGTAATAATAATAATTAAAAGATTCAGGAATTTACTGCGCCAGTTAGGCAATATACCTTGTTTTGGCTTTGAATGGGTTGCACAACGGTTTCACGCGCCAGCGTCTTCATTAAAAGCCTCCAATGCTCGTCAAGCTACACCATTTCGGCAGTAATCAACACGTCCAAGGATGAAGAACACTATACCACACACACAGACACAATACATCCACGCGCAAACACACAGCAAGAAAAGTGGGGACACGATGATAGTAGCTTTATCATTTTCAGGAGGATGAAGGCAAAACTTGTATGAATCTACCTTTTGAAATTGGAAATCCGAGAGAAACACAGGAATCAATATCGAAAAACTAAAAAGACTTGTTGGTTGTGCAAAGCTTTGAATGTGTTGAAAGATTAGCACGGTGTGGAGGTGAAAGGAAAAATAATTTTAGTTTTCACTGGTTTCGTCGACGTACCGTTCCATTTGTGGGATCCTCGCAATTCTCTTCTTTCTTCTGTACAAGTCCGTCGAGACTCCTCAAAGTCTCCAATGTGGGCAATCGTTCTTTTTCATCCAACGAGTTGCCTATTCAACCGAATTCAACCCATGCTAATCAGCAGTCTGTTATCGCATTTCTCAAATTCTGAGAGGCATTTTTCTTGAAAAGCCATGATCATGGAAACCCTGAAAGATGGGAGTCTGGTCGACGCTAACTATTTTCATAAGAGAGGTATGTTTGTGCATCACCGAGAACACTGATAAAAAAACAAGAGAAACATCTAGCATCGGTAACACAAAGCCACGATTGCGAGTGTCTGTGCGTGTGTGCGCACACACACATGGAGAGAGAGAGAGAGAGACCTGGATTATGGCTTTCCGTTTTCTGTACTGACATGCCGGAGGATCTTTTTGTTGAAATTGATCTGGTCGACGAATCGAGAGAGAGAGTACCGTCGTGTAATAGTGAAAGGATAACGGCCAGGAGGCACTAAATTATTCGAAACAGCCCTGCTTGAGCAGGAAATAACGAATCCACCCCTCGCTACTTTCTACCTTGCGCACAAAGCGATGAGACGACGACGATACCCGATGCTGACCCTTAACCCGTTCAAACGACGTTTGGCTGTCGCAATACAGTCCTGTGAGCGCCGGATTTCAGCCTCAAAGGAGACAGATCATGTCTAAGGTGTCTTGAACCGAAGATTGTCAAATTCATTTGGGTGACACTACGATGTTTTCTTTTGCCATCTGAGATTCAGATCTATAGCATCATCTTATTTTCTGACGTGTTAAATATAAACCCATGCATACGTCTATTTCGGCCGGTGCACATAAGATTTAGAGTCCTCCAGACGCAACTCGTCCATGGCAATGAATGGCGTGAGCCAGTCATAGAGTGTCCACTGAGACCGATGATGCTCACTTGCAACAAACAGCATCTATGGCAGGCAATGGTCATTCCACCAAAACTAAGAATACCAAAGGTGTCAAAAAATATGTTGAGATGAACCAACCGCAAGCGAGCCACCAGGAGAACCTCGATCCCCATCTGCGCCCCTTCTCATAAGCCGCTTGGGTCTGCTAGACCGATCAGATTCCTTATCATCTCGATCAACCACCAATAAGCTGCATCTCAGATAGCACCTGGAAAACTCCAACAAGAACCCGTCTTATTTGATACGTTCAAACAAATCTACACCAAAATCTAAAACTATTCAAGGATAAAGAAACGTTTAGTTTTATACTTGGACAAGAAATGCCATGGCCACCACCAGAGTAGTGATTACACCACATACAAGTCCTAATACCCCATTTGCAACTGTGGAGGAACCAATGTCAACGTCTATCTGCAGACAGAAAGATACATCATCAGGCTGACATCTCTCCAACAAATTCAATTGAAAGAAAATCGATGACTTTCACTCACTTCCAAATATTTCGGTCCACGAATATAATTACAATCTACAGCTTTCCTCAACAAACATGGTGTGCTTCCAACACTTTGGCGTACAATCCATGAACCCTGAACAAGTCGAGAAAAGAAGTCAAAAAGAAATCAAGAGCAAACAATCAAATAAAAAGCTCTGAAAAGAAAAAACAGTGACAGGCTGAGACCTTAGGAACTGATGGAATAAGCTTCAGTCTACTATTCCGAAATTCATCATCACCATCAACAAATCGCTGCAATAAAGACCCCGGTACAAGTGGTCTTGTCACAAAATAGAAAACCATGCTGTAATGTGTTGATCCTGGAACCTACAGGGAAAGCAAGTGGTCATCACCAAGTTGTGAAAATATGCATGTACGCATGCATGACCAGCACAGACTAACCATGGAAATAAAATACATAGATAATAGCATGCTATATAAGACTGCAGTGCATGAGGTAGCACATTCGTAGGTGCAAAAGTTAGATTCTAGAGGGGATAGGATGCGACTTCTGCACACTAAGTGGGATCATCTGCATGTGTCACTCGCCATTGTCTTCATGATGTGTATAATGGCATTTTACTCTAAAGAAGCAGGATTATGTTTTATTATTTCCTTCCAATATCTTAGAGGCCTTCTTCTCTGTCTTGAAGGAGCTCATAATACGAATCCTCACACCAGGCAATTTGAGCTTCAAATGCCCGCATTTCTAAATCTGTAAACCACCTTAGAGTCTACTTACCTTATTTTAGCTTCAATATGTACCACAACAACCCTATAACATATCCACCTCAACATCTCTCATTTATTTTATCTGCAATTCGACAAAACATAACTTTTATCACACGTCCACCTCAACATCTTTCGGTTCTGCCATTGAAGTCCTCCGCATACGATGATGATTGATTCACCACTAGGCACAAATAGAAAATTGTTGTTATGGTCTTAGAGCTGCACTATACTATTTGCCTTCTAATTTTTCCAAGCATAGAAATGCATAGACAAGAATAAATTGCAAGAGAGCACATTTTTAACATATTAAGTGTGCAAATATTGTAGATAACAAATGATTTTCAGCTTACTTGGAGATTTATAACCAACGAGAATAGTCCTTTTTTCTGATGGAACCTGAACCAGCAATAAACAACAAAATGAGGCATGTCTATCAGATGCATGTGCTTTTTTAAGTGATACCTGCTAGGTACACATTCAGAATGTAACAGTAATAATAACAATCATAATTGTAATAATAATGATGTTATCAAAAGCCACTAGAGAGAAATAGACCTAAATCCAGAAAGTGTAAATTGAGTACCCTAAGAATATCAGATAAAGATACAAAAGGTTTGTTCCAAGGAAAATAAAAAAGAAAGCCATATACTCACGCATGTCAAGATAGCTAGATGTCAAGATTTAGAAGACGTATTGGCTCCTAAACCTGCTTTTGATGACAAAGAATCTTAATAATGATAACAATATTAGTGCTTTATAGGGCAGCTAGCCCACGTAAATGTAATCCATTGCAACTATTTTGGTTGCTACCAAAAGGAAATGGCCATTTAAACCACATTGATCATTTTAGTCTCAAAGGACAGGAAAAAAGTGTTGGAATTCACGGGGAAACGCAGCGGATGAACTGTAAATCTTCAACTAGCATCCACTTCAACTTCAACAGAAACTGTAAGGCTAATTTTAATCCAAATCTCCTTATGGCAGTAAATATTTTCTCTACCTTAGGATCATACAAAGGCCATGCCTTATCTTATGCGAGTTTATAAAGTTTTTCTTGATAAAGTGTTACTTCTTCACGTAAAGTTGGTGATTCAGTTTTAAAATATCACTTTCTGGTTAGCTTGTTCACAAAATCAGGAAAGTGATCTTTCACTTTTCTGTTTGCTTTCCTACAAAATTAAGAAAGTTATCTTTACTTTCTTTTTCTGGTTTTTGATATTCAAAAAATGTGAAATTACCTTTTTTAAAGAAAATATCTTCCTTTCCATATTTTTATATTACCCTTTTTGGAAAGGTTAGGGCATTCACTATCATCACTTTTGGTAACCAACCACCTTCCAAATTTTGTCCCTGGGTTGGTCAAGTTGCCTTAGCCAGGATCGACAATACAACAAAATCACTTTTCCTTCTTCGCCATTTTCTTCTCTTTGCATTTGCTCTCCCAAAATTTAGCCTCTCTGGCTACACGAACTTCATTAATCTATTGTGCAGTCAAATACAAATATGCATCATTCGGGTGGATGCCCACTCCATTGGACCACCTCGCAGTAGGATCATCCAACTTATTGACAAAGACAATTAACTTTGAGACCTTCAAAAACTTGGCCTCCTTTTTTCTCTTCCTCGTCGATTTTAAAATAGTCTAAATGCACATCTTCTTCTGATCAAAATTTCTTGTGCATAATATATGTAAATGGGTCCATATATCTTGCATCTCTAAAGGTGATATTGCCCCCTCATGGTACTCATTATTCACTGATGTCAAGCTAGTGCATGCTAACCTGTCGACTTCCACATTGTGCATCCATTACATCATTATGCTTAGGATTTGGTCCACGCATGTCCTAACATTTATATAAAAAGAATAAACACGTATTCCATCTGCTTCGATTTCATGATCTTCTTCTTAGCAGCTGTTGGGGATTGGCTGTCACCAGCACCCTCCCTTCTCTTCTTCCTCTCTTTTCATGTACTCTCTCTCTAATTTCCTCTTGTAATCTTTTATAAATACCTTACTCATGTATATAGTTTACCGAAAAGGGTTTCGAGTGGAAGCTTGCACCTCTCCGCCCTGTCCAGGTGAGACTGTGCACCTATGTATGCTTGCTACATCCTAAATGGTAAGTAGAAGGATTTGGCAGATATATGTAAAATTAGTACAGTAGGTAACTGCAACACTTCGTGAAATCTGCTAAAACTAACGTGACCTTGAACGCAAATGTGAAAATGGACTTAAGGTGTAAGATTTCTCATATGGGCTCATTTCTCTCATTTGTTTTTTTTGCTGATGACTTGCTTACCTTTTACAACCTTTTACAAGGCTTATTTTCTTTTGCCTCGATGTGTCATTTTAAAGGTATTGAAAAAATCGTAGGGCTACATGTATAAACAAGTAATATATGATAAATAGAAATGTGCCGACAATAACAAAAGCTACATATCCATGTCATAACAAAATAATACATGGAACAAGCAAAGAAAAACTGAAAATCAGTAATAAACTTATCTGATCGACTCATCCTTGCAAACTTGCCTTAGAGAAACTTTTTAAATGATTGATTGAAGGAAAAAGTATATATGAAACATTCTTTTGGTCTCAATCTTCCAATAAACCTAGTCTTAAAGTTCAGAAGAGTTTTTATGGTCTCAAATAAGCTCCCAAAGCTTAGTTTGATAGAATGGTTGAATTCATGATATTGCATGATTTTTCTATCTATTATATTGATAGAGCTTTGTTTATAAGAAAGTCCTCTAAAGGTATTGTTATTCTTTTGCTCTACGTCGATGATATGATTATTACGGATAGTGATAATTATGATATCCAATAAATCAAGCAAGAACTTGGTAAAATGTTTAAAATGAAAGACCCTAGTCAACTTTCTTATTTTCTTGGCATTGAGGTAACTCGTTGAAATCTATTTTTTGGTAGATGTTTTAAGAACCGAAAACAAAAGAGAAAAAATACGGTTTTTTGCGATTTCTAGAACCAATTCGAAATACATTAGTCAATTTATTGAGGTATGTTGTTGATTTTATGTTGTTCTATCGATTTTTATTTTTTTTAAAGATTTGCTGATAATTGTGGGTACTGAAAAAACTAACATCGCACGTCCCTCAAATGGGAAACGCATCTCAAGTATATCTCCTTCTTTGAGTGCAAAAAAAAATAATTTTTTAATATACAACTATGGATAATATGATATGAGTACGAGGGTGTAATATCACTGTTTCATGTAGGAGACGCAATGTGATGACATATGGAGAATGTGTCTGTAGATGACAATAAGGAGAAGATGAAATCAACCCTTCACGTTATGAGGATGATACATCATCCTAAGATACTGATATCAATATTATAAATAGTGAGGATGAGGGTTGTCTTGATCTATCGGAATTACTCCTAACTTTGTAGGTCATATTGCATATAAGATTTATGATGAACATGTACTTTAAAATTTCAATAAAAGTTTATATAAATACTCTATATGCATGTACTGATATCAATACTCTCTATTCTAATGTATTATATAAATTTATAATTAGAAGCAATATGAAAAGTAATAAAAGCTCATACACATTACACTATGAATAAAGCCTGACCAATGAAGGGCATGGATATGAGGTTAGAAAATTGAGTTGAGTTTGCATACTTCAATGGGTTGATTGGACATGTGAACTTACACCATGAGGTGATAGATCATGCATTTATAATTACTTTTATCAAGTGTTAGCAATCAAACACAAATAACTTTCATATGTCATGGGATGAAATGACTATAAAACTTCATGATGTTCATGAGTTAATTAAGAGATGATAGTTAGAAGTAGGGAAGAAATTCTAGGTGATATATTTGGAATGGGCATCGATGAAGTCGTCTATGAGATTAAGTCTAGGGCTATTAAGTTTCAAGTGCTATAAACTAATTTTGTAATGAAAATAAAAGCCTATGTTATTTGTTGTATTAGTTAGGATATATCTTATATCAAAATAAGTCTAGAGATAAGGTGCACATGATACTTGTGAATCTATTGACATACGATTGTATGAGGGTTCATAGTTACGCATGAGATGCAACTACATTAGCATATTTCTTTAGACAACTCGGGAAAACATCCTTAATAGTAAACATACTTCTTTGCTCCAGGTGCAATTTTTTACTATTATTACTTTAATTATTTAAACTTTGTTTTTTTTTAAATTAACAAGATATATGTTTTATTTTCAGGATGAATTTATTAATACTTCTCAGCTTCCAAAGTTGTTATGCAACCAGAATGACAGGATGGAGAACCACGAAGAGACCGATGGATGAGTAGTGTGTGAAACATGAAATCTCTTATTGATATTCTAACTCAATATCTAAGCAGTTGGAGTATGAGTATATATCAGGTATTTTGAAAGGAGTATATTTAGATGTTATGTATACTTACATACTATTTTGTGTAATGTAAATTGATTGACAACTATATAGTTCTGCAAAATGCTTGCATTGTAATGCATAAAGTTATCGAGATATCACGTATGCATTTGTTGTGTAGATGTTATGGAGCCTTACATATCATATCACATAATTTGTCAGTTTGACTGACGTCAAGGCATTCAGTAGCAATGATAAGACCTTCAATTGTAAAGAGGTATACGAAGTTACACACGTATAAGGTATAATACGAGTTAAGCGATGCGACATGGGAAGCTCAACACTCATTATTTTCTGCTTGAGCATTTTGGAGTTTCAACAATGTACTCGTACGAGTGTGATGAGTTATAAATAGAGTGGTACATCCAAGGGATGTAGAAAACTCGAGATAATGGGTGGATCGATCTTATCTTCGATTTTCTTTTTCCATTCTTTTTGTTTCTTGATTCGTTTGATTCCAACTAGGTTCATAACTAACTAATAGATGATGATTAATTGCAAATAATCATACAAGACTTAACAATCAATGAAAATGAGATAAAAATCAATTGTCGAAAGAGAAGAGAAGAGTTGCCATATTTTGCCCAGGAGAGGAGAGAGAAATTCAACCAGGGCTATTTTAGGTATTTATAAATTTTGGGGTGTGTGTATAGTAAAGGGGTGTACATATAACAAAAATGTTATGAGCTGCTACATCACATCTAACGCAAACACATCTCTTTTCTCCTTCTCTCTCTTTCTATATATATATATATAATGGTGGGATCCTATTCACTCTCATTGTTTTTTAACATGAATATAATAACGATATCTTTTATAATTTTAATTTTAAAAAATAATAATTTATACTCATGCAATCCAAAAACAGTAAATAGATATCATATAATTTAACTATATATATAATGTGTTATTGTCCACTTTCAATTATTGCTTTTTGTTAACATTGTTTTTCGTATATTTTCTTAAAAGATTTAAATTACACTTATACTATCCCAAAACAATGAGGAGAACATATCCTAAGTGGACATGATCCGGTTTTCCTACATTATATATATAATTATTTTCAAGAGTGATTTGATCTTACCCATTGATGCTACTCACTTGTGCTTGACCTTTGCCTTTTGAAGTCATGAACGTAACAAAGTTATTCTTCACGATTTTTCAAATGCTTTCACAGGGTTCAAAATCAAACGCATGCCCCTGAAAAACAATCATCAACCATGAGTAAGCAACGTGAATGATGAACAAGTTTCGATTTTCCTTATTTTCAAATAATCCCAAGATAAGTTTTTTTATAATACAAGATGAATAGGTTATAGTTCACATAGCAAATTTATTACACAGAGCCGAGTGTGACGTGGGAGGGCTTCTTGACTCTAAACATCCAAGAAATGTTCAACCCGAGTTCAAGCTTCGACCTCTTGGCTCAAGCCGGGGCCAAGAGATATCCAAGCAAGTAGAGCTCACCTCGTGAGACTCGTTTCTTTCTTGAATTCTTCACTGAGCTTGTCAATGAGCCCGAACTCGATTAAGCCACATAATGAATGAATTTTCTTAGTTTACGATTAGAGTTTTGTTACACATAACCTCGTGTGTTATGGAGATACGTTGACATTGCATAAAATTAACCCATTTTTTCCCTCAACGCATAATCATGAAATTAGATCATTCGGTTGCTTAACCAAATGCACGCCCCTGGTATTGAACCTGTGACGTCCTTTTAACTCGCTCACCAAAAGAAGTTGTTTGGGGAAATTACGTCGTTTGTGACTTCATGTGCTGGCGGCCAAGAATCTCTCACATGGTGTTAAGGTAGAGAAATTGCCAGACAGTCTCAAACAACGACGTAACATTGAAACTCATCATCTATATTTATATCTGTGTCTACACCTATCTATTTATATAAGAAAAGTAGTTGCTGAAAGTCTTTAGCGTATTCATTGCGCCTCTCTTTTACTTTTTTTTTTTTTTTGAGAGGTTACAAGAGGATGCCAAAGTCTGACACACATGATCCATTTAGGAGTCGAACTCCCCACCAGCAGCACCGGTGCTAGAGTGTCTTACTATTGAGCTAATGCTCTCGATTTACCTCTCTTTTATTTTTTGAGAGAACCAATACAATGTATTTGTTTTTTTATTTATTAAAGACCCTTAAATTATGTTCATGCATCCAAAAAATGAAGGATATATATATATATATATATATATATATATATATATATAATTATATATAGAGAGAGAGAGAGAGAGAGAGAGAGAGAGAGAGAGAGAGAGAGATGGTGATAAATGCATAATATCTTTCTATGTATAATCTTACATAAATATCTTTACTGTTTAATCTTTGATACAAAAGGTTGAAGTGATTAAAAAATATTTAATGCATGTATAGTACAAAAATCTAATAATACTTATAATTCAAATTTCTATTGTTGATCATATCAATCGAATAATAAAGATGTTTGAGCATGATTATATACTAAAAGACATTATGTATTTACCACCTCTCTCTATATGTATGTGTACTTATGCATTTGTTCACTTAAAGAAAGAGTAAGAGAAAGAGACAAAAAAAAATCTAAACTAAAAATATATTTGATATTTTCTCTTTACGTGAGTTCGATTCCTGAGACATGCATACCCGGCTTGTAACTGAAGAAAGAAAAAACTGCATGTCTGGTACTCGGAGTGTTAGCTCACCTACTCAACTCACAAGATTAACGTAGTGAGGTCGATTCTCATGGAATGCAAATCTGGCTTTGGCCTCTCATACGAGTATCGGTCACCGATTTCTTTTCTCGGTAGAAATGTTTGTTGTGACCAACGATTTTAGAGCTCCATGTCTATTAATTTTTTGTGAGATTTATGTTTAGGTTGAAATAGAAATTGAGAATAAAAGAGAAAAAAGTTTTAAAAAAAGATCAATAAAAGAGTTAAGATTTACAGAGAAATCAAATGATTGAGAGAGACAATGCTATTAAAAAAAATTATCGAAAAAAAAAGATCAAAAAAGATTATTGGAAAAAGAAAAGAAAAGCCAACATAGATCATCAAGAGAAAAAAGACCAGTAAACAAAAAAGAAAAATCAGTACAAAGGCTGGTTGGCGCTGGGTGCCAACGTCATCATTGGAGTCCATCAGTTGATAGAACACGACTTGGCCATTTTTATATGATCATATTTAAAATTTAAATACAAAGATCTTAATATTGAATCTGGATCATAATACATACAAGCGGTTAGATAAGGGTCCGGATTCGGAGCCTCATGCAAAACATACATGCGAACCGGGTTAGATAAGAACCGGTTCGAGTATGAAACCGGCCCACTAAAATCCCTTTCTCTTCATGATGAATTAATTATAAGGTGAAGGAATTCAAAAGTCGCAACCGCTGACGAAAGTACCATCAAGAAGGGTAGAATGGACATATGGGAAGATTTGAAACGGCGGGTCTAACCATAGTTTGTCTCCTACCCAACATAAGAAATTGTCTATTCCACCCTCACTAATGCAGACAAAACATCTCAAACTAAGCATGCCTCATTTTTTGGGTCCGGAGAGAGCAAAGCAAAGACTGACCCGATCAAGGTGCCATTAAGATGAACCGAGTAGCAATTAACTTATATGCAGACTCCGTGATTGGGACTAAGTCCCAAACCCACTAAATGCAGATTGATTCTTGGTTGGTGGAGTTAGAAGCAAGTTAAGTCAATAATTGGTTGCGACCGAGAGCCTTTTGCCCACCACATATTATTCAAGAGGCAAATCTGGGTTTAGGCAGGTCCCTACCAGATGCGTTAGCAAAGATCAAACTAGAACTTAGTGTGACGTGTATCGTATCGTGTGGGCGTCGTATTAATCCCGCGTAACATGCATTGTCGAAAACCTTAGCTGATCTCTGTCATTAGATTTATTCCCCAAGTGTGGAGCTACTACGCATGAACCTTAACTTGAGTCCTCGGCTAGAAGAGCCATGGTCTCTGTACATTGGTGACCTTCTTGATCTGATATTCGGGTCCGGTCGAAGTCTTATGGGAGTGGGTCCGAACTAAAGGGACATGGGTGGGATTATTTTATAAGTTGAGGAAATAAAGGGAAACCGTCGTTTTCGGCGGCCAAAAGAAGGCCTTGCTTGCCATCTTAGTAAGGACGCGTCCTTTCTGAAGCAAGAGAGAGAGAGAGAGAGAGAGAGTCTAGCCTTGCCTTCGGTGGGCGAGGGTTCTCATGCACGAAGCCGTTGAGGTGATTCCCCTTTTAGGGTTTGTTTTTATTGATTTTACTTCTTGGATGTTTGCTTGGTTCTCCTCCTGACTGATCGATCACGCTGGAAAACCAACAGGGGACAATTGTTTCAAATTAAATGAATTTTACTCAATTTTGCATACGAAATCCTCGCTCATGGGTTTTGCCGATTGGAACATCCAGGTCTAGGGTTTGTAGTTGCTTCGATTTGTTGACTGAGCACCAAGAAGGGAAAAGTCCTGAATTTAGTGATTTCCGGGTTTCCTTTTCTTTCTTATGTTCCGTTCCTATCTTACAGAATCACTATTAGGATTTCTTCGTGGTTTTCATGGGTTTCGAGTAGAACTGCTCTGGTGTAAAGTCGTCACAGTATTGTGAAACACCCTTGTGAGTAACATCGTTTCGTGAACTCCTTGTTGGCCCTCGAGAAAAATTGTAACCCTATATTCAATTTTACTTGCATTGAGCACCCAATTATATATTGTAATAGTTCAATTTTGTCCCTTTTCGATGTGGATCGCGATTTCCTGCTTTGTTTGTCGTACTAATGCTCTTCTTTTTGTGGGATTTGATGGCCCTTTTGCTTTTATTTTCTCCTATTGGTTATTCAAATTGGGTTGCTTATTGATACTTGATGAGCTCATATTGATGCTTTTCTCGTCGTTTTCCCAGGTTGCCTTCTTCCTTTCCGGAAGTTTGCCCAATTTAACAAAGATATGGAGGGGCAGTTTTTCGGATCAAACTGCTTGCAGAAGGACCTTTTATCATTGCACAAGGTTCATGATTGGTGGTTTTTCATATTCGGTCGCGTTATCCTCCTTCCATTCGTCAATTGTACTTAACCGCCGTCTTAAACTACTAGAAGCCGGCAGAAATCCCAATGCAATTTTATTCTGAAACTAGTGTCGGATCTTTAGTTTCTTTTTTATGGTAAGTTGGTGTTATTATTAGGCACTATTTACTCATTTAGTTAATTAATTTGTTTGTGCACCTGAGGCTTAACATGCTCTTCACGTGCATGTTTTTAACAGTTTGGTCCGAACACCTTGTTTATCCATAATCTCTGAACGGATGGATTTCGCATTGAGAATGGGGTAAAAGTTTTCTCTTAGCCTATCTTACTTAGCGCTTCTTTCGTGGTTTTGATTTGTCTATAACTGCCTTTTGGGGTTAAACACCTGAATTAACAAATGGGGGTCCTTCCAGTTGTCAAAGCTCTAGCTTTTGCTTACCATGTGGCTCTACTGGTTCTGTCACATAAATGTTTATTTATAAAATCACTATTTCTCTCATTATTACTTGTCTGCTCACTGAATTCTTTACTCACAGGAGCGTGATCGACTGAGGTTGGACCTTACACTTCAGTAACTCTTTCCAGAAGGATGTGAATGCAGTCTACTGAATTCCTTGTTTCATGGTGAAAGTACAATAGATGCGGGCAGAGTCAGCGGTAAATTTCAGCTAGTTGATTTCTTGGGGAGAATTTTCTGTCTTCACCAGTCATGAGGCAGGATGCAAGATGTCGTACTTGGCAGAGCTTCTTGATGTACCCAATGCTGATATTCATCTGGGGATATTCTTATGGGGGTCCCTTTCACCGATCCAGGCTCATAAGCCCATCAGAGAAATTTTAGACTTTTTCAGATATCCAGTTACCAATCATACTTGATTGTGGATATCCTCAAGAGACTTGTTTTACACATCCCTCTTATGTTTGGAAGTTCATTTTAAACTTCTATAATAAGTTCCAGCTGGGTTTGCCAAAAGTTTGTCTGTAGGCAGTCAAAGTGCCAGAATAAGAGTGAGGTAGACATCTAAAGGCCGTTATCTGCAATAATTTGTACTAAAGGAATGGACAAGTAAGACATCTTATTGGCATTTGATTTACGATATTACTAATAAACCACTTAGAGTGTTTTGCTCAAAGATCTAAAGACTTGGTTTTGCAGGTACACACTTATTAAGGAAGTAGGTGATGGAGCTTTTGGGACTGTTTGGAGGGCCATTCACCGTCATACGGGTGAAATCGTATGTCCTCAACAACTTTCTCACAATTGATTCAGGTCCTTTTATCAACGTGTCTATTTTGACAGCAAGTTGAATAACTCTTTTGGCAGGTGGCAGTGAAGAAAATGAAGAAAAAATATTACTCATGGGAAGAATGCATGAACCTGAGAGAGGTTAAGGTACTCAAAGACATGCATTATAGTTTATTAACTCAAATTCCTTTCTATATATATATATGTTTATTCTCTGATTTATGCTATTTTCTCTCTTTCTAAAATGCTAGTCTTTGAAGAAGATGAATCATCCTAATATTATGAAGCTTAAAGAAGTGATAAGAGAGAACAACATTCTCTATTTTGTGTTTGAATACATGGTACGTTGAGCTGGATGTGGTAGCTTTATCTTATCCTGTTATCATTCAGGAAACTGTGAACTATATAACTCCTATCGCTTTCTTTTTTGGCTAGGAATGCAACCTATACCAGATTATCAAAGATAAGGGTAGGGTATTTGCAGAATGTGAGGTACGAAATTGGTGCTTCCAAATATTTCAGGCTCTTGCATACATGCATCAGCATGGTTATTTTCACCGGGACCTGAAGCCAGGCGAGTTTTCCACTTTGAGTGCTTTACTTTTCAAGGAATAGATGATGGCCACTAAATGCTTGATTCCATGACATTTCTTTCTGATTGAGGTTGGAAACGTCCCTCATTTAATTCAAGGCATGTAACTGAGTTTGGACTATCTAACGTTACTCACTGAAAGAGTGATACATGAAGCAATGTTTGTTCCTGTTTTCTTAAGTTTTCCTACTTCCACTGGTTGGGCATGGTTACAGAAAAAGCTGTTTTCCCTTTTCAACCTTTTGTTCTCACTCCCCATTTACATATATCACTCATCACATTGTGGTTCTTGAATTTGCCCGTATTGTTATCTAGGTGATAGTTTCTACTTCATGTATTGCTTCCAACGTTGGTTTTTATCAACATCAATTCTAATACAATTTGTTAATAGTGTTTTACTGTATTACAGCTTAAGAACAACATGTATAATACAGGTAAGCCATATGAACAAGTGTAAGACTTCAAAATAACAACAATTGTTCTATATGAATGAAACATGAATACATATAAAAAATCTTAAATGCATTGACACACAAGAAGAATGTTTAAAGGAAAATCTTTATGCACTTCTTGCCCATTTTTTCCATGGGTTTGGTACTTTGTTCAGTACTTTATTTAGTGCACTTTTTAAATTCATCTGTTTACAACTTATGAGTCATTGATCAATTAGTAATTTAGCTATGTCACATGGGTGCGAGCGCGGGATATGGCAAATTTCAAAAATTTTGGGTGCGGCGACATGGTTAAGGTATATAATATTATATATTATATATTATATTTAATCTACATAAATCAATCATAATACAACTAGTATTTGCTAATTTTGAGTGCACGTAGGTATCAATTAGCAAGTTCCCTCATAATGATTTGAAACTTAGAATGATTTTACGAGCTACAAAATATCCAAGTTATGGATTCAAAGAGTTTCCAGATCTTTTGTAGGATATAGCATATACTAATATTTGTGTTAGGATCCACTAGTGATGTCATACTCTTCTCTTCTATTGATGTGACAATGTTCGTGGTCTTCAAATGTGTTTGGTGACAGAGATTATTGTGTGCAAAGGCATACAGTATGGAGTCAAGATTCCAATCAGATTGATATATAAGAAACCAATTGTCCGCACCCAAAATCATTCAACCTAATATTGTATACAGCTACAATAGCAAGTACACAACTTTATATTAAAGCAAAACACATAAACGGTAAACAACTACTAAGTTCATCATAATACACAAATCAATCTTCATTATCTGGACCCATTTATCCGTGAGTTACAAAAAAAAAAATTGCATTTTTTCCATGCTGTACCGACACGGTGTCAGTGTCGGTGTCGCACCAATGTTGAGGTCGACACTCCACCCCTTAGAAGTGTCTATGTGACTTAGTAATTTAGTACTTTGATAACAAGTGATAATAAAGTGAATTTTCTCGATTTTATGCCTGGAGGAGAACTGACTGAAGTACGTTAACTAAAACTGTCATTTCTGTGTTTGGGGGAATGAGTGCCAAGTCTAGAAAACACTAGAATATCACCTTAGAGAGACACAGTTGCACATGTGAATGCTGCAACTGCGTCAGTGGAGCAACCCAACTTAAAAAATGTTAAAATGTTGTACTAATAAATAATGATCATTGATGGTACATTGTGATTTTTGAAGGTTTTTCTGTTCGTAAATTTGTGGCTTGTATTTCCTGGGTGTGTCCATTGTCCACATGTCAACCATTATGTGGAAGCTTTTTCAGGAGCAAAAACATATGTGGTGATACTGTTGTTGTCACTGGTGCCTTTGTATTGGTAACAGTATAAACTTTTTGCTGCGTCTAATATTGCACTAAGGAGACTAAGAAATGCTCTAGGAAATGATATCTATGTTCTCTGTTTATTGCTGACTGATGGAATATTTTGACAACCTGTGCTTTCTTATAGTGCTTATATTGTGGTTGAAATGGTCTTAGTATGGAATCAAAATTTGTCTTGCCGTAGGGCCCAAACTTGGTTATTTTCTAAGGGGAATTTGACTTACTTGCATATGCATTTACTTGCAGAGAATCTTTTGGTTACAAAAGATGTAATTAAAATTGCCGACTTTGGTCTTGCACGAGAAGTCTACTCTTTGCAACCTTTCACAGAATATGTTTCAACTAGATGGTAATCACTACCATAACTGCTACCATACATATTCCATTGTTCTTATGCCTGTATGATCAGTTCTTTTATGAGCTTGCTTCAATCCAGGTATAGGGCACCAGAGGTTCTTCTTCAGTCACCTGTCTATGGCTCTGCAGTAGGTGAGTTTGCTGTCTGAGCAAATTGGTTGGTTCCTGGTACACTTCTAAAATTGACCACGATTATGTGCACATCTTCATATTCTTCTGACTGGCTTGTAGATATGTGGGCAATGGGAGCAATTATGGCAGAGATGTTTACATTTCATCCTCTATTTCCTGGTTCAAGGTACTCTGAGTGAGAATGTAGAAAATTTATGACCATTACTTGTGCATTTTGGGTAAAATATGTTTCTTCTTTTCTATATTATGTGCTTCATCCTAAATAATACAGAAGAACATGGCTCGGCTGCTTCGACTTCTAGCCAATTTGTTACTTCTGTTTAGAAAATCAAATGCTCTTCAAGCAACTTCATTCTTTGGTAATTTCTTGTTGAGAAAAAGACAAACTGGCATTGAAACATAAGACATTGCATGTTCTGAACCTTCAACAATAGAAGTGTGGGGGGCACTGTGGTAAAATGATGTCATTGCCCCTATTAAAGAGAAAGAAATCAAGAAACAGCATGACTTTTGCCAACAAATCCATGGATTCCCATCAAAAGAACATGGCGTGGCACAAAGTATGTGCCACATAGTTTCCTGTTTTGATGCCTAGATACCACTGCTCTTTTTGTTTGTTTTGCCTGGACATATCTTGAGAGTCTAAGAGTATTAATCCCTGCATGCATTTCTTGGCAACCTTGGTGACATATTTGCACAATTTTTTGCAGTGAAGCAGATGAAATATATAAGATATGCAGTGTGATAGGTAGCCCTGATAAAAGTACCTGGGCGGATGGGTTACAACTAGCTGAATCAATTAACTACCGATTTCCACAGGTTAGCATCTTAGTAAATAACACCTTTTGCCTACATTCTGTTAGTATTTTGTGAGCGTGCTTGATTTCCTGATTCTTTGATGTATATATCATCTACGGTCAGTGACCTTTCTTGTGTCCTAGAATTTTGGTGGGTGTTTCAAGTTGCAGTGCCACATTCATTTGGTTAATCTGATGTCTGAAGATATAAAACTTGAGTTATTGGTTTTTGAGCTCATTATTTGAGAAATTCCATTAGAACTGCTAACGTGTTTTCTGTTACCTTGTTATTTGAAGGCAGTAAGTGATGCTACTTGTTCTTTCATTTTTGCTATAGAAACTATAATGTCATATTACACGAATATTCATGCATGACTGGCAAGTGGAGATTAAGAGTCAATTTGATGGGATCATGGGAGGGCTCTGTCATTAACTTCTTGAGTCATGGCTGAACCACAGCAATGTTGGAACGTGTCAGCATATTACACAAATTTTCATGCATGACTGGCAAGTGAATGTTAAGAGTCTATCTGGAGGGAGGAGTCTGTTGTTATTAAGTTTTTGAGTCATTAGCTGAACCACAACGGTGTTGCAATGTGTCATCATCCTAAGTCACACAGACACTTCTAAGGGGTGGAGTGTCGACCTCGACACTGGTGTGACACGGACACCGACACCGTGTCGGTGCGGCATGGCCGAAAAAAAAATTTGCAATTTTTTTTTTTGTAACTCACGGATAAATGGGTCCAGATAATGAAGATTGATTTGTGTATTATGATGAAATTAGTAGTTGTTTACCATTTATATGTTTTGCTTTAATATAAAGTTGTGTACTTGCTATTGTAGCTGTATACAATATTAGCTTGAATGATTTGGGTGCGAATAATTGGTTTCTTATTACTCAATATGATTGGATTCTTGACTCCATACTGTATGCCTTTGCACAGAATAATCTTTATCACCAAATACATTTGACCAGGAACATTGCCAAATCAATAGAACAGAAGAGTATGACATCACTAGTGGATCCTAGCACAAATACTAGTATATATTATATCCTACAAAAGATCTCGAAACTCTTTGAATCCATAACTTGGATATTTTGCAGCTCGTAAAATCATCGTAAGTTTTATATCATTATGAGGGAACTTGCTAATTGATACCTATGTGCACCCAAAATTAGCAAATACTAGTTGTATTATGATTGATTTATGTAGCTTGAATATTATATATAATATATAATATTATATACCCTAGCCGTGTTTCCGCACTCAAAATTTTTGAAATTTGCCGTATGCCGCACCCGCAACCGTGTGACATAGTCATCATCATTGGAAATGACAGTCCATACTGGACCATGGGATGCAAAAATGCACGGTTTTTTCTAATTTTTTCTCTTTGTTGGGCTTTTATTTGTTAAAGAAATTATCTACCCATTCAAAATGGTATGGCCTAACCAAGAGTTGGGGAAAACATTTTAGAGACAATGTCCATGGATGCCATCTTTTTCATTAGATCTCTTTCTTTCTTTTCATGTCTATTTAATATAATTTCTTTTCTAACCTATAATTGTATTTTAATTCACTTGTTGTGATTTTATGTACTTACTCTTCCTCTGTGTATCCTGTAGTTTGCGAGTGCTAATCTCTCCTCACTGATACCATCCATCAGTAAGGAAGCCATCCATCTCATAAATGTAAGTAATATCCAGCAGTGAAGCACCTTTTATATCATTTCCATGCATTTTCTCTTTCGGTTTCAGTTGAGAAATTCGAATCTGCTTGTTTTTTTGTTTGTGCAACATATAAAAGTTTAGTCCTTATATCTCGGCATTTGCTTGCAGTAAGTTCTCTGTTATAAGAGTTCTTCAGGACCAAGATTGACACTGAACGCTGATCCTTTCATGATTTTAGTGGATTTCTGTGTAGTGCTGCAACCTTTTCTATTTGTCTTCAAGAAGTCATTTACTAACGATGGTCCATTCAACTAAATCGGAAAAGGCTTAGTTGTTGTTGTTGGTCCATTCAACTAAGTGGATGGACTGCTGTAATCATTTATGGATTCTGATCGTATATTTGATATTGCCCAGGATGGCATATCTAAATTTGTGTAATTCATATAAGTAAATTATATATGAACTATTTACATCTACAATTTTGAGTGAATCCTTATTTTATATGGATGGTTGTATTGTTTCAGTCTCCACATCCAAATTCGCTCTACAATCTTGAGTGAATCCTTATCATATGGATGGTTGTATTGTTTCATATCTCCACATCCAAATTCACCTATTCTATTCCATATGGATATTTTATTTGGGAGTATGTAGGAAGCGTTTATACGTGTGTTCTTGAGTTATTGGTGCTAAAATTAGTGGGGCAAGAAATATGTCGGTGTCCCATTGAAAAAGTAGCTGTTCTGAGCTCATATCTAGGCTTTGTTCTCAATGACCTATTGATTTGCGCAAGTTCATTTTCTTATAAAGTTAGTAAGGGTCTCTCTGGATGCAGGGTGAAACTTTACTCTTAACATTTTTCCTTGCATGCTGTAGGGTCCTGTGGTGACCATTACTGACGATCCAATTAGTCTCTCTCTCTCTCTCTCTCTCTCTCTCTCTCTCTTTCTCTCTCTGTGTGTGTGTGTGTGTGTGCATGCACGCACACCTGCAGAGGGCTTTGTTAGACTGGTGACGTTTGCATACTCTTATTTATTTCCATCTGTGAAACAGAAATCATCTTATTGTAAAGAAAAGCTGGTAAAACATTCGCAAAGTTCTTTTACTGTGATGTTTCTTCCAAAGTTTCAACAGTACCTGAGAAGAACTGTACAATGGATGCAACCTATGGAACAATGTGTAATGGAAACAAAGTTAATTCTTCTTATCTTCAATTTAACAGAAGACCTGTAACAAACATGTATTGGGTATAGCTGCCTTAGTGCCTTGTTTTCTTCCCTTGCCTTTTTCTTAATTAATCACTTGCCACAATCGTTTGATTTGTATATTGTTCATGATTTGGGTGTAATTGGAATATGTCTTGCTGCTCATACATATTCTATCCATCTGTGAACTTACTAGCTACGCATCCTTGTAAATGCATATTTTATCCCTCGGTCATGATTTTTTCCTTAATTTAGTGGCTTTGTTCATGGGATCCAAAAAAGAGACCAACAGCCGAGAAAGTGCTTCAGCATTCCTTTTTCCAGGTCATACTTTCTCATACATTGGGTTCATTTATATGTATGCTTCAGTTTGGGTATTTATATGTATGCTTCAGTTTGGGTATTTATATGTATGCATCAGTTCGGTTACTAACTGCTGTTGTTGTCTTTCAGCCATGCTCATATATTCCTCCTCCTCTTAAACTGAAGGCAGTAACACTCAGAACACCTCCTGGTTAGTTACCAATCTGCTAACCATTTACTTCTATGCCACTGTTAGTTTCGATGTGTATGCATGTACTTTGACTTGGCATGCACTTACTCAAATGTTTTTCTTATTTCTCTTCACTAAATGATGTACAAGTTTCAGCAAGAGGTCCCCTGGAGCAGAAGACATTTGGAGGAGTGGAAGAGAATCTGCCGAGTGCAAAGCCTGCAACCAACTTCTTCAATGCAAAGATGCCCGCTTCTATGAACTCTGGTTATTTTCTTTTAGGAACTTTTTTGTTTATCTCATTGTTAACTACGACACTTCAGAACATTAAGTTTTCAAATTATATCTTATACAGTACATTCGAATGGTGCAGGTGTGCAGAGAAAGTCGGAAATTGATAACCAAGTGAGGATTCAGTCCTTCACTACCAACATTTTAAACTTTCGTTGCATAGTGTGGTTTATTATTTTCCGACCTTGCAGGGTAATGAACTTGAGAATTCCAGAAAACATGGATTTAGACAGCCAAGGCGTCGAGCTCCAGTGGGACATAGGCCAGTTAAAGGTAATTTTTTTTGTGTATTATGGTTTCATTCCATGTTATAAAAGCGAGAAAGAAGATATATTTAAACAGAAAGTCCTTCAAGGAGATGTTTGAAATTATGTTGGTACACCCTATGATATCTAGAACAATATGGCTATACATATTAGGAAAGTGGTGAAAGATGTGTTAGGTGTATCTAAGGGAGGTGTACCGGCACAAAAAGAAGCTTGGTGGTGGAGTGAAGTAGTGCAAAATAAAATCAAGGCAAAGAGGGCATGTTACAAATTACATTATGCTAAGAAAACTAATGAAACTTTAGAGGCTTATAAGAAAGCAAAGAAGGAAGCGAAAAAGGCCGTGAGTGAAGCAAAAGCTAAAATTTGGAAGGATTTATATAAAAAACTCAACTCAAAAGAGGGTGAAAGAGATATTTTTAGGATAGCTAGGGCTAGAGATAAGAAAACTAAAGATCTTAATTATGTTAGATGCATCAAGGACGAGGATGAAAAAATTCTATTGACAAATGATGATATAAGAAATAGATGGAAAAGCTATTTTTATAAGCTTTTTAATGAAAATAAAGATGGTAGTATTAGCTTAGGAGAGTTAGCCAAATCAGAAAAGCATATAAACCACAATTTCGAGGCTCTTAAACATATGAAGGGTGGTAAATTGATAGGACCAGATAATATTCCTATAGAAGTTTGGAAAATACTAGGAGAAATAGGAATCACTTGGCTCACAATACTATTTAATGAAATATGGAAAAACCAAAAGATGCTCAAGGAATGGAGAGCAAGTACACTTATACCCATATATAAGAACAAGGGAGACATTCAAAATTGTGCGAATTATCGAGGTATCAAGTTAAAGAACCATACTATGATATTGTGGGAAAAAATTATTGAACATAGGTTAAGATAAGTATCAAGTACAAAAGAGAACCAATTTGGATTCATGCCAGGCAGATCTACTATTGAAGCGATTCACCTTTTGAGACGTCTTATGAAACATTTTAGAACAAAAAAAAAGACATTCACATGATATTTATTGATCTAGAAAAAGCTTATGATAGGGTACCGAGGGAGGTTCTTTGGAGAACTTTGGAAAAAAGAGGTACCCCATTGACATACATTAACCTTATAAGAGACATGTATGATGGTGCAAAAACATGTGTGAGGACTCACGAAGGAATGACAGGTCCATACTTATTTATAATGGTGATTGATTAGTTAACAAAACATATTCAAGATGAAGTACCTTGGTGTATGTTATTTGCAGATGACATTGTATTAGTGGAGGAGTCTAAGGCAAAAGTTAATAGAAAATTGGAACTACGGAGAGAAACATTAGAAAGCAAAGGTCTCCGACTTAGTAGAACAAAGACATAATATATGGAATGTAAGTTTGATCATTTGGTTACCTCAGAGGACATAGAAATTAAAATTGACACACATTGCATCCCCCAAAAGGAAAGTTTTAAATACCTAGGGTCAATTTTTCAAAGTGATGGAAGAATTGATGTAGATGTTACGGATAGAATTAATGCTGATTGGTTAAAATGGAGAGGAGCATCAGGTATTCTTTGTGATAAGAAGATACCATTAAAGTTAAAAGGTAAATATTATATAGCAGCAATTAAGCCTGACATGTTTTATGGTTCTGAGTGTCGGGCAGTTAATCATCAACATGTACAAAAGATGTCTGTGACAAAAATGAAGATGTTATGAGTGATCATACAAGAAAAGACCGTATACATAATGAGGTTATTAGAAACAAATTAGGAGTGGCACCAATAGAGGGTAAAATGAGAGAATATCGTTTAAGATGGTTTGGACATATAGAAAAAAGATTAAAGGAAGAACCTGTAAGAAGGCATAAACAACAACAACAGCTAAGCCTTTTCCCATACTAGACGGGGTCGGCTACATGAATTCTTTGTTTCCATAGATCTCTATTGTGTGCCATGTTAGCAGTTAACTCCCAATAAGCTAGATCATTCTTTATTGTTTCTTTCCAACACTTTTGTGGTCGTCCTCTACCTCTTTTAATACTTTCCAAATTTAGTTTTTCTAACCTTTTTAAAGGTTCTTCTTGATCTTCTTTCTATATGTCCAAACCATCTTAAACGATGTTCTCTCATTTTATCCTCTATTGGTGCCACTCCTAATTTGTTTCTAATAACCTCATTATGTATAACCTTCTTTCTACCTGTAATAAGAATGTATGAAAAACTAAATTTGGAAAGTATTAAAAGAGCTAGAGGACAACCACAAAAATGTTGGAAAGAAACAATAAAGAATGATCTAGCTTATTGTAAGTTAACTGTTAACATGGCACATGATAGGGATCCGTGGAAATAAAGAATCCATGTAGCCGACCCCGTCTAGTATGGGAAAAGGCTTAGCTGTTGTTTGTTGTACGGTTTCATTCCGTCTTCAGATATGTGCTCCTGGACATCTCAAGAAATGAACTGTGTGCACGTTATTCTTAAGATTATTCAAACTCCAATCAGGGCCTTAAATCTGTCCAGTTTTCTCTGTTAACTCCTCGAGGCATGCCAAAATGGCAAGATACAGATGTGGTGTATTGAAGGATTTATACATATGCATGAAACTTGGTCAGTCTCTCATGTTGATTTGGAATTTCAAATAATTGAGAGCGTTTTGCACTTTGGAGGACAATCAGTGGGTGGGTGTCTGCAGAAAAAGATATCATAGCAAGAACTTAAACTGCTAAAGTAACAAAATAGTCCGTAGTTCCTCATATGGTAAAGATGGTGGACTTTTGTCGGTCGATTTGGTTAACGCTATTATCTCTTCAATTGATCTATTGGCGGTTCAATGGGCAAGTCAAGTTCTTTTATAGCACCAAGTCTGATTGAAGGCATCAAATTTGATACCCACTGTACAAATCTCATCGGTATGATTTTTTCTCTTTGCAGCTAATGTTGGCTCTTTTGGAAGTCTGCGAGCCAATGAAATCTCCAGTGGAGTGAGAGGAAAGGGCCAATTTGTGGTAGGCTATGACAGCCACCCTGCAATTCCAGCAAGGCCTCCAATGAGGGCTGGACGATGGCATGGCCAATCGAATTTGATTGGTCAGGCTCAAGAAATCTCTCAATGTAAGAGGGAGCCATTCCAAGAAGGTTGCAGGTTGATCAAAAAGAGCTGATAGAAGTTCCGTTCTCATCTTTTCTGCCGGCACAGACATGTATATAGTTAGTGGCATTTATCAAGAGTACGTGGTAAACCTTTGCTCAAATGAAACATAAGCCTGTCGATGTTTTTGGCAAATAACTGCCTTTTTCTGCTTACTACAGAATCAACGTCGTTCTTGTAACTCATAATCTGAGTAGTTCGTGGAAATATAGTGTTTGGTGATTGCATATCTTTTGCAAATGATCCTCTATGTATTTGGTTCTGTTATTGTGTGTGTGCTGCTCCTGGGGAATGTCGACTGATTATCTTAGCGATTCCGTCAACCATGAATCTTTTGTTGGAGATTAATGGATAGTGATCCATCCTTTCTCGTACCTTTTTCCCGACGCAGACACTCCCGGACATCTCATTGCTTACTCTGCATTTGACAGAAGAACATTGCCTTCGACGGAAGAAAGAATAGATCGGTAGGACATGCTAGAAAATGCAAGTACATGTAAGCATGTACGTACTCTATTATATCTCCGCACACACACACATGTATGTGAGTGAGTGAGAGAGAGTCCTCATCCGGCTCGTAAATATGATCGATTAGGTTTTGTTTGTTTTTCAATGCAAGCCGACGCTAACGAATTCAATGGTAGCACGTCAGTTTTATATATGGGTCCGAGTCAATTTTGTTAGTTCTTGCATTCTAGCATGCCGAATTTTTTTGTTTTCGCATGCTAGCATGAACTGGAGCTTCCATGATCGCGTTGCACGCATGCCCTTATAAAAAATCCTTTGCACTTATAACTTCACTTAGAATTTCGTTCATTGATTTGCTTAATGTTAGTAGTCGACCTTCACAAATTTTATGCTCACAATTATTTTAAGTTAATCATTCTAATTAAGCAACGTACGAACAACCGGAACGATATGTGAGCAAGGATTTGTCGACGTAAGCACATGCACAAGTTTTAAAAAGAGGATAAAATTCGTTATTTATGCCAATTATATTTTCATTAAGCAAGATTTTAAATGCTAAGGATAAAGTGGCCGAGACATCAACTGCTTGCTTCCAAGCTAGTTGAAGCCGTTCATTGATTATATTGATACCCATTGATAAAAGAAATCCTCCCATATACACTCCTCATTTATTAGCAAATCAAACTGATCATTCCTCACAAAGCAAGAGAGAGATTCCCCGTAGGGTGATGACTAGAATCCATATGAGTCCAGAAATGTACTCAATATTTCGAAGTCGATGTGGTCGAACTTCGATTGATCATAGCAGAGGTCCATTGCAGGGCTCTGCAGTTCATAATCCAGTAATCCACTCAACGTTCCTGCATTTGCTTCAGGGACTTGCTTCTCACCAAGATCACTGTTGCACGGACGTTGCTCATCTCTGGTCGAGTTGATGCTGGGAAAATCGAAAAACTGATCAATGTTGCTGTCGAGATTGGCTTCAAGATTCTTTTCTAAAAGATCACTCCATGATCTCTGGCTCTCTATACCAACCTTTTCACTGGTGGCTTCTGGATTGGAGGAAAGTGGGCATGTGATTGTAGGTGGCAATGGCTTCTGACTTCTTTTCACTTTATGGTTAATTTTGAGGTTTAACTCATTCATAGACAAAGACTTTTTGTTCAAATGAGTATTCCAGTAATTCTTTATTTCGTTATCTGTTCGGCCTGGCAATCTTCCAGCAATCAGAGACCACCTGCAAGGTACAACAAGTGGATGTCATTGTCAGCAAAAGGACGAAATATGCTACAAGTGACTTATCTGTCACATGAATCCTTGGAAACTTATTTAGCATGCTTGTTCGTTTCTAGCATTTTTAAAAATGAATTATTCCGAGAGAAGGCTTTAGTTGTTGTTGTTTATTTGTTCTTCTTACCAAAAACCAGAGGAAATTCACTGTCATGTCTGAAATGACTGGTGTGAAATGTACAACATAGTGACAAATGACTAAGAGACGCAGGCCCCCTGGTGACAGACTATATATATATATATATATATATATATATATATATATATAGAGAGAGAGAGAGAGAGAGAGAGAGAGAGAGAGAAAGAGAGAACACTGCATGTACTGTAATGAAAAGAGCCAAACACTATTTAGTCCATTGGGAATAGGCGGCTGTATCGGGTTCTTGCCAAACTGCTAACTAGTCCATGTTTGCTTAAGCTACATTTCCTTACAGCTGTTTGAGAAAATATCCTTGAGAAGGAAGCTCAGCATCCGAGAACTTTAAGTTTTGTCCTGAAATATGGCCTTATGCCTGGGCACCAGTAAAAAAGTTATCTGCAGACTTTAGCCTTGTACTGTATTCTTCGTACAGCAATTCGTCGGACTCAATTTAATTTCTTGATGGATCTGATTATACCCTAGAATTTCAAGATTTATCCTGACCGTGGACTTGGAGGCCATCAGGACTACATGGGAGCTTGACTTGGTAAACAGTTCCGTCAGTAAGTCTTGCTCAAGTTTGACTCGAATGCATCGAAAATGTGAACACATTTAATCTTTAGGTAGCGACGTGATTTCATAAGTGAAAACCCAGGGACACGAACTGTGGAGACTTGAATCTTCACACCATGGGAATCAGGTCAGTTATGTCGATGCCAAAACTGCAGGGTGCGTAGCTTGATAACACAGACATGCATAACGGTGGCACCACAAACACCATTCGTGCATAATCACTTCTTCCTTTTTCTACACAATCAGGAAGAAAGGCTACTGGTTTATTGTCCATAAGCTAAAGATGATCACCTGTTGCCTAGAAGATTGTGAAGTCTCATGATCAAATCATCTTCATCTTCTGATATGTTCCCCCTCTTGATATCTGGCCTCAAATAATTCAACCATCTCAGTCTGCAGCTCTTCCCACACCTATTGAGACCTGTAAAATTTACAAACAGCTTAATGCTCTGCATGCAAAGATTCATGAATAATGCCTTTTGCATGCTATATAGTAACAATGTAGAGCTCAATGAAACTTATAATATATGCAGTTGATGCCACTTAGTGTGGGAAAAGGCTCGGTTCTGGTTTTGGTTTTTGTAGGTGTTCCTCGAGATGATTGATTATAAAACTCGCAATTTGAAGAATTTTAGCATCTTGGTAATAGAGATTCGTGTTAAAAACCACAGGAGGAATATTTCTAATAGCTCCACAGATGTACTAACTCAAGTGGGTTGTGAATTGCAGCACTCCCGATTGATCAGATGAAGCCAGAAACTCAGGCCAACTTGGGTTTAACTGAACTGGCTGCGGTTTTTTGGACAGAGAACTAGTTTGTAAAGATGGTGGTAACTAAAAGCTAAGTACTCCAAAGATGTACTAACTCAAGTGGGTTGTGAATTGCACAGTCCAAATTGATCAGATACTGCCAGAAACTCGAACCAACTTGGGTTTAGCTAACTGGCTGCGGCTTCTTGGAGAGAGAACGAATTCGTAATGATGGCGATGACTCCAAGCTAAACCTTCGGATGTTTATACGGATGAAGGAACAAAAATGGACAGTTGAATAATTTCCTATGACATCCCAACATCGATTAGAACGATAATCATCGTAGAGTTAACAATAAGCAAGCAAAAGATAGAAGAACCCGGTTATCTCGGGAGGACGGAAACGAAGAGCTGGTTGAACTCGCTTGCAAGCACATTCAGAGAGAGAGAGAGAGAGAGAGAGAGAACCTGCCCTAGAAGGGAGCGATCTCCATTTCTTATCACCGTAAGGATAATCTTCTGTCTTCCTCTGCTGTCCATGCTCCCCTGTTCACTGAGTTCTTGGTGTGGCTTTTTGCCTTGACCATTTTCACAAAAGCAGAGAGAGAGAGTAACGACAATTCAAAGCGGGACAGGGAGAGAGGAGTAGATGGTAAGCACGAGGCCATTTGACGGGACGGCACGTATTTTATACATGGAAGTGATCCTGTGTTTCATCACCCACATGCGCCCGGAAGAAGGAAGAGGACAGAAAGTATCATCCAACTCTTTGGAGGATGGCCAAACATTTTTAAGCAATGCACCTCCATTGAGTCGGCTCATACACTTCGGCTCGGCTTACTCGGACCCACATAGCAGTGCTTATGTGATACATTAAAGGCTCCTAGCTTGGCAATTAGTCTGATGCAATTAACTTCAATAACCATTATCGTGCTTCTCTGATACTTTCGTACCTTAAGGACCATCTACAACACCGCGCACATACCTCAGTAACTGTGGCGCCCATCGATGGATAAAGCGTACACTGATTGGCCTGCAGTGATCATTTCTCTATTTAGTGGCGGCCATGGCAATCACTGACGTCGTTTTCTCTGTTACACTGTGCATTCAAGTTGAGAATGTGATGAATGTACACGGCAAGGGATGGGGCATATATGCCCCCATCCATGACTGCACTGCATCTACAGATGGGGCATATATGCCCCCATCTAGACTGCCCCACAATGTTATGTGTACATTTTTAACCTTTTCTCTCTCTCCCTCTCTCTCTCTCACCCACACACACAACAACATTGTGTCAAAAAAGTTATTACATTAGGAAAGGTTTTAAATTGAACGCAAGCGTCCCAGCTAGCTTACTCAAACTAGCGAAAGTTTTTGAAATGATTTTCTGACTTTGGCGATTGTAGTTAAGCAAACTCTTTTCGCTTTAAACCTTTTTGAACCGATGCTCAAAGGTCAGTTTAAGCGCTTAGAAACTTTGATTTTTTTAAACAAGTGTTTACTTCGAACGATAAGTGTTTTGACGAATTCGGTTCATATACTCTTTGTAATTTTTATTACAGGGCTGGATATCTCTACTTTTCTTGCAAGTTTTATTTATTTAGGCCTGATGTGTATGTGGAATGTGTGGCCTAATTTCAGCGTAATTTGAGCAATTTGTTTGAAGGCTTTGAAAGCGACAAGCAAATGCAGGGATACTGGAAATCTTTTTGAGTTTTTGAGAACGATGATGCGAACTCACCCAAATTGAAATTGCAACTCACTCGACTTTCACGAAAGTAAACCCATACGAATTGAAGTGCAACTCTACTTTCACAAAAGTAAACTCACACGAATTTAAGTGCAACTCTACTTTCACAAAAGTAAACTCACACGAATTTAAGTGCAACTCTACTTTCACAAAAGTAAACTCACACGAATTTAAGTGCAACTCTACTTTCACAAAAGTAAACTCACACGTATTGATAAACTCACGCGAATTTAAATATATATATATATATACATATATATATATGTTTAGCTTAAGAGCGAAAAGGCTCGAGTGCACATGAGTGTAAAGAGCGAAAAGGCTCGAGTGCTCGTGAGTGTACTCGTGTTCAATTTAAGAGCAGAAAGGCTCGAGTGCTCATGGGTGTACTCGTGTGCAATTTAAGAGCGAAAACGCTCAAGTGCTCGTGGGTGCGATTACTCAACTTTCATAAAAGTAAACTCACTTGAATTTAAGTGTAACTCACAGTGCTTTCACGAAAGTAAATTTACCCGAATGTAAGTGCAACTCACACGACTTTCATGAGGTAAATTTACCTGAATGTAAATGCAACTCACACGACTTTTACGAAGTGAATTTACCCGAATGTAAGTACATATACTTGCTTAAGAAAAGATGGGGTTCAAAGTATAGAATTTTTATAATTGTATATTGGGGCAGAGAGCGGAAAGGCTCAAGTGCATGTGAGTAGAGAGCGGAAAGTCTCGAGTGCTCGTGGGTGCTATTACTTGACTTTCACAAAAGTAAACTCACGTGAATTTAAATGCAACTCACACGACTTGAAAGTAAATTCACCCGAATTTAAATGTAACTCACATGACTTGAAAGTAAATTCACCTGAATTTAAATGCAACTCACGCGACTTGAAAGTAAATTCACCCGAATTTAAATGTAACTCACATGACTTGAAAGTAAATTCACCCGAATTTAAATGCAACTCATGCAACTTTCACAAAGTAAACCCACACGAATTTAAATTGCAACTCATGCGACTTGAAAGTAAATTCACGCGAATTGAAATATATATTATTTAGCTTAAGAGCGAAAAGGCTCGAGTGCATGTGAGTGTAAAGAGCGGAAAGGCTCGAGTGTTCGTGGGTGCATTCGTGTTCATCCACCAGATAAGAGCGGAAAGGCTCAAGTGCTCGTGGGTGCGATCATGTTCATGCACGAATATTACAACCTGGGGAGAGACTTCGCTCTATTAATACAACCCCGTTCCGAATTGAATTGAATTGAACAAATGGTTTAAAACCGAAGTTAAAAAAAAACTTACAAGTCTTTCGTTCGGTTTTTGCCTTTTGTTTCCATTTGTCGGCTTTGCTCGAGTCGCTTTGTTGCAGCCCAAGTCCAGCAGCTCGTTTCACATGGGTCGGCCAGAGGTGGTTCAGCCCGAGTGGTGCAGTCGGTCCAAGAGATGCCTCCCCAAGCTTGGTTCGGTTGATGC
Source organism: Brasenia schreberi (assembly GCA_036023115.1). Taxonomy (NCBI): domain Eukaryota; kingdom Viridiplantae; phylum Streptophyta; class Magnoliopsida; order Nymphaeales; family Cabombaceae; genus Brasenia; species Brasenia schreberi. The sequence continues at coordinate 8,954,619 of JAYKKT010000087.1, forward strand.
AGGTCAGCCCAATCGGTTTGAGGTGCAGCCCAAGAGGTTCAGTTGTTCGGCCAGGTGCAAGGTGGCTGGTCAATGTGCAGCACAAGATCAAGGGCCGTGTGATTTGGTTCAGCCGTGCCAATCAGAATCGGCCAGGAAGGTGTTATGAAAGACAACCCTTGGCGTCAAAAAAAATTGGCATGGAAATTAAGAGCTTCTGAGTAACTTATGCAGACACAGATAAATATATAAGCGGCATGCAAACGGACGTACATGCTGGCAGACATGGCTCATTCTAATTGATCTTTTAATATTTGGGCTTCGACAACTATTGTTCCTTAACAGTTGGTAGATGGCAGCCTGCACTATTCTAGGAAATGAATAAGGCACTTGGTTAGTCTTGTAAATCTCAAACATGTTCTACAAGCTTGTTGAACAGATGACATAATGATACATTCATGTTCAGATCCATTAATCTACTCGTATTCAACCTGTTGAGTAATATCACTATGTTGAAAACTCTCTCTCAGAGACACAGACATGCACATGCACACACACACGAACACACACACACACTGCCTCTCATGCACCAGCATTTAAGGTCTGTTGCAATTTTAACATATATTCTCAATTGTATGACCTTATTGCTCAATACATTAATAACGTGGTAGCAACACTGCGTCTTCATTGAGCGTTAGGTTATATGCAGTTCCTTCCAACCTAAAAAACAAACCAAATAAAGCATTACACTAGGTGGGGTTGGTTACTTAGATCCTCAGTCAGCATTCGGATATGCTTTATCATACTTGAATTATATATAAAAGAATAAGAACATGTTTATCGAATCTTTGTAATACATAAGATCTTTTTCTTTTGGTACGATGGGGAGGCCGAAGACAAATGCATGCACCAGGTATCAAACTCAAGACCTTCCACTTGTAGTTAATCCCGTAGGTGAGTTATTTCTGTTTGTGCTTCTTTTGATGTGCAATATTCTCCTACTTCTTACTATATATATATATATATATATATATATATATATATATATATATATATATATATATATATATATATATATATATATATAATATTAGCACTAGAAATCCGCCTTGAGACCACCTTCATGTACATTTAACTTTCTATTGGTTTCATATCGACGTTTTCATTAAAGGACTCATATCAGCGTTTTCCTTAAAAGTTTTCACTGCAGAGCCTTTTTTATTACACACCACTACCTATCAAAACAGCGACTCTGAGGAAGCTTAGGAGAATTAACTATCCCTCAACTATACCATGATTTCTCCCGTGCAAGTGAAGGATCGAAATCTCATACTTCAGACTGGAATTCAAGGTTGGTGGCCCGCAATTCTACTGAGTCTATGATCTTGAGTTAAAAATGAACTGACTACCGCTTTACGTTTCCAGCAAGAAGGATCAATATCCAAATTGACAGTGGTGCAGCTAAGCATGAGAGAGAGAGAGGTGGGGGGGGGGGCTGGAACAGTTCTATAGATCAGAAAAAATGATAATCAAACAGATTTTATTTAAGTGAGATGATATACATGGATACAACCGTGAACCATCGTCTCAGGCTCTAACAGTTCAAGCATTATTCATACCCGTCATTGGAACTTACCCAAAAAAAATCCATCAATGTGATTTCCATTCTTATCGACCTCGAACACATTAACAAATCAGTAAACGAACTATCCATAAGCAATGCAATTACACCAGCTGCTTTCGGTTTGCAACTCAATGAATTGTTGCTTTAATTTGAATGCTGAGACAAGGGGTCATCCTAATGCGTATGACTAATATAATTCATTGCTTGAGATCACGAAGGCACCAAACTTTGGCTATTGTTCATGGTAAAAGGAGCTAATCGTCATCACCAATTTACGGTAGAAAAAATTGAAATAGCTAGTGAGTACAGATAAATAAACAATGTGTGCGTGTGTAAGATAAAATCTGCTATAAGCCTGTTGAGGACACACACATATATTTGCATGTATTGACAAATTGATTTCACTAGCTTGCATTATGTATGACTGCTTAATAACTAGGTAGATTTTAACCATGCAAATTATTAAGTTGAGCTGAGAATAAACTTATCAGGCATAAAAAATCTAAATCTCTAAGGACATACATGCGCGTGTGTGTGTGTCTATATATATATATATATATATATATATATATATATATATATATATATATATATATATATATATATATATATATATATATATACTTCTGAAGTATGTAGTGAATTTCAAATTAACCTAAAAACTTTATGCCTCAACAGAAATACGAAGTTTGGATTGAGATTCAATAGCTGCCGTGTTCAAAAAAATTGTCTTCTGATTGAAGAATGAAAATGGATCCTCCGGAAGATTTTGGTTTTAGAGAATCAGACATGCTTCGGTGAAGACTAATGTGCCTACATTGATCGATGTAAAAGTTCTATCTATGCCGCGACTAAGCTATACAAAAACCTAAGAACAAATCTAGGTTTCAGTAGACAATTTTCTCCCATAATCAAATAAATGCATTAATTATAAGATGTTATAATATATATATATATATATATGAATAATTAGATTCCTTCAACATACCTTGCTCTATGATATGACCTTCATCTCAACCAGATCTTTTTGCAAATGAAACGTCGACGGGGAACACAGAATAGAAGCTTCATGCCTTTCAGGAAACTTCAGACCTGGTATCGATTAATTTTGGAACACTAACGAGTCTAATATGAGCCCTCAATTTGAAAGTGTGGTGATCTCTTTCACCAACCAAAAACATTCATAATTACTGAAAGATTGTCACATCCAATATATCGGATTCCACACTTAACTTTCAAATAAAACTTAAACACCATAATACACATTCAAGTTCTAACTCAAACACCATCATAAACATTAATTAATATAAGCACACACTCATAGAATCACAAATCTAGGCCTCATGAGCTCCTCCAGCCCATCGCGACTCGTACCGATACCACGAGCACGAGAATGTTGGTGATCACCATGCACGAATCGACAGTCTAAGTGAAGTGCATTATTTTCAATTTTAATGGTAAAAAATAATTTCCGAAATTTCAATTAGATGGTAGTTGGACTTGGGGGCTTCCACCTTCCCTTCTTAAATTGTATTTTTGACTCCAACTAGAATGTTTGGGTCACTGCATGAGCCATTCAGGATCGGGTTGATTAGCCGAGCCGAGTCACGAGCCAACGCTACCTACCACTGCAAGCATAGGGTTGGGTGGTTGGTTGGCTCATTCAATCATTACCCAATTCTCTCGTCATCTACCGTTCTTACTGAAAGAGAAAAGTGTTGGGGGCTAGCTACCAGTTGGCACGTGTGGGACTCCTGCACGCGCAAGAGGCTGCCCAACCAATCGGATGAAAATTTTCTTTTTCACCTCTTGCCTTTTTTTTTGTAACACATGGTGGGTAATAATTTTTTGACGGAGTTTCACCGCCGGCTGCACATGGCACGGCGTACTTGGCTTCCATTTTTCTTCTTTAATTAACTTTAGATTGAGTCCATACGAACACCCCTTGTTCTCTCTCTCATTGACTTATGTAGATAATATATTAGTCATTGTATACATTGGTGTTCGTGTTTGTTCTTCTGACGTGATGAACAAGTAAATGTTTCATTTGGAGATTATTAACGCACTCGCAAGCATCAAATTCAGTTTGCCAACTTCGGGTTGGGGCAGAGGATTCGTGTCGCGCAGTTGCTTACCATGATGTAAGCTGTTGAACAACAATGAGATCTCATTTTAATTTTTTCGCTATTTGTTTTTCATTTATATACATGTAGCTGCATCCCTCATTTCCTAATTTTTGGTGATTTATTATTTCCTTTGTCATGTTTCTATTTTTGTTTTTGTGTTCATATTACATAACTTTTTAAAATAGTTCACAGTAATGTCCTTATATTTGCATCGTATTACACATACAAATATGTCAACATATATATATATATATATATATATATATATATATATATATATATATATATATATATATATATATATATATATATATATATAAAGAGAGAGAGGAGAGAGAGTGAATAGATTCTACCTAGACTTAGTTACTCATGTTCACCTATTGCTTTTGAACTACATAAGTATAATAAAAATGGTTTTCGAATTTTTTCAAAACTCGTTAAAAATTTTAAAATTACACTCATACGACTTATAAGGAATGAGTGATAGGTGTTCGTGCGGACACGATCCAACTTTCACATCCCCACTCCAACCTTGTCCAACTTAGCCGATATAAGACAAGAGGAATCACGTTGCTTATGTCAGAGTGTGGGACCGAATTTGTAGCAAGAGTGACCTGCCAAGCGATCGAGTCGTCAAATATTGGGGTTTGACCCGAGAGGGAAATTGCACCTATCAGATCTGCCAATATCCGCATATGGCCAAGGCTGACAATTACTACGTCTTTATTGGATCTATCCCTACCAAATTCAAAGTTTGATCCGAATCCAACTTAAAGGGAAAGATGAACAAAGCTCTACTATTGTGCTGCTTGGCCCCGGAATCAAGAGAAAAAAGTAGATGATCTTTGCAGCCCACAGTAGCAAAAGCCATCGTTATTTAATTTATATGGCAAAGAAACAGCCCATGGAGCTGTGTTGATTTGAAAACCGAGTTTGAAGCCTTGCTGCAAGGAGGCTTGTGTTCAGACGGAATTAGTTGAGTACCTTCTTCGGCCGTCTCAAGCCTGGCGCTCACTCATTGGAGATAATTCTCAAGTAGGCCGCTCTCATGGTGAGGGAGGCACTTGCCATGTATTTATCCCCACCAGCATAGAAATGAATACAGACAATGATATAATTGCAAACCCAAAAGCCTTCATATCTGCTTAATTTATGTGCAGCGGTTCGTAGTAGCGTTTCTTGAAATCGACAAAAGAGGCCTCAATGTACGCATAGAATTAGCTCATCTTCTTTGAGTCCTATGTAACGAATAATTATGATGAGAACGATAGCATTGATTATGCGTATGTATATGGTAGTTAATATATAGATACGTAGTCAACTGCAGCTACGGCGGTGGTTGCGGGAAGAGATGGCGGAAGTTGTCAAATTGAAGAGAAGATAATCTATTATCATTAAGTAATTTATTAGATAATCGAAAGCAAAGGATCTTGAGTACTATGCACAATTAAGAAGAACTACATGGAGGAGCTGTTGAACGGCTTGAAAAAGCAGAGAAAATGGAAAGAAGAGCAGAGAGGAGTTTCAAGAGAAGGGATGGTTTGAATTTTAGAAACAATTAAAAAATTAACAAAATAATATTCAACAACTAAACCTTTTCCATACATGATTTTTTTTGTTTTCATGTGCTATGCTAATAATTAACTCAAAGCGAAAATCAAAGTCCAACAACAAGCCTTATAAGGAGCTCTACGAACTCTGAGTAACTGTTTGAACCATGAAAGAAGAAAATCAAGCCCTATCTCGCACTAAGTGGAGTTGGCTAAACGGATTTTATTCATCATTGTGCTCTATCTTGTGTCATATTAATTTTTAACTCAAAATCCAACGACCTAATAATGTGTGTTGAGGCTTCTTTTTTTCCTTCGGTGGGTGTGATGTTTAACAAGGAGGCTGAAAAAATGTAGAAGATAGTTCACCGGAGAAAAAAAATAGAAAATCATTCAAGTTTCATCATAGTGTTGCAGCGCCGATGGAGAAAGGCTCCGGCAGTCGGGAACTCGACTCTGGCCGGCATGATCACCTTGCGGAAGCTGATGCCTAGCATAGGTGAGGGTCCTGAACTCAAGGTTTTTCTTTTTTGGTTACCTAACACACACACGCATTTACCCCCTGGGAATTGAACTCCCCACCAGTAGCAACAGCGCCATGCCGTGGACCTAACGCTATGGGTGCAGGGTTTAATGCACTGCGTATAAGAGTAAAACTTACTTCCTAGGTACAGTTTGTCCCGTAATTAATAAATAAGAAATGAAAGTGCCATGTGACATTAAATTGATAGAAAGCAACCATCGGTGCAGAGTCTTGGTACTTGAATATGGCTATGGCTGTGTACACACAGGCAACAAGTCTGTCTGTTCTCGGTCGATTCGTCTCGTTCATCATCCATACGAAGAACATGAGCTGGTATATGGTTGACTATATGAACTTATAGAAATTATCCAAGCCAAACCAAACATGCCAGAGATCAAATTCAACTCGAATAGCTCAACTCATCCCTCATGTTCATCATGGTTGCAGCTCATGTTCTTCTCGGTGATGAATACGCGCGCACACACACACACATGACTGTGGGCAGGATTTGCTAGATGGGTCTCATGCTAGCCTGTGTTAGGGGTTTGAATCACTGATTGATGGACACTAGATATATATGTGATTGGATCTTGTTCAAACAACTAGCCATGCAGCAATAAAAAGGGGTTATGCACTTATATACCCTGTTTCTGAGTATCTGGAAGACCAGAGGAAGCCGACGAATCCATTTCGAGCTGGGTCAGCCCACTGTGGTGGTAAAGTTCTCCCGGCGCCGCTTCGCCCCATTCAGAAGACTTGAACCCGAGGCCTTGCTTAAGGGGACCAAGTGCCGAACCACTTGAAGCAACCAACCTTTGGTCCCTGCTTTGCACACATCCAATACAAGCACAATGACTCTCCTACCTTCGAATCGATTGACTAAATTTTGTGATTTATTTTCGTCCCTCGTTAGTACTTATCTTCGATTCACATTTTCCAACTTTTATATAGGGGTGTTCATGGTCCGATTTAGTTCAGTTAAACCATTAATATCGGTTCCCAATTTTTAGAGAACCAAACCAAACCAAACCGAACAGCCGATTCCAGTTTGGTTCAGTTTTAAACCACGGTTCTACTTATTTAACTGTTTTGCTAAATACAATGTATTATGCTAACATATGATTTGGATCTATCGTCTATATTTTATGTATATAAGATTATAAAACCCACATATATATATAGATATATAAACTTATACATAATTATATCTATATGTATATAAACTTTATATATTTATATTTATAATGGTTCTGTTCCAACACTAGAACACTGTGAATCAAATTGACAGGTTTGTTTTCCTGCTAGAACCCAACTGAACCAAGCCGTCTGACATCTAGAACCGAACCAAGTCCATTGACTCTGGCAGTTCCATGAATACCCTTACTTTTATGCATGGCTTGCTCAATTCTTTAAAAAGGCCAGACCAAGCCAGTTATACGGATAAACTACTTCCAGTGTAATTTCTACACTAGTGGTTTTTTGATGGGTAGAAAACGTACTTGTTCTGATCATGAATAAAATCGAACTCCACACCTTTTGCTGGGTGGGGGATACGAAGGAAAATGACAGTTGAGTTTCTTTTTTATTTTCGTTCTTTTAGAATGTTGAATGAAATTTGGAGAAAATTTGGCTTTTAATGAGATTTGACTGCATATACGATGTGCTTTCATATTAGCATGTCTGGAAGTAACGAGTACCCATACAACAACTAAACTTTTTCCATAATAAAGGGAGTCGGCTCCATTGATTGTTTTTTTGTTCATATAGTCTGATCACGTGTGGTGTTTATAGATCATTCTTATCATTTTCTTTCAACATGTTTGTGGTCTTATTCTTTCTCTTTTAAAATGATCTAGTTTCTCATATTTTTTTATCAGAATTTTCTTTGATTGAACTTTTTTCGTTTTATTATTTATTGGCGATTGGATTTCTAATAGTAAGCCTTGTGTTGTTCATAATAACATCTTCGGTATTTGATTTATTTTTCTTCGTTTTTTATTTATTGGCCATTGGATTTCTAATAATAAGCCTTGTGTTGTTATTCATACATCTTAAATCCCAAACATCTTCGATATATGTTGATAATTAACTGATCAACACTCAAAATCATAATAGAGTTAAAATTAACCGAAGATGCAGGAAAACATGTTTTAAAAGTTAACGGTGCACTTCTTGAAGCATTGGAAGTTACATTTTTCCGCTCCAGCATATTTCTATACATTCTAAGATCGACAACCTTTAAATTGTAAATTAACTATTATTTTGATACACTTCATTATATTATAAACCATGCCAAAAGTAAATAAGAACATTTTAGAATAAAAAAATAATAAATAAATTATCGAAGCCCATGGGCCGCCGATAAAAAAAAAGTGGGTCTCCCATGTATCCTCCTGTTATAACAAAGTTGATATTCCTTGTATTGATTTGCCGAATCAAGATGGTTAAATGTCATTAGCTTTATATATTATTAATCATATTGTTAAGCAATGAACTAAGAAAATGTTGATTCAAGTGTATAAGTAGAAAAGATTTGTTATAAGAAGTTCATACGACAAATCGGGTTTTCGACGGGAGTATGAATGCAATTTCTCGATTAAAAAGGGGTTTCACAGTAAGTTTTCACCAGATTTTCCTAGACTTCGCTACACGGTCGCCGGGGTCAGATTGCTGTGGGTTTGAATTTGATCTTCCATCGGTGAAAAGCTTGGTGCGAGACTCCGATCGCCCTAATCGCTTCCACCTCAACTGTATCTGCTGAAGACCCAAAACTGCTGCTGAAGAAACAAGTACTTTGTTCGTGAATCTCTTCTTAGACATACTTTCTTGCTCAAGTCGTTAGATTTCGTGATCCGGGTTTTCTTTTTCTTGATTGCTTCAGATCAGGAACCATGAAGTTGCGATTGCTGAGTTAAGCGGCCTGTCATCTTCTCGAGTAGGCACTCTTTCTACTTCCTCTTTTTACCTTAATCATGGCTTTCTCTGTCACAACAGCTATTGTTTAATTTGGTTTTATACTTGGTATTGAAATTTGCTGGGGGTGATGATGTTATGATTGTGAAATCCGATCAGTATGTGGTGCTGATGGAATTGTTTTTCTGCCAACCTTAAAATTTATTCTGATGGCGTTGTGTTTCTGTCGATCTTAACCTTAAGATTTATGTGCTGGTGGAAAGAAGTAATGAGAAACTAGATGGTGAAAATGGTTTTGGAAGGAAACAATAAAAAATTATATGTTGAGTTAACTGGGTATATGATCGAGCTCTATGGAAACATAGGATCCATGTGGCCGACTCCATCTAGTATGGGAAAAAGGCTTAGTTGTTGTTGTTGTTATTCTTTCTTCGCAAGTTTGATAGACAACAAATAGTTATTAGTTTGAGCTAAGATGTAGAAATTATTTTGTATAAGAATGGAATTGCATTCTTTGTGTTTTTAGGATTTTTTGGTTGACAACACCCATCTAGGGCTTTAAAGACTCGTTCACCACATTGGCAGAGCACCGAGTTCCATCACATGGCACTAATTTGGTGAATCCATATATTATTGTGTTGCTTTGAATCATGCGTCCCTTATCCACCCCTCATTTCTTTCTGTGCAAATGCATACTAGCGAATAAAATTTATCTTGTTTACAATCTTTCACCAAGTAACTTTTGTACAACCATATGCATATTCACCATTCGTTCCAAAAATATGAAGTGCTCAAGAGGCAATTCACTGTCAATGGCAGCAGCAAGGTCTCTCAGGCGAATGCTTATGGACTGTGAAGTATGTAGGGGAACTTAGTTTCTACTTTTTTTATCTGATTACATAGTACCAGATAATGATCAGATGGAATGCTTTTATGTTTGTCTACGAAATGAAGCAGTAGGAATGAATATCTAGAAGAACGTTGTGTGACAATTTCCATTCTACCAATAGGTGCAACTAATATGATGTACTCTCATACTAAGAAATACATTTGTTTTTGTGTCATTACAGTTTGTCTACACTGATTTTATTCATGTTTTCCAAATTATTTTTGGTTTGACTTCCTAGATATGATGTCCGTGCAATGGTTGAGTTTGTCTACATTGGTCACATTATATTTTTAATGTACTTTCTATTGTTTAGTTTGTGACCTACTGGTATCATGTTAGCTGATGAATTTGTCCTAACAGAAACTCTACCAGAAAAATGGTGCCATTTTTTTCGCACAAGCATTAACCCCGCGGTGGCTTCTAAAAAGAGTAAGCTATCCTCTGCTAAACGCCTTTAGAACCTTGTTTACCCATAGAACCCTCGTCTCCCTTTCTTTTGTGATGCTTATGCCATTACTTACATATTTCAAGCAGAGCAATTGGACTTGGTCAAATCACAGTTGCAGAAGATGAATCCAACCTAAATTGCAGCCCATGGGTTTTGAAGGAGGTAATCATTGAATGACATTTTTGTGCCTTTCAACATTTGAATGAGCAAGGATGTTGTGAAACAAATCCTGTTATTGTGAATGTTGTAGGATCAACCGGAAACTAATTTTGGTTATTCTCTGCATGTAGCTCGTTTCTTAATTATTTCTATGTTCATCTAATTCTAACTGCACAATACAGAACTAATAGAGACAGGCAGATACTTATGCTTGTCAAGTAAGATGCCTCGTTGAGTCTTTGGTTTTTAAATTTGTTGAACCTTTTCCTTCATATCGACAGTTACATAAATTCTATTTTGTATGGGAAAGAATGGTGATGGCGTTTCCAAACTTCAACTAGTACCCGGTTCATCCTATAACTGGATAGGACATAGAATATTTATAGTCATATAATAAAACCTGGGCATCATCAACACTTGAGATGCCAACAAATGAATAATGAAATAAGGATGTATGTTTTTTTCATAAACATTTTCACGGCAGTTCTTAAATAGGTAGTTGGCAAACATCTTTTTCTTTATTCAAAGTTTTGTGGACGTGTTTATCTGATATTCTTGATATTTAGTTTACAGGAAACGTCATTCAATACGGATATGTAATACAATGTATTTCTTTTGTGAAGTTCTCTAGTATGAACATGCCATCTAGATTCTAGTGTTTACTCTAAGGAAAACTTAATAGTTATAGATACGGTCCAACAAGTCACACAGTGTGTTGTTGGTCATTTCATCATTATGACCAACTAAATAATGTTGCTTGCTAATCACATGTCAGTCACGCAACAAGGCATTCAAATGTTTTTCTGTTAACATCAGCATGGGAATCTTATCTGGAAGGAGGAAAATAAAAGACCGGAAATTAGTTATTTCTGCAAGTTCTGGATTTCAGGTGTTTTATTGTAAGTTTCAAGGGGTGTGCATAAAATAACAAACTAAATTTAGATGCAGCACTTCGAATTTGCAATGGTAGGGAGGCCTCAATGCTAAACAGTCACAAAGAAATAAGATAATTTCTTTGTTCAGCCAATGACCATGAGAAAGGTGAGGTGGTTCTTATGTGGTGGATCCAGATCTTTTTTTGGGGGCGGGTCAAAGATTAATTGGGTGAGACTCAGATGAGGTGGTTCACATAGGTTTTTGAAAATTCTGACCACCAATATAAATCCTTTTGTATTTTGTAGGATTTGAGGCGAGGCAGCTGCCTCACTTTGCACATGGTGACTGGCCTTTTCAATCAGAGACAGTAGCTTCACAGATTGTAATGCAAAATGACATAGCACATAGTCAACTTCACTGACAAAAGGACAATGAAAGTAACATTAATGAACCAATAAAAGTATCAAAGTTGTCATTTTGTTTAAAGGATTAAATGCTTATAAAGATATCTCACATGTGAAAGTGGTGATGCACTAAGAAACCTTTTCATCTTTCTCTTTATTGCAAGATTGAATATCGGCCATGTTGTCACCCATAAATCAACATAGCTCCTGAATTTGTTGAAGAGAGTAAATGGTTCTTGTGCATAGGATCATGAGATGACGTCCCCTTGTGTTTTTCTCATGAGATATTCATTTGACAGATCGTGAGCACTGTATGCTGCATGTTCTAGTTAGTGAAATTAGCCGCATCACGTATTTGTTGATGACTTATTAAAGCAAATCGTATTTGCAGTTAATATCCAAGTATACCAGTTTAAGGAACATCACCAACCATGCAGATCGAAGTGGATGAAACATGACAGATTTTTCTGGGAATCTATTCTGGACTGTCTCCATGTCCGTTCTAGACTGAGTCAACTCATCATTTTCTGGAAAAAATGGAATGTCCTTGTATATTGATTCTTAGTAATACTGCTTTCCATGATCAATTAGTGAGAGTTTTCAAAGCATATGCAGGATGTATACTTCTGGTATGCTGCAAGATCTCTTCCAGAAGTTTTCCTTTTTGGAATGTACAGGGATACTGAAGGAGGTTAATTTCCTCCCAGTGTTACTCGAGCTGGGTATCGTTGGTTATGAGTTTTTGTTGAGAGGGACAAGCCCCAAAATGGCGTTCTTGGATTTAATTAGTTTGATGTAAATAGTATGGCATGTATACCTGGTAGGGGTCTGCCTAATCCCAGCTTGAATATCAAAAAGAAAAAAATCCAATTCCCTCGTTATCAGTCTTGTGCTTTTGCTGTGCATGCAGTTTCTTGATATTGAACAAATCGAATTTATATTGAAGAGAAGAATTACAGAATTTGATTGGGAACAACCTCCCAATCTCCAAGACTACAACACCTTGGGATTTTCGGCAGCCCTCCTGGCTGTTGTTAATTCTCTCTTAACCGTAACTCTAAAGATATTTATAGGGTATGTTTATAACATAAAAGACTAATATATCTTTCTTTAATTATACTTAACGAATGAATCCGAATACAGATAAATAGACCCGTTATCCCAATATCCAGCAGATTCAATATTGACTACTTCTCAACACACCCAACTTGCTCAATGCCATCATAAGATTGTTTTTATTGACTACTTTTGTAAGAAAATCTGCCTGTTGATACAAAGACTTGACATATATCAATTTGAACTCATGACTTGTTACTTTTTATCTTATGAAGTGACAATCAATCTCAATATGTTTTGTCCTCTCATATACATTGGGTTAAATACCATTTGAATTGTAGTTTTATTGTCATAATATAGAAAGATTGGATATAATACTTCCATACCAATTTCATGAATAAGACATATTAATTACAATCTTTCACACATGACTTGAGCAATTGCTCTATATTCAACTTTAGCACTAGATCAGGCAACAATAGATTGTTTTTTACTTTTCTATAAAACTATATTGCCTCTGAGTAGAGTAACATATCCTATAGTATATCTTCGGTCATCGAGAGACCCAACCCAATTTGCATCACAATATACTTCAACATTAAAATGTCCAGAATTAGAGTAAAGAAGACAAAGTCCAAGAGTAGCTTTAAGATATCGCAAAATCCTATAGACTCTGTCCATATGAGGTAAATCAACCTCCCAACCAATCTTTGATACTTTCTCATGTCTTCATATTTCGTGTCATCATTAAGATACAATTTTTTATTTTCTGTGAGAATGTCACTCTTCTTCCAATTTGTCATATTTGTGTCATTCAGTAAATTCATAGTGTACTTCCTATGAGTTAGAAATATACTTTTGCTAGAATATAAAACTTAAATTCTCAAGAAGTAGTGTACCCAACCCAAATCTTTTAAATCAAACAGTTGATGTAATTGTCCCTTGAGCCTTGTAATTTCTTCTAGGTTATCTCCTGTAACAATTATATAATCTACATAGACAATTAGAATAGCTAACTTCCTCCTCTTTTTAATAAATAAGGTATGATGATTAACACTCCTATGGTATCCCAAACTACTCACTCCATTAAACTTCTCAAACCATGTTCTAAGAGATTGTTTGAGGTAATAGATAGCCTTATATAATTTACATATCTTACTATTCTACTCCTTTGTATTAAATCATGGAGGTAGTTCCATATAAACTTCTTTATTAAGATTTCTTTACAAGAAAGCACTCTTTTATCCTAACATTTATAAGTAGCAAGACTCAAAATTACTATGATGGAGATAAGTTTTGCCACTGGAGTGAATGTTTCATTATAATTGATTCCATAGGTTGGTTATAACCCTTTGTAATAAGTCTAGCTTTATATCTTTTAAGACTTCCATCAGCATTATACTTGACTATATAAACCCATTTACAGCCTATCAGTTTTCTGCTAGAAGGTAAGTCAATAATAGTCCAAGTGTTATTCTTGGAAAGAGCATCTAATTTTAACAAAGAAGTATGCATGGCATTACCTCCACTATTGAGAGACCAATCAAGTATGTAAATTGAAAAAAGTCATTTATGGTTTGACTACCACTAAAGTCCAATAACCATATATTATTTATGAAAAAGGTCCAAGGGATTTCTCTAATAATAGTCTATATAGATGATATTATTGTTACATGTGATGATGTAAAAGAAATCAATCAGTTGAAGACAAAATTATATCAATTATTTGACTTAAAGGACCTAAGCAAATTGCATTACTTCTTGAGCATGATACTCTACTCAAATAAGGGTATATTTATAACACAAAGAAAATACACAATGGACTTTCTCAAGGACATAAAAGTGATAGATTGCAAGGAAAGTGACACTCCAATGGATCCAAGGAGATGTTGAAGATTATAATGATGTCGGTATATATCAAAGATTAGTTGGTAAGTTGATCTATCTTACTATTACTCGTCTAGATATTGCTCATGAAATAAGAATAGTGAGTAGGTTTATGCATTCTCCGACTAAACACATATACAAGCAATGTACTGCATTCTGAGATCTTTGAAAAGGTCATAAGGTCATAGAATATTATATGCTAATAGAGGGCATTTAAATATTGAAATATTTACATATGCAGATTGGCTTGGATCACAGGATGGTAGAAAGTTTACTTCTGGCTACATCACTATGATTAGTGGGAATATTGTTTCATAAAAGAGTAAAAAGCAAACAATAATGGCTTGATCGTGTGCACAAAATATCGAATTATTGCACAATGAATGTACGAAGGAATATGGTTAAAATCCCTAATGACTAAATTAGATATGAAACCAGACAATACAATTCGTCTTTATTGTGACACTAAAGAGTACATTATCGGGTCTTGGGTCTAGAATGTATTATAATATGGTTTGTGTATTAACCAAAGGTATTTATGTCTTTTAAGTTATAACAACCCTATATAAACCATGCTTAAAGAAAACCTAATGAGAAGAAGAAACCAACAACCATGAGGAACCCACTATCGTGTGGGTGGTGAAGGGCCGACTGCTGAGAGTAACTTGATTTCTTGTAATTTTTGTTGATTTTATTAAATAAAGTTTGGGCCCTATCCACAACCCCAAGTAAGAAAAATGGTCTTCACTGTCGACTCTGAAGTCGATTGGATGTACCTTAAATCCTACCCAACCCCAGCTTTCCATTCAAACAGGGAAAAGAAAGGCGAAGTGGTTCAATACGTTAAATAAAGGAAATCGCTGCGAGGGACAGAACCAAAAGAAATTCCCTAGGAGGATTAGATTAGCATATTGAACAAATTTTTGAGGTCGGAGCCTAGACCAGACCCCATGTAGCACTCTAACTTTTGGGGATTGGCATGGCTGGATCTGGTGTACTCAATCCTTGATCAACCTTGTCCACTTTGGTAGGCTTGATTGACAATATCAAAACCTGATGCCCTGATGGGGCTTATTGTATCGTAAAGGGGATACGTTGGTGAGAGGTATTAATGATGCATCAAACACAAAATTAATAAAAATCTACACCGTCTATCAATTCGATCTCTATTGTGTTCCATTGGAGGTTGGATCTACATGTACAAGTCGTCATGTAACCCACAAAACCCCTATATGAAAACAATGTTTTATTGAAATAAAAAGAGACAAATAGAAGAGGAGGGAGATGGGCATGTGGTTAGATCACTATGGGGCCTATCTATGAAAATTCGCTACACCACTCTGCTTTTTCAATTTATTCAAGCTCCCAACTTGCAATATATGGTTAGTAGAAAAACTTCTTTCCCGAATTATTCAATCTCCAAACTCATTCAATTGAAGAGGTAAATTAAATTCATATAAAAAAATGAGGGGTACTCACACAAAATGAAGCTTTGTAGTGGAGTAAGATAAAATCAAGGCAAAAAAAGAAATGCTACAAATTACATTATGCTAAGATGATTAGTAAAACTTAAGAGGCTTATAAAAAAGTAAAGAAAGGAACAAAAAATGTTACTAAAACAAAAGTTAAAATTTGAGAAGATTTATATAAAAGCTTAACTAAAAAAAAAGGTAAAAGAGATATTTTTAGGATGACTAAGGTTAGAGATAAGAAAACTAAGGATCTTACTTTTGTTAAATGCATCAAAGATAAGGATGATAATATTCTAGTGGGAAACAATGATATCAAAATAGATTTAAAAATTATTTCTATAAATTTTTTAATAAATAAAGAATGATCTAGCTTATTGGGAGTTAACTGCTAACATGGCACACGATAGAGATCTGTGGAAACAAAGAATCCATGTAGCCGACCCCATCTAGTATGGGAAAAGGCTTAGTTGTTGTTGTTGTTGTTTGTATAAATTTTTTAATAAAAATATAGATGTTAGTAGTAGCTTAAGAGAGTTAACCAAATAAAAAAAGTATATAAACCATAATTTCTATCAGTGTATTCAAAAGAATAAAGTTAAAGAGACTTTTAAATATATGAATGTTGGTAAATATGTAGAACTATATAATATTCCTATAGAAGTATTAAAAATCTTATGAGAGAGGGCTCATTTTGTTCACAAAACTATTTAATGAAAGGTAGAGAACCCAAAAGATGCCCAAAAAAATGAAGAGCGAGTACACTTATACCCATATATAAAAACAAAGGATGCATTAAAAATTGTTCGAATTATCGAGGTATAAAGTTAATGAGTCATACTATGAAATGATGAGAAAGAATTATTGAATGTAGGTTAACACAAGTATCAAGTACAACAAAGAACCAATTCGGATGAGTGCATGACAAGTCTACATTAAAAAGATTCACCTCTTGAAACGTCTTATGAAATATTTTATAGCAAAAAAAACCTTCACATGATATTTATTGATATAGAAAAAGCTTATGATAGGATGTCAAGACATATTCTTTAGAGAATCTTCGAAAAGAGAGGTATCACATTGATATAAATAAATCTTATACGAGACATGTACGTTGGTGCAAAAACATGTATGAGGACTTATGAATTAATAATAAGATCCTTTGAAGTTAATATTGGATTACATCACTTTAAGTCTATATTATTTATATTGGTTATTGATGAGTTAACAAAATATATTCAAGATGTTATTTGCAGATGACATTGTGTTAGTATATGAGTCTAAGAAAAAAATTAATAAGAAATTAAAATTATGGAGAGAAACATTAGACAAAATATATGGAATGTAAGTTTGATCATTTGGGTACTTTAGAGGATATATAGAAATTAAGATTGACACACATTGCATCTCTAACAATGAAAGTTTTAAATACCTAGGATTAATTTTTCAAAGTGACGAAAGAATTGATGGAGATATTATGCATTATTATGCATAGAATTAATGCCGGTTGGTTAAAATAGAGAGGGACATCAAGTATTCTATGGGATAAGAAAATACCAATAATTAAAGTTGAAAGGTAAATATTATAGGGCAACAATTAGAACTGTTACATTTTATGGTTGAGTGTTGGGCAGTTAATATCAACATGTACAAAAGATGTCCATAGCAAAAATGAAGATATTGGGATGGATGAGCGGCCATACAAGGAAAGACCGTAGGCATAATGAGGTTATTAGAAACAAATTGGGAGTAACATCAATAGAGAATAAAATGAGAGAAAATCATTTAAGATTTGAACATGTAGAAAGACGACCAAAGAACGCTCCTTTAAGAAGATATGAAAAGCTAGTTTGTAAAAATGTTAAAAGTGGAAGAAAACGACAACAAAAGTGTTTGAAAGAAACAATAAAGAATGATCTAGTTTATATTGAGTTAACTGATAGCATGACACTTATAGGGCTCTACAGAAACAAAGAATCGATGTAGCTTACCCCATTTAGTATGCGAAAAGGTTTAGTTGTGTATAAAGAAATGAGCAGTGACAAATTTAAGGATGTATGTGATGGATGATTCCCAAGATTGTGATGGAGGAAATCTTTTATCTCCATCAAATAAGAAAGTCGTATATCAACGTATCAGTCAAGGGACATTTACGACATGCCACAACTGTAGTGCATTAGAACAGCAGCAAACAAAAAAGAGAGATTTTTGTAACTGGTGCACCGGAGAGTAGAGTACTGTGTGAAAAGTGATACGATAGCATGGGGACTTGCAATACGGTGTTGAATGGTATCGCAATCTCCCTCACTACCCTGTATGTCGTAACCATGAAAGGTTTCAAAGCCCCCCATAGAGGATAAAAAAGAAAGCTCCAATTTGCAAGCATTAGAACTGTGATAAGATCAATTTTTCAACAACATACCAATATTAATGGCCAAGAGACTGGTTACTAGTCGAATAAACCACATTGAAAGCAGATGAACGTGGTCTCACATGAAAAAGTTTTGAAGTAAGATGCGAAAAATAAATAGAGGAAGGAAGTTGACAGAAATCATGGTTAGTGCAGGCTTATTTTATGGGAATGACCTCACGCTCCTCTTTTTTCTTTTACTACATTTATTCAAGTTCTCCCCACTCACAAGCGTTCAGGGAGATGATTATAACTGATCCTGTATGAATTTAAAAAAGGAAATCATACAATATCCACCAATAAGATAGTTCATTTTCTCAACGTTAGATAGATACTATATATCAACACTATCCATCACCGGGAGATGGACTCTAGTTTTCTTCTTGAATCGAAAACAGAGATTTGAGGGAACTTTCTTGGTGAGCTCTTGGCTTGTTATTTTCATTTGCATCTCATCGATCAACAATAATATTGTCGGAAAGTTCATGCAGCATAGTTTTAAAAGCTAATAGAAAAAGATGGCATGTAGACAAAAATCACACTATGGTGATTCTAACACAAATATATGAGCCAAGTTGGTAGATGTGACAAGCCACATGAAATATTAGATAATAAAGCAAGCAAATTCCGAGTCTTATCATATTGCATGGAAGCTGATACCTGAGTTTTAGAAACTAGATAGGCAATCATGTCTTTCATAGTTTTAGAAACTAGTAGAAGAAGCAAAGTACCTGAGTGCCTGTTGCAACTCTTATTTCCTATTTTAATTAAGTTTTTCTCTCAGAAGAGAGAGAACGAAATTAAACATGATGTCTCAGCCTTTCACGCAGAACTTCCACCATCATTCGTCAACATAATTCAGCATTCTCCTTTCCTGGCTGGGGAGATTTTTGGTTTTCCAGAAATGAAAGGATTTGCTTGGCTTGAGCTTCAAACTGCCTATTCATCAGCAGCTGCAGCTGCAAGATGAAAACAAATAACAGTTAAAAAAATGAGGTATTGAGGTGCATGATATAGTCAGGTTGGTCATATAAATATCCAGAGGACTGCATGTGACAGTGCAACTCCATGATGTACGCTTTGTGGGCTATCTATTTTCCATCCTAAGATCAACAAGATCATCTGGTGAACTGCCTAAGGGCATGGTGCAATTACTGGTGTCTGTATAAAGGATATGAAATACAACACGAAAACTTCAAAAATCATAAGTTGTGGGTGTGTATGTCTACAGTCTACCACCTAACCCAGAGCACTTACAGATGTTACAATGAAACTTCACAAGAAGGCATATCGAGAAATCTACAAAGATAGAAAGGGGTCACATAATTTCGTACCTCATAAAAATTCAAAAATGGAAACTATTTCCATAACATATTGATTACCATTGTCAACATAATAATTTTTTATCTTTAATAAATTAAGAAAATACCAAATTAACCAAAAGCCGTTACTTGCTTAACTAAAGAATCCTGTAATACCAACCAAAAATCGAAGGAAAAGTATCCCAGCACGCCCAGGAAAAGTAACTAGCAAAATAATTTAACTTGATCCAT
Organism: Brasenia schreberi; assembly: GCA_036023115.1. Taxonomy (NCBI): domain Eukaryota; kingdom Viridiplantae; phylum Streptophyta; class Magnoliopsida; order Nymphaeales; family Cabombaceae; genus Brasenia; species Brasenia schreberi. Next base: position 8,974,485 of record JAYKKT010000087.1, read on the forward strand.
TCAGGCAAAAAAGAATGCAATTATATTGAATATATACCTCAAATTGTTTCCCCAATAGTAGCTGCAGTTGCTCCCCTGGGGTTGGCTTGCTCTGATTCTTGACTTGTACATGAACCTCTGAGCTATGCATCTCCTCATTGTCTTTGCTGGTGCCAGTTTTCTGTTTTTTAATTTTATGAACTTCCTCATTTTCTTTGTCGGTGACAATAGTTTTCTCTTTTTGGATCTCTGTTTCATCCTCTTTGCGCCTTTGAATCACAATTTTAGGCCTTTCACCACCCATCATCTTAAGGTCCACATCCTTATCAACTTCAACAATAATCAAGCGCCTCTTTCTACTCAGTTGGCTGACAATGTGCACAACCATGTTGCCGCCATCCTCTTTGCTGTCATCCCCTTGATTATCTTGACCTTGGTTAGGATGTTGATCACGGTTCATGACAGTTTCATAGATGTGTGGCATCATAGTTTCTATGGAGCTACCACCAAGATAATAATCAGCCTGCTCTGCTGCCTTGGTCATGTTTAATTTGTTTGTGAAACCATCGACTCTTTCCTCAAAGAAGCTTGGAGTTCTTGGGAAAAATCGGGCTTCTTGTAGCCTTTCCTCTGTGAGTTGCCTCAGGGTTTGAGGATGATTTTTGACATGCAGCAACGTATCTGTTTGCTGGTTTGAATAAGAAATCCCCTCCCTACATTCGTTCATAATATGGTCATAAACTAATTGCCTGGCTAACGGACAGTTCTGAGGGTTTCCTCCACCACATAGAAAGTTTGAAGCCTCAACATTCTGAATTTCGCTTTTCTGAAGATGAATGTCAATTGCTTTTGGAATAGATTGAGAAATGCAGGAAGGATTGGTGAGTCATTTAAAATTACTTGAGAGGTCACCAGATACAACATTTGCATCGTAAATTACCAATCCTTGTGTACAGACATAGTTGACTTAGTTCTTTAGTAGCATTGTCAACAATTAGTAATTAACTAAAAGTTACTCACTTTCTCAATTTGTGTTTTTACTAATTCAATATATGGCAGATGTGTGTTCCATGTAATGAAAAGATACGGCTAATTAAATGCCACCAATTTTGTCTAATGTCAGGTTGTGTCAATCATCAGCACTTGCCAATGACTTCTGCAGAACTGAAACTTTCCGAGGATGTGTGGTCATGCTGGAAAGAGTGGCTATGCTCAGAGTAATTAAGAAGTCATGAAGGTAAAATAAGAGAGACATGTTTAAAGTGGTTTGCACATCTAGCAAAATCAATCCCATGAAAAAATGTGATGGATTGGAAGAATCGCACCGTAACAGAGGTTGCAGGAGGCCTAGAAGGTGTTAGAAGAAAACCATAAAATATAATCCAGATATCTTAAGCTTAAACGCAGACAGGATCCCAGGATGTGTAAATCGCAAATAACAATTCACACAGTGGAGCTATTGGTAAAGAAAAATGTCTTGGTTTCAATATGGTGATAAATCTGAAAGCGTTGGTTTCAATATGGCAGTAAATCTACAGTATCTTCCTCGGACCATGTTTTCTGCGATGACCCTCAAGAATGTTGCATTAGCTTGTTTTTCTTTTCATTCAAAATTTAACCATGCAACAGATAAGTTGAACCTGCCAAGCATCTTCAAAATTAAAAACTAAAATGTCAAGGCAACCATGGCAGTGCACATCTGTGGCACGGTCATACAAGTTGTAAGAACAAGAAGTTACCTCCCATATGCTGATGAAGCTTTGCTCACAGTTGAATGGCTTCTCCCATCCATGATTCCGTCTGCAACAAAATGATGCATTAGCTGGTCATCATGTAGAATAATCAGCATTCACAAGAGAATAGATGTGAATCAAGCATATGAAGAATTGGGAATTAGGGTTTCATCCTCCCATTTGGCAGCCAACGGCCCCCCTCTCCCTTGTTCTTTTAAAAACAAATTCAATGAAAACAGGACTAACTCAATACATAGCCCATAAAGACTAACACAAACTCGATTCTAACACTTCCCTTAAGTTAGGATGAAGATACTTTGAGTCCCAAACTTGCTAAAGAGTTTTTCAAGTCTTCCTTTTCTTAAAAATATGGTTAGGAAATCAACACATTGTTCTTCTAATCGAATATATATAATCTGAATGATTCCAAACTTTCCTCTATCTCTTATGAAGTGGCAATCTATTTCAATATATTTCATTCTCTCATGATATATGGGATTTATAGCTATTTGAATCGCAGCCTAATTGTCACAATATAATAAGATTGACCCTTTAGTATGGGTACCAACTTCTTATAGTAGATATTTTAGCCAGATTGCCTCACATACTCCAAGCGTTGTTGCTCTATACTCAGCTTCTGCTTACAACCTTGCTACTATATTTTGCTTTTTACTTTTTAAGAGACTATGTTGCTCCGCACCATCATTAGATACCCTGAGGTCGACCGTCTATCATCAACAGAGCTTGCCTAATCTGCAGCTGTAAATACTTCCATATTGAGATGATCATGAGATGTATACAATAAGCCATTTCCTAGAGTGTTCTTTAAGTATCTTCATATTTATCTCACAGCGTTCATATGAAATCTGGTAGGGGTGGTGCATAAACTAACTTACCATACTTGCAACATACGAAATATCTTAGTGTGTAATCGTCAAATATATAAGTCGCTCACTAACCTTTGATATTCTCCATGCTCCCACAACTATTCATTAGTACTTACACTTAATTTCAAACAAAGTAATGACACTTAATTTCAAGCTACTATCCGTGGGCACATTTGCAGGCTTACACTCAAACAGATCTAGAGTGTATTTTCTTTGAGTTAGGAATATGCCTTTGAGTTATTCAATACTTAAATTCCCAATAAATAATGAAGGGATCCAAGATCCTTCGTATCAAACAAATTTAGTTGTTGATCCTTTAGTTCCTTGATTTTATTATCATTATCTTCAATGATAATGATATCATCCACATAAACTACTAAGACAAATACCATTACCTTTCGTTACAAACATAATATAATCACTTACACTTCTTGTAAACCCAAGACTAGTAACACCATCAATGAATCGTTCAAACCATGCTCTATATGATTGTTTTAGTCTATATATAGCCTTCTTAAGTTTTCATACACTTCCACTAACAAGAGTCGGGGGGTAAATCCATGTACATTTTTTTTATTCAGGTACCCTTGGAGAAATACATTTTTAACATCTAGTTGCCAAAGTTTTCATCCTTTATTACCAGTTATACTAATAATGACTATGATAGTAGTCATTTTTACTACTGGTACAAAAGTCTCAGTATAACCTTTGGCGACTAACCGTACTTTGTATCTCTCAATACTACCATCAACTCTATACTTAATAGTGTATACCCATTTATATCCCACTGATTTTCTTCTAGGAGGTAGTTTCACAATAACTCTGCCCATGTAATGGATCACCCTTGGCCGGTCCCAAGCCCGGATAAAGGAGGAGGGTTGTATTAGGCTTCTGACTTAGGGTGGTAAATCTATAGGATGAGACAATATTCCTATAAAAGTTTGAAAAATCCTAAGAGAAATAGGAATCACTTGGCTCATAAGACTATTTAATGAAATATGGAGAAACCAAAAGATGCTCGAGGAATGGAGAGTGAGTATACTTATACCCATATATAAGAATAAGGGATACATTCAAAATTGTGCGAATTATCAAGGTATCAAGTAATGAGTCATACTATGAAATTATGGGAAAGAATTATCGAACGTAGGTTAAGACAAGTATCAAGTACAACAGAGAACCAATTTGGATTCATGCCAGGCAGATCTACTATTGAAGCAATTCACCTTTTGAGACGTCTTATGGAACATTTTAGAGCAAAAAAGAAAGACCTTCACATGATATTTATTGATCTAGAAAAAACTTATGATAGGGTACTGAGGGAGGTTCTTTGGAGAACTTTGGAAAAAAGTGGTATCCCATTAACATATATTAACCTTATAAGAGACATGTATAATGGTGCAAAAATATATGTGAGGACTCATGAAGGAACGACAGACTTGTTTGAAGTTAATATTGGGCTACATCAAGGATCAACTTTAAGTCCATACTTATTTATAATGGTGATGGATGAGTTAACAAAACATATTCAAGATGAAGTACCTTGGTGTATGTTATTTGCAGATGACATTGTATTAGTGGAGTCTAAGGAAAAAGTTAATAGAAAATTGGAACTATGGAGAGAAACATTAGAAAGCAAAGGCCTCCGACTTAGTAGAACAAAGACAGAATATATGGAATGTAGGTTTGATCATTTGGTTACTTCAGAGGACATGGAAATTAAAATTGGCACACATTACATTTCCCAAAAGGAAAGTTTTAAATACCTAGGGTCAATTTTTCAGAGTGATGGAAGAATTGATGGAGATGTTACACATAGAATTAATGCTGGTTGGTTAAAATGGAGAGGAGCATCAGGTATTCTTTGTGATAAGAAGATACCATTAAAGTTAAAAGGTAAATATTATAGAGCAGCAATTAGGCCTGCCATGTTTTATGGTTCTGAGTGTTGGGCAGTTAATCATCAACATGTACAAAAGATGTATGTGACATAAATGAAGATGTTGAGATGGATGAGTGGTCATACAAGAAAAGACCGTATACATAATGAGGTTATTAGAAACAAATTAGGAGTGGCACCAATAGAGGATAAAATGAGAGAACATCGTTTAAGATGGTTTGGACATATAGAAAGAAGATCAAAAGAAGAACCTGTAAGAAGGTTAGAAAAACTAATTTTGGAAAGTATTAAAAGAGGTAGAGGACGACCACAAAAGTGTTGAAAGAAACAATAAAGAATGATCTAACTTATTGGGAGTTAACTGCTAACATGGCACAAGATAGGGATTTGTGGAAACAAAGAATCCATGTAGCCGACCCCGTCTAGTATGGGAAAAGGCTTAGTTGTTGTTGTTTTGTTGTTTATCTAGTCTCTTTAATATTTGTGAAAACATATTATTTTTTGCATCCACCGTATCTGAAGAGCTCGCATGAGAGGCTTTATTCTTGAGGTATATTGGTTTTCCAATAAGATCCCAGTATTGCTCTTTAGTATGTCTCGACTTCTTACCGTTGGAGCACTTCAGTTTGTCTTTCTCACTAGGATGTGAGGATCCACACCCACATCCAAGACCACTAGTGGAGGCACTCCCTCTTCCATGACTAATTCCCTACTGCCCATGACTCACAAAAGCTGATTTTTCTCCTATTTGTACTTCTTATTTCTCAAAGTTCTTCATGTCTTATTGAGTAAAAATATACTACAACCAAGGATGGTAGAGCCTCACTACTAAGAATGTTCGCCTTTATATTTTCAAAGTCACTTGATACCCCACTCTAGATTGAACACTTTCTTCTCTTTAAACTCTACATTACTGTTCTTGACACATCGAGAATATTTTCCTTAATTACAATATTGTAGTTCATCTCATAGGCTTTTTAGTTTTGCATAGTACTCACTGATAGTTTGATTTCCTTATCGACACTTTATGATTTTCGCCTGTATTTAATACTTCTTAACAATATTAATTTTCCAAGAATAAGGCTTAGTGGTTGTTGTTGTTGTTGAAGCATATATGACAACTATCCAAATTTTAGATGCAGTATTCAAGTACATAAAGGTACTTCCAATACTCGGTACCATAGAATTAATCAGCCAAGAAGCGTCATCTGTGGATATAGCACCTTCATCTACATTTGATTTTGTGAGCCTAGTCAAAAATAAAGGAGGTGGATACCGTTATACAATGTGCAACAATGGACGTGTTTGTTCACTTGTGTAGTTCCAGTGGCACAAGAGTGTTTCAGATACAATATGGCCTTCAGCTCACCTTTCAGAACCAGGTTGGTTTCATGGAACTAAATCAAATTAGTCCAAGTTTTAGCTCCAATTAGAACATCTTTAGACAATCGAAGCTCATACGTTTTGGAGATCTTATGGTCCCTTTTTGGGGATTCTTTGACCACATTTAAGCTGGCAGTGGAAGGTGAATAATTCAAGGTTATAATCAGACACTTTCTGAAACTTGCCATTTATGGCTGTTAATTATGAGTTAAATAGCCTACAAGTGGTCTCGTGCCCATACTTGAAGCCTATCTGCACTTGTTTTCAACCAAAACTCTATCCTTTCTAGTGTTTGTTGTCTACGTTTTCAATTTCCTAAGTTTTCCCATCAAATTCTTTTGGGGGGAACTCTTCAACTTGTCTTGTGAACAATGACTCAAAGTTATTCCTAGTTTTATCAAGGCAGAGCAGCTACCTCTTATCTTGTTTCCTTTTCCACCAATTCCATTGGGAACTTCAGATTTTTTGGTATCAAAGTCATGCACCTATATGGAACTAATTATCTGAGGGGGGTGCTTCTTCTGCTGGGCAGCCACCAGAAGGTAACCAGCGTGAGGTTGGGCAGCAGCAATGATCTTACCAAGATTGGATAATGGTCCTACGATCGAGGACTGTGGGTTTTAACGCGGATGTGAGATCTTACAACTACCTCTAATATTATGAAATATGCTTTCCTATTTAATAATATTAACTTTATACGACACAATCAATGAAATGTTCCATGTTTCGGTAGGAGACAAAGTAATAAAGTATAATAGATTCGACACTTTGTGTGCTAATGGTTATATATGTCCATAAAACTTGCATATATATATATATATATATATATATATATATATGTGTGTGTGTGTGTGTGTGTGTGTGTCTATTATTTATATATAAAATAGATTCTACACTTTGTGTGTTAATGGTTATATGCCTTCTCCATCAGTATGTTCTATTTGAAGCTACGCGAAGTCGGGCTCTTGTGCTCAGGAGCCTTTTAATTAATAAGAGGAAAAGCAAACTTTTATGCCGATCTTTCCCTTATAGATTACCAGCTTTTTGAGGAGGAAAAAAGAAGAAGCAAAACCACCCACATTTTCAAGGCAATCGGGACCTGGACATACACTAATAGGTGTTGTAGAACGTGTTTCAGGTCCTGATCGCGTTGAAAATGTGGGTGGTTTTGCTTTTCCTTTGACTTGTATGAATCCTATATCATGGAGAGGCTTGTCAGTCCATCCTTGATTTTTGTCCCCCCTTTTCGCAGAGGATCCAAAAGATAATAGTCGCCCCTCAACAATCAAAGGTAGAGTTATTGGGAACTCCTCTACCATTTGGGTCGGAGAATTTAAGTAGAATACGTCGTGCTGGAGAATGGATACAAGTGCCCTCGAAACCAAAAGAAAGGGTGGACTCTTGTTAGGTGCAACTTTGGAGACGACATCATAAGCTAGTGATTATCATGCTTGTAGGATTTCTATCAAGTAGTATATTTTCAGATGGTGAGATTGTTAGGATCCTAAGATTTTTAAGGATCTTAAGATCTAAACCGAGATCCTACTAAGATCTCAAAATTGGGCCCTGTGCTTGGGATCTAGATCTTTCAACCTTAAGAGGATTGTGAGATCGTAAGATCTTGAATCTAAATGGAGATCTTGACAACTATAGATGGGAGACAAACACTGCAGAAAAACTCTCATGCAATGTTGTTCCATAAGGTTGTGCATGGGTTCTTTGTCAATTTTAACGCACCTCTACTACTAGACTGTAGAAAGAGAGAGCATCTAAGAACAGTTTTCCTCAATCTAATTATTTTAGTTGATGTAAGAACTACAAATTACTGTTTTTCACTCCTTTGAGAACATGGAATGAAAGGACTGAAGCTATGTACATAATTATCTCACAATCATGACTCTAGGTAATCTATTATTGTCCACGCATCCCTTACTTTTGAATAACATTTCGGTCAATAGATTGTCCCTCTAGTATCCTAAGCCCTCTCCAGCCGTACTAAGCCCTTGGAGCTTAGACATAATGCCACTTAAATGCACTATATCTAGCAAAAGAGGCAACAATCACGAAAGAGAATTACCGAGAATGTCATCCATATCATTCATGAATTCACCATTGCATTCAACAAGGCTTAATCGCCAAACCATGTGAGGTTTGTCCTCCGGAAAGTATGCACCAGCATTGGTTAGCTTGCTTGTTACCTCTTCACTATCATAAGGCTTCGCCATCTTGAGTTTCCTTTGTGCTTTCTTTACGTTCCTGTGCGTGAATACAACTAATGGAAAGAACCCAATAAGGTCCTCAATATATTCCCAAACTGTTCATATTTGGAAACGGAAAAGATGTTATTGTGAGTTGACCTTTGCAAGGGACACTGGGCACGCACGAACTTTGCTTGGGTTTTCTGAAGATGAATGTCTCACTCCAAGAATTGTGATGGTGATGGTGGTCACGTGCTTTGACAAAGCTCTGGTAATAGTCTTGGCAATACGAGAATAGATCGATGGTGATGGCAATCGCAATGGAAATGCAACAAGAACACAAATGAATGAAATTAGTTTAGGAGGAATTCCAGTTTCAATTGCCATATCTATACACTAAGTCAGTGGTTAAAACCATTGGAATGACCACAAGTATTGAAAAGAACTTTGGATTAATCTCAATGGTTTAAATCGTCACAATCATTAGTAACTTATTTTGATGGTTGCCAACCGTCAACTATGATTTAATAATTGCCAAAATAAGTTGAAAGAGTTTCATGGACTTTAATGACAGTTGCGGGTAATCTTTGCTGCTTCTAACACTCGATAAAAGTTTCTGGACATATTTTGACGGTTACCCAAATCTGGATGGTGGTTTCAACCATCAACAGGACCCAGATTTTTTCTAGGGTTACAACTGTCGAATATGTTATGCTAATTATAAAAATAAAACTAGCTTCTTAAAATATACATGATGTGAAAGCAATATTTAAGTGTTATATTTTATGATAAGTCTAGAAAGCCAATCCTCCTTAGTAGATGGGAAAGAGTGAAAGTTAGAAAACTTCGCAATCAATTGGAGACAAACGACTAGAAATAAATGGAGACAAACAAGATCATGATTATGAAAGATAGACGTTTGTCTCTATCTAGATATTCCCAGTTCTGGTGTTCCCGAAACCTTGAACTGGATCTAGACCAGTTTCGGTTATGATTCAGTAACCGGCGATTTTGTTTTGGTTGGATTCCAGAACTGGTTTTCTAGAAGAATTAAAATAAACAAAAAGTTATTACAAAGAATATATTTTAAAAGTAAAAGTACGAGAAGCCAACCTAACCATTGGCGTAGTCACTCCAGTTTTCAGTCAGTCAATATTAATTAATGACTAATTATAAAAGTATAAAGGACTAACTTTTACCATAAAAGAGAAAGGACTAATTACTTTTCAATTAGTCACTCAATGACTAATGTAACTTTTTAAATTTCAATGAAATTGCTTTTTCAATGTTGAAATACATGAATTGGTTCGGAATTGTGGAGTCCTCCCGATTCCGGTGTGGTTTGAGAACACTTGAAACTAGACATAGCCGACTCCGATTTTCCTAGAACTGATAACCAGGAGCGGGCCTATTCCTGTTTGAGTCCTAAACTTCATGAAATGAGGAAAAACATTAAACCTTAAAATCTTCAAGAAAAATAAAAAATTATGAAGCCAGCAGTTTGAAACCACCAGTTTCAGTTTCAGGAAAGGTGAAACCAAAACCGAACTGAGTAGTCCCGAGTTCAGGTTCCTATCCCGATTCAGTTCCAGTTGGAACCGCCAGACAAGTCCTGAACCGGCCCTGTCTACTTAAACCATGAACCAAAGACCATCGATTATGGTTCTAATTAAAGTTTAGCTAGTTCCATTTCTGACCGGCCTAGTTTGCTCTTAATTCAGATTGTCGTTCCTATTCCAAAGCAAACATGTTTATCACTACCATCAAGAGGACCAGATTAAAATTGACTACCAAAAATACGGTGCCACTTGTAAACGAAATGAAAAAATTATGTAAATCATCATAAAGTCCATTCCGATTTACACCAAAAGAAAAGTATAAGGTGAGAGTCCACCTCTACTACCTTAACTATAGTCTACTGATCTAATGCTTCATTAAATGAAGCTTAACAAAGCAGTAAGAGAAAAAATAGAAACCTTAATTCTAATTTAGATAGTTCATAGGAATCAATTGATTTGCAATAAGACATTGACCATGAACTATGATAGAATTTGCTTAATAAGACAAGCTAAAGTACAAATGTGTGAACATAATGGAATTAAAGTTGCCTAATTCGACCACAATGTGACCCTATCTTATCTAACCTAAGCATATGATGCGTTGGCATATTTGTAGACTAGAACATGATTTTGGAGAGAATACCTTATATATCAAGAGTCCATCCCTATTTCTCTCTCCTTAGTTTTTGTCTGATGAAGTATAATTATAGGTAAGCCTTCTCGAGACATTGCATCACGGAGGGGATATCAAGTTGTCCTTGAAAAACACACAATTCAATTACCTTATTTGTTTGATACCCTGCATCAAGTGTCTATTATTTGTGTCAGGGTGTCAAGACTGTTGATACACATACACTTGATCTCAAATGTACTCGATGTTTGCAAGGATCACTTCATTCTCATAGTTCACAATTCAAATCCGATGTGTCAAATGATATTTTTCCAAGAGGCATCCATATCCTATGTTAGTTGCTGAACGATTATGATATGAACTCCAGCATATGCGGTGTTTCATATACTTATTCCCTGAAACTCAGAATGATTCTGCAGCTTCCGGTAAACCACTTAACATGCGTATTGTTCATGTGGTTGAACTTTGGTGACCTCTGCTAGAGAATGTTTGTTTCCGTGGACATCTGTATGTTATATTCTCCTACCTCATAGAAACAACCTGATTTTTTTCCTGGCCTTCTATTCTTGTATGAGCTGCTGTTATAAATAGATTTGCTATGTCGAACCCATCCCAAAATCCCATGGCATTTCCTATAACTGCGACCTAAACCAGATGGCTACAAACAGAACGTGAACTTCAAATCTCGCATAAGACCAATCCTTCCTACTGCCTAAAACAGCCTGAGTCACATTCTTTATAATCTAACCCACATTCTGACTCACTGATAGGCCCAACTAAACTCGGCCTTTAGCCTTGGAATATACCATCATCCAACCCTGTCCCAACCTTTGAAAACTCCCAGTAAAATCAGCCTTTATAAAACCTGAAAAAACACACCTGCTCCAATATCACCCTGAACCCTTTTTTGTGCTCTAATATCAAACCAACAGCAGCTATGTTCCTACGACTCAAATCCATCTCCAGTAAACCCCATACCCCCAACAACTCAAGGCCTTGCTTTCACCTAATATGGTTCTGCGCTGCCAGATGTCAAGCACCAAAGTCAGCCATTGAACCAGCCCAGTTTTTCTGCACCTATCAAACATATGAACTTGACCTGTAGCCCGTTTTGCTGACCTTCCCTCACCTGTCTGTGTCTCATCTTCGCTAATTGACACCCTTGTTGATTTATTTTCGTTCCAGCTACATCCCTAACCCTTCACCTTCGTCAAAACCCTTTTGCATCAGCAGATACATGGCCCGAATTTGCGTTCAGATCATCTTGCACCTCTGCAACTATCCTTGACTTCTACCTACTTGTGAGATTTGAATCTAGATTCCATCTGAATTGAACCTAGGCACAACCCAAACCTTACCTAAACATGTCCCCTGTCCTTACGAACCTAAAGCAGTTGGAAATTGCTCCTTGGCCTGGATTGATGACCATGTGTAATCTACTTAAGAATCAAATAATCCAATTCAATAGATTGCTTTGAGCTTCTTTCCAAAAGAAAATTTTAATTGGCACAAAAGAAATGAGGTAGAGGACGACCACAAAAGTGTTGGAAAGAAACAATAAAGAATTATCTAGCTTATTGTGAGTTAACTGCTAACATGGCACATGATAGGACTCTGTGGAAACAAAGAATCCATGTAGCCGACCCCGTCTAGTATGGGAAAAGGCTTACTTGTTGTTGTTGTTGTTGTTGTAGATGTTAACCCAGTGCATCAAGACTTGAATGGTGTCTCCCTTGCCTCACATAACGATATCCTTCTCATTCTTAAGATGACTCTTGTTTCTTTCTTTCCTATGATCATTCACTTGATATTTACACAGGCAGAAAGCAACTTACAGAGGGTTCATTGAAAGATCTAAAATACGTCTACAATATAACAAGATATGCTTTGATTTAATGAAAATGAAAATAGTTGATATCTTCATGAGAATTAAACAAGAAAATTGAATGCTTCATGATCAGCCTCAATTCAATGAGAATGAGAACTAATGAATCTTTTTTTGCTTCTAAATAAGCAAAACAAAGGTTTGGTGTCACAACATATAGTCCCCTTCATTTGAAAATGATGAGTCGACACCTTTGCATGGAGTGGGTAGTAAGTTTAGGTATCTATACTCTACAGAGTGCTGAGTGCATTGTTCCTACAAACTAATCCGGACCAAACCATGGGCCATTTTATGGAAAAACCAGATATTTGGGAAGCACCAACCTTGGCAGGCTGGTCAAACCTGGACAGAGCTGGTTCTTTAGTTCACGCTATCCTTTGTCAGGCTTGCTTACAAAGCTAAAAGCAGACCAGGCTCATGTCTTTTGTAAAGCAGATACATATAAAATGTATGTACTTTATTTGCTATTGTTTTGTAAACAAAAATCTTTTGGCAGAATATCATAAGCCTTTTCTAAATCTTTATTACAATGTAAATGTTCATTTTCTTAAACCTGAAGTATTTTATTAGACATGTTAATACATAAATATCCTCAACTGTAGATATTTTATTAGACATGTTAATACGTAAATATCCTCAACTGTAGATATCTTATTAGACATGTTAATATGTAAATATCCTCAACCTTCTTTTAATAACTATTTCCTATGGTTTGCATAACTTGTTACCTTCCTCTGTAATTGCACAAGTTTACAAACCATATGTATATATATATATATATGTGTGTGTGTGTGTGTGTGTGTGTGTGTGTGTTTGTGTGTGTAAATGTATATAGTATATACATGCATGTGACAGATAGACATATATAGGTAGATAGACAAAATAAATAAATAAATATATATATATATATATATATATATGTGCGTGTGTGGTAGAAATGAAGATGCTGAGATGGATGAGTGACATAAAGAAAGACCTATATATTAGAAACAAATTGGGAGTGACACTAATAGATGACAAAATGAGGGAAAATCGTTTAAGATAGTTTAAACACGTAGAAAGACGACCAAAGGAAGCTTCAGTAAAAAGGTATGAGAAACTAGGTTGTAAAAATATCAAAGAAGAAGAGAGACTACAAAAGTGTTAGAAGAAAATAATAAAGAATGAGCTAGCTTATGTGAAGTTAAATATTAGCATGCCACATGATTGAGTTTTATGGAAACAAAGAATCCATGCAGCCGACCCCATTTAGTGTGGGAAAAAGCTTAGATGTTATTATATATATATACGTGTGTGTGTGTGTAGAGAGAGAGATGGGTTAGTGCATCCTATTTCTAGCCAGTGGTGGATCTACAGGATGGCAACGGCATATCTACACGATGGCAATGCAATGCGAACAAATTTTTGAAAATGAACTGGAAAAAAAGGTATAGTCTACGTTGAAAACACAGCCCATTTACTGTACTTTTCCCCATCCAGAAAATCTTCAACTAAAAAGGGTAACCCTGGGCTGTAATACATAGTTCACGGTTTCAATTTCAAGTTGATCTATTTCCTCACCTAAAAATTAAACTTTTAGGTCTGCCACTGTATCAAACCACCATATTACGTTCGTGTAGAAAGTTAATCTCATTTTTACATAAAAAGAGATGGCCATACTATTGTAAAATTTTGAACATGTGATTCTCTCACGTGAAACAAGACTCTAACAGCAGGTTGAAGGCTTGATTGTAGGATGTATCATCAGGCAGGGCTGCCTGACCTCTAGCCTTTGGGAAAGTTCAATATTCCAACACCGTCAGCTATATTAAACCCTCAAGTGACAACCAAATCACATGCTTCCCATCCTTAATGTATATCACCTGAACATATATAGCATGATATCATCATCATTCTTTCCTTACTTTTAACTAAGCATGAGTATAGTCAATTCAGCAACATACATGTCACAAAAAAGTTCACTTTAATGTAATTCACACATACACAGAGAGAGAGGGAGAGAGAGAGTTGTGTACCTGAAACTTAGAAATGCCTAGGGAGAGATAGGGAGGACCCAACAACAGATGACAAAGCCCATTACAGCACCAAGTCCCTTCCTATATTTGCCAACTTCTCTGCACCCACCCACCCACCCACAATTAAGGGCAATCATCTTTTCTTACCAAGAATGGACGGCTTGTATGCACAGACATAAATATGGATAAACTGCTTCTCCTAATTTGGAAAATGTCAGAGTGATGCCGAACACTCTCAGCTAGAAGCAAATATCATTTATGGCCTCCCCCAAGATTTGCTCTTCTTATGTGATTTCTCATTAACAATATGAAACGACATCTTCACACCAATACTTTCCCAGCCTTCCTTGCCTTTTCAGGATGCTGAGAAGTAAGAGATGTCAAATTTAATATCATCATTTTCTTTCGTGATATACGTTCATACCATTCAGCAGTTGCATGCCTAAAATGGAACCGCTGATATGCGGGCACCAAGCCTTGCTCACAATACTGATTGGAGTAACCGCAATCAGAAGTGTATTTGGGATGTTCACAACAGCTAGACTATAAGGGTAAAATGTGCCATCTCGTGTCATTTTTTGGGTAATATAATCTCAACATTAGCCCCAAGGTGCTGACTAATAGAAAGGGCTCTCAATGCTAGCAAGGCAGTGAGGATTGTTGCTCACGAGTGCTATTCCCTCTACAAAAAATTGTCCAGCATAGGCGGTGAGGCAAGGCTCAAAGTTATCTCCTGGGTTGTTCAGTTATTCTAACCAATGTTATAAATATCATATGTTACGTATGATATGATAAGCCACAAGAGTATATCCACTGTTGTTCGATGAGTATCATATCATGTATCATTTTGGTCCACGATATGATATGATATGGTATCATATCACTCCCTATCATAATTTAATACTAAAAGATTGATAAAAATCTTTTAAAATTAGAAAAAACAGGAAAAATATAATAATTGCAAAGAATTCATATAATGCAAAAATTTAGTATATATTCATCATTCACTATTCAATAATTAAAAAAAGAATTACATATTTTGAGGACATCCTTAGAAAAATACAACTTTCATAATTGAAAAAAATACATTTACACATTATAATCATATTCATCAAGTAAATAATCTTTATCTTCTACTTGCTAAAGATCCTCACCACCTTAAACAACATCTCCTTGATGATATTATCGTTGTGTTTCTTCCAAATTAATATATGTAATGTCTTCTTCGGTTAGAAGTGCGTTTGTTTCATTATCTTCCATAATTCACTCCTCTAATATATCAAAATTATACAAACTTATTGGATCAAATTGGTTTTCTTTTCTATTAATTACTTGTTAGAAAAAAAGATAAGTAATTAGTAAATAATATTAATAATTTAAGTAAAATAAAATCAACAACAACAACAACTAAGCCTTTTCCCATACTAGACGGGGTCGGCTACATGAATTCTTTGTTTCCATAGAGCCCTATCATGTGCCATGTTGGCAGTTAACTCACAATAAGCTTGATCATCCTTTATTGTTTCTTTCCAACACTTTTGTAGTCATCCTCTACCTCTTTTAAAATCAACAACAACAACAACTAAGCCTTTTCCCATACTAGACGGGGTCGGCTACACGGATTCTTTGTTTCCATAGAGCCCTATCATGTGTCATGTTGGCAGTTAACTCACAATAAGCTAGATCATTCTTTATTGTTTCTTTCCAACACTTTTGTGGTCGTCCTCTACCTCTTTTAATACTTTCAAAATCTAATTTTCATACCTTCTTAGAAGTTCTTCTTTTGATCTTCTTTCTATATATCCAAACCATCTTAAACAATATTCTCTCATTTTATCCTCTATTGGTGTCACCCCTAATTTGTTTTTAATAACCTCATTATCTATACGGTTCATCTCAACATCTTCATTTATGTCACAGACATCTTTTATACATGTTGATGATTAATTGCCCAATACATAGAACCATAAAATATGGCAGGTCTAATTGTTGGTCTATAATATTTACCTTTTAACTTTAATGATATCTTCTTATCATAAAAAATACCTGATGTTTCTCTCCATTTTAACTAACCAACCAACATTAATTATATGCGTAAGATCTCCATCAATTCTTTCATTACTCTTAAAAATTGACCCTAGGTATTTAAAACTTTCTTCAATGTATATAAAATTTAATTTATATGTTCTCTTAAGAAACCAAATGATCAAACTTACATTTGATATATTATGGCTTTCTTCACTAAGTCAGAAGCCTATATTTTCTAATGTTTCTCTCTATAGTTCCAATTTTCTATTAACTTTTTCCTTAGACTCCTCCACTAACACAATGTCATCTACAAATAACATACACCAAGGTACTTCATCTTGAATATGTTTTGTTAACTCATCAATCACCATTATAAATAAGTATAGACTTAAAGTTGATCCTTGATATTGTTGCAAGGAATAAATCGATTTATCATGAACTAGAGTTGTCTCTTATGTCTATTAGTCATAGCGTTTAAGTTAGTAATGTGGATAGTGTATAAGTTAATCATGTGGATCCATTTGGATCAGATATTGATCCATTTGGATACCGAATTTAGTCAGTAGTTAGTGGGTCTAATCTGTTGGAAACGCGGATGCGCAGCGGAGATTAAAATCACAAACATAAACGAAGAGGAAATGTTGAGATCGGAGGAGGGGCGGACCTCCAATGGAGGCCGCCCCCCCTCTTTCTCTCTCTTTCTTATTCACAGACTCTTTTAACCCTAATACAACTTATCAGCCCTTATATAAGGAGCTGTAAAACGTAAAAGGATCAAAATACCCCTAGTACAGAAAATTACCAAAATACTCCTACAGTTTCGGGCGAGTACAATAATACCTAGAAATTAAACTAACACAAAGACACTAGATAAACATATTCTTCAACACCCCCCTCAAGTTGGGAGTGAGATACTTCGAACTCCAAACTTGCCAAACAATCTTCATAATTACTTGCAACGTTCTTCATCTGTCTTTATCACTGGTTTAATTTTCAACAGCTTCTTTGGCTGCAATATCTTCAACTCAGCCTTCTTGGCTGATCATATCAAGCAGCATCTCTGCCTGCAATGTAAACTTAGCCTTCCTGGCTAATCATCTCAAGCAGCATCTCTGGCTGCAATATAAACTTAGCCTTCATGGCTAATAATCTCAAGCAGCATCTCTGGCTGCAACATCAACTCAACCTTCTTGGTTGTAACAATAACAAAACAGCCATCCTGGCTGTCACAACATCAAAGCAGTCATCCTGACTGTCACATCAATAAAGCAGCCATCCTGGCTGTCATATCAATAAAGCAGCCATCCTAGCTGTCACATCAACAAAGCAGCCATCTTGGCTGTCACAACAATAAAGCAACCATCTTGACTGTCATAATATCAAAGCAGCCATCCTGGCTGTCACATCAATAAGGCAGCCATCCTGGCTGTCACAACAATAAAGCAGCCATCCTGGCTGTCACATCAACAAAGCAGTCATCCTGGCTGTCACAACAATAAAACAGCCATCCTGGCTGTCACAATATCAAAGCAGCCATCCTGGTTGTCACAACAATAAAGCAGCCATCTTGGCTGTCATCTCAAGCATCATCTATGGCTACAACAAACTTTTATCAACCTTCATTTTTTTTTCAAGCAGTTTTCATAGCAGCAAATTCCTGCAACCTCACTAGCTGTGAATAAAACATTTTTGAAGTCCTCATAACGGCAATCTTCAGCATATATCTCTTCTCTATAAACTTTCTTCATGTTGTTTTTCAAATGGAGACAATCATCACGTACTAATCTCTTCTTTACTCTTTTCCTGAATTTTCATCTCTCTTAGACATTTCTTCAAACACTTGATGTATAGGTAAATATATCTTCTTGAGCATTTCAGTGAACACTTGATATGCATTTCATCAAACACTTGATGTGCAGTTGAATATTTCTCTTTTGGCATTTCATCGAACACTTGATGTGCATTATTCATCTGCTCAACTTTTAGTTGTGAATCTAAAACCTCATATTTTCTGATTGTTCTCTTCAATCAATCTTGCTGTCTCCTCAATCAAATACTCTAACTGAGACTTCATCAACGTGATTCTCTTCAACAGTTCAACTACCTCTTAGTACCAGATCTGCTACCCGTCCATCCTCTGTCTATGACATGTTGACCTTCTTTTTCCAAGATCCAAGCTCCTCATTGGAACCAATGACAGCAACAGATTCACCAAACCGCACTTGGTGTTTTAGCATAACTTGGAGGTTTACTTTGTGAAGTTCATTTGCAGATGTTGTGATTAAATTTCTGTGGTGGTGTATCTTTTTCATAAGTAATTTTCTCCAGCTGACGAAAAATAAGTCTTGATATTTCAGCATGCCTATTTGGCCAGCGATGGCCCCCATCTTTAAAGCAAGGAACTTGACCTTCATGTATATGGCAGAGTAGATCAGAGCCTCCAAGCAATCATTTGTTCCAATGTTTTCTAGCAATATTTCATGCACAAGTTCCAACTTCGGCCACCAATTCCTTGAATGCAGGTCTCCTTCAACTAATTTTAAAGACACACCCTTACATCCATCTGCATGTTGTAGATGTTCAACGTCACCTCCATAATCATGATCATCTTCATTATTACAAATATCTTCATCCTTATCATCACCATTACTGCCCAGATGCAGCCATAAAACCAAACACGTCCAATGTTGCAGCCATCATCCATTTCAATATCGAGACTGTCAAAAAAAAAATTTCTGCCATAAGTGCTTTGTAGTTCCAATACAATAGTGGACAGAACATATGCCATAACTCTTAATTAAAGTCCCCAGGCTATCATTAATGACCATATTATCTGCTCGTTAATGTCCATATTATCTGCCTCCAGAATAGTGCAATCCACGCTGTCATTATTGTCCATAATATCTTTCTCCAGAATAGTGCAATTAAAGTCGCCCAGGTTGTCATTAATGTCCAGCAATAATTCTCAGTGTTTAATTGCTTCTCATATTCCCCATGCAATCCTGAAATTGCCTCTTATATTCCTTTTCTAACGTAATATTGCAGCAATTAATTCTAGCTGCCATATGCAAAAGGTGTGCTGCCTAATCCACCTGTACTGCCAAATCCACTAAAGGCAACCACTATTGTCTTCACAATGCATGCAACTCCTGTAATTTCTCTGCTTGTATCATTCTCAAAGTGAAGGGCCAGGAACTATTCTCAGGAGACCAGCATTTAAATCCTCAGATAAACGCACCAGCTTTTTCAGAGTTCCCATCAAAGTTTACTCTCATAGAAGTCACTTGCATACTGTTTCTATATCGACCAAGATCTAACGAGACTCCTTTACACTATTTTAATTGATCAAATTGATGATACGAAACTCCTACCACCATATGAATCTCTTAACATAATGCACCAACTTCACCAACAGGTTCAAGTCTAATCACAAGTTATTTGCTTCACCAAAAAAGAATCAGAATAGTGGATTATGAGTTGCAAAAGCCTTCAAAACTCAGGATGCTAACTGAACTCATTTTCATCTCAATTTGTGTTAACCAAAGCTTCATGTCTCGTCAGAAAAAGACCGACATTTCATGAAATGAAACTCCAGGAGCATAACCAACAGAATGGAACATCTTCTACGAATGTCGATTCAATTGAAACAGTTTTAGCTACACTCCCAAAAAATTAACAGGTTTTGTTCAGATGGCAGCATCGCACACACAAACTATGAAAGCCACAAGCATACCTCAAATGTAAGCCGTAAGATTTTCCACTTAGTGCTCATATCATCATCCCATAGCTCTTATTGCTCCAAACGATCGAACTAGGCTCTGATACCATGTTGAAAACGTAGATGCGCAGCGGAGATTAAAATCACAAACATAAACGAAGAGGAAATGTTGAGATCGGAGGAGGGGGCGGACCTCCAATGGAGGCCGCCCTCCCTCTTTCTCTCTCTTTCTTATTCACAGACTCTTTTAACCCTAATACAACTTATCAGCCCTTTTATAAGCAGCTATAAAACATAAAAGGACCAAAATACCCCTAGTACAAAAAATTACCAAAATACCCCTACAGTTTCGGGCGAGTACAATAATACCTAGAAACATAAAACTAACATAAAGACACTAGATAAACATATTCTTCAACATAATCAAGGGCATTTCAATCTTTCAAGTTAGAAATCTGTATAAAGTCTGCCCTAAGTGTAATTAGGTTTTCTTAAGTAAAAGCAATAAAAGAAACAGGGCGGCAGCCATGAGGGTGCCGAATTCCAGCTTCTATTTTTTCATTGTTTGCTTCAATTCTTGATTATTTCATCAAAGATTATGATTAAATTCAACATGGTATCAGAGTTTTTTTTGTTGAAGTTGCAGCCATATCATCCATATCAGTCAGTGGATCAATCTCTCATAGTGAAGAGGGAGACGTGGCAGCCTGAAACACAACAAAAAAACACAGCAAAAGGTTAAAAGCAGAGTTTGGAAAGTCGTAGAACAGTCTAAAGTGACTGCCCTGGTAAGTATAGAAGCCAACACTCTCAAAAAATTAGACATGCAAGCCCAAGGCCGACTGTCTAGTCTTCATCAAATCAAACGTGGGCTTTATCAAATCAGACGCAGTCTGCTCTAAGTGTTTGGCAGTACATCTGCCATTCTTTCATTCCATTTTTTATGAATCTGTCCTACTTAACGTGAATACTGCCTGGCATTTGTTGCTCAAAGTCAAAGTTAAAGTCTGCGCAGTGGCTGATTAAGGAATTGAGATTCAATCACAAGTGGAATATAGCGATACAGCAAGGAAAGCCGGTTCACGATATTCTCTTCATGGCTCACCTGCACATCAAAAAAGGAAAAAGGGAAGATTATTAGTGATCTATAAAATCGATGGACAGAAATACGATGGCAGAAGAAAGTGATAACAATTCTGTAGATAAAGGGGAAGTTTTTCAAATCACAAATACAAAGTTAGATGCAAAGAATTATCTACAATGGGCTCGATATATTGAACTTGCAATCATGGCAAGGAGGCGTTGGGACTATCTTACTGGAGGCATTCCCCAACCACCACCGACAGATCCACTTTATGCCATATGGCATAGAGAAAATACACCTGTAAGTACTTTGCTCCTACAATCTATGGTACCATCTATGGGGAGTACGTTCATGTTTTTGGAGACTGCCAAAGATATTTGGTTGGCAGCTCAAGATGCGTATGCTCAGAGAAAGAATATAGCTAAGAAATATGATCTTATTGAAAAGATTAAAAAATGCAGACAGGGTGGAAGATCAGTTAGTGGGTATTATGCTAAACTCCGTGGTCTATAGGAAGAACTACAACTTTATTCTAAGACAAAATGTCAACAGTGTACACATGAGCGAAACGAGAAGTTCGAAGAATGAAAAGTCTTTGATCTTTTGTGGGGTATTTCTCCTGAATATGAAGCTGTTAAAAATAATATACTCAGCTGAGAAGAGCTTCCATCTCTTGAGTACAGTATACTCTCTTCTACTTCGAGGAGAAGACAGGAAACACCTGGAAAAAGAAATTAGGCCCAATTCAGAAACAACTTCATTTATAGAGAGGAATTCACTCGTGGTAGAGGAGGATATGGTCGTGGTAGGGGCAGATCATCGGTTACTTCAGAAGATAGGGATAAATTGACTTCTACTCACTGTGGTAAATCAAGACACACTAAGGAGTCATGCTAGGAACTTGTAGGTAAACTTTTGTATTATCAGCATAGACCTAATAAGACTTACTTTAGCAGTGATCAAAGTAGAAAGCAAACTACAGAGAGCAGTGCAGATTTACTGACAGACATGAAAAAGAAATTGAGATGCTAAAGGCTCATTTGGATGATTCTGCCTCCACTTCTACTTCTACTTCCACTCCTCAAGCGACTATGGTGTATCCCTTCTCATTTATGGCTTAGGGTAACGTAAACACTTCTCATTTCAGGATTTGGGTTATTGATTCTGGAGCTATGGATCATATGGTGGGTAAACGACAGTTCTTTGATAATTATCAGTTGACTCAAGATAAAATTAATATCAGATTAGCCGATGAATCCTATACTCCCATTATTAGGAAAGGAAGTATATCTACACCTCTTGGAGTATTGAAGAATGTTTTACATATTCCTAATATTTTAGTTAACTTATTATCAGTATTTGCTATGACCCAAGACTTCCAATGTAAAGTGATCTTTGATTCATTTGGATGTTTCTTTCTTGACCTGAGGACGGGGAGGATCTTTGGTCAGGGTAGCATGTCAAGAGGCCTTTATATCTATGAGGAAGCAAGAAAAACAATATTTCAGACAGTAACAGTTACAGAGAAGTAAAAAGAAGACCCATCCTTATGACACCAGAGATTAGGGCATTTACCCTTATCACAGATTAGAATCCTTTTACCTGAATTTTTTACTTGTAATAATTTGCAGTTGAACTGCAAAACTTGCCAGAAGGCAAAACATTATCGAATTTCATTTCCCTTGAATGAAGAAAAATCTTCTATACCTTTTGAGCTTGTTCATTCTGACATATGGGGTCCCTATTCTATTACCACTTTGCATGGTCATAGATACTTTATTTCTTTCATTGATGATTGTACTCGGTTCACTGTCATATACCTCATGAAAACTAAAGAGGAAGTGAGAAATATTATTCCTATCTATTGTCAGTTTTTACATACACAATTTCAGAGATCCATTAAGATATTTTGGAGTGATAATGGAGGGGAATTTATGTCCCAATCGCTCAATTCATATTTTTCAGACCGGGAAATTCTATACCAGACCTCATGTCCTTATTCCCCACAACAAAATGGTGTGTCAAAAATGAAAAATCGACATATTTTGGAAGTGGCTAGAACACTCTTAATTGGTTATGATGTTCCAAATTTTTTTGGGGGAAACAGTCCTTACTGTAGTGTATCTCATCAATCGTATGCCCAGTAGAGTACTAAAAGGTCATACCCCATTTCGTTCCTTGTGCCCATCTCAAAAATCGTTTCACCTATCTCCAAAAGTATTTGGGTGCACTTGTTTTATTCATATATATATATATATACAGTGGTTTGAGAGATAAATTAGATGCTAGAGCTGTTAAGTGCATTTTCTTAGGATATTCACCTACTCAAAAAGGTTATAAATATTATGATCCTACAACAAGAAAATCCTATGTTACCATGGATGTTACATTTCATGAAGATATATCTTCTTATGGTAAACTTAAAATCAAGCATCTGGCATTCACTCACCCGTTGTGATTCCTCTCTTACCAAGTCAAGATCTATTAGACTTTGGAAAAGAAATAGAAGAGATGCTATCTGTTCTAAAGCAAATGTGGCAGAGTATACTAGAGACAAGAGGAGAATTTTTGCTCAGGATCAGTCTGCTACCCAAGACCAGAGTTCTCACCCTGAATCAGATCCAATCCCCCTTTAGGTAACTTCTCAAAATCCTGCTAATGATCTTGATAATTTGCCTATTGCACTTCGAAAAGGGAGACGTGAAAAAGGCAAATATTCACTACATAAGATGGTTTCTTACTAACTATCCAAAAGAGTATCAGTTGTTTGTGATGAATACATATAATATTTATATTCCCAAGTCATTCGAAGAAGCAGCTCAATGTTCAGAGTGGAAAGCAGCTATGAAGGAAGAAATTTCAGCATTGGAGAAAAACAGAACCTGGGAACTGGTACAACTACCACCAGATAGGAAAATAGTGGGTTGCAAATGGGTATATTCTGTGAAATATAAGGCAAATGGAAACATAGAAAGATATAAAGCTACGTACGTAGTAGGCAAAAGTGGCTTCACTGAGACCTACGGAATAGATTATTCGAAACTTTTGCCCCCAGCAGCGAAGCTCAAAACCTAGTGCGGTCTTGTTGATTAGTAGTTGCTACAATTCTTAACTAGCGCTTTATTTACAAAGAATTTGATGTCAAGAATGCTTTTCTAAATGGGTGACCTTGGAAGAAGGAGTGTTTATGAATTCTACCACCCGGATAGGGGATAAAACTTGGGATATGGATCCAAGGTCTGTGAGGCCAGAAAAAATCATTGTATGGACTCAGAAATAATCACCTAGGGTGTGGTTTGAATGTTTTGTAATATAGTGAGGAGGTACGGATTAGTACAAAGTCAACCGAGTCACATCATATTATTACAAGCATTCAAGGGAAGGTAAGAGTTGCCATCTTAATTGTGTATGTTGATGATATCAATATCACTGGAGATGATACAGAAGGCATTGTTAATTTGAAGAAGAAGCTACATGCTCTATTTGACTTAAAAGATTTGGGTAAGCTTCACTACTTCTTGGGAATCGAATTTATACAGATTAAAGACAGCTTATTTCTAAGTGAAAGAAAGTACATCCTAGACTTGCTGAAAGACACAAAAATGAAAGACTGCCGCATATGTTCCACTCCCATTGAAATTGCACGAGAAGACAAAGAAACCACATCTGAGCCATATGAAGGCCATATGAAGGCCATATGAAGGTATTAGAAGATATCAACGATTAGTGGGCAAACTTATCTATCTCACTATTACCAGACTCCTAAATTTATTTTCCTACAAGGTGGTAAGTCAATTATGCAATTCCACATAATGGTCATTGGGATGTCACAGCGAATTTTGAGATATATTAAGAAGGCTCCAAGTCTTATGGTTTATGGTACACTCTTCATTAATCTATGGATCTTGAGATCTATTCTGATGCTTATTGGGCTGGCTCTAAGAGTGATAGGAACTCTACCTTAGGCTACATAATGCGTCTAGGAGGCAATGTGGTATCATGGCAGAGCAAAAAACAAACTGTAGTGGCCCGGTCAAGTGCAGAAGCAGAATATCGGGCAATTGCACTAGGCATGTGTGAAGGACTATGAATTTTATCACTGATGGAAGAAATTGGTTTGAGGAAGATGATCCCAGTCAACTTTCTTACAGATAGTAAGGCAGCCCTGCAGATAGCGTCTAATCCAGTTTACCATGAGAGAACCAAGCATATGAAATTGATTGTCACTTTATTAGAAAAAAAGTTGCTCAGGGAATCTTCAACATTCTTCATGTTCGGTCTGAAGATCAACTAGTAGATATTTTTATCAAACCTATCTCTATATGTGGCCTAAAGAAGACTCTCAGCAAGTTGGGTATCTCAAGCCTTCAAGACCCAACTTGAGAGGGCGTGTTGCAAGGAATAAATCAATTTATCATGTACTAGAGTTGTCTCTTATGTCTATTAGTCATAGTGTTTAAGTTAGTAATGTGGATAGTGTATAAGTTAATCATGTGGATCCAAATGGATCAGATATTTATCCATTTGGATACCGGATTTAGTCAGTAGTTAGTGGGTCTAATCAAAGGCATTTCAGTTTTTTAAGTTAGAAATCTGTATAAAGTCTGCCCTAAGTGTAATTAGGTTTTCTTAAGCAAAAGCAATAAGAGAAACAGGGCGGCAACCATGAGGGCGCCGAATTCCAGCTTTTATTTTTTCATTGTTTTGCTTCAATTCTTGATTATTTCATCAAAGATTATGATTAAATTCAACAGATATAACCCAATATTAACTTCAAAGAAGTTTGTCGTTCCTTCATGAGTCCTCACACATGTTTTTATACCATCGTTCATGTCTCTTATAAGGTTTATGTATGTTAATGAGATACTTCTTTTTTCTAAGATTTTTCAAATAATCTCCCTCGGTACCCTATCATAAGCTTTTTCTATATCAATAAATATCATGTGAAGGTCTTTCTTTTTTGCTCTAAAATATTCCATAAGACGTTTCAAAAGGTGATCTACTTGGCATGAATCCAAATTGGTTCTCTGTTGTACTTGATACTTGTCTTAACCTACGTTCGATAATTCTTTCCCATAATTTCATAGTATGCCTCATTAACTTGATACCCCGATAATTCATACAATTCTGAATGTCTCCCTTCTTATATATGGGTACAAGTGTACTCACTCTCCATTCCTCGGGCATCTTTTGGTTTCACCATATTTGATTAAATAGTCTTGTGAGAAGTGATTCCTGTTTCTATTAGTATTTTCCAAACTTTTATAGGAATATTATCTGATCCTACAGATTTACCACCCTTCATATGTTTAAGAGTCTTTTTGACTTTATTCTTTTAAATACGTCACTAGAAATTATAGTTTATATTCTTTTCTGATTTGGCTAACTCTCCTAAGCTAATACTAACATCTTAATTTTCATTAAAAAGCTTATAAAAATAGTTTTTTCATCTATTTTTTATTGTTGAAATTCAAAGTTGCATTGCGCAAAATTAAAACCAGAATATCACTAATATTAAGGAAGAAAAACATGAGGGATTAAAGGAAGGGGCGGACCTCCAATGGAGGCCGCCCCCCTTTTCTCCATATTTTCTTACACACTTCTTCAAATCCTAATACAACCTACCAGCCCTTATATATGGAGCTGTAAACCGAAAAATATCCAAAATGACCAAAATACCCCTGTATAAAAAATTACCAAAATGCCCCTAATATTTTGGGCAAGTACAATAATACCTAAAAACATTAGAAATTATAAAACTAACACAAAGAACACTAGATAAGCATATTCTTCAACACCCCCCTCAAGTTGGGAGTGAGATACTTCGAACTCCAAACTTGCCAAAAATCTTCATATCTGTTTGCAACATTCTTTATCACTGATCTGATCTTCAACAACTTCTTTGGCTGAAAATATCTTCAACTTAGCCTTCCTGGCTTATCATTACAAGCAGCATCTCTGGCTGCAACATCAACTCACCTTTCCTGGCTGTAACAACACAAACTCATTATTCATTGCTATAATAACAACAAATCAGTCATCCTGGTTGTATCAATATCAAATCAGTCATCCTGGCTGTAACAACATCAAAGCAGTCATCCTGGCTGTAACAACATCAAAACAATCATCCTGACTGTAACAACATCAAATCAGCCATCCTGGTTGTAATAATATCAAATCAGCCATCCTGGCTTTAACAATATCAACTCAGTCATCCTAGCTGTAACAACATCAACTCAGCCTTCCTGGCTGTAACAACAACAAATCAGTCATCATTGCTGTAATAATATCAAATCAATCATCCTGACTGTAACAATATCAAATCAGTCATCCTGACTGTAACAACATCAAAAGCAGCTACTTTGCTGCAACACATATTTTAACAGTCCTCATACCTGCAAACTTTATAAGAATTTTCCAGTTCTCTTAAGCATATACTCAAACACTTCATATTCAAGTTAATCATCTCTTTCTTGAGCATTTCATCGAACATCTTCATATGTATCATTTATCTGCTCACACGCTTTTCAACACAAGCTACTCTTCTTCATTTTTAACATGCTTCCCACCATATGCAAAAATCATTTAAACTCTTTTCTCATCACCAATCACACGATCTGGGACAAATCGGTCTAGTAGAAAGAGTTCGTGCTCTTGCAAGCTCTCAATCCTAGCATGAAGCTCTTCATCAAGTTTCACAACTGCTGGTCCATCCCAACTTTCATCACTTTGCATTCTCTCCACCAGACTGATGTTCTCCTTCCCAAGGGTCTCCAACTCAAATCTTGAGGAGTCCAACTCTTTCCTTAGTGTTTGCTCCAGACCTATCAGTCTCATTTGTTCCATCTGCAGCTTGTAGAAGAGGTCAGTTCCATGAAAGGAGACCTTCTCAATCTCAACAGTCAAGTTTAGTCTTAATCCAGTTATCGTCTTCTCTTGGTCATTAGAAGTCTTCTGTAGATTAACCACCATTTTCTTAAAATCCTTACTTTCATTCTCCTTTTCTTTGTAACTTCTTCTCATAAAATCTCTATCAGAATCGAGGAATATCTTTTTGGCCAACAGGAAGACAAGGTTGTCCACAACAATAAACTCCGGACATGCATCAAACCATAAAGCATCTCAGCTGCTGACTCCACCAACTCATTCTTTGAACTTCATGATAAATGCAGCCACCATCCATGTCGATATCCATGCCTATTAATTGTTGCAGCCACCATCCATGTCGATATCCATGCCTTCAAACTTCATGATAATTGTTGCAGTCACCATCCATAAATGCAGTCCTTTTTCAATAATTGCAGCTTTCATTCTTTAAATGCAACCACTTTTCCATTAATAAGCGTTTATATCAAAACAGCCACCTTATTAAATCTGCATTTATATCAGCTCCCATTCTTTAAATGCAGCTATGTTTATATCAAATGCATCCACCTTATTCAAAGGTGGCCATCTTTCCAATATATTACTGCAGCCACCAGCCTATTACTGCACTTAATTCAATCCTCGTTACTTTAATACAAAGAGTAATAAATGCACTTAATCCACCTAATTTACATTGTTCTCGAATTCATCAGCAGACAGTGCACACAGTTTTTCTTCAAACATTTGGAGGAACGATTTCACCCTCACATTGAGCTGTGCAGGATCCTTTACAGTGGATTGAACAATGAACTGCATCCCACAAATCCCAAAGTCATTCATGCATAAAGCAGCTCTGCAGAAGCACGGTTATGTATCCAAGCTGCTCAACTGAACGAAGCTGGTGGAAAGCTGGCTGCTTTGCAACGAGAACAAATAGCTGGAGTTTTGCGTTTAGTACTATATCATCTGGATCAACCTGAATATAAAATAGTAGTGCAGAATTTTCATCTTTCTGGTTAAGGCATTCAACAGCATAGTAATGGCTTTGAGTGACATAAAGCTTGATAATTCGATTTGACAAATACTGAGAAGTGAATAAAGGCTTGCATATATGTTTTGGATGATGAAAAAAAAGATCTTCAATATCAGTAACCAATTTCTCTGCTTCTCCATCTTCAATTCTTCATAACCTTCAGATACAGATTTCAGGGATTCTTCTAGTCTCCTCTTTTCAAATATAATCTCTTCAATCGAGCTCCTAAATGCCAAATTTTTCATCTTTAAGATTCACTGCCCTCTGTAACTGATCACTCAAACAATCTATTTCTTCCATAAGTTTTGCCTATCATATTCCAACGATCTAGCCTTCACTTCCAGTTCGTTCGCCATCATTCTCCTCAGCTACCTGCCCATTATTTTTCATATATGCTTTAAGGTTTCCATAAACTGATCTTGTAATGACAAGGCCTCCATATGACTGAGACATACTGATTACTACACATCCATCAGCAACCAAGGTCCAAAAGATAAAATGCACAAACAGATAATTTGAAATCAATGTTTTCACAACATAGGCAGAACAACACAGTGCCATGAGAAACCAAGAGATACTTCGATGCTGCAGAAGAGACTATTTTGCATATTAGGATCACCTGAGAATAGATGATTCAGGACAGCTCACAGAAAAAGTAGCGTGTGAACTCTCCAATCCCCTCCTTACTGTTTGCTGAATTTCATTTCTTTGCTTTAGTGAATTGAGACACCGATATTTCTCTCCACTAACCATGATCTCTAGAGCACCATCTTGGTTATCTTGATTTGATGTTGTCCCCATTAAGACACTCTTCTCCTTTTCCAGTTTTTCTCTTTCAACTTTCAACCTTGCCTCTTGCCTATTGAAAGCATTTTTCAGCAATATTTGAGCTTTCTCAGCAGCTTTCCTTACCTCTTCCACCTGAGCCAAAATTCTATGTCTTCTCTCATGAGCCTTTAGCCTCTCCCTTTTGAGGAAGTAAGGTTTTACAACAAAAGTCTTCCGCAAAAAAATATAATGAAGTAGGGATTATCAATGCTCCTGTAGCAAGAAATGGATTAAGTTGGCCCAACAGTAATACAGGGACTATGAGCTTCTGTCTTTTCTCATATCGCAGAATATTAAAAAAAAAGCTTCTTCAGCCACTACTCCAATATTACAATCGAAAGAAAGCTCTGATACCATGAGAGTTGCATTGCGCAAGATTAAAACCATAATATCACTAATATTAAGGAAGAAAAACATGAGAGATTGAAGGAAGGGCCGGACCTCCAATGGAGGCCGCCCCCCTTTTCTCCACACTTTCTTACACACTTCTTCAAAACCTAATACAACCTACCAGCCCTTATATAAGGAGCTGTAAACCGAAAACCAGCCAAAATGACAAAAATACCCCTAGTACAAAAAATTACCAAAATGCCTCTAATATTTCGGGCAAGTACAATAATACCTAAAAACATCAGAAATTATAAAACTAACACAAAGAACACTAGATAAGCATATTCTTCAACACTTATATCATCATTTGCCAATAGAATTTTTTGATCCTCGTCTTTGATGCATCTAACACAATTAAGATCCTTAGTTTTCTTATCTCTAGCCTTACCTATCCTAAAAATATCTCTTTCACCTTCTTTTGAGTTGAGTTTTTTATATAAATCCTCCTAAATTTTAGCGTTTGCTTTATTTATGGCCTTTTTTCTTCCTTCTTTAGCTTTCTTATAAGCCTCTAAAGTTTCACTAGTTTTCTTAGCATAAGTAATTTGTAACATGCCCTCTTTGCCTTGATTTTATTTTGCACTACTTCACTCCACCACCAAGCTTCTTTTTGTGCCGGTACACCTCTCTTAGATTCACCTAACACATCTTTCATCACTTTTCTAATATGTGTAGCCATATTGTTCCACATATCATAAGGTGTACCAACATAATTTAAAGCATCTCCTTAAAGAACTTTCTGTTTAAATACTATGTTATCAATAGCGGTTAGCGGGTTGTTAGCGGTCGACCGTGATATTGCAGTAGCAGGGATATAGCGGTACACTTTTATTTTTTATTAAAAAATTATATGTATATATATAATGAGTTCTCTAATTTTTAAGAAATATCAAGAAACACAACCACTTCTTTCATAAATATGAATCAAACTAAATAAACAAATTCTACTTCTAACTTCTAAAAAAACATAGAAACATAAGAAAGATACAACCGAAGTTAGAATTAAGTACTTTATGAAAAGAGAACATTAAATAAGTAACATTCATTGGTATCACTAAATAACCATATGATAAGAGAGGGAGAGGCGGGACAGGGAACAACGGTTATCCTTAAATCAGTCTAACTACATTGAAGCATTGTCTTCATTACACGGAGCACATGATTCTTTGCAAAGCAAGGGAAGTCGGAGATATCCTAAGTTGCGGTGGAAGTTGATCGAGAATCCAGTTCATGGAGGCCCATCTCGATCAAAACTGCTAGATTGACGTCATTTGTTCCTAAAATGCTCTTGATCGCTGAAGAATGTCATTGATGTCCTCCTCCAAGGCAACCATCACGTCATCGTCCAATGTGAACCACCCTATTCGCCCTTCCTGTTGGGAGAACAACAGTCCCTTTGTCATATTTATCGATCTGCCACCATCTACAACCAAACCACCGCCATCATCAACGATCTTCATTATCGCCCAACTGACCCTGGCTCTCTTGATTATGCTCTGACCATGTTAGGAAATTCTGGTATAAAACCTGAAATCAAACTTTATTCAAGAGACTGATACCATGTTAGGAAATGCATGTATAAAAACCTGAAATCAAACTTTATTGAATAATCAATCAGAGTAAATCATACACAATGAGCCACACAAGGCTTAAAATACAATGTTACACATGATATGTTGATATACACATGAATTAGCCGTTAGCCAACATCGAACACCTAGAAAACTAGCCGTTGGATGCTTGTTGGTTGTGAAGGGCTGGCCCAACGGCTAGTTTGGGCCCTGCTGGCCTTTGGTTCTAGTGGCCCCGGTGTCTGAGCTATCCCTTCTTAACAATATCTATCTTTCTTTACGTAAACATATATCAATAGGTATAAATTTATATATATATATATATATGTATATATATATATATATATTTAAAAATATATAAATATATGGAAACAAAGAAAGACCTTATAAGGGAGACATTCAAAATTGTGCGAATTATTGAGGTATCAAGTTAATGAGTCATACTATGAAATTATGGGAAAGAATTATCGAATGTAGGTTAAGACAAGTATCAAGTACAACAGAGAACCAATTTGGATTCATGCCAGGCAGATCTACTATTGAAGCAATTCACCTTTTGAGACATCTTATGGAACATTTTAGTGCAAAAAAGAAAGACCTTCACTTGATATTTATTGATCTAGAAAAAGCTTATGATAGGGTACCGAGGGAGGTGCTTTGGAGAACTTTGGAAAAAAGAGGTATCCCATTGACATATATATATTAACCTTATAAGAGACATGTATGATGGTGCAAAAACATGTGTGAGGACTCATGAAGGAACGACATACTTCTTTGAAGTTAATATTGGGTTACATCAAGGATCAACTTTAAGTCTATACTGATTTATAATGGTGATGGATGAGTTAACAAAACATATTCAAGATGAAGTACCTTGATGTATGTTATTTGCAGATGACATTGTATTAGTGGAGGAGTCTAAGGAAAAAGTTAATAGAAAACTCGAACTATGGAGAGAAACATTAGAAAGCAAAGGCCTCCGACCTAGTAGAACAAAGACATAATATATGGAATGTAAGTTTGATCATTTGGTTACTTCAGAGGACATGAAAATTAAAATTGACACACATTGCATTCCCCAAAAGGAAAGTTTTAAATACCTAGGGTCAATTTTTCAGAGTGATGGAAGAATTGATGGAGATGTTACACATAGAATTAATGTTGGTTGGTTAAAATGGAGAGGAGCATCTGGTATTCTTTGTGATAAGAAGATACCATTAAAGTTAAAGGGTAAATATTATAGAGCAGCAATTAGGCCTGCCATGTTTTATGGTTCTGGGTGTTAGGCGGTTAATCATCAACATGTACAAAAGATGTCTGTGACAGAAATGAAGATGTTGAGATGGATGAGTGGTCATACAAGAAAAGACCGTATACATAATGAGGTTATTAGAAACAAATTAGGAGTGGCACCAATAGAGGATAAAATGAGAGAACATCGTTTAAGATGGTTTGGACATATAGAAAGAAGATCAAAAGAAGAACCTGTAAGAAGGTTAGAAAAACTAAATTTGGAAAGTATTAAAAGAGGTAGAGGACGACCACAAAAGTGTTGGAAAGAAACAATAAAGAATGATCTAGCTTATTGGGAGTTAACTGCTAACATGGCACACGATAGGGATCTGTGGAAACAAAGAATCCATGTAGCCGACCCCGTCTAGTATGGGAAAAGGCTTAGTTGTTGTTGTTGTTGTATGGAAACAAAGAATCCATGTAGCCGACCCTGTCTAGTATGGGAAAAGGCTTAGTTGTTGTTGTTTATATATATTTTAAAATATAGTTATATATTTTTTACATAGTATTGTTTCCCTGTTTCCTAATTTTTTGAGATTTGTTATTTCCCTTATCCTGTTTCCATTTCCATTTTGGTGCAACATAGCTCACCAATATCCTTTTGATGGAAATGGTCATGCCATGCTGCCAAATGAACACAGATGAGACTCCAATCATTAAATCATTACATAGAGTTTCTTTTAGGTATATTGCTGCAGTACAAGTGAAAGATTCAAACTCAAGTTCAAGGTGGCACCCATCCAATCTACGGAGCCAGAATTGGCTTTCAAAATCAAATCATACTTTTAAAAAATTATAATAACTGGCTTGGGTCTTGATTCAAGCAAATATGATTAAAAAATTATAATTATAAAAATTATGATTCAAACAAGAAACATAAAAAGAATACAAATATTCCCAAAAAAAGGGGGAGAATAGTAAACCTGAAGTCTATCTGAATCATTTTTCAATGATTTGATCCAGATCAGAGAATTCAGATCAAGTTTGATAACATTGGTCCCCATTGTTAGATACAGGTAGTCCACGTGTTTGGATTGGGTCTTGAAAATTTAGGTGAAAGATTTGAAACATTTTTCTTATCTCATCTTGAAGACTCATGTTTTCTTCATGATCCATAAAGCAAATCTTCAAATTCCATGTGCTAGTGAACTATGATCTTGCTTTTTGGAATTAAACACAAGTATTACACAAGCGAAATCTGAATGAAGACTAGGAACTCACACAAACATACCTAGTGTGACAAAAGGCTTGGTTTTTGTTTGTCTCTGCCAGTAGATCGATGATCGAAGAGACTGCACCTTTCTTCTTTGTCCATAAGAAGCACTGTTGTGCTTTTTCTTGGCATGCCCATATAGTTAACACCTTGCAAAAAATGAGAGCACGTGGCGAATCTAATGCTGTGAAAGTTCATGTGTCCTTCCCATTGTTTGTAATGCAATGTCAACTAAGATACCACGTAGCCAGCCCAGATACTGTTGTAGAAGCATGCTTTTACTTGGTTTGATAATCAACTCCATTCAGAACAGTTTAGAAGATTGTAAAGATTTTGAGGAGTCAAGGGACCAATGAACCTAAATCATGAGCTCAAGTGATAGAAGAAAAAGGAAAAGATAGTTGGGAGATATGGAGATGAAGGTTCAAGGCCCTTAACAGAACTTCTCTTTCCACCAGTTTTGACGTGTTGCAACCATGACAACTAGCCTTGACGTAGAGATTGCCATATGCATAACTTTCCCACAGTGAGATGACAAGTAACGGGAAGATGTACACTGACTCTCAGGATGCGTTCAGTATATGATTTTAGTGCATTGCCCAAGCTCATCGTCGTGTCCTTTTCTCTCTTTTAACATTTCAAGTTCTTGAAGGAAATACCATGCCTTCTTCATTTCTTTACTCAAAGAGTCTAGAGTTGCATAAACTGCCTGAGACTCCGCACAAAACCTATCACCAGAAGTGAACTTGAAAACCTTATCATCCACATAGATCCAACTGCACCCAGCCAATTTTTTCACTTCCTTGCGTCTCATCTTCCTTCTTATCCTTCCCATTTCACTCCACATTCCTTTTGATGCATAGAAATTGGCCAGCTGCACATATCTTGCTCCATTTTCAGCTTCCAAGCTTAACAATTTGTGTTCAATGTTCACTGCTAATTTTCCATTTCCAGAGGTCCTGCAAGAATTCAAGAATGCTGCCCAGACAATTCCATCGGGTTCAAGTGGGATACTTTTCATCAGTGCCCCTGCCTTGTCTGCACTGTTTGATCATGAATACAAATCAACCATGCAAGCATAGTGATTCATTTCTGGAGAAATACCATGGTCAGTAATCATGGGTTTGAAGAAGCGCTCAGCTTTCTCTGTCAACCCAGCATGACGACAAGCTGAAAGAAGTGCAACGAATGTAACCTCATCGGGCTTTATTCCTTCTCGTAACATATGGTCGAAAAGGTTCATTGAATCTGCTTCTCTCCCATGATTTGCATATCCAGCCATCATGGTGTTGTAGAGAACCAAATCCCTAGCATCAACTTGTTTGAAAACTCCTTCAGCATACTGTACATTGCCACATTTTGCATACATGTCGAGAATTGCATTTCCAAGCTTCTCAGTCATATGTACTTGTTTCCGTTTTATGTAGCCGTGAATTTGTTTCCCATATTCAAGGTTTGCTTGCAAAGCACATGCCTCAAGCACGCTGATAAGCATCAGTTCATCTGTCGCTGCTGTTTTTTCTTCTCCGAACTCTTTAAAAAGGGCCAAGGCCATCTCAGACTGTTGAAATCTAACATGTCCAGTGATCAAGGCAGTCCATGCAACGATGTTTTTCTCGGGAAAAAGATCGAAAAGACGGTTTGCTTCATCAAGGTTACCCTTGTTTGCATGAGCCACAATCAATGAGGTAACTGAATAGGCATTCTGATGCAGGACTTCATTGTTAACAAATTCAGCATGCTGTAGATCATCACATTTGCAGTATACGTCAACTAAACTACTAGCGATGAAGGAGTTTGAGATGGAACCATTTCTTAGTACCTTTGCATGAACCGATTTAGCCGCTTTAATAATCCTCAGACTTGCGGAGGCACTCAAAATGCACGCATAAGTGTGCTCGTTTTGAGGTACTCCATTTTCGGCCATTTGAGTGAATACTTCAAGAGCTTTTTCAGCATGGCCGCTCTGAACATAACCTGAAAGCAGGGTGTTCCATGAAACCGTATCATGAAAATCCATTTCTTCGAAAAGTTTGAGACCAAGCTGCAGTTCCCCGTGTCGAAAATATGCTGCCACCATTGCATTAGATGACACCAAGTCTTTATCACCCGTTTCATTGAATACTTTTGCCGCATCGTCGAGATTTCCGCACTTGGCATACATATCAACAACGGAACTGCACAAGAAACCACTTGAATTCGCAGTTTTAACCAGAAACGAGTGAATCTGTTTACCATAAGACAATTCCAGTAATTTTGTAGACAAGTTCAGCATGGTGGTGAACGTGAATTCATCCATTTGCACGTCATTTTCTTGCATTCCTCTGAAAAAGCCAATGGCCTCTTCTTCGCAACCTCTTCGGACGTAGCCAGCAATGATAGAGTTATAGCTTACTGTGTCTCTCTCGGGTGCCACTTCAAAGAGACACCGAGCTTCCTCCAAGTTATCATTTCTTATATAACCATGAATCATGGTGTTCCACGTAAATATGTTCCTCTCAGACATCTCAACAAACATTTGGCGAGCATTCTTTATGAAGTTATTCTTTGCGTACGACTCTACAATCCGATTGAACACATGCACAGGTAGTGATGCTGCAGTTTTTATGAAAATGGTGTGTAGCCTCACACATTCTCGAAGGGATCTCATTCATTCTGCATTTTTATGGCTGAGAGAGAGAGAGGGAGAGACGACTATGAGTTGACAAACCGGATTCCTCTCCCTTTGTAAGGATGTAGGTCGGGTCCGAACCGGTTTGATCAGATCCATTCACGCCCGCGGTTTGGAGTTGGACCGCCTGTCAACTTTCCGGCCTTCACTGCAATCTGCAGTGGCACACCTAACGCATCCACCCCAACCGAAATGAAAAATCTAGCCATACATTGGGTATATCTTTCAATATATATATATAGATAGATAGATAGATAGATAGATAGATTTTAGAAGCACCTGCAAGACATACGTATACAGATCTATCTAGGGATTTCACGGGCTCAATTTCATTTATTGTTTGAGTTACAAATTATAAAAATAAATAAATCTTTTGATGAATCTAAAACAATAACTAGACATTATCTCATAGAGTTTTTTTTAGTTGATTAAGTTTTTGAATAAAAAAGTTTTCTGAGTTGATTCGGAATTTGGATAAAAAAACATCACATCACATACTTGATTTATTAAAGAAACGAATCAATCATGGAGAAGTGATCTGTGTTGCAAGGTCTGATCATTACATGGATTAGCATGTGCTCATCAATATGTATTCATGAAAGTTGGTCAACTGATACAACTGGTATTGATTTATTCGTTTTGGAAAAAGCTTTATATAATTGAGGATGATAAGATTGAAATAAGTGAAGAACCTACATTAGTTCAACATTTGAAAATCATTCAATTTCAAAATGACGAAAGTATACAATTAAAATGTTGCATGATTGCTTTCATCCCATGTTCACGACCCTTTAAGAGTTGCTTAGGATAAATCTATGTAGGCCATTAGATGTGGACATGGTCATAGAGTGTCTCCCATGAAAAATCCTCATCATATCATGTTGATCTTATTCATGACATTGACTCAATATATCGTTATTCAAAATCTCTAGTACTTCATAGGCATTAAAAAAGTTGTACTTTTCACATGCATCATATGAGGTTGAGATACATTGGTTTATGTTTTCATGTGTTTTGTAATAGGTGGATATGGTAAGAGTTGGAAACTAGAGGTATAGAGTGATTGAAAATCATCTAAATAAGAGGAAGGCATAGGCCATAAGTTTGCAGAGAACATTTTATACGGGTATAAAGACACCATGATGTAGATTCACAAGTTTTCATTCGAAAGAGTAGCATTCATCACATTCTTCAATGTAGTGTACATTGGAGGAGCAATGCATGTGTAGTTGATTTTGAATGTTGATACTAGACATAAGCTCTATCATTTCAATCCATTCAAATTTAGCATTAGTACACCTTTATAGGATTAAATTAATTGTTTTTTTGCTGTTGGGTTATGATTCAGGTGTACTATTTACTAGTGACTTCTAAGATTTTCATGGTATGACATAAACGAGATAAATTAGACTCCTTGTTTAACTCTTGTTTGGCTTGTTGGGTTTTGATAGAGCTACATCAGGCCAGGCTCATATATGAATCTTGGTGTTTTGAGAATATTTTAGCATCGAATGAGTCTGAGGATGGACTATGCTCTCTCTCTCTCTCTCTCGATATATATATATATATATATATATATATATATATATATATATATATATATATATATATATATATAATATGAATGTTGAGGAGCATCTTTAGTCATGTCATTTAGGTTTCGTTTTGACATAAGACAATCATCAGCTTCATAGACAATTGCTGTTGGATATACATGGAGAGCTCAAACTTTGCGCAGTTGATTACGTGAACTGTGTCATACACAGTCTCCTCATCTCAAGAAAAAAGGTTCATTTGGATCCATGACAATAAAAGCATGAACCATTCACCCCACCCAAAAGACTTTCTGAATCCACTATCAATTGTAGTGTAGCGCTTCAGAATTCGCCATATTACACAACATTGCTGTAATCTCGTAGCACAATTGGGCCAGCGAGTGATGAGGTCCTACCACAAAATGGACGATGGAGATGAATGTTACTGATGATGGGTGGCCACCACCTTTGGATTGAACTTGCACTGAACTGAACCCATCTACTCCGTATCCGGGTCTCGATTTTGATTCAGAATGAGTTTCGATCCGATCCGGGATCCCCAACGGCTACTTTGTAGATCCCCAGTGTAGCCGTTGGGAAATTACATTATAATAGCTGCCGTTACTCTCGGAACAAAGGCTGCAACGAAACTTTCACTCATAAATACTCGAAATTCATAGGCCATATTCCAACTCTCTCTCTCTCTCTCTCTCTCTCTCTCTCTCTCTTGAGCGACCGAGCGATCGATTGCGCTCGCAAATACACATTTTCGCCATTGCGAACTGCCTGCAGTTTTCTTTCACGTTTTTGTTTGTGGATCTTCTAATTGATTTCGCCCATCTATTTTCCTTTTTTGGTTATTTTTCAGTGTTATTTTTGGGAGATGGAAGGAGCAATGAAATCAGGATCATTTTCTTCGCCTTCTACAAAGGTTCCCCAACGGGGTCTCCTTCAAGAACGCATAGCTCCAAGAAACCCGGCGTACAAGCCGCATGTATGCTGCGTCTTCCCTTTGTTGTTCTTTCATTTTATTTCTCACCAGCTTTATTGATCTCACACCATGGTTTTCCGATAAGGGCTGCGTTATTTCCCCCATATAAATGGGTCCTCTCAAAGTATTCTAATGATCTTTTTCGACATTTCGTTGATTCCGTTGTGTTCCATGAAGATGAACACTTAGTCTGGTATATTTGGCGTTTAAATCATACGGCAGAATACTATTTGATATTTTAATGTGTTCATGTGTCTCAATCCTCTTCCAGTTGACATTTCTTTTTGATTTTCAAGATTCATCTTCTTGACAAATCAAGATTCCCCATTGAAAATTTTGGTGCTCTTGTTTTTTATCCATCTTCGACATTCAGCTCATGCAGCAGAATTTCAAGTCATATTCAATTACTTCTTTCGTTTCAATCCCCTTTAGACTGGTTTATTTCTTCCCGTTTCAAGGTTCATCTTTTGACGAACTTGAGACCCCAATTTTGTGGTTATCTTATTTTCAGTACGACAGATTCATTCCAAATAGAGCGGCCATGGACCTTGATATTGCTCAGTATCTAATGGTGGATTCCAAAAAGGAGAAACCAGCAACCGTTAGTTCTCCGTCACAAGAAGCGTATCAGAAGCGATTGGCAGAGGTATGCCTCAAGAACAGGACAAGGATCCTCGCTTTCAGGAGCAAGCCTCCGGAACCCGTGGAGAGTGTCATGCAAGAGATCTCTTCATCCCCACAGCGCGCTAAATCTGTGAAACCTCGTCGTTACATCCCTCAGGTGTGCAACACAACCCAACGGCTACAATTCAGTTGCAGATTCTTTAGTCTTGTTGTTTGACGGCGACTTGTTTTCAATTTCAGTCTGCAGAGAGAACCCTGGACGCCCCCGAGCTCTTAGATGATTATTATCTGAATTTGCTAGACTGGAGCAGTAATAATGTTTTGGCAATTGCGCTTGGCAATTCAGTCTATCTTTGGGATGCATCAGGAGGGACAGCTTCTGAAATGATGTCTGTAGATGAGGACACTGGCCCCATTACCAGCATCAGTTGGGCTCCCGATGGTCGGCACATAGCCGTTGGTTTGAACAGCTCTGCCGTTCAGTTGTGGGACGCCTCAGCAAGTAAGCAGGTTTGTGTCCTCTCCCTTCTTCTCTACATCTTCTTTTACCTGCAACAGATTGTGAATAGTTGAGAAATAGTGATAGCGTCTCTCTGAACCTACGTAAAACCTTGGGAGAATGGTTATGATTTTTTTTTTTTTTTTGCATTAGTTGAAATATCTTTCTTTGCATTGTACTGAGAATCTCACATTTCTT
This sequence comes from Brasenia schreberi, assembly GCA_036023115.1. Lineage (NCBI taxonomy): Eukaryota > Viridiplantae > Streptophyta > Magnoliopsida > Nymphaeales > Cabombaceae > Brasenia > Brasenia schreberi. The sequence goes on from JAYKKT010000087.1 coordinate 9,015,195, forward strand.
CACATTATCCACAGTTAAGAACGCTTCGTGGTGGTCATCAAGCAAGGGTTGGATGCCTTGCCTGGAATTCGCACATTCTCACGACAGGTGGAAGAGATGGCTTCATATTCAACAACGATGTGCGGATTCGAGCTCACATAGTTGAGGAGTACAAAGGGCATGAGCAAGAGGTCTGCGGGCTGAAATGGTCAAGCACAGGCCAACAATTAGCCAGTGGAGGAAATGACAACCTTCTTTACATATGGGATCGGACAACGGCAATGAACCAAAACGCCAGAACTACTCAATGGTTACATAGACTTGAAGACCACAGGGCTGCAGTTAAAGCACTAGCTTGGTGCCCATTTCAGGGAAATCTTCTGGCATCCGGCGGCGGCAGCAATGACCGCTGTATTAAGTTTTGGAATACTCACACAGGATCCTGCCTGAACTCAGTTGATACTGGTTCACAAGTTTGTGCACTCCTGTGGAATAAAACCGAAAGAGAACTACTTAGTTCTCATGGGTCCTCTCAGTTAACATTGTGGAAGTATCCATCCATGGTTAAGATGGCGGAACTATCAGGGCATACTTCAAGAGTTCTGTTCATGGCTCAGGTATAATAAGTGCTTAGTAAGAGAAAGATCTCCGCTTCGAACTGAATGTGAACGTTTCAGTACTGACGGTGTTATATGAAATGTTTTCAGAGTCCGGACGGGTGTACAGTTTCATCTGCTTCTGCAGGGGACGAGACGTTGAGGTTTTGGAACGTTTTCGGAAATCCTGAAGCGAGCAAGAAACCTGTCAGCAAACCAGTGGTGCCATTTGCAAATGTTAACACCATAAGGTGAAAAGCGTGGAACCCTTTTCCTGCAAATCAACCCTCTTGTTGATTTGTGGGACGGTAAGTGATTTTTTCTCTTGGCAGGTAAATCTTTTCCCTTATATTTACGTGTCTTTGGTATTATTATACACAGTGCGTCCTCGACAAAGAATGGCATCTTCCCGTGTCAATCGTGGTTACCTTTGAATTATAAATCCTGATCCTTCATGCCAACCCTTATTGGTGAATTGCTACATTATTTGTTTTGATATAATATGACCTGAGGACCCGTGGTGATAGACTTTAACACCGGTAACCTTGAACGTTGGAGTTCCATATCCTTCAGTGAATCTATCTCGTTGAATTGCAGGAAGCGGCAAAGTTTTACTTTGTTGAGTTTGGCTGTCTGGTATCCAATACGTAAGTGGCTGTTTGGTGATACTTACTGTTTGCTGTTGGCAAATTTGATGGTTCTTTTCTTATTGCCTTGTATATCTTCAGGAGATAATTCCAGTTAAATATCTTCCATACTTGTAGGGTATCATCTACATAAACTCACTCGGAAGATAAGTAAAATTGTGGCAGAACCTAAAGACCTTGGCTTCGACACCTAATGACTTTGTGGTATAAAATAACTACAGCCAAGATCAGGAATCTCTTTCATACTAGTTTGGCCAACCATAGGCAGCAAAGAAATTTGTGGTAAAACTTGTGCGACTTTGTCCGACTTAACCTGATTGCTTTTTTCCTTTCAATCGGATGGGCTTGTTGCTTAAAGTGCCTCGCTTCAGATATCTTATTGCTTAAAGACTTCGACACCTAATGACTTTGTGGTATAAAATAACTACAGCGAAGATCAGGAATCTCTTTCATACTAGTTTGGCCAACCATAGGCAGCAAAGAAATTTGTGGTAAAACTTGTGCGACTTTGTCCGACTTAACCTGATTGCTTTTTTCCTTTCAATCGGATGGGCTTATTGCTTAAAGTGCCTCGCTTCAGATATCTTATTGCTTAAAGACAGACAACTCTGTATTTTGTGCCATTCGGGGGGGAAAAGTTGTATTGTGGCCCAAAAAAATCGTAGTATTTTTCTCAATATTTGTTAGCATTTGCAGGTTATTCGGGCGAATGGGGCCTTCTCCATTTCGACATGATATTGGAATGATATGATGAGTAAAATCTCAATCCTCATCCCACTGGATATGACTCGTTCAGGTCCTGCACTCTGCACTCTTCCACCGGGGGTTTTTCCCACCCAGCCAGCCAGCCAATAGTGGAGGATACACCATTGTTTGAGGGTCAACTGTGGGAATCCAAAGTCTATATGGTCATTTACAGTTTGTTCTTAGTTTATATGAAACCCAAATGGGTCTACGTTGGTCGTGTGTAGTACACAGCATTGATGGTTGAGCTTGTTCACATGTGGGATGAACAAGTCTCATGACTATCTGTAACTTATCTTCAATTATTATAGTGGTATCTAACATCATTTCCGTGGACGTAGCCACACAAATTGTGTGAGTGAACCACGTAAAAATCTGCGAACTGATGTGGGTAGAACTTTAAGAACTTGTTCACGAGGCGCAAAACGAAATGCAAACGAGATCAAATCGAGGGAAAAACATTCTTGTTCATCGGATTCTGTCAAACATACCGGGAATTGGAGGCAGCTTTCTTCCGATGTCGAGTGATAGACCCCCGGTCACTTGGGCCATTCTTGTGTGTTGGATCGAAGTCCTTGTTCTATCGAAGGAATGAGAAGCAACGACGTTTCCTCTTCGCAACTAACACTCGTCTTTTCTACTAAATCAAGTGGACTCAATTGAGATAATAGAACTCAACCAAATCAACGGACTCATTAGCACAATCTTTAGGGCCTCTTTTCCTCTTTCTCCTGTTTCCAGTTTCAAACTTCAAATTATTTGTTACTGTAATTTCGGTCACCAGGCAAAAATATAATGAGCCTCTCCGAATTTAAGTGCGCAACTCCAGCCTTTTGAGGGCATTGTTTTGTAGAAAACATACCTTCGTGAAACTCGCACTCAGTAGAAAGTGCTCAGCACAACGCAATTTGCTAAAACACTTACCATCATCCAAACACAAACTTTTCTACTGGCACTTGGTAAAACAGTAAAATTTTCTTTTTAACAACCCCCTCATAACAATCTTTTATGCATAGACCGTACTCTTAAGCATCCTCGTAGGCAAATTAACCAACAAAATGCCGATTGCGACGAGCTACACATAGAAAGAGCTTTCAAAATTGGCCGTCTATGATTTCACGGTCTCAATTTGAATAAAAAACGTAAAGAGTACCCTAGAGGGATTAGACCCATAAGTTTCACATCAAAACCATCTTGTTACCCACTTCTTACGAAAACTGAGACATCAATTTCACTCACGCATAAGTTGCTCATCTTAATCATCAATCCTCTTCCATGAAGAACCGACGCAGTATAGATCTGAAAGCCTTCTAGGACGAGGGTTTGATGAAAGAATTGATGCGGTTGCTTCAATTATTTGATTCCGTACAATTATTCTCATGGTTGTGACAAAATTTGTTGCTACAGAGCAAATACGTTGTGGCTCTCAAGGTTATATTCAAAGCACAACTGCGTAAGCATCAGCTCGAACACCAATTAAGACGAGAAATCGAGATTCAGAGCCGCCTCCGCCACCCGAACATTCTGCGTTTGTATGGGTACTTTCATGATGAGGTCCGGCTTTCGCACACTCTTTGCTGGCAATGTAGCTTGACGCCAAAGATTGCGCAACCTAAACTGAATGCTTCACTCAATGTCGTGTTAACATTCAGGAACGGATATTCTTGATTCTTGGATATGCTGCTAGAGGCGAGCTTTACAAGGAGTTGCGGAGAGCACGGTACTTGCCCGAGAAGCGTGCAGCCACCGTATGTTTCTTTGGATTCATCTTCCACCTTTCTCTTCTCTCCTTTCCATGAACAGAGAGATCGTGTCTTTTGCAGTATATATCATGCCTTGCACAAGCATTAGATTATTGCCACGAGAAGCACGTAGCGCACCGCGACATCAAGCCCGAAAACATTCTGGTAGATTTGCAGGTATTGAATTTTGTTCATGTTTTCCCTTCCAAAGAAACCACTTGTGCTTCTTTGCATGAAGTTAAACGAAAATACGACCCAACTCTTGCCTTTGTCTATATGAAGATAGTAATCTTCCCATCTTCGGAAAAGATGATGAATAAGCACGACCATGAAAAGGAGTAAAATTTAATCAAACTCAAACCAACAATATAAAGGTTCTTTATATACAAACTATTGTAAGATGGCTGATTGCGAAAGACAGACTAGGCTCATGTTTGTCCACAAGATCTTTGAGTGCAAGGAGATAATATGTGGGTTGCATTTGCGTGTATCAAATTACCCATGTTGTTTGGAGTTAACTATACTGTGTGGACAGGGACGGCTCAAAATTGCTGATTTTGGGTGGTCTGTGCACTACAACCAAAAGGCAGACCATGTGTGGGACTCTGGATTATCTACCACCAGAAATGGTTGAAAACAAGGCGCATGATTTCACTGTTGATAACTGGTGTTTGGGTATCTTGTGCTATGAGTTCCTTTATGGTGTAACACCTTTTGAAGCAGAGAGCCAATCGGATACTTTCCGAAGGTGAAGTTAGTTCCTCAAACTCCAAAAGCAGCTTCGGATATACTTGATTCAAAAACTAAATTGATGTTATTTTTCTTGCAGGATAATGAAGGTCGATTTGAGCTTTCCTTCTACCCGTCCTGTATCTGCAGAAGCCAAGGATCTTATCAGTCAAGTAAGTTTAAACCAACGAGCAAAGTGATGCTATTTTCATGGAAAAAGGTTGCCTATATTCAAGTATTCGTTGGTCTTAATGTGCAGCTCTTAGTAAAGGACTCTTCGAAGCGGCTGTCATTGCAGAAAACCCTCAAACATCCATGGATGGTTAAAAATTCCGACCCAACAGGCACATACTCATAGGCAGGAGAAGTGATGTATCCGACTTACATCTAACTAAAACGCTTATTGCGACTCCATCTGGCAGTTCAATATTTGGTTGCTATCCTTTCAGCCAAGGAAATAATATCTGAAGACTTGGAAATTTTAAGATCTACTGTTCTGATTTTGTCAGTGCTAATCTGCCCTGTGTATCTGTCCAAGTGAAATCCTTCCGGTCTAAGATAATCTTGAAGCTAATGGTATTGACCAAGTGAAAAGAACTTTGCAAACACCTTTGTCTTCATTCTTTTCGAGCAGTAAGGCGTTCTTGGTTGGATCTACACAATCTTCAGAGCCCACAAATAATGATGAACACTTTGGAAAGTTATCTCATATTGGTGAGCAATTTGGACATTGGTTTGCTCAAAAAAGCAGGAATAGCAACAGTGAGTCTCTTGTAGTATGCATGTTCTGGCCAATGAAGACCAGGCATGCACTATGCATGGCTCCATCTCATTTACATGACTTGTACCTTGACCAATTTCAGTTGTCATTGCATTTACAACAATACTTGACATAGACCACCTTGAAATACATTGCAGTTGGTGAGTCCAATATGACAGCGTTCTTTCAAATGCTTGTTAACAACTATGTATTTGTTTATGGACGAACCTTGTGCTAACGCTACTTGAAGAGTATATTCCCTTTTATCTCTTGGTAAGAAATAATCGAAATATTTGTTTCATCTCTGTGGTAAGTAAATAGCTGCCACATTACGAGTGATTCCTGCCGATAATCACAGTCCAAAAATTGAATGTTTATAAAACAGACCGTGTACTAATGCTATTTTCTCGTCTCACCTAGTGAAAAGCCATCAGAAACCCTCTGTTTGCAGCGGATAACTACAGCGTGTGGTGTCCATTTATGGTCTGGGAACTTGAAAATGCTGAAAATCCTCGTCCAGTTTGGCTTCACTTTTAAATGTTTAAACTATTATTTTTTATTAGTGTCATATAAACTTTATCATTATTATCTCATATCATACTCCATGTTTTGCGTGGCCTCACACACACTACTTATGTTCTTATAAAAGTTTAATTTCGCGCTCAAAGTGCATATGAGTACGTGCTCAAGCCAAAGAGACACAAACCCTTTGTCAAAGAGTGCAACCCCCTACAAAATGTGTTGAGAGAATAAAAAAATTTATTTATTCATTAGCAAGATTCTCAAGGCAAGACAACTTGAGGGAGATGGTCTTGGCAGCTCCCCCTCACTTCTTTTCTTATTATCTATCTTATGGTTACAACACAATACTTATAAAGTCTTTTCTAACTTGAAAAATTAAAATACCCTCATTACAATATATCTAATACATTTTCTCTTAAACTAATCCAATTCTTAAACATATCTAGATCTTCGATCATCTTCTCTGTACCAAGTATTGAACTCGTGACCTTTTGTTAGAGAGTGCAACCAGGTACCTTCTTATGGTTACAACACAATACTTATGAAGTCTTTTCTAACCTGAAAAATTAAAATACCCTCATTACAATATATCTAATACATTTTCCCTTGAACTAATCCAATTCTGAAAGGTATCTGGATCTTCGATCATCTTCTCTGTACCAGGTATTGATCTCATGACCTTTTGTGAGAGAGTGCAACCCTAGCGAGTGAGCTATGGCATTTTGGGGCAATTTTCACATTTTTCAAAAATTATATGTGAACACAGCTAACTTGGTAGATACTATTTAATTCCTTTCAGCAATGGCTGAATACAAGTTGGGACCTAAAGTGAAATACAAAAATGAGGGCCTATAATTGCTTTTGAATTCATGTAGCACAACACTTGCAACACACAATAAACACAATGATATTTGGATTAACAACAACTAACCCTTTTTCCATACTAACGGGGTCGGTTAAATGGATTTTTTTTGTTTCCACGTAGCCCTATCATGTGCATGATTTTATTTGGATTAACGAACTGAAATCCTGTGTTACCCTCTTAGCCGAAATTGATATCTGTAAAGTAAACCGACCAAGAAGACCCAACCCCCATCGGGCTCCAACAAACAAGATCAGTGTGAAAATGACTCGGTTAAAGATCAAAACACACAAGTGGGGTTGGGACTAGTGACGAGGGATTGCAATGGTTGTTTCCTGGGTGACAAGGTAATTCAAAAGAGAGATGAACTAAGATCTGGAGATGCCTCTTATTATTGAGGAAATGGGCCAGGCAAGGTGGCCTGAAGAGAACCATTATCGAGGAAATGCATCTTATTATTAAAGATAAAGGGATTTACAACGGGTTTTGAAGCTTTTATGTCATGAGCGATCTCAAGGAGGTGTTTTGATTACGAGGCTAAGCATGCGAAATGGACTATTATAATACTCTTATAATGTAAAAAGTAAAAAACAAAGTCGTACGACTTTGCATTAGGGAATGGTGATCAAGGATGTGTTACTTTCAATGATATTGACTTTTAAAATAAGATACGATATACTGTTTACAACATTGACATTCAATGGCATTGATATTCAATGATGGTTTGTCAGAAGAAACTAGGAGCAGTATGAGAAAAACAGAAGAGACAGTCATGCCATCTCGGTCGTTGGTTGAGATAAACTATTGTTGAGAGATAAACTATTGTTTGATTACGATGCTTGACTTTCAATGGTGGTTTGCCAGAAAAAAACAGGAGCAGCACGAGAAAAACAGAAGAGACAGCCATGCAATCTCGATCGTCGGTCCGATTGGAAGAAGAGAGCATGTCTCGTTCTCTATAAAACGCAGGGGTGCGCCCTCTTCGTCGCCCAGTCTCCCGCCTCACAACAGCGATTCATCTTTCCCAACTTTTCAGCGTGTTCTCCTCCCTCTCCTTATTGTTCTGCGTATTCTTCGCAGAGACGCACAAGAGTCTTCAGGTAAAATCTTAGTTTCCTCGTGATGATTTTCGATGGAGTTTCCACGTCAGTGGTTTGGAATTTTGGCTTTACAGCGCGTATGATCATGTTGTATGTGTTTATGTGCCTATGTAGTTCGTTGCTGGTTTCTTTTCTTGGTATAACAATGGGGCAGATGATGCGAATGCAAATTACCATAGCTCAACGAACCAATCCGGTAGTTGCATCACTCAAGAGTCAAGAACCTACAAGCATTTCCCCAGAAACTGGGTCAGCCGATAATTAATCGAGTGAATTGATATTCAACGACTATAAAGTTGTTGCTTTTCGGAGCAAAATCGGTGAATACCTCAAGGCTTTTGGATGAGTTCACAACGAACTAGTTTATTTTTTCTTATATCATATTATCCTGTTGTTTTGTAAATAGAACCTTGGCTAAGCTATTTCTTCATTTACGCAATTTTACTAGTTTTATTTATTTTTCTCGCCACCACCCACTGCAGTCGCTGCCGCCTTAATCACCATTCCCTAATGCATATCATCAAGGCCACCATGCACGGCCGCCTTCACTGCCACCATCATCCCTTTACAGGGATCAGAATATGACACAACCACCATCTCCATCGTCATCTACTCCCTCCGTCACCGCTACTGGAATCATCACCATCCCCACGTCCTGCTGTTCGGTCTTTAGCGGGCCCACACTATATAAAATATATTTGTTCAAATATTGAAATAAGTCTAACTGTCATATGACATAAGCGTTGACATTAGGAAATAGTCAAACAACATAATAACATGATATGCATTGATAACGTTAGCTCAACGGCACCGTTGCCCCTGGTGGGGAGTTCAACGGTGGGTGTGTGGCTTCGGCCTCCTGTTGTAAACAAGATACATGGATCGAGTACTGGGTAAAAATATATATATATCAGATAGGGGTCGGGGAAAGTATCAGGTTGAGTACGGCTGGGGCATCTTACCCTATGCCCGTACCTGATCGGATAGGGTATTCCTTGAATCCGTAAGTTAATAGCAAACATAGCCAAAGAAAAACTGAAAGATGTAAGTCAGCGAAGTTGGCAGAGGTAAAGAAAGACGCCCAAAATGACAAATATCCAACGGTTTAATCTCTAATCAATAAAAAAACAAGCAAGCAAAGTTGTCTGAATCTCGAGGTACTCTCAAAATTTCCGATCTCTTTTGGGGCCACAGCCCCTAGAAGTCTCCCCTTCCCTCTTCCCCTGAATACCACCACCTGCTGCAGCCACATTGCTCACCGTCATCCTCACGCCATTACAACCACCATGCACCACTAAAATTTACATCCATAAACTTGTGTTTAAATTCTTATTATTTTCATAACAATTTATTGAGCAGTCCTTTGTTGGTGCGCTAGCGTGACATTGATGCAAAAGCTAGCGGCTGTATCCTACTTATCATCCTTTATTTTCTACGTAAATGTGTTGGGGTATAATTAGATCACGTCAATCTAGGCCAGTTCTAAGGCATCCTTTTCTCCATGAAGTGTAAGCAGTTTAATCACCATCCTAAAATTTGAATCCCCTTGGTGCATTAAACGCCACAAGACATTTTAACCAACATTCAGTTGCACTTTGCATTTGATGGTGAAATTAATACAGAAAAATAACAGGTACTAATCATGGACTTGAATCGAAGTAGAGTTTTCCTAATTTATTATGTTTGAGAGTAAACATAAACACATCCATACAGGCACAATCAGATAATTTAGTAAGACAATTGCCTATTTACCAAAAAGATGTTCGGTAAGAAAATGCCTTACTAAATCTATTGACAGTTTGCAGCAATGGACTACCTAGCCTAGTATTCTCGTCTTGGACGATTGCTGGTCATCCATCATGAAAGAAATTCACTCGCAGTGAATTTGTGGAGAAGTGCTGATGCAGGAGAGACCAACTTAGTTTATGACTATTGGCATTCTCAAGTCTCTAGTTAATAAGTTGTATTTTCCTAATTGTGAATTTCTGTTTCTTAGGTGTCCATTTATATTTTCTAGTTAAGTTCCAGGAGTCTCATTCTATTTTATTTTGGTGAAGTTTAATAATACCATTGTGTATTTGCTGCACTTGGTAGTCTCTAGGTTCTCATCACGGGCCTAGTGTATGTCAGATGTTGCAAAGTGGCAGTCCCTACGTCTGTAGTCCATGGATGGTATCATTTTGTATGCAGCAAGCAATCATCTTCCTAATCAACAAACAAAACATTTTCAGCTCCCTCGCTTGGTTTCTCTCTTTGTGACTCTGAAAGAGATCCCTCTCACTGCAAACGTGATTTGCAGCTAACTAGTTGCTGCACTAGGTTCCGAAGCAAAGGTAGATCATACTCTGAATTCCTCTGTTAAATTATTGTTTTCTCAAGTGTGAAAGCATGCAATGCCTGCACTTTAATCAATTCCAATACGGCATGTAAATTTTAAGGGCACTTTATACTTATTCATGGACTATTAAATTGGTTATAGCATAGTAGTTGAAACCAAGATAAATGCCAAATTGTTAACAGTTCAGCCGTACTAATGCATGATTAAATGTCAAATATCAAGATACATGGCAGAGTAAGAAAGTTACTAACGTGAAGTTTTGCGTGCAGAACAAGTTTCCTGAAAGGCAGGAAGGAGATTGGTGAAGCTGCTAGCAGGAATCAGCTAACTTCTAGGACTGCTGAATATCACTGCAAAATTGACGTGGAGTGCAGGCATAGAAGTATGATCTTTCAGCCTGTTATAGAGGAGGGAGTTTTCAGATTTGATTGTTCAGAGGATGCAAGGCATGCAGCATATCCTAGTCTCTCATTTTCAAGCCCCAAAGACGGAGATACGGCTATAACGAACTCCATATCACCTACATATATTCCCTCTTGCGAGTGCAATAATGGTCAACAAACTGTTATATTTGAGGTTGATGTTAACTCATCTTTAGTAAATCAACCGCCATTTATTTTCTCATCTTGGCAATTTTCCTCCGATATTTTTTTTGGACTCTGTACTCTGATCGTTTAATGGATCTAATTTATTCATGATATTCTAGCTTCCTGCAGGAACTTTTCTATGGAACTGGAGAAGTAAGTGGGCAACTTGAACGAACTGGAAAAATAGCAAGTGACGTTCCTTTCATAATTTTGTTTGTTCACTGTGTTAAAGTTTGATTTGTTTAAGTAATTTAGAATTTGTTCACCATGTTTAAGTAAGTTTGATTTGTTTCAGGTCTTCACATGGAACACTAATGCTTGCGGTTATGGTTCCGGAACTACGTCATTATACCAGTCACACCCTTGGGTTCTAGCTGTTCTCCCTAATGGAGATGCAGTGGGGGTTCTTGCTGACACAACCCATAGTTGCGAGGTCTTTTTGCACTTCTGTTATGCTCAAGATTGTAAATGAGTATCACATCCTAGGTTGATTTTTATTCTCCATATACGGTCTCCCATATGATGTGCACTTATCTTAACAGATTGACCTGCGGCAGGAGTCGACAATAAGATTTCAAGCTCCTTATATGTATCCTGTTGTAACATTTGGCCCATTCGCTTCTCCTACTCAAGTCTTGTCCTCTCTATCTCATGCAATAGGTAAAACTTTGAGACTTTTAGCGGGCATACACATAAGTTCCTTGAGTCTTTGTTTATATATGAATGGGAAATCGAGCAATGCTTTGATTTTATTCATTGTATAAAGCATTCTTTTTGTTGGTGAATTAGATTTTGGAAGATTGTGCTGCCATCTCACTTTTGGTTATGATTTCACATCAAATGGTTATAGAATTTATGTTGCCCTTCAAAGCGTTCTGCTCTCTGAAACTGGTTGTTCTTTTGTTGTACTAATATATCTAAGGATGCTTACCTTGATAGTAGCCTTGGATTGCCTGTGAGCTGAATTTCAAATTTTCTTCCATTAAGCGTCTTCAAATGGTTGTAAACATATAATCTGAAGAAATATTTACTCTTTTTGATGCAATTGTGAGTAGGTGAGGATAAAACTTGGTTTGATATGCGACTGTCTGGTTGAGTACATGTTTTTGTCAAGTCAATGCTGAATTGTTCTTGTTTAGTGAACCAGCGGCCAACTTATCCTCGAGGTTCATATGGAGTTAGTTTCACTGTTTGGATGTAACTACTCTGATTTATTATCTCATGTGCTGTTCCCAGGAACTATATTTATGCCTCCAAAATGGTCTCTTGGTTATCATCAATGCCGTTGGAGTTATGATACAGATGAAAGAGTTCTTAAGGTATGTGCTGCAGCGTTATGACGTACTTGACTCAACCATTTTCAGTTCCTATCGGTCTTAGGAACGCCTTTTGGAGTCATCTGCTGCAGTTCTTGGTCTGTATTTCCACTTTGCTGTCATCCATTTTGGTCTTCTGGGACTTGCATTATATCTACTTATCCAAGTACTTAACGTGTTCAGCCTGCTCTTCTCGCTTGTACCGGTGGCTAAAACTTTCCGGGAGAAGGGTATGCCTTGTGATGTCATGTGGATGGACATTGACTATATGGATGGCTTCCGCTGTTTCACATTCGATCATGTATTTGGTTCTTTCCATATGGTCTATTTTCAACACAATAGGTTTCAATGAAGTCAATCTGGAGATCATTCCCTTTAATTGGAACTTTCTTTTATGTGTTATGGGGAACCATTAGATCAGAATGCAGGTACAACACAAGACAGATCGGAATGGCAACTTGGACTCCATGTACCAAACTCAACCTAGTGTTGGGAAAGACTTGATTTTGGTTATTCTTACATCAGTGCGATAATCACTTAATGTTAAATAAGTTTGTTTTGTTTTTTATCTTTTTATATTGCAATATGTTTATCTTTGGTGCACAACACTGTCAAAATTATAACATAACTTCTCCTTCGTGACTAGCATCTTTTCTTCTATTTTTTTCCCTCGGTAGGAATCTTTATAACTCTTCCCATGCAAGGGATCACCTTGCAAGGCCGGTCCTAGGCCCAGATAAAGAGGAGGGTTGGGTTAGGTTTCTGATAGCCTACGTAAAACTTTGTCGAACTTATCTTCCCAAGACGTAAAATAAGTAGTGAATATAAGGAATCCCTATTCAAACAACAACAACAATAGTTAAGCCTTTTCCCCGGGTTAACTACATGAATTCTTTGTTTAACAGATTCTCATGGTATATGATAGGGCTCTATGGAAACCAAGAATCTATGTAGCCGACCCCATCTAGTATGGAAAAAGGCTTAGTTGTTGTTGTTTGAGTAGGGAATCTTTATATTCACTACTTATTTTAAGTCTCGGGTTCAGTTTTAGTGGGAATCTTTGCATTGATGCTTCCATTAGGCAGTTACGATAGTTAAGATTTTATTTTATTTTATTTATGAACTTCTTTGGTGTTTGAAATTGGAAGATGTAAACTTTATTCATGTCTTTAAGTTCCATAGGGGTGAAGATGACCGCACAACCGCTGCCTGCCCAACAGTATTATTCAGAGTCCCCTAAGTTTGGATATTGCTATACAATGATATCTAGATACTGACGCCTTGAATTGGTATCCCGCTCTCTAATTTAGCATGAAGGAGCGTTATTGCACATTCAATGCAGCAATATACCCATATCAGTGTCACTAAAATTGGAGTTCATGCGGGTTATGCTCAATACTGGTTATCTCTGGATATCTGGTATCCTTTAATTCTTTTGTCAGCTCTAATTACCCAGGATTCACTGTCACATTGTGCCAGTAGTTTATGATTCCTTCTATTTAATGGAAGTGCAAAACAGACAGCCGTTATTGCAGTTTTGCTCCATAGGCCTTTTGATAATCCTTGATTTTGTTTCCAAGAAGCCGTGAATTCTTCCTTGTTTTCTCGGTTTGCTCGTTGTTATGTGTGGAGTTTTTGAAAGTTTATGTTGTAGCAATTGACCCTTTGTTCAAACAAAAACTTTATTTTCTATCCATGATTTATGTAAGAGTTATGAGAAAACACTTAGGAACCTTTAATTAGTCATTGCTAATTCGCATCAGTACACTCATCAGGAGCGTTTCTCCGATCCAAAATCTTTGGTGGATCATCTTCATGCCAATGGTTTCAAAGCTATCTGGATTCTTGACCCTGGGATTAAGAATGAGAAGGGTTACTTTGTCTATGATAGTGGCTCTCAGGGTGATGTCTGGATTCTGCAAGTGGATGGGAATCCTTTTGTTGGTAACTTCTATAAGCTTATGCTTTCTTGTTACTCTAGAGGGATCCAAAAACTTCAGTTGTTTTTTATTTAAATTCTCTCTCATATTATTTCCAGGAGAGGTATGGCCTGGTTCTTGTCTTTTTCCGGATTACACGCAACAAAGATCTCGTTTATGGTGGGCAAAGTTGGTCAGAGATTTTATATCCAATGGTGGTGATGGTATCTGGAAAGATATGAATGAACTGCTATTTTCAAGGTAGCATGTGTGACCAGGTTCTGGAGAATGTCCTTCAGTCATTGGTGTGTTGATTTAAAATGTTCTCTTTACAACAAAATCAGCTTTCCCATTTCTTCAGGTTGTGGAAAAGACAATGCCAGAGAGGAACATTCATAGAGGGGATGCTGAGCTTGGTGGACGCCAGATTCACTCACATTATCACAATGTAATCTTTACAATTTCTGACTACATGGTGGAACCTCAAAAGCGAGAAAGAAGATATATTTAAACAGAAAGTCCTTCAAAGAGATGTTTGGAATTATGTTGGTACACCCTATGATATGTGGAACAATATGGCTATACATATTAGGAAAGTGGCGAAAGATGTGTTAGGGATATCTAAGGGAGGTGTACCAGCACAAAAAGAAGCTTGGTGGTGGAGTGAAGTAGTACAAAATAAAATCAAGGCAAAGAGGGCATGTTACAAATTACATTATGTTAAGAAAACTAGTGAAACTTTAGAGGCTTATAAGAAAGCAAAAAAGGAAGAAAAAAAAACCGTGAGTGAAGCAAAAGCTAAAATTTGGGAGGACTTATTTAGAAACTCAACTCAAAAGAGGGTGAAAGAGATATTTTTAGGATAGTTAGGACTAGAGATAAGAAAACTAAAGATGTTAATTATGTTAGATGCATAAAAGACGAGGATGAACAAATTTTAGTGGCAAATGATGATATAAGAAATAGATGGAAAAACTATTTTTATAATCTTTTTAATGAAAATAAAGATGTTAGTATTAGCTTAGGAGAGTTAGCCAAATCAGAAAAGTATATAAACCACAATTTCTACCGACGTATTCAAAAGGATGAAGTCAAAGAGGGTCTTAAACATATGAAGGGTGGTAAATAGGTAGGGCCAAATAATATTCCTATAGAAGTTTGGAAAATACTAGGAGAAATAAGAATCACTTGGCTCACAAGACTATTTAATGAAATATGGAAAAACCAAAAGATGCCCGAGAAATGGAGATTAAGTACACTTATACCCATATATAAGAACAAGGGAGACATTCAAAATTGTGCGAATTATCGAGGTATCAAGTTAATGAGTCATACTATGAAATTATGGGAAAGAATTATCGAACGTAGGTTAAGACAAGTATCAAGTACAACAGAGAACCAATTTGGATTCATGCCAGGCAGATCTACTATTGAAGCGATTCACCTTTTCAGACGTCTTATGAAATATTTTAGAGCAAAAAAGAAATACCTTCACATGATATTTATTGATCTAAAAAAAGCTTATTATAGGGTACCGAGGGAGGTTCTTTGGAGAACTTTGGAAAAAAAAGGTATCCCATTTACATATATTAACCTTATAAGAGACATGTATGATGGTGCAAAAACATGTGTGAGGACTCATGAAGGAACGACAGACTTCTTTGAAGTTAATATTGGGTTACATCAAGGATCAACTTTAAGTCCATACTTATTTATAATGGTGATGGATGAGTTAACAAAACATATTCAAGATGAAGTACCTTGGTGTATGTTATTTGCAGATGACATTGTATTAGTGGAGGAGTCTAAGGAAAAAGTTAATAGAAAATTGGAACTATGGAGAGAAACATTAGAAAGCAAAGGCCTCCGACTTAGTAGAACAAAGACAAAATATATGGAATATAAGTTTGATCATTTGGTTACCTCAAAGGACATAGAAATTAAAATTGGCACACATTGCATCTCCCAAAAGGAAAGTTTTAAATACCTAGGGTCAATTTCTCAGAGTGATGGAAGAATTGATGGAGATGTTATGCATAGAATTAATGATGGTTGGTTAAAATGGAGAGGAGCATCAGGTATTCTTTGTGATAAGAAGATATTAAAGTTAAAGGGTAAATATTATAGAGCAGCAATTAGGCCTACCATGTTTTATGGTTCTGAGTGTTGGACAGTTAATCATCAACATGTACAAAAGATGTCTGTGACAGAAATGAAGATGTTGAGATGGATGAGTGATACAAGAAAACACCATATACATAATGAGGTTATTAGAAACAAATTGGGAGTGGCACCAATAGAGGATAAAATGAGAGTTTGGACATATAGAAAGAAGATCAAAAGAAGAACCTTTAAGAAGCTTAGAAAAACTAAATTTGGAAAGTATTAAAAAAGGTAGAGGACGACCACAAAAGTGTTGGAAAGAAACAATAAAGAATGATCTAGCTTATTGCGAGTTAACTGCTAACATGGCACACGATAGGGATATGTGGAAACAAAGAATCCATGTAGCCAACCCCGTCTAGTATGGGAAAAGGCTTAGTTGTTGTTGTTGTTGTTGAATGCATTTCCTTCACTATCAGTACAGAGTCCGTGGTACCAAACCGAAATATTTCAAAGAAATCAAACATTGTACATGAATGATTTCAAAAACAGACCATATCGGGCCCAGGCCATACGTTGCATGACTAATGCTAGGCATATTCTGGAAACAATAAAGTTATTGAGTCCCTTAGTTAATTTCAAGACCTCAAAGAAGAATGACAAATGAAATGTAGTAGCATACTACAAAATTTAAGTGCAGGTAAGCTCACCACCGAAGCAAAATACCAAACTGAAAGCATTTTCTTCACTATCAACAAAAAGTCTGTGGTACTGAGCACAGTTAATGGTGGATTGGCTTACCTCTTTTCCAGTTTTTTCTTCTTTTTTAATTTCGAACACCAGTTTTCTCTCCTGCAAACCATCGTGTCCAAGTAAATGTTAAAGACCAAAAGCAATCGCCACTATTTAAAATTGGATAACTGCATTGCATGTGAAAGATCAAACAGACGTCCATCTGAAGAGGAGCAATCTCACGTTCAATGTCTGCGTGCATCATACACCAAGAAAGAAAAAAGGCAGCCTTCAATTGCATAAGCAAAAACACTTGAAAATGTATATCGAAACAAAAATTGCGACATAAAAACATATGAGTTGTCACACGTTTACCCGCATAAGGAGGTAGAAAAAGGAAAAAGCTTACTTCTTGTGGCGACTGCTCGGCAAAAGGTAAACAGAATTGTTAGAAAAAGGCTCCACTCTTAACCTTCTCTTAGACGAGCAAGCACACATTTAGCATTAAAAACTGAGACACAGACACATATTGAAGAAACAGTAAAATTCGAGGAAGATCACAAACGAAATTCGAAGGAGAAAATAACCAAAGCGGTGAAGGGAAAACCAACCTTTGATAGAGGGTTTCTTGTTAAAGATATTTCCAATCGAATGGAAGAGAAACACATAATTAACGAACCATGACTCTCCGAAGGGATTGCACTGTCAAAGAACAGGAGTGATGGGAAGCACTCCTCCTTTCTGGTTCTGCACGGAAGGAACGAACATCCAGAGCTGCGGGGTTTAGGGCGTGCTGGTGGGGATGGTCCACCGGCAGATTTCGGTGCGTAACGTTCAACGACATATCACTTATAGTTACAAAAGTGAAAAATCAGAGGAACCTGTCTTAGAACGTGGTAGAGAGGGGCGTATCACACAGAAGGAGAGGAGAGACGCTATCACGCTGGGAAGGGGATAGAGTAAAGAGAGATAGACGTATGAGGAATGGGGTAGGGCGAAGAGAGGGAAATGGGTAGAGCAGAGAGAGAGAGATCGGCTGAGAATTAAAATTGATTTTATGTTTGTTTTTTTAGATGGGCTATGGGTCGACCCGAATCCAATAGTACCCGACACGGGATCCAATAGTACCCGATACGGGTACTTGGCTTATCCAAATTGGGTACGCATATCAGTACACGCCTACATGTACTGGTATTTTGTATGTGATTACGGATCGATACGCATACCCGAATCAAGTATGTATCAGATACGGGTACGTCATAAGGAATGGGGTAGAGCAAAGAGAGGGGAATGGGTAGAGCAGAGAGAGATTGGCTCATAATAGAGTAAAAATTGATTTTATATGTATTTTTTTAGATCGGGTATGGGTAAATTGGGTATGCATACCATTATACGCCTACATGTACCGGTATTTTGTATGTGATTACGTATCAATACGCGTATCGAGTATGTATCAGATAACCGTACAACATCGCTCCAACTGCACCCCCGTGAACCAGTGGCCTAAGGTTTCTGTCTGTGCGGTACTTGTTGAAGAAAACTCCTGTTTGATGACAAGCCAAATAAGAAAGATGCTTAATTAAGGTTTTAATTTCCAAATGTATTTATACGAATCTCCCTTGTTGGTTGGGCAAGACCACACGTTCTTGCATCAATGGCCGAAGTATATAGAGAGAGAATCTTAAATACATGTATAGTTTTATATAAATATTTTTATCATTCTATCTTTAAAATCAATGATCGAAACTGAATTAAAAATACAAATATATTTTTGTATTTAATGCATCAACAAAATAATTTAAATCTTAGCAATTGATTAAAGATTGAACAATAGATATGTTTATGCAATATTATCAACCAAAAGACATTATTCGTTTAAAGACTCTCTCGATATATATATAAAGGAAGATATAAATATAGTTCAGGCATCCCACTTGGGTATTGATGTTTCAAATGGGCACTTATGGAATAAGCTTTCGTAACAAAAGGAATGACGCATGGCTGACTTCCACTATACACTACAGTGACCACCCCACGGTCGCCCTTTTGGCGATGTTTGCCAATCGGGTCTTCCCATCAGATTCTATTGTTAGGGAATCTCTTGAATCTGTAAAGAAATTTCTCCATCCTTCAAAAGTAAAAGAAAGAAAGAAATCAGACGAAGGAAAAAAATGAGAAATTTGGAGAACTTGTCTATCGCCGGTCACTCGCAGTCTTCTTCGCTTATTCACCACAATTCAGCTATGGCATTATATTAGTCCTTCGCTTAAATTGGTACCTGAAGATTAAACGTTTTTTTCAAGTGGGGTACGGAATAACCCACGGTTATACTGTGGGCTGTACATAACATATAGCTTTAACACTCTTTGGGGGTGGGGCGAATGTAGGGATGGCGGGTTTGCCCTCAACCCGAACTCAACAAACAAAATTATCGAGGAGCGAAAGCGACCCAACCTGTCCCATGGTATCATGGCTCTTTGATCTCAAAAATCGAAGGGTGAAAATGTTTGTGTAAGATTATACATTTAGGATTCTCTCTATATATAGAGAGAGTATGTTTGTGTGGGTTGATCCTTAACCAAACCCAACACAGGGACAAGCTCTCAACCTGCCCCAAACGGGTTGGGTTGTGAATCATTGTATTCAGTAGATTCAATCATGGACAGTATTCCTTTTAAGTTTTCAAATTTTGGGTGGAACCAAACCCACCTCGTATCAATGTGGTTCCTGTTCAACTAGATATGTTCGGTTTTGATTAGCCAAGAACCGTAATTGAACCGGCTTGGAGTTGGTTCTGGTTCTGGTTTTACAATCGTCAGTTTTGGGGTGGTTCTGGTTTGAGTCCGGAATCATGCAAAAGCAGAAAAAGTATTATAAAAAAACCATATCACATGGAGGAAGTCCCATCCTTAGGTAGGATTCCTTAATGCCATGCATTTCTTAGAGATCAAACTTCCAGTCTCCAAATATCCCAGTATCCTAAAACAAGCCACACATATTCGGTTTTAGGTACCAATATCCTCCTTTGCTTTTGATATCTAGAAATTTGTAAGTTTAGCTAGGCATGTACTAAACACTACCCTTTTTCTTTTATTCCCTTTAACCAATTTTTCTGCAATTTTAGTAGTTTAATTTGAAGCTAGCAAAGAAAAAATGCAGGTTTGGACAGCTGGAAAAGGTTTTTCCGGTGGTTTTAACCGCCAAAAGTAGTGTTCAACAGAACCGCCAGAAAAACCCGGATTTGTACTAGTGAAACCAGTGAACCTTGGGCTGGGAGCGGTAACCCGAACGCAAAAACAGTTCGAGTTTGGGTTTTAAAACTGACCCGAGAAAAAAATGGGTCGAGTAAGGCAGTGGGAGACCTCGAAAATTTTATAGGGTGAGACAGACTCCAGTTGGGTGAAATGATCTATGTAATACTTTGCAAAATCAGTCTTTTAACTTTTCTGTGTTTTCGGTAAAGGTGAATGCCTCACCTTGCGCATGAATAGGTCTTGTTAGACCTCAACCCGAAGTCACCAGACCCGTCCACCCCATATTTGACACCCATACCAAAACCTATCATTTTGAATGCTCAAACACATACGCACAACTTTAGAAGGAGGAGTCGATTATGTACTAAAGGAAACTATTTTACCTCCTACCCCAATAGCAACAGATGAGGGAAAAAAATATATAAAACATTTCTAAAATATGACACAATTACTAGGACAATTATGTTGACATATATGAAAGACGACTTAATTAGGGACTTTGAGAAATTTGAAATGGTGAAAGAACTATTCGATTCCCTAACCACTGAGCATGATACTACAGCAAAGCTGCATGTACAACTATTCATTCAAAAGTATAATAATTATAAAATGAAAGAAGGTGATAATGTAGTTAACATATTAACCAAATGCTAGTAATAACTAGAGATCTAGTTGTAGCTAAGTTAGTCATTTCTGAGCCAATATAAATATTCATTATTCTAAACAATCTTTCCCTTTCTTGAACATGGTAACCACAACCTTAAGACTTGGACCTAATGTTACCCTTTCTAAACTCTCATTGAAACTAGCAATTGAAAAAGAATATATGAACAAAAGTAAAAGAGAAAAATTATTAGTTCCTCAAGATCATTTAAGGTCTAACTCTAAAAAAAAGCGATCAAAATTTTAAGAAATCGCATAAATCAGCTTCTCGGGTGAAGTGCTTCAACTATGGTAAGATGGGGCAATATAAAAGAGATTATTGCAAAAAGAAAACCAATGTTGGCAACAACCAACGACGTGATGCGACAAAGAAGTAAGAAATAATCTGAATGATTTATAAATGTCTTTAAATGAACCGCTCAATGATTGATTGGTGAATCGATTCTAAAGCTACCCGACAAATATCAAAGAGGGAGTGATGGACTTCAAGGAGTTTCAGCCTGGCGAGCATCGAGTATACATGGGGAACAACACCTTTTCTGATATTTTTGGGGTTTGATCCTTTATGATTTTTGTATAAGGTATACCGATTGTATTTACAGATGTATTAATTGTGCCTTCTATTATGCACAATCTTGTATTGGTCCATATCTTAGTAAAGAAAGGGTTAAAGGTCAAGTTTGTACCGGGAAAAGTTGGGTAAGTATGGCAGGATACCATTTTCTAGTTTATTTGAAGTTGAGCACGAGTTGTTCAAACTTAACGTTAATAAAATTGAAATCTCTTCTTCGGTTTATATTGAGAGTGTCATGTGATTAATGTAAATATGTGGTATAAAAGATTGGGACATATAAGTCTAAAGAAGTTGAGAAAATTAAATAACTTTGACTTATTATCCAATTTTCATGATAACACTTTTAATAAGTGTGAAGTCTGTATACAAGAAAAAATGACTAGAAAATCATTTCCTAAAGAGGTAACTAAGACAACAACACTATTAGAGATAATTGACATAGATTTATGTGGACCGTTTAGCCTAAGGACACATCATAAAGAGGTTTATTTTATAACATTTATCGATGATTACTTGAGATATATATCTATATATATATATATATATCTATATATATATATATATCTTATCACATAAATCTAAGGCACTTAAGGTATTCAAAGAATATAAACAGAAGTTAGATAACCAACTGGGACATACAATCAAAGTCTTGAGATTGGATAGAGGTAGAGTTATACCTCAACAGAATTTTTGAAATTATGTAAATACTTTGGTATTACGAAACAAAATATTATGCCTAAGACGCCTCAACAGAATGGTGTAGCAGAAAGATATAACAAGACCTTATTGAACATGACTAGGTTATTGTTAATCGATGCATCTTTACCAAGGATATTTTGGGAAGAAGCAGTAAGTACAATTGTGTATATACTTAATAGAATACTTTGTAGTATTCTTTACATCATATGAGATGTGGTTTGAAAGAAAACCAAACCTAGGTCATCTCAAAAGGTAGGGATCTATTGTTCATGTAAAGATCTTTGACTACCATACAGATAAACTAGACAATATGTCTTTAAGATGTATATTTATTGGATATCTAAAAGGATATCACTTTTATCATAAGGACAATGAATTGATAGAAAACAGGGATGTAGAATTTTTAAAAGAATCTAAGAATGATATTCTTTAGAATGATGATGATTATATCGATGATCTAGTAGGTATAAATCAATCATCTTCTGAATCCATTGAAGAGCTTCCTAAACAAACTCAATCTTTAAGTGAACACAAAAGGCCTAGGGTCACACCTTCCTACTTGAAGGATTATCACACGTATCTTGCGGAGGAGGTGTATAATTCAATAGATTTAGATGAGCTAACTGATAACTTAACTTATCAATAGGCTATTGACTCATATGAATCGTCAAACTGGGAAAGAGTTATTGATGAAGAAATTGAATCCATTGAAAAAAAATAAGTCTAGGAGTTTACTGATTTGCTAAGATGAAGGAAAACTATAGGTTGCAAATGGTTTATGAAAAAGAAATATAAGGTCGATGGTTCAATCGAAAAGTTTAAAGCAATGTTTGTTGCAAAGGGTTTTTCACAAAAAGAGATTATCAATTATGTTAAGACATATTCTTCTGTTACGAAATTTGCATTCATTAGAATAATCTTAGCTATATAAGAATATTATGATTTGGATTTACATCAACTAGATGTAAAGACTGCTTCTCTAAATGGAGATTTAGATAAAATCTTATATATATAGCAACTCGAAGGATATAAAATTGAAGGCCAAGAAGATAAAGTATATAGGTTGAGAAAAATTCTATATGACCTAAAAGAGTCACGTCGCTAATGGTATTTTATTTTTCAAAATGTCATTGTTGAACTTGGGTTTGTGGCTAATGAACTTGATAATTATGTATATGTATGAAACATTGGGAACCACTTTGTTATCTTATCTTTATATATAGATGACATATTATTGATTAAGAATGACAATGAGATGATTGTTAAAACTAAGTCATGGTTAAACTCAAGGTTTGAAACGAAGGAATGGGGAAGCATAATATATCCTTGACATAAAGATTTCTCAAGATAGAGAATCAAAGCTTTTATGCTTAAGTTAAGAGAGATATTGAATATATCCTCAAGAAGTTCAAAATGGGTGAATGTAAGTCTGCATCTATGCCTATTGTAAAAGGAGTTAAATTTAGTGAGGCTGATTGTCCTGGTGAAGGAGACGATAAGCTTAATGTTCCTTATGCACAGGTTATGGGCAACTTGATGTATGCTATGTTATGTACAATACCTGATATCAGCTTTGTTGTTAGTTTTGTAAGTAGATATCAAAGTAATCTTCAATGACAACATTAGATAACTGTGAAAAGGATTCTGAGATATCTTAAAAGAATAAAAGACTTGAAACTTTGTTTTCAATCAGATAAATTGAAAGTGATAGGATACTTAGATGTTGACTTTGCTACTAGGTTGTGTAGTATTGCATACACAAGATACTGAGTATGTTGCTTGTAGTATAACTGCCACTAGTGTCATTTGGATAAGTCATTTAATACGTGATTTGAAGCTGAATATAATTAATGAGCCAGTTGTTATATATTGTGATAATAGTGCAACAATTACTCTTATTAAGAGTGGAGTTGATAGCTCATGAAACAAGCATATAATGGTTAAATATTACTGTGTTGATGATATGCTTAAAAGAAATGAAATAACCATATGTTATATGCTAAGAAATGATATATTAGCTTACCCTTTAACAAAAGGCATATTAAAAGAATTGTTTACTAAACATGTAACCCATATGAGGTTGAGTTATGCGTAATATATAAGTGTAGAAAATACATTTTGTTGAGAGTTATGCAGGAAAAACACTTATACTTTTAGAAAAACCCTACAACAAATGTAAGTTGCAATTTAGTTGCAACAAACAAATATAATACAATTTCATAAACCCCAAAATAGTGAGAGAAAAATCAGTATATCAAAAGATTGGCTCTAGTAGCCAGGTGGGAGATGTAAATAGTGGATGACCACTCTAGGCCTCATTGCTAACAATGACCATGAAATGTGAGAAAAAGGATCTTATTCTCGGATTTAATGAGATCGTATTTTCGAAAATTAAAACGTTCATAAAACCACTTTCATTTTTCCAAAAGTGAAACTCACACGTCTCTCGAATAAAAGAAGGATATGACTATTAAAAAGGAAAAGCTGAAAGTGATAAACACGAAAACAAAAAGCCATAAATAAATTAGAGTTTACATTGCTCGCAAAGAGTGAGACAAGAGAGAGCGACTTTGTTTCTAAGTCTTAGAGCGTATAACCCTTTGGGGATAACCTCAAAACACACGAAGAAAGAAGCAACGAAGCATAGACGAAAGAACCACACCGGCTTCGGAGATCGAACAGTGCCCCACCAGTTATTGCAATTTCCTTTGCTTTTGCAGATCCTCGTCCTTCACGAAGAGGCCATGGAATCCATATGGTACTCTCTGAGGAAGCCTCACCGACGCGACGATATCGAGGTTCGGAGCTTTCGCGTCCATCACCAGGAATCTCGAGACCCCCGTCTGCTCGTCGTGCATGTAAGTCACCACATATCCATCATCTTCCTCACCACCATTATCATTCTTTGCCACAAAGAATGGCTCCCCACCAAAGCACCCTTCTTCAAAGTGTCGACTCGCCACGACGCATTCTCCATCGCTGGACTTCTCGAAGTCGAGCTTCGCAATGCCGGAAAACTTCGGCATCGGGTCGCCGATGCCCATGTATGCGTATCTATTCTTCTTCCCCAGGAAAGCTGGATTGATCACCCCGAACTCCAAATTCTTTGCTGAGAGTGGCTGACGCGATACGACTCTCCCTTCCTTCAGATTGATTCTCACCTATGTCACAATGACACGACAAGGACGCAACACAGTTAATCCTCTGCAAGTTGAAGGAAATTGTCAAACGCATACAATAACAAAATCACTCCCAACTTTTACACATTATTTGAAACTCACAAGAAGAAATGGAAAAAAATCAATTTGAAGAAATTAAATCACCATTTTCACTACACTTAGAGCCGGGTCGGCCCACTACGGGGCTAACGCTCCCTCCACACTGGTTTTCTTTATTCCATCGAGACTTGAACAAACCAGGCGTTTGCAATAGACATGGTAAATTGATTTGAAGGGAAAATCTAAACTTAAAACGGAAACTCTTAGGTGATTTTTTGAATTTCTTCAGTATTGTAACGGTGCCTTTTAATTTTCTAATGGTTGTTACGTGTCAAAGAAAATGCAAGCAACCAGAGGCATTGCTCAATTGGCAGGGCGCTCTGATGTGAGGAGTTCGATTCTTTCCCTCCACACATACATGTGTGAGTGAAGGCTTTATTTTTTTTATAAAAAAGAAAAAGACTCAAGATTGAAGTGTCCGTGACGGATCTTCTTACCATCTCTAAACAGCAATATACGAGATCCAGCCTATCGAGTATGTGCTCGATGGGCATGGAGTTTGCGGCCACGAGCACGATCTCGTCCCCTTCATCCCAAGCGTTCACCGTGTGCACGAAGTTGAAGCCGGGCACCAGAAACCATCTCATCTCGGAGCCATCCTTTGCGTAACGCGGGATCACACTGACACGTGATACCTTCTCTGCGTCGTATCCGACGGGTGAACCCTGACCGGTCAACATGTCCAGTGGCTTCATGAGGATCTGAATGTCCGGGAACAGAGCATACTTGTCCGTGATTGCAAAGTCGTGCATGAAGGACGGGTTCGTGACCGAAAGAACATCTACGTCGTCGGATTTTGTCCCATCGGGACGGATCCGGAAGAGGGTGAGAAAGGGTGGGACGGGCCCGTACCGGAATGCAAACGTCTCTCCTGTCCGTGGATCGAGCTTGGGGTGCGCGGTCATGGCCATGGAAAGCTTACCCCGAAAGTCCCAACGACAAATTGTCTCGATATCGCCCTTGGGAGTGACAAGAACCGCGTATGGAAGGCCAGACTCCCCAAGCGCCATGAGCACGCCATTGACCAATGCTAGGCTCGTGTTGGCTTGACCTACACCGTTTAACGGGTTGACTTGACCCGTCAACACCCGAGCCACAAGTACACCACCCCTAGCAAACCCGACTAGGCCGTCGAACCCAGAGAACGTGTTCGGAAACAGCGGCGACCCTAAGTCCCGTTCTTTGACATATTTGTACGTCTTGACAAACCGGGCACAGAACGTCGCACGTCCGTTTTGTAGCCGTACGCAGTGCAGCATGCCGTCGCCGTCGAAGAGGTGGTGTGCGCCACGGGGCACGAATTGTGGGTTCGGGCCATTGCGAATATAGGCTCCGTTGAGGCATCGCGGGATCGAACCCTCCTCGACGACGCATTCGGTGGGCTCGAGCTCAGTGACGGGGGCGAAGTTGTCGGCTAAAACATGCTTGGGATCGACTGACGATCGGAGTGGCTGGCGGTCGATGAAGTTGTTGATGAAATCGTCTAAAGCATTGCAAACCGTCACTGGTAGCGACGGCGCTGGCCGTGTCGGCTGTCTCTTGTATTGCTTTGTAGTCGGGGCAGTTGGTGGTGGTTTTCTTGGTTTAGATGGTTGTTTGGGAGATACCACTGCTGAAGAAGAAAGAGGAGGAGGAAGATACTGTTTAGTGGCGAATTGTGTCTCTAATTGGGATCTCTCTTCTATATGGACTGAAGATATTGCCGGAAGGGTGGTCCGGTTTACGGTATGTTTAGGAGGAAAAGGCTTGAGATTTAGTTGAGGAAATGTGGAGAGGAAGGAAGAAGAAATGGCGACCATCGTTTGTCGCAGGGTTTTTCGTCGGCAAATTTGCCGGCGAACTCTAGATACCTAATATGGCAGATGACTGTAGACTATTTGGATCTTTATAGGGAAGAGTTCAGAGTAAGAGTACGAATTCCTTTCAGAGGAGATTTTCGATAAGGTAACGCTGTCAACTTGATGCCACTTGGTGGATTTCGCTTCATCACGAGTAGCTATTATAAGTCTGTGGGACAGTTGATAAGCGCAACCATGCGTGAGCGCCGTTGATCGCCAAGATGAACGAACGTGATGCAAAATTGATAAGGGTCACACGTGTGAAGGTACCTCGTACCAGAGAAGGCCAAATATCTCGCGTCGGTGGTCACTGTTGGTATAAGTGACTCAGAATCATGATTTCATGGCGGGTAGATTTCAGTTTAGAAAGACATTTTTAGATCTTGCTTTCTTTGGTGTTAGGCACGTCTTTAATTTGTGGTTTTGGCTTAGTTGTTCTTTCACATTCCAATTTCGATTCTATAATTCAATCGTGCTTCTCAACGGGGAATTTCTCCGGAAGCAGACAGACCTTCTTTCAATCTTGAAAGCTATTTCCAACCCGTTATCAGTTTACTTACCTTTAGTCGCATATGGGTTGTGAAGATTTACGTGAGAACCCAATGTACAAACCCGAGTTTCATGAATTTGAAGCTAACAATCAGCCGCCTTCTTAATGACGGCGACAGCTTTCTTTACTGCAAATTTTTAGGTAATTCTGTTTGTATGTTCAGACTACCACCTACCAGTCGTGAATTAGACTCTGAAAGCAATGGGCTTCTTAACGAAAGAAGCAATCTTTAGCGCAATTTTCAGGCAATTTAGAGAAAGTGAAGACTCTTGGGTGGTTTTACCACACACACACATAAGGGACATGGAGTGCTCACTGTTCGGTTCGGTTCCTTTCTATCCTCAATCTCGAACCAAACCGTTATTAATTGTTCTTAGCTTTTAGGGAAACGAACCAAATAAAACTGAACCGAACTGACAATTCTGGTTTGGTTTGGTTTTAAATTATAATTATACTTATTTAAGGTTTGGCTAAATACTGAATATTATGTTATCATACTATTGGATCTTTGGTCCACATTTAATATTTATATGAGGTTATAAAATATAAACTTATGAGGATTTGTATCTATATATAAGTATATAAACTTACGAGATTATAAAACTTTATATGTATATAGTTTATATGCTTATATACAGTTGATAAGTTTATACATTTATATATATGAGTTTTATAATCTCTTTTATATTTGTGTGTAATTATATAATGGTTCAGTTTGATTCTCATGATTTGTTTTTTTGAGTACTAAAAACTTAAACCGAACCGTCAATTATTGTTTCTCTTATGAACGAACTAAAAACCAAACCGCTCTAGAATCGAACCAAACCGATGGTTTGATGAGGTTCCAGCCGTTCGTTGAGCACCCGTAATTTTGACAAAGGAAACGTGCTTTAATAGCATGGATCTTGTCTTTACTTGTGCGAAGTGCCGCTACACACCATAGTGTGGCTCTCAAACCACTTAGACCCGTGAAATTATAGATGAAACCGAAGGCAAGAAAGCGTTCGCCGGCTACCATCGCTGTCAATGGAGAATGAAGTATTATAAGCCAATGACAGGAGATTCTTTGTGAAATCCGGGCGGTTAAATTTTGTTTTTTTTTTCTTTTGTTTTTAAATTCAAACTTCCAGTTCCATTCTAAATCCAGATTCGGGTCTAGTTCAGTTCCGGTTTCCCCACATGTATCGCTACATGGAAGCTGTTGGTTGTCAATTAAGTGAGAGTCGACCTTTTACTGGTATTTTCAGTTTTCATGAGAAGAAATTGCGATTGTTTTTCAAAACAACTTTGGAAACATAAAAAATGAAGAGAACTGAGGCAAAAACGTGAACAACAGTGACCTGTCCAAGTAACCTGAATACCATAAGCAATGTGTTTCGTGTTCGCTGCGCCTGCATTTTATGACTATGCCCCTTGATGAACTGGGACAATCAGTGGCGGACCTGCATCGAGCCGGAGTGTGGCATAGGTCATGGGCGTCAGAAGTTACTCTGCTTTGTCTAATCAGTGGTGGATCTAGAATTTTTCACGGGATAGGTAATTTATGTATAATAGTCATGGATTCAATTGTGGCTCATAACTTTTTCATTGGTTTTTTGAATTTTAAATAGGGCAGCCGCTTCACCTTGCCTCAATATAGATCCGCCACTGCTTCTAATCGCCTCAGAAATTTTAACAAGTCCACCACTGATCATGGTAAAATATCCTTATGTATCGAATGTATACTATCAAGATCACAAAATATTCATCATGAATGCCTGAATTTCAAAATATTAATCATGAGCAAGAGCGAATTCAATGTAGCCCACAAACACTCAATCTAAGATTTTAGGGCTCGCAAGCAATATATATATATATATAAAAGAGTGACAAGCAAACGGTCCACTTGGCTCTGTTCAGCCCCATGCGTGCTGATCGAGTTGGCTCATGTCAGCTTATTAATTAATGAACTAAAGATGAGAAGCTCGTTGAGGTGCATTGATAGTATGAAGTAAACATGCCGGCTCCGCCACAACCAAAAACCGGGAATGGGCCGGTTTCGATTCCGGCATCCAGGTTGAGTCGTAAATCTCCCGGAATGAGTCAAAATAATAATAAAATTTAAAGTCCAAAAAAAATATGAAACAGAAACCTAATTGTTTGGTCCGTGGTTTTGATTTTGGTTTCACTGGTTCCGGTTCCAATAGTTTTTTTTGGCTTGATTGTGTTCCGGCTAGAACCACCAGGTAGGTTCCAAACAGGCCATGTCTAGTATGAAGAAATGCTGGTAGATTAGGTTCGACTCTTATCACCTGTTTGGTTTAGCTAATTATAGTACCTATGATAAGAATGCCATATTTGCAATAAACATTTTATAAATTATTGATTCTTGATGAGAATAGGCAAGAATTTAATTTTCTAACTAATTAAAATGTGAACTTTAAGGAGCAAGCTCGTTGTCGTTGAGCTTGCAGCTTGTCTCAGCTTATGTTCGGTTTGTTTCGCACGAGCAACTGACCGAAGCATGAAGACTACTTCAAGTTCACCATCGAGCTATAATGGCCTTTTTTTGATTTAGGACTTTGAGAATGACAATTTAGTGAATAATAGGTAAAGAATGTTTCAAAAAGTGTTGAAGAAAATAATGGAGTATGATCTTTCTTTTACCGAGTTAAAAATAATTGGCGGAGGAAGGAATGCCACGAAAGTATTGAAAGAAAACAATAGAGTATGATCTGTTATGGAATTAAATGCTAACACGGCACACGATCAAGCTGTATGGTGACTAAGAATCTACACAGAGGACCCTACTTGGTGTTGATGCCCATGTTGGTGCATTGCTATGTGCGTGGATCCCCTCATTTTTTCCGATCTGCTGTTAGACAACAATGAAGAAAATCTGTGAAATCAAAAGCCCGAAAGTACACAGTTGCATACAATCAACCTTGAAATGAACAATGACTTTTTATGCTACAATCAATTCCCGAAATCTACTTGAAAACAACAAATTCAGGCTCGTGTTCTTGCTTTTTTTGCTGTTAATTGTGTTTTTGTTTCGGAGGATTTTGATAGACTGGTAGGCAAATGTGTGCGGACTCTGTTTGTTGCAGCTCAGCATCGAGCCATCATCCGCAGATCGACCAAACCCAGAATGTTGCATAGCGGATTGGGGATGGAGCTCGAGAAGGCGAAGGTGATCCAGAAGAGGATTGATGCGTTTGTTGGACACATGTCTGAGCTTCTTCGCATCGAACGCGATGTGGAGCTGGAAGCTACTCAAGAGGAACTTAATGAGGTACCTGCGCCTCCTGATGAGAATATGGATCAGTTGAGGCCAATTGAGTACTTTATTAACCATGGACAAGCTCAGCAGGAGAATTGTGACACTATTTACAACTTGCGTGCTGTTAGTTCTTCTATAGGTGTCAAAGTTTTCTCGTATCAAGTGGAAACTTCATTATTCTTCTCTTATTTAGCGAACAACTTTATTCTAATCTCGCCAACTCGTGATCAGGAAGTCTGATTTCATTCCATTTGATTGTTGGTCAGTATTCTGGTCCTTGACCAAAAAAATTGCATCATCCAATAGTTTTCTGGTTCAACAAGTGAGGTTTCTTTGCGTTATGCAAGATTAGGTGGGATGCATATTGTGTTATTCCAAGTGGATGGTAACCGTAGATTACCTCCTACTACTCTTTCTCCTGGAGACGTGGCGTGTGTTCGTGTATGTGACAATAGGGGTGCCGGAGCAACATCTTCAATGCAGGGCTAATTTACCAGTGTCGCCCTCAAATCTCGCCATGGGGATCCCACATTCTCCAAGCTTTTCGGTAAAAATGTGCTTCCAGATCGGATACATGGATTAGCTGATGCACTTACGTATGAGGTATCCCTTGATTCCTTCGGTTTTTTCTTATATTAGATTCTACTTGAGATAGAAAGCTGCAGGCAATCCCTGTAATATCAAGCATGGTGACAGGGAATAGGGCTAATTTGCCAATCCATCAAATTCTATTTCATAAGGATACTGACTACCGCTAATCTCTGCTTCCCTAACACTTGCCTGTTTCAAAACTTGTCTCCCTTTTCTTATCAGTAAGATTGTTGTCACCGTTGTAGTAGACCAGGTTGCTAGACATCGATATGGTGGACTTGCTAAAAGTGTTCGTGGAAGTGGCTTCTATTATTGAGACATGTTTCCGATTCTTGCATGTAAACTTTAATTTTGCAGATATGTTCAGTTTTGCGTAGAGATTGTTATTTTAAAGGATTAGGTTAGAAGCATGCAGAAATTTTGAGTTATTAAGTGAACGAGAATGCACTGATGTAATTAAATATGTTTTTCAGATCTCACGATGAAAAGGGTTATTTTGTAACTTACCGCAATGCCTAAAATAGTTTCCTTTTAAATGGTAGAATGTGCAAAGCAGTTTACAGTAAGATATTTGATAGAGTTCTAGCGGCCGTGCATGACTTCCAGGAATTATATTTTCTAATGGCAATGTTTCAACTGATAATGGAGAAAAAACAAGTAGCCAGAATCTTCAGTAAAAGCACAGGCTGTCATTGCCAAACAATCTTGATTGTCTACTTTCATGTCATGCTCTCTAACAAATTAGGCACGTTATTAGTATAACAGCTCTCATTAAGTTCAGTATCGACTAGTCTTTGTGTTTAATTCGGCATTGGATATGAAGCTTTTGGATACTTTATGTTATGCTGATTATTACAACTCCAATCTGCTACTTACGAAAGTAATCCGATTACAGAGTTATGTTTCCAGCATCTATTGGATCTATCTGAATTCTGAACAGCTACTTGCTCCTTTTCATGCTTTTCTTTCCGGCGCAATTGTGAAGCATTAATGTTGCTCCAGAAGAATGGACTTAACAAAAAGAATCCTGCTTTAGCTGCCATTGCCACATTGTTTGGAGAGGCTGAGTATCTTGCAAGTCTTGAACGGAATAATATGGTAGAGTGGGGCGAAGAGCCAAATTTGAGTGGGATTTTAGATGGTCAGTATGATGAGTCACAGTTAAGGGCAATTTCTTTGGGCCTAAACAAGAAGAGGCCGGTTTTGATTATTCAAGGTCCTCCTGGTACTGGAAAAATAGGGTTGCTCAAGGAATTGATAACAATTGCTGTTCAACGAGAACGGGTACTCGTAACAGCACCCACAAATGCTGCCATAGACAACATGGTAGAGAAGCTAGCCGCTGTGGGTTTGAATATTGTTCGTGTTGGAAATCCAGTACGCATATCTTCAACTGTTGCCTCATTGTCCTTATGGGCAATTGTCAATGACAGACTTGCAGGTTTCAAGAAAGTTTGAGAGAAAGAGATCAGATCTACAAAAAGATCTTAGGCAATGTTTGAAGGATGACTCTTCAGCATCAGGCATTCGTCAGCTTCTAAAACAACTTGGGAAAACACTCGAGAGATAAGAGAAGAATACTGTAAAAGAAGTGTTATCTAATGCTCAGGTTGTTCTGTGCACCAACACTGGTGCTGCTGATCCCTTGGTCAGAAAGCTAGAAATTTTTGATTTAGTTGTTATTGATGAAGCTGGACAAGCAATTGAACCATCTTGCTGGATACCAATTCTCTGAGGAAAACGTACCATCCTTGCCAGCGATCAATGCCAGCTTTCACCGGTGGTTTTATCTAGAAAAGCTTTAGATGGAGGACTTGCAGTATCTCTGATGGAAAGGGCTTCAGATTTGCATGGAGGGCGACTAACCACCAAGTTAATGATCCAATATCGCATGAACGATGCAATGACAAGCTGGGCTTCCAAGGAGATGTATGATGGTCTCCTTCAGTCTTCTCCTACTGTAGCCACACATGTTCTTGTTGATTCTCCATTTGTCAGGGTACGTACTTTTACACATCGTCTGAAGTCTAATGTGCAACCTCTACATCCTATAGTCAAGTCTCCTATAGGATTTCAACTGTCCTTGCCTAATTTTGAGTCAATGCCCTTTCAAATAAAGAAGTGAAATTGTGCATGGTTGCATGCTTTGAAATCTAACTAATAGTCCTTCGACACATCTGTCTTTCTGTGATTGTTATTTATGTATTCATCTTCTATTGTCTTCTGTTTGAAGTAAAATTATATTGGCTGCAGGCCACATGGATAACTCTTTGTCCTCTGCTGTTGCTTGATACACGGATGCCTTATGGTAGTCTGTCTCTTGGCTGTGAGGAGCATCTTGATCCTGCTGGCACGGGCTCTTTCTATAATGAAGGAGAAGCAGATATAGTGATGCAGCATGTTTTTTCTCTGGTTTCTGCTGGTTCATATCATTTGGCGATTTATACAGGGCTTAGGATTTATCTTGAGTTGCAAATGGCTCTTGCTTTTGAAACAGAGAATTATAACAATAACACCTCACTTTAAGTGGCATTATTTTAATAACGTACGTACATGTAAACATAAACATGTTTAGATACTAATATTTATCTTTCCAACTTGCATATAGGTGTTTATCCTACTGCCATAGCAGTTCAATCTCCATATGTTGCTCAAGTGCAGCTACTAAGGGACCGGCTTGAAGAACTGCCCGAGGCCTCAGGTGTTGAGGTTTCTACTATAGATAGTTTTCAAGTTCGGGAGGCTGACTTAGTTATTATTTCAATGATGTCTGTCCAAAACTTATGCAACTATACTAAAGCTCATGCTCGAAATTTCCTCAATTAACTAGGTTATGAATCAGAGGCCCCAGCTAAATTTTCTTTTCGGAATGTAGTTTGTTATGTCAGTCTCAGAGATGACTTTCTTATTTTTGGCAGTGATCTAGTTTTGTATGTTTTCTGAGGGGGAAAAGAACGCAAAAAGAGTTCTTGCATTGTTCTGTAAACTGAAAATCTTACGCAGAGAAGCTGTTAGACTGTGGCTTGGGGTGCCCGATTTGATTTGGATCCAGGAAGTAGCCTGGTACCAAAGAGAGAGTTATGTTGCATGGAGATGCCATATTTTGCTTACTCATTGATGAGGCGCAATGTGCCTGTTCCAAGTCGGAACCTGGTTCTTTTGGCCTCTGGATTCGACATGAATCCCATGCTACCTTTGATATTGTGAGACTGCTGCGGTTTGACATATTATCACTATGACATGTCACGAGGCTAGGACATAAACTGGAAGTGCTAATTATTTCCTCACCAAAATGGCTAGACGTTTTCTGTATATCTCTCATTGTCTACAGAATTTGGTGTATATGCCATGCCTTCGTTTCATCATACAGATGAGTCTTTAATTGTGATAGTGTAGCAGAGATGTATATATTTGTATAGATTTCATTTTCAGAAAAATGACAAAGCTTTCTCCATAAGTAGAGAAAACCGTCAATGGAAACAACTTCAAAGCTTTGTTTTCCTTGAAATATAGAAACTAAACAGGAAAATGGGTAGTTTATGTCCCTTTAGGTTAGATATCTCCTCAAGAGCAGCTCTGAGCAATGGTATAGGCGTCTAGATTGAGTTGCCACCATAATCTCCATAGCTTGATTAGTATCAATTGCTTCAAGTGTTTTTGTTCTCTTTGTTGATGTATTTCCTAAATTTAGTAGGTTGTCAAGAAGGCAGAGAGAAGAAACGGGCTTGATGAACAAGTTGAAGTACACCTTGCTGTATGACAAACAGAGAGAGGTGGTTAACTTACAAAACAAGATCGGTAGTTTTGATGGGGTCCTGGTTGGTGGAATTATTGCAAGCTTATTAACCATCATTGTAGTACTTGTTCAGCTTACATTAGGGAAACCTTCGAAATTTAGCTCCTTTGTTTTTAAGCAAAGGTGGTGTTGGAAGCAGGCAAGTAGCTTGAACAGATTTTGGTTTTTGCGTCCCCTGCTGGTGCTGAGGCAATGCCTGCACAGTCGATATCTCCACGTCGATAATTATATGGGAAGCAGCTATACATTTTGTGCCTGGCTTGGTGGTAGGAAAAGTTGAACAGAATTTTGATTGGTCCCCTGCTGATCTCAAGTAGTTTTTTGTGGCACTAGTTTCTCTTCAGAGCTAGAAGTGTTTTTAGTTGAACTATGATGGTGAGGGCGAGACAATGGCAGTTGATTAAGTTTGGTATTCTGTTTGATTATCGAGATTTTTCATTTTCTTTGTGAGTGAAAATCTGCTGAACTAAATGTAGGTGTTCACAAACTAAACAAATGAGTATGTATAAAAAACAAGCAGAACCATCCTTTAAGTTGTCGTGAAAACGAATTTGTGATTTTAGGTGACGATGGACAAATCAAGGTTTTTGGCTGTTCTTTCTCATCTTTTGTTCACAGCTATAGGGGATGAAAGCTAGCACAAAGTTTTCATTAGTTCTTTGGACCCATCATACCATCTGATTTCCTACATCTGCTAGCATTGAATTGTCACAGAGGAAACTCTTCAATGCACTAGTATGCCAGTAACCTTAACTATAAGAATGAACATGTTACAGAATAGTATTACTGGTTCGGCTAACTCGAGATTAATCCATCAACTATAAGGTTTTTAAGGAAGTAATGCTAGGTCCTAGCAGGAACCTCTTATTCATCAGATTCACTTTGTTTATGATTAAAAGAACTCATCATAAGATGTCCATTTCCGATCCTTACACTGGATATTACCTTGATCATGGAGGACTTACCATGAGTAGATCTTACTGAGGTAACAATAGGAACATCTTTTAGCATATTGTGAGTTGACTTGTTGCAAAAGGCAAACATCCTCATCTCAAAACATTCACCTTCTCGAGTAGGCATTAAAATGGTTTTTGTTTACACAGTAATCTTGCATGTTATTATCTTTTACTTAGAAAGATTATTATATAGATTCCAATGAAGGCGAGCTCCATAGACTGAGCTTGAACTGTACACCGCCTATCGGAGCAAAACAAAGCTACATCGAATGCGACCAAACATCCTTGTTTCTTTTGGTTCAGGCCATATTTGTGAGAGCACAGGCAAGGTCACAAGTTGCTTGTGTCACGAAAGCTGTAACTGTAATCTGGATACAGCCTCAATACATGAGGACGATGTGCTAGAGCAATCTCCATGGTTTGCATCAGCAACTTGTTTGGGCAGTTCAGCTAGTTAGAAAAGGGTTGAACGTCCCTGTATACGAGGATCATATCCACCTTTGTTGTTTATGGAGAGCTAATTCTAGTTGGATAATTAAGAACATGTTACTTGGGTCCTTGAAATTGTAAAGTTTTGCAATAGTAGAAGTCACAAGACACTAAAGTTCTGCAAAGAAACAATTGAATGTTGATGACTTAAAACTAATTATTCATAGGTTACGAAAACTGTGATACACTAGAGAAACGTCACACGCGGAAAACCACCAAAATTTCGTGAAATCCAAACAAGGTCCTAGGCAGATGCGGACCCTCCGAAGGGGTCTCTCTCTATACGTAGGTGCAGGGTCAGAAGCAGGGAAGAAATGGTGGGCACACAGCATGGGAGATGGATTATTCATAGTCGCATGCAACCGCGCGATCGCTAGTCCTTATCTCCCCAATCCTTCGAGGACAGATATTCCCCCATCAAAGGGTGATAAATTAGAGGCGTTGGGAACGCCTCTCATCGCTACTCACCACGGCAGGAGGCAGCGTGGGGAAGAAGAAGGGTTGGGCGTCGGCCGGAGCACTAGAAGAGGAAGAAGGGTGTTTCTCCTCGATGTAAACCCTCTCTGCTACGATGGGAAGCAGCCAAGCCTCTACTCTTTCGCTTACTGGGTCACCCTCTTCCTCTCTCGAGTTGTTAACCAAGACCCAATTGTAGCTGTAAGCGGTCTCTCTCTCTCTCTCTCTCTCTCTCTCTCTCTCTCTCTCTCTCTCAACACACGCGCGCGCGCGAAGCACATTTCTCGCATTTTGTTGTGTTACTACTTTTTTATGGTTGGTCTGAACCTGCGAAATTGGAAGTGATTGGCTTAGATCTGTGTTGGTTCACTCTGTGATTTATGTTAGAGGCAAACGCCATCTGATTTTCGTCTGTCGTGACCAATTAGATTAGTAAGAACGGTACTTTAATTTCTGGAAGCCATATTCTTGCTCTCTTTTTCTTTTTCTAATAAAGATTTCTTACTGATTTTGTTTTATCAGGTGTTTGATGGAGAACATGGCAATGAGTATCGAAGACAACTGTTGCCCTCGTATAAAGCGCACCGCAGGAGGTTTTCTGTGGGCTTAGCTGCATTTCAGAGATATTCAAGAATTCAAAATATGACTTCTGATCCTTGTACTGCACACAAAGTCATGGATCTTTTCCATGCATGCAATATTCCAGTAGGTCTCTAGTTTCCCTTTTCGCCCGCTTATTCTATTGTTGGAACCATTTAACTTTCGCATATGGAGCATTCAGTGTTTGCTTCACATAACATGAGTCTTCCCTTTTTGTCTCATATATCATTCTTGGATAAGAGCTCATGATGATGAACATAGCTTTATTTTGGGCATAAGATTCGAAAATAAATGAAGGCTGTCTCCCAACTTACTGTCCACTTTGATCGTTTTATCATGATTGAAAAGATTTAACTATTCACTGTTATGCCACATATTTTATGATTGATCAGGTCGTAAAAGTTGAACACTGCGAGGCAGATGATGTAATTGCAACTCTGGCTGCGCAAGTTCAGCAAAGAGGACTACATACTGTTGTTGCATCTCCAGATAAAGATTTTAAGCAGCTGATATCTGAAGATGTGCAAATGGTTATGCCCATGCCAGACCTGGGGAGATGGTCATTTTACACATTGAAGCACTACCTTTCTCAATACAATTGTGACCCAAGATCTGATCTGAGTCTTCGTAAGTGTCCTCCTTATGTGCGTTTTCATATTGTGACATGAAGTTATATAGCCCTTATCATCCATCACTACAGAACATAATAAATTTGTGGCGGCCCAAGATCTGATTTGATCATTTGTGCTTAGTGTTATTTAAGTGTGTTGCCGACTCCATCTAGTATGGGAAAAGGCTTAGTTGTTGTTGTTATGCTATTTGAGTGTGCCCTTATCAAAACAGAACAGGAACTTGTTCTTACGAATTGTTGAGGTTGACATGATTTACTTAGGTCCAATATGTGAAGATGTCTAGTTCCGTTCTTGACTTCATCACTACATCTTCATTCTTTGAAATTTAACATTTAAATTCTGCAGCTTTCACTCTTAACAATACTTCCATCTTTATACCAGGTTCAGGATTTACAGATGTATCGAACATTCAAAGGCAGTATGCTTCTTTTATCGTCACTAATTTTAATCATGTTGCATTTGATTTGCTGTACTTTATTGAATTCAAGGTGAATGTTCTGCTGAATAAAGCTACTAAGATATTATTTTCTTGGTTTAGAAGCTATATGTAGACGTAAGAGGATTTTCTCTCTGAAATTGCTATTGAAACTTCCAAGCCAAAGAATCTATGTTCACTCTTTTCATTCTTTTGTGTTCTGTTACATCATGGCATATGTGCAATTTGTTTCTTTATATCCCAATGTTTAATCTACAGCATTGTTTCTTGGGAAGTGACATCATTGCTTCACATAAATAGTATTTTCCACATCTCAGACTATCTAAAAACTTTCCCTTCATCATTAGTAATTCCCAGTTGTAGCTGATTTTTCCCAGTACCGTATCAATCAAAGTCAGAGATAGCACCAGCTTAATGCAGAAGAGCTTTCAATTAGTCTTGCAATTTCCCTCTTAATTCTGGATCTTTACCCATTTTTTGTGTTTTTTTATCATTTCTTTGCATCGCCTGATGTTCTGTATCTGAAATGGAGAGGTTGCTCTCTGATATGAATAAGTGTAATGCCCTTGTCTAGGCTGCATACTGGGTGATGATGTTGATGGTGTTCCGGGACTTCAACATATGTCTCCTGGTTTTGGTCAGAAGACTGCTATCAAGCTCATAAAGAAACATGGTACATTGGAAAACCTACTCAGTGCAGCTGCAGTTAGAACAGTTGGGAAACCTTACGCACAAAATGCCCTTACTGAGCATGCAGATTATCTCCGAAGAAACTTCCACGTTCTTAGCTTAAGAAGGTTAGCTACTATGGCCATTTGACCACAATTAGAAAACACTTTGATTTTGACATCATCATAATTACCTAAGTAACTGTTTCCTTTTTCTCATGTACCTCTCAGGGATATTGATGTTGAATTCAATGAGGACTGGTTATCCAAACGAGACACCTCTACTGACTTGCCTGCTATTTCCCGCTTCTTTAAGAAGTTAAACTGAGAGAAATCTTCAAATCTCTAAACAAGTTCGATCGTCCATGTGGTTACTGAATCTTAAGTAGGTGAAAGAAAAAAAGGATTGAATTCTAGAGCAGAAGGTGAACAAACAGTAGCAGCTGCAGTGATTAGTTCCACGAACCACATTTTATGAAGTTAATACATCGCAGAAAATCTAATGTACTTTCTACTTTCCTGCTCTCTTCTTTACAAGTGAAGCTTGAGATGCTGCGGTTTGGTTTAAATCCTGAATCCATCTTCTAAGGTGATGACTGCAAGGAGAATTTTTTGTTCCCTTCTGTTATTGTATTTTCCTTTAGGTCATATGAGGATGGGGCTGAGAAAAAAACTTTGATACACATATTCACCTTATATATGGTCTTCTCTATCTTGGGAAATCAGTCAATGTTGACTTAATATTAGCGTCATGGTTATGTTTCTGAATGATCTCTGACAATTCCGCAGTTGAAATATGTAACTGCAACTTTTGCTTTAATGAGAAAAGGTTTGTAGCATGCGATGTTAATTGTGGCTTTAGTTGTTAAGCTAATACGTGGATGCTGTTTTTTATGTGTTCACATGCAATGCAGTAATTTTTCTGAATTTTCTCACTTGCTAAGATTCTCTCATAATATTTTGTTTTGCAAGATTACCTGCTTCATCATGTTTTAGATAATGAATTATCGTCATTAGGTTTTCCTTCTCATATACTTTTAGGTTGGAAAAACTGTCAGTCAATGGAGATCATTGTGAGTCTAGGTCTATGGTCACCATCTTCTGCAAACTTTGCAGTGCAGCCATTGAAGCCACAGTAGGTCCTTATTGTCGAATCCCCACATTCTGCCTTTACACTTTAATGGTTAACTTTTTTCTTTATTTCTTAAGATCGATTTCTTGATGATCTTAGGATATGGAAATTCAGTGAAAACATTGCATTTCCTTTACCATTCTTTCTTGTCTGTTTGTATATTTGAGATTAACCTTATATCGAGTTGAGTACAAGGTAAAATATTCTTTTCTTTTCCCTCCATTTTGTGGTGATTGATTGAATTGATATAGCATGTAGGTGCTCTGCTTCGAA
Source organism: Brasenia schreberi (assembly GCA_036023115.1). Lineage (NCBI taxonomy): Eukaryota > Viridiplantae > Streptophyta > Magnoliopsida > Nymphaeales > Cabombaceae > Brasenia > Brasenia schreberi. Next base: position 9,056,018 of record JAYKKT010000087.1, read on the forward strand.
GCTATCATTACCCATCTTCTAATCTACAAAATCCAAATTACCTTCATTTGCAAATAGATCTGATGCAATTGCGTCTTGTAATATCTGGATCCAGATCAGAAATGTAAGAACTGTTCCAAGATAGAATCCAGAAAACTTCCAAAGCAAGTTAGCCAAGATGCTAAGTTCGGATGTTTCTGAGTGCAAAATATATGTAGTAACGCTAGATTTGGTAAAGAAAACCTCAGAAAAACATGGATTTAACTCGAATTTCAGACCATCTTGATGCCAAAAAATCCGCTCATCAAGTCAGACTTGAATCCATTAACTTCCGGTCTTACATGGATTTAATCCAACACCAATTGCATCCGGTCTTTTTACAGACCTAGATATTGCTCTAGATTTTCTCAGCATAAATCATAGATTCTTTGTGCAACAGAAGGCACCGATGCATGATTATTCAGATGAATGCACCCAAAGGGTTAGGATCCGACGTATCATCAAGCGTCGGATAATAGAATTTCCTCTCCAATCATCCTACTATGGTGGGCATTGGGTCCAACTGCATGCGTTTACGTTCGATTCCATAAACAAGAAACTGTACACTACATATTCATAAACATGATAGTGGAATCAAGCATTATTATTGATCGAATACAGATTCAATAAATAAAAATAAAAAGATGGATAATAATGTTCATCTCCATCCTTCGAATTCAACCCAGAAATAGCTTAAGGGGGCAAAATTCAGTAGAAATTCTTTCCACTCCAAACTATAGAAAACGAATCCAAAGACGACGATGAACACATCCAATTTGCATAACATTCATCAAATGAACGTAAAAGAATTATAGTTCAAAACTGCAAATTCCGACCATGCACCATTGGTCCTTCTTACTTATTGCACCGTCGGCTCCTCTTGGGACCACTGGGCCCAAACTCGGCCTGGATCGGCCGGAATAAGGCTGCGAGCTCTGCAAAACTAACATCGATCCGCAGAACTCCCCGCTCATCACCCTTCCTCTTTTCTTCACTATCGGCCTTTGGCTTCCTCGGTGCAGGCGGGCAGGTGGTGGCAGGTGGTATCCGGTGTCGCGGTGATGTCGGGGTCACACAGGTGTATTCTATCTGAATTCGGCTCCCCGGAGACTTCGGCGTCGTGGGTGTGTTGTCTGTGGGAATTTCATTACGTGGGGATGGTGGTGCAGGTGGGCAGATTGAAATCTGCCGTATCCGGCGATGCGTCAACGCCACGATCTTGTTGCTGGGCGAATCAGCAAGGCCTTGGTATTGGTCACCAGAAAATGGGAAGGTCGCCGGGGTGTTGATGGTAGCGGCTTGGCCTGAGCTGGTTCCCGTGGGTTTTTGTGAGGCAGACATGGCTCGATCGTCGACGGCGGCCTGCGGGTGACGGTATAATCGAGTTAGGAACGAGATCGCGTTTGCTCTTAATGGATCGAGTCTCAGTAATGAAAGGGGGAGGCAGAGGTAGGACTCCGATGAACGCTAGCAAGAAGATCAAGAAGACGACAAGACGCAGAGAGTCGTGCGATGTAAGGAACAATGAGCGGGAAGGGAAGTCGGTCAGGAATCCGAATGCAAAGAAGAAAACAAAAAACCGGGAGGAGGGAAAGAGGAACAACAAAGGAAACATCCCACGTGGCAAAGTATCAGGACGAGACTTGTTATCCGAACTCACCTTTCTTTTAAGAAACTATTTTCTTCGTATAGATCTCGATGAATCCGGACCCGGGGTCAGACCCAAATTCAGACTCAATGAGCTAATCAGCATCCTTAACACATAATCAATGCATATCCAATCCGATTCAAATGTAAAACGTAATAGACCTTGATCCTAGTCTACTTTTTAATCAGACTCTATTTTTCTGTTTGGATCTGAATGATTCAGTTCCAATCTTGGACCAGATCCAAGATTGAAGGGTCATCAGGATTGCCAAATATACGAACTGAGGTTTTTCTCGTCTATTTTGGGAAATTGAGTAAATGAGAAAATTAAAAGCCTATGGATGCCAGCCATTTCAAGAGCCAGTATTCCATAGATTATTCAAGAAATGCCATAAATTTGAAATGTTAATAAAATGTTTCTTCCCATAAATCTATATATTTGAATTTTGACCACAACCATCCTTATCACTCTTCTCGAATAGTCAATACTCAAATATGGTGGCTCGTTGATTTCAAGCTTGACCAAAGGAGCATCTAAAAATACAGGTTGCAATGATCTCTGTATAGGATCACATCCAATACTGACTTGGATCTGGTTCTTGTCCGATTCAAAATAATTTGAATCGGTGATGGAAGAAGGCTTACCAGCCCGATAAGTCGATTACGGTGACAAGGAATCCTTTTCGAGGTAAACCCGAAGCGGAACATGATCGACGATACAAGATATCAAATGCATAAAATCATCACAAACGCATTCACTATATCTATGTTTTAAATGGATTGTAAAAATTGTAAGTGATCTTTATCATTTTCTTTCAATACTTTTGAGGTTTTCTTTCGCGTTTTCAAAGTGTTTAAAATTTAATGTCTTAAACCATTTTACTAGAACTCTTTCGATTCTCATTAGCAAATATTTCAAACATTTTAAGCATATTTTTTTATTTAATCTTTTATTGGTATTACACCAACTTTTGTCTAAAATTCTTTTGCACATATAGAATATATCCATCTCAACATCTTCATTTCTTCTATATTATTTAATTGTCAATACAATACGACAGAATAATGGATATCTTGCAACTGTTTTGTAATATTTAGCTCGCCGGCAACAACAAAAGAACAAGAAGATTACAAACATGAGGCCTCTAAATGATTTGATGAAGCCGGTATCACGCCTAAGGTATCGAACTCACGGCTTATAACTTGTTAGTCGAGCCCCCTAGTAGGTGAGCGAGCTAAGAGCCAACACCCTGGAAGGGAGTAGGCTTACAAACCATGGCTTAAATCCTATGTTTAAGATCATTAAAAAACATTCACCTTCTTCAACCTACTTATCAACTCCGGAAACCGTTGCGTATGTAAACACGAAACCAGCTAATATATGTTGATTTAGAACTTATTATTATGTAAATAAATTGGAATTAATTTTACATAATGTCAAAATAATAGTTTATTGACGAACCGATTTTACGCCCAGGGAGGCTGATTGAATTGTATACTTTGTTAGCAGCCGTGTGTGTGACCAACGGTATGCTTGACCATATTAAAGTTTCTGGGTTAGGTCCATTTGCTGCAGGTAGAAGAACCGAAATAGTTTTTAGGAAAGGTTGTATTGTACCTGACCCAAGTTATGTGTGCATTTCAGGAGTTTCAAATTATTTTCTTTTTCTTTTCTTTTTCTTTTTTTTTTTGGATACAATAGGGAGGCCGAAGCCAAAGCGCGCCCTGGGTATTGAACTCATGCTTTCGACTTGTGAGTCGACCCCCAAGCCAAGTGAGCTGTTGCTCTTTATGCAAATTAATTTGTTTTTTTTAGCTTAAGAAGGAATATACACCTGGTACCTGGGTCTCAATGGAACCAACTTTAGGATGCTCAGACTTGGATCTAGATCTTGTTACGAAGGAAAAACCATATCTGCAAGCAACAACGTGAACCATATCCAAGCCTTTCCCCCCAAAAAACTTTTACAAGATTTTCTTTTGAATTGAATTTAGTGGGTTGTACTAGGCATGGCCGGTTCTGGTTTGCCTAGAACCAGGAACTAGAATCGAGCCAGTTAAGGTGTTAGTTTGTAACCGTCGATTCTGGTTTAGGTCCTAAATAGTTCGGAACCTAAAAAATATTTTAAAATGTTGAATTTTGACAAAAACCGTACAAATTTTATGGAACAGGCTGTTCTAGCATGCTTCCGGTTCCACAGAAGCTAGAATCAGAACTGAACTGGGTACTTCCAGGATCCGAATAAGGTTCCGGCAATTCTGGTTCCAGGTGGTTCCTGGCCCGGTACCATATTTGGTATACAAATCAAATTCAAGACCCAGTTCCATATGTTACTTGGATCTTTAGGATCTCATCTGGTTAACTGAATGATTCAAGTCACTACCAAACCCGACCCCACCTAACAGGCCCGAGTAAACCCGCCTCTTTCATACCCTAAGATCCCCTGGGCTATTTTCATACCGATGATTGTTTTTTGTACCACTCTCCGGCAAGATGGTAATATACGCCGAGTTGATTCGTCAAATCAGGATATCACCACCGTCCTTTTTTTGTGATGAACGGTACAGCCGGTCTTCACTCTTCACCTGAATTTTTCTGCCGACATCTGATATATAGTGGTAGCCATCCTATTTAGATCATACAATAATGCATTTTGATGCATGATCTTATACCAACATTTGCATTTCGATTTTTGAGATTAGAATCATTATATATATATGCATTAAATACAAGTATTTGATTTAAATCTCCACCACCAATCTCGAAAATTAGATATTGAAAATGATTATGCACCAAACACACACACACACACACACACACACACACACACACACACACACACACACATATATATATATATATATATATATATATATATATATATATATATATATCAATCTCAAAAATTAGACAGTAAAATTAATTATACACCAAACATACATTTATATACATAACTCTATATATAACTTGGTATGTGGTGTCATTGTTACATAAAAATGTTTTATGTATCCAAACAAATTTCAATCATTTAATTTCAAACACAAATAATTGATATTTTAATTTTAAAAAATATATTTATAAAATCTACAAGTGTAATTAATTAAAAAATAACTCTCGTTTTAGATTCATATCTTAATCATTTACTTTTAAGATTAAATGGTTTAAATTTATGAATATATATATATATATATATATATATATATATATATCCCTAAGATACTGTCTAATCATTGCCATTCAGTTGTGTTCATCTGGAAGGCCATGACATGACGTACAGGATGGCTGCCATCATAACAATAGAATCTTTTTCTAGCTTGTCTCATGAGGGAAACTTCAGCAAACCTAGTGGATACCAACAAAGATTGGCACAACAGCATCTCATCGTTGCCGTCCATCTTGACTCATTTGGACGAACAAGAGAACACCACAGATGGGTCGGGTTCAGTTCAGAATTTGGTCTTTGAAATCCAACTTAATCAGGTATTAGCTAAAGGGGAGGCATTTCAGGGACCAATCTAGAAGACTGAAACCAAACAAAACTCAGTTTCCCTTTTTTCTTAGTACAATGGGGGAGGCCGAAAGTCAAGTGCACGACGCGGCTGATACCGAGTTCATGTCCTTTAACTTGTGAGTCGAACCCCTAACCACGTGAGCTATCGCTCGTTGTGCAAGTCTGACCCGGACCATTGATCGGATCTTGATCTGAATCCGGATATATCTAGTAGGTCGAGATCTTATGGATGGTCAGGATGCATGGAGATGAAGAGTCGGATCGAATCTTATAACGTCGATGGCTGGATGATGGATCATCTCTTAGATCAGGTTTCTTTACCAGGCATGAAAGAATTGCATCTTTGGGTGGGAGAATCCCCCAGAGCCCACGCAAAGGAGGCTTGGGGGTCCCACCAACCCACCTGTAGGAGAGCACCAAATTGGTGGTTCCCGAACCCACCTCGGCCAACCTGTACTCTCGAATTCTAAATATGCAAATGGGCCGCGACCATACCTACTCACCTAATCTCTCAAACCACACCAAAAATGTATTTCATAAATTTATTTATATATGCAAGAATAAATTATTCATAAAACCAATCGCTTTCTTCATTCTATCATGTATTCACCTTCAGATGGTAAGGACTTTGCGCTTTGCAACTTCTTAATTCGTAACAAAAGAATACGAGAGAGAGATTTTCTGTCGGTGCTGTGAGCAAGAATTGATCTTCCTCTAACAGTGTCGTCACCGTGGTTTAGTTGCCGATCGATTATTGGAAGAAAGGTGGGAAAAGAAGGACGGAGTTCATCATTGTAGAGCACACTTCTGGTATGTAATTATTGGCATTGCCGTATCTTCTTCCTTCGAATCAATGAACCATATTCGGAATTGTCTTTTTGAATATTACCATAGTTTGCATCGTCAATGATTGATGCATTCTAACTTCCTTTTGGTGTATCTCACTCTTTTTGATCTTCCGAATTATGAACCATAGTTGGCATTGTCTTTTGAAGATTAATTACCATGGCTGGCATTGTTAACAATTATAGATTTCCCTGGTTTCCTTTTGCCATATCTTATTCTTTCTTTCATCCCTCTCTTACAGTAATTGGCGTTCAGAGAGAGAGAAAGATGTCGATGCCACAATGGTTGGAATCGTTGCTAGCAGCCACATTCTTCGTGGGGTGTTCGATTCACAAGGTTTCGCCACGGAGCGAATGCAACATGTATTGTCTGGATTGCGCCGGAGACGCTTTCTGCTTATATTGCAGGGATTCATTGCACCCTCACCATAACGTTATTCAGGTTTGCAATTTACAATCCACTACCAAAAAGATTTCATCTCTATTGTCGGCATTTGACTCTTTTAGTACCAAAAGATCACTTCTGTATCTAAAAGAGCCAAATGCCACCAAAATTATCGTCGTTGGGCAAAATTTTCAGTAGTGTCGTGTACTTAATTTCACGTTTGAGCAATGTGGGGTTCTAATATCCTTCTTGTGGGTGGTTCACAGATCAGGAGGTCCTCATATCACGATGTGGTGCGGGTGGCGGAGATTCACCGGTTTGTCGATATCACCGGCGTTCAGACGTATGTGATCAACAGTGCCCGGGTGCTGTTTTTGAATGAGAGGCCGCAGCCAAGAGGTTCGGCCAAGGCCGGGAGCCATGCATGCGAAATGTGTAGAAGGAGCCTTCTCGATTCCTTCCGATACTGCTCGTTAGGTTGCAAGGTGATTCTGACGTTTCTACTTACTTCCACCAATTTAAATTTTTAGTCATATATAATCCTAGCCACACATCTCTTGGTGTGGCCCTACTCTCATGAAATCAACGGCCTATATGCACGTATCTCCAGTCCAATGTGTGGTGAGGATTGATTGCAACTCCCCCGGCTGGTGACATAAAATATGACATGAGCGAGCAGAGCTCTTTTTGAGTTGTCTTCTTGGCTTTTGCAATCATTGAGAGTAAACCACGCCAAAGGAGCAGTTCATAACTTCATATTATGATACACAAAATACCAACAAAAATATGATCTCAAATTATGACCGCTCATATAGGAGATGGTCGGTAGCAGATGCAACACATGTTCCCATAATCATTTCTCATGGTTGCCATCCTCGATTTTTTCAGTAAGTTGACTCTTATTTCGAGCTTTCACATTTAAAATTGGTCTTTATTTACAGGCTTTGTTTTTCAAACTACTCCCAGTCATTGTGATTAACTTTAGTCCGACCCACAAAAGCGAGTGAATAACCTCACTGTTATATATATAGAGAGAGAGGGAGAGAGAGAGAGATGGAGGACCATCAACTAATGCGCATCGTGTTTTTTTTAAGAAAAATGTCATATAAAGCTTCAAAAAGGTCTTTAAATGCATGCAAATAATAATACAAAATTTATCTTCCTAGCCCCTAAGAATGGGTCATTTTCTAATTCAAATCGGCCACTTTATGAATTTCAGGAGACCCCTTTTATTTTAGTGAAGGTTTTAACGAAAACTACCTTACCAGGACATTCGCTGTCGTCTATTACTCACAAACACTTGTGAGCAATTCGTCAATGTATACTAAAAGTCATGTGAAGCGCTTGTTGCTTGTTTACTGCATTCCCTCGTTTTCATGTTGAAAGTTTGCTTCAAATTTCAGTTATCGCATGATAGACATATCAACGCTTATGTGTTCATTGATCACAAAAATAAAAGGCAATAGTTAGTACCCATTTCAGTGATCAAACACTCATAGAGATTTATATGGCTTGCTGACACAACATGCTCTAAGGAGCGCTTTCTTCATAAAAATATCACGAAATGAATGGCTGTTGGTGAAATTTTTAAAAGGGACTGCTTAAAATGATAAACAAGCTTTTCTTGGGGCTAGCTAGAGAAAATTCCTAATGAATTATTTCCGTTCTTGGGAATGCGGCGTTTTCATGCATTATTTTATGCGCCAGTTATTCCTTGGAAAACAATGCGTTACTATTTTTAGTACTTTAATGTAGTTTCCCTGATGCTTATTTCTTCTAATAATTCGCTGCAAAACAATGTCAACTTGTAAATTGGTCACACACACATATTGGTACATGTCGCAATATATATATATATATATATAGGTACATTGTCACAATAAATTCAATGTAGCTATTGCTTGATTTGCTTTATATTATTGTCCACATATGCATCGTCTGTATTGAATTAATAAGTGGTCCAAGGGGTTGATGAGACCGACCACCTCATTATTCATTTGATTGGGATAGGGGTTGTCAAGATTCGAGAGGTTTGGGTTTGGGTTGGATCCTAACATTATTGAATCCAAGTCAACGGGTTTCTTATAACTGGGTCGGATTCGGATTCAAACTTGGACACAAATCCTGAAACTAAAACTGACCCATTGAGAATTTTAGCACAAGTAGGTCCAGATAATCCATTCATGAATTTGAATTTGATTTGGTAAGTCTGAATTTGGGTTATGTTTTGGTTATTGGATCTGACAATATGGATTGGATTTTAAAAATGAATCTGCCCCGTTGTTATCCTAGCCTGAGCCATCTCCTGTGGAAAAAGAAAAACTATTCAAGTGTTAAGATTTCCTTTCAGAATTTTCTCACTTTAAAGTGCTGAAAATGATGTATGACTAACACTCATAATTCTTTAGGTTGCAGGGATGAAAAAAGATGGCAACTTGAGCATCTCCAGCGTAGGAGAGGAGGAAGATAGAAGGGATCAAGGCATATATCGACGATCGTCAACTCCGCCTCTGCCACGCGCCGCTTCGAGTACAAGGAGAAGGAAAGGCATCCCTCAAAGAGCACCACTGGGTACGTAGCATGCATGCATAATCAGAGGCCAACCCTAAAGAGCAAATCATATTCTTTACAATTAATTTGCACTCTAATATCTCACCATTAATCACTCATCTGTGCTCATGATCAACTCCAAAAATCACCACAAGGGATGGTTAGGATGTAGAAGCACCGCCGAGCTGTGATTCGGAATATGACCATGTGACATATGTGCGCCTCAAAGCTTGTATTGGTACTTGTATGTCTTCGAAAATCCTTAGTTTGGAAAGGATTCATCATAAATGTAACTCTATGTGGTGACACCAATTCATCAGTTCCAACAATTGCCTGAAAGATAGTCAATCTTTGAGGGGATTATTAAAGCCACTCTTTTTACTAAGAACACGTCCTTTGACCTCAAAAAAATTTAAACTACACTTTATTAAGCTAACTACACTTTATTAAGCTGCTCGTACATCACATCACGTAATAAAAGAGACAACTCGGATGTATTTCTTTTACATCTCGTGTGTCTTCTCTTAAAGAGAGATGAAGGTGCACTTCTCCTTTGGAGAGAAGAAATGTGAGACGTGCATCTCTGTTAAAGGAAAGACGCACGTCTTGTGGATATGCTCTTTAAAAGAGATGTATAGCTCGTGCATCTCTCTCCAAAGAAGACCAAAAAGACGAGAAGAAAGGACTTTCCATGGTGATGGTGGATAAGACATGAAGCAAACTCCAACATGTACAACAACCGAAGACAGGAGGTCGAGAGAGGGCGGAGGAGAAAGGTGTGACGAGCAGGTTTCAATGATAGTGTAGAAGAGAGGCAAGAGCAAGAAAGAGACGAGAGGAGAAAACAGGGGAAATGTTGGGAGAGATAGAGTGGTACCAGTAGATAAGAGTAAAATGGGAAAAGGAGTTTGCGCTTAGTAATTAAGGATGATTCGTTTGTGTGTGTGTGCGTGTGAGTGTTGTACAACTTAATATGTATTTATATATGCACCACCACTAACTCCATTTGAACATGGGCATCAAAGGAATCACATTCAAAGAAAAAACAAAAATTAAATGAAATTCCACCAAACCCATATTGTGCCTCATCTTTAGAAAGTAATCAAAGGTAGGTTCTAGAGGCCTACAAGCGACTGCAGCACAGCCATATATGGAAGGTATTGAAGACTTTTTTGTTTTCTAAAGGGCATTTCATGACAGCTTTTTTCTGTTATAACTGCCAAATATAAATATATACAAGTTATCGTTAGTTTAAAATGCAAAATATAATTGTTGATAATTAATTAGAGGATTCATATAGAAGATCATGAAGTTCACTGCCAAGTAGAAATATATACAAGTTATCGTTACTTTATAATGCAAAATATAATTGTTGATCAATAAATAGAGGATTCATATAGAAGAAGATCATGAAGTTCACTGCCAAATAGAAATATCCAGTTAGAGATGGCTGATGGGCCGATTTGGCACTAGTTCTACCTAGCAAGCCGGGCACAGACCCACCATGCCCAGCTAAAAGAACACTAACTAAATTTTTTAAGAAAGCTAGCTTAATTCAAATCCCATTTTGCATGTTGCAAGTTCATTTGGAGCATGAACTTAGATATAGGGCTGCTAAACAAGCTGAAAAAGGGAACAGGAGTTGTTTGTGGCTCATTGATCATCACTCAAGATCCTGTTACTATTTGGCTTGCTAGCTGATTTGAGCATAGTTGAGCAGAAAATGAACTGAACATGCACCGAGTTATGCGAGCTGAACACAAGCTGCTATTTTAAGTTAGAGCACTATAACATTTTACATACCATTTACAGCATAAAGTTTAATTTCATGTAATAAATTAAGTCCAAATTCTTGGTTCGATGCATATTCTTTTGAGAAATTGAAAAGTTTTGATCATTTAACTAAATTATACTTGCCTGATGTACTTGGGTTAATATGAATTTCTAGCAATGAATGCCTAAAAGTTTTGCATGATTATATGAACTTATAACAATTAGCTATGTACCAACCATTTTATTGTTTCATTGTGGTTTGGTTGAGCTTCATTAAATGGGCAATGTTCATGTTCAGCGCATACAGCTTAATGAGCCCCAGCTCATATTTGGTGGTTCATTAGTAGCAGCTCACATCAATCACCACTCACACTAAGCAAATGAAGCACTAGATCTTTCTCTTATCAAGTGTTTAGTCCGTGGTGTCATACCTTTGATACCGCTTGTAATCATAGTTTTGAACAACTATAATTATGTATTTGATTCACAAGCAGTATTGACGTTCATGCGAAACTTGATTAAGAAAGTGCTTGGATTTTCATGTGAAGCTCATGAATATAGTTTATTGAGTCCACTTCATCCTCCTTATGTTAAAGTTTTTTACTTAAATTGAATTTATCAAACCATAATTGCATACCAAAAGTGAGTTCTACTGTTCATGCATAATAGAACTTGAAACTTCAAGCACCAAAGATGAAGTTTCAACTCTCTTAGGACATCGTACAGCCTCACCTGGCAGTGCTCCTATCTCCCATGAGGCAGGTTGCGAGTTCGATCAGAGTAAAGCCCTTAACATCCTCACCCACCCACTAGTTTGTTGTGCAAGAGTGCATGGTTAGGTACAACAGAGAACGTTGCACGAAAATAGTAACACCGTGATTGAGTTGACATCGGTGACAACTAAATTCTCTTTGCGTGCAGTTGGATTCACACCGTGCGACCAAAAATGCAAACTTCAACGTGTTATGTTTAAAAAAAGGACATCGAAAGGCACTTACTGTACATCGAATCATGGCGTACCAAAAAGACTCGACCGATATTCAGGGTGGCAAATCGGGTTGAAGGATCGGGTCAAGGTCAAAAATCCGTATTCACTCTTACATCTTCCCTTTACCGGCCTTTCAACACAGATCTCACCAACTCGTGTTACTTAAACTCTCTTTCTCTTTCTCTTTCTAAATATATATATATATATATATATATATATATATATATATATATATATGAATAATAAGGTTTTTAGAAAGTATATACTCTAACTCTATTAAACGAATGAAAGGCGATCAATAAGAGTATATATAATCTCGAAAGTCCTTATAATTCTTAATGTATATGGAGAGATGAGAGGGATGTTAGAATCCTTGTGAAGGTTTTCTTGGATTGTGTCGCTTGATTGTCTTTGATGAGCGATTGGAGCATCATACCCTCTTCTCATCGAGAGTATATACTTTAGGATTGTAAGTATTTTTGTTTCTATCTATCTATCTATAGGAAGAGAGATTAGTACTTGCTCATATTGTTATATGCTTAAAAAACTCTAAGACTTTAATGCTCAATCAATAAGGTTTACAATTGAGATATTTAATTCAAAAGTGAAAAGGTACCCAAGTACTTTTTTATTTGCATTTATTGTACTTAGAGCTTTTGACTTTTTGATTTAAGCATCTTAACATCTAACAATTGAGATCCCTAAGTATATTTAAACACAATGAGTGTACTAAGAGACTAACCCTCTCTCTCTCTCTCTCTCTCTATATATATATATATATATATATACTAAACCTTTTTTTGTTGAGTTTCTTTGGCCAGTCCAAACCTGGCTTAATTTTGGGGCCAGTTTTTCAGGTGGGTTCTGAAGTTGGTATCAATATAGATGTGGAATACCAATCATGACATAAGGACTGAATCATTTTTGTCACTTTAACATATCAATATTTTTGGTGACCCTATATTTCGTATTTATGTAAACTTTTAACGGTTATTATGTGGTCGGCTTGACCAACGAATATAAATTGCTTTTAAACATAATATAACAGTACTTCAAACATTTAAGTATGCTGGGAGTCAAGATCAGAAGAGCGATTTTTTCCAGGTTGAAACTAAAAACCAAGAAAGGTTAAGCTATAAAATGTATATGTATAAGAAAAAAGAATAACGCTTTCTTCAGTGTCTTGAACCTGAAAATTTCTGTGGAAAACTTCTTTGGAGAAAACCGGTCCTGCATTAGATAAAAGAGATAACACTTATTCAGTGTCTTGAGCCTGAAAATTTCTGTGAAACACCTCTTAAAGAAAACCGGCGACGCTGCTCGCCCGATCTTACTTCATCTAAAAGCTTCTACAGGCGTTAAAATACCTTCAATTTAAGCACTTGAGACGAGGTCAATCAGCGGAGCACGAAGCACTTGGAGAAGACGAGGCCACTGTGTATGTGACAACGTTGCGTGATGATCATACAACACAGCGCCGTGGCTAACCATGGATTCAATAATCAGATGTGCAGCAGACAGTTCCATCACATGACTGACTGGTATACAGAGAGATCATAGTAAATGGCCTTGAAAAGAAGATAGAGAGGGGGTGTGATGAAATAAAATAGAAGGGACGAACACCATCACTCAGCGGTTTCATTAGCAACCTTCATTTGGTTTCTATTTATTTAAGATAATCGCAGGATGCTTGCCAGCTCGTGAATGCAGATGACGAACACCTCTATTAGAAAGAACGGAACTGCTTACATGTTAATTTATTGTTACTAAAATGTATCTGAGGAAGGCGAACTTCTGTCTTCCTTTTCAATGATAAGTCAGACAAAATGTTATGTTGTTAGAAAGAATCACCGTAAAAGTTGGATTTTGAACTCTGGCATATAAGAATCCAAATGCAGAGCTCTGCAACACTGATAACAACTAAAACTTGGAGAGCATGTTCAGTTTGTATAGACGCACATTATTAGGGTACAAACCAGCAGTTTCAGCTCGGCTCGGTAGCATAGATTTGTAGAAGTCCCTGCACACACACAGACATACGCAAGCGTGCGCACGACAACAGACACGCACAGGCACACACAAATATCACAATGAAATCTATATAAAAACAAGTCTGAATTTTACATATATAAAAATTCATCTCTTGGTTGCAAATTATCATAGAACATCTTCATACTTAACAGATGAAGGTTAAAAAGAAAGTCTAAAAAGAACAAGAAATGTGATAAAAAAAACACGTAAACTGGAATTTGGGTTGCAAGCAATTCAGTTACCATGCCTTGAGCGGGTACCTATGTACACAATCTGCCCAAGGGTTGGAGGGATCGTTAACCGAGTCATTCATGCCTTCCACACGAATGAGCACACCTTGAAACCTGTACCGAAGGCCAGCATCCACACCCTATCGCCCTTCTTCACCCTCTTCTTGGCCTCAAAGTAGGCGTACTCATAGAACACTAGGCTCGATGACGTGTTACAGAACCGGTGCAGTGTCATCCAAGACGGTTCGATCACATGATCGTCGAGCTTGAGCACACTTGCGATGTTCTCAATGACAGCCTTCCCACCCGTGTAAATGCGCACGCTCGAATGCTGACATGAAACCTGGCACCTATGGTTTCACGGCATCAGAACCGAAGAGCTTGGACTTCATGGTGGCATAGGCATACAAGATCAGTTGTGAGTAGGGCAGCACGTGCGGTGCAAACAGTCGAAGGTGTGCTCGTAGTTCCTCTCCGGCGACCGGAATCAGGTCCTTTGTGAGCGAGAATCCGGTCACGCCATGCTCATCCTCTTCCTGGAGTGCTGCCGGGTAGGACCGGTCGTCGGCACCATGATGGGTCCTTAGCCAATTGACTAACTCTAGCTTGACCGAGCCGGTTCGTCATAAGGACCGCAGGAGTCCCTTGTCGAAAGATGCAGTTGGTTACGAGCATGGACCGGTTATCACCGAAGTACCCATTGAGGCTGATATTCTCGGTGATGACTACAAGTGCATAAGAAACCTTCCGTTGATTGCGGAGAATCCAGCCGGCGAGGTCCACGGCCGTGACGCCCGAGCTGCACCCCATGCCGCTCAAATTGAATGTCCGGACCGATTCGTTCATATCGAACCGGTTAACTATACTAGATGTCCAAAACCGAGACGGAACCGGGGAGAAGACCCCACAAGTGACTATGACATGGTCAATGTCCAAAACGAGACGCCGGTCTTGCCAAATAGGTCCGAGACGGCTCCAAGCATGCCTTCCTCGATCTATTAGACCGCGGATGGGAACTCAGACTCGGACTCATGGTTCAATATGTAGAGTGGGAGGTAGGTCTCGTCGCCGAGACCGGACTTGATATAGATCACTTTCACGAACCCCTCACTGACCGAGGAGAAACGTCGACTCTTGCGCACGATGTATTCACACACCTCGTAGCTGGCCTTCTGTTCGAGTCCCGGCTTGAAGCAGGAGTCAACCATGAAGGGCCCGGCGAGGTCTGGACCAGATGTAAAGGAAGAGGATCAAGGAGATGCACCAGAACATGAGCAGTGAGACATGGGTTTGTTGGTGAAGGATGTACCGCTGTAGCGGAGAGGTGGAGACGGCATGAACAAGTAGTGATACGCCTAGAAGTGATGCAAAGGAAAATTGGAGTTTGAACGTGTGTAAGTTTCATCTTTGTCTTTTCTCTCTCAATCTAAGTCAAAGAGATGTAAATGGGAGAGACAAGACTTTGTGAATATTAGGACTTGGTCAGTTTCGAGTATACAGTGTTTTTTAACTTACGAAATAAAAAGTGAAATCATACAATCCTAGTTTTTATTACAAACCTAAGCTCGAGTTTAATTACTAAAAGTGCAGTTCAAGTTTCATAGTCCCAAGCTTTATAATCAAACACATCTTAAGGCATTTCGAGTCTTCTTTGAACCCCAAGGGCCATGTAAGATGTGTCAACCTCTACCGAAGGGTGCGAATTAGTCTTTTGATCCACGATTGATCCAAGTTTATGACCAAAGTTTTATAAGTTTTAATCTGCCATTTTTTAAATTTTGGCCTTTAAGCTTTTTGCGAGTATGGTCATGGTTTGACGATGACAACTGCATGAAAAGGGTTTGGAGCATCAAGTACAACCATAAGTTTCCAAATATCAAGTTGGTTTCAGATTTCTTGGGAGTCTTGCTGAATGGAGAACAACTGCCATTTATGTAAAAGGTAGCAGTCCGCTCGAAGTGCATTTATTTAAGCATCTAGCAAGGGATGAAGAAAGAACTGTATCTGAGAGGCTGTTATTATGGCCACCGCCGGATCTGAGTTGTTGAAAATGACCTTCCAGTTATGCTTCTTAATTTAAAGCCCATCTCAACTGTAGTTTCCATGCGGTTGGTGTTGTGCTTGCCCAGATAAATGGAGCTTTTTCTTTCTTTATTGGCAACCATAGAATAGGCAGAACTCTGTCATATACATATGATGATGTTGGTGTCAAAAACTTGGACCTTTAAGCTTGAAGGCTCGTATTGAATCGTCGGCTGGCCCGATCTCGTATATATACGTGGCTCATACATGAATGATAGTTGGAGCCAGCGGCTCTCTTAGGGTTATCTCTTGAGAAATATTTGATTGTAAAGCCGAGCCAATAGATAGAACTGTCACTAAATGCCCAATTCCAGCAATCCACTTCTGAATTTAAGCTTCGTAATCAAGTAAAAAGCAAGGTTGTATGTTCTGCCTTTTACTATAAGGCAAAGACCGTGTTTGATCATGAAGCTGATTAAGCCTACAGTCCTAGTTTCATAGTCCCAAGCCTAGAGATGAGAATGAAACTGACCTTTATAAAGAGCTTAATATGTTGTCTTCATGTCAACTCTTTTAAAGAAAATATGATAAAAGGAAGGAAAATGGTGTATCTGGCAGGGAGCTAATTAAGCCTACAGTCCTAATTTCCCCTAACATTTCTTGCAAAATCAGTATCTGGCAGGGAGCTCTGGTGCCGTTGTTGCTGGTGAGGAGTTCAACTCTCAAAGGGTGTATTTGTTGTTGTGTGTTAGGCTTAGACCAGACCTCAAAAAAAGTTCTACCACAGCTAGGGATGACAATGGGGCAGGGAGCTCTGGTGCCACTTATGTGTATTCCTACCACCAACATACTTGAATGCACATGTCTTGTGTTATTTTGAACCCTCATTCCTTCATTATTGAATGTATGAGGGACCATCTCTCCCCAGCTAGCTCAGTAGAGAAAGCCAAAAAGGCTTAGGTCTATAAATATGTAACATGACCATTGTAAGATAATGGCCATTCTCGGCAACCCATCACAGAAACGGTTGAACCGGTCATCCAGCCGTTATATGTAATCAGGGTTATGAAAATGATGGTCATAACAATCATAAAGGGTGAAACCGTCATACTATTACCAAATGACACGGTAATAGTTTGGATATAGAGGCTCCGGAAGAGGAAAGCCCAGTGTAATAAACTGAGAAGAGAGGAGCATGCGGTGCTCTATAAATACAAAGCAGTGCAGTCAAGAGAAATATACATCAGAATACTGATACCCAGACTTCTTCATAGGGAAACCCCACTGAGAGAAAACCCCAAACAAACAAGACAACATACTTTTTGTTATTCTGTTGTAGGCGTATCTGAGAAGAAAAATAGCAACAACTGGAGGTAGATAGAGAAGAATCAAAAGTCAACAAAACCCAAAATCTGGCAAGCAAACGACCAGAAAAGCCAACATCTGGTATTAAGGCCTCATTTTTTGACCCTCCAAACAGGTATGCATTAGAAGAGAGCTTCATGTGTCTTTTCAATGCCAGAGAACTTGGTATGAGTTGAGACAGGACAGAGAGAAAACCCTGCCTAAGTTAGACAGGGCAGAGATTAGCAAAAAAAAAACACAGAACAATAGCAAGGGTCGCATGTGGTCAAAGAACACTCGCCACAGAACAACGGCAAGGGTCACGGGTGACCAAAGGCTAGTAGGCCAACAGACACCTGCAATAGAAGAACTGCAAGGGTCGTTGGTGGCCAAAGGACAACCACAAGGGTCGCGCATGGCCTAGAGCCAAGAGGCAGAATGATTGAAACCAACTGCAGAGGGTCGCGGGCTAGGAGGCAAAGTGGCGGAAACTGCTTTCTCTCTCTACAGATTTTTTCCGCTCATTTTCAATCTACAGAAACTGCTCTCGATTTTGGAAAATCATCTCGAGTAGTGGACTAAAAAGTTTGTTCTGCCCCAAACGGATTTTAAATATTACAGATTATCACTGGATAAAATTACAAAAAAATTACTAGTAGTAAAAGATGAGATAGGGTCTATTTCCAAACCCAACTAAAAAAGAAATAAACGAAACAAAAAGTTTGGCAAGAATAACAAAAAGGGCGGTCAATTTTTAAGAAAATGCAGGAAACCGCTTCTCCGACCAAGTATTGCAGCTGTGAAAAGATAAGATACTAAAAGAGAGATTGCCGCAACAACAAATGTAGAGGAAACAACCCACAACGCGGACAATCATAGAAGCAAGACATAATTTGCGTGATATTAGAATGTCTTTTATAGAAAGATGAGATACTAAAAGAAGGATTATCCCAACAAGAAATATAGAGGAAACAACCCACAACATGAACAATCATAAAAGCAAGACATAATTTGCGTGATATTAGAATACCTATATATGGATCACTCGGTGACTAGTTGGTAGATTGACTCTAAAGTCACGAAACATATCTCGAAGACCAAATAAAGGGCAATGGATCTAAAGGAGTACAAACTAGGAGAATATCGGGTGTACATGAGAAATAATATTTTCTTAAATGTTCTGGGTACTGGGTCCTTTAGAATTTTTTTACAAGATAAATCAGTTGTACTGATTGATATATTGATTGTGTTATCTATAAGGCGCAATCTGGTTTTCCTATCTGCCTTACTAAAAAAAAGTTTTGAAGTCAGGTTTATTCCTAACAAGGTGACTGTGGGAAAACATAGGATAATATTATTCTCTAAGGAATTTGGTGTAAAACATGGAATGTTCAAACTGAATGATAACGATAATGAAAATCCTTTTGCTTATGATTGTGGCTTTAATGTTAATATGAATGTATGACATAAATGTCTCAGGTATATAAGTCTAGAGAAGTCGAAAAAATTATCCAACTCTCACTTATTGTCAAGATTTGAAGAAAATACTTTCAAAAAGTGTGAAGCTTGTATATAAGGAAAAATGACAAGGAATTTTTTTTCCAAAGAGTCAACAAGGGCAACAACCTGGGGCATTCAATCAAAGTCTTAAGATTAGATATAGGAGGTGAATATACCTCAATAAAATTTCTTTAATTTTGTAAAGACTTTGGTATTGCAAAGCAAAATGAAATGTTAGCGACACCTCAACAAAATTTCGTAGCTGAAAGATATAACAGGACCTTACTGAATATGATAAGGTCAATGTTAATTGATGTCTCTCTACCAAAGATATTTTGGGGAGAAGTAATAAGTACAACAGTATACATACTTAATAGAGTACCATATAAGGTTGTATTCACTACACTATAGAGATGTACTTTGGAAGAAAGCCCAACCTAGGTCATCTTTGGAGGTAGGAATCTATTACAAATGTGAAGATCCTTGATTAGTCTTGAGATAAGCTAGACAGTAGGTTTTTAAGGTGTATATTCATCGGATATCCTAAAGGTTCAAAGGGATATCGATTTTATTATAAGGATCATGGACTGATAGAGAGCAGAGATATTGAATTCTTAGAAGATACTAAGAATGACATCCTGAAAAATAATGATGAATATACTGATGATCTAGTAGACCTAGATCAATCATCGTATAAACCCATAAAAGATCTTCCTAAAATAATCAAAACTTTAAGTAGACATAAAAGACCTAGATTATAGGTTGATAACTTGACCTATCAGCAAGTTATGAAGATAGCTTATCACACTTATCTTACAGAATAAGCTTATAATTCGGTGGATCTAGATGAGTTGACTGATAACTTGACTTATCAACAAGTTATGAACTCATGGGAAGCGATAGACTAGGAAAAAGTCATGGATGAGGAAATTGAATACATTCAGAAAAACTAAGTTTGAGAATTGACTGATTTGCCAAAAGAAAGGAAAGTTATAGGCTGTAAATGGGTTTTGAAAAAGAAATTCAAGGTTGATGTTTCAATCAACAAGTTTAAAGCGAAGTTGGTTGCAAAGGTTTTTTCGCAAAAAGAGGGGATAAATTATGTTAAGACATATTCCCCAGTTGTGAAATTTGCATCAATAAGGATAATCCTAGCAATATATGCATATTATGATTTGGATTTACATCAGTTAGATGTAAAGACAGTTTTTCTAAACGTAGATTTAGATGAGATTATATATATGCAGTAGCCTGAAGGATTTATAGTTGAAGGCCAATAAGATAAAGTATATAGGTTGAGAAAATCTTTATATGGCTTTAAACAATCACCTCGTCAATGGTATTTGACTTTTCAAAATGTCATTATAGAATTTGGGTTTGTGGCTAATTAACTTGATCACTGTGTATATGTCTAGAATAGTGGGAGTCACTTTGTCATCTTATCATTATATATAGATGATATATTATTGACTGAGAATGACAATGAGATGATTGTCAAAACTAAGTCATGATTAAACTCAAGGTTCGAAATGAAGGAATTGGGGAAAACATCATATATCCTGGGTATAAAGATGTCTAGAGATAGAAAATATAAACTCTTATGCCTAAGTGAGGAGAGATATATTGACTATATCCTCAAGAAGTTCAAAATAGGTGAATGCAAATCTGTTGTTACACTTATTACAAAAGGAGTTAAACTAAGTAAGATTGATTGTCCCAATGAAGGAGACGATAAGCCTAATATTCCTTATGTACAAGTTGTGGATAACTTGATATATGTTATGTTCTGTACAAGACCTGATATTAACTTTATTGTTGGTCTTGTGAGTAAATATCAAAGTAATCTTAGATGACAATATTGGATAGCTGTAAAAAGGATTTTAAGATATTTAAAATGAATAAGAGACTTGAACAAGCAGATGAACTGAAAGTGGTAGGATACTTAGATGCTAACTTTGTTGGGAGCAAAGATGACACCAAATCTACCTCGGGGCAAATATTCTTATTTGGAGGTGGTGGTGTTTCTTAGACATGTAAGAAAAGGGGTTATACAATATTGCATACACAGGAAGCTGAGTATGTGGGTTGTTGTATGGTTGCAATGAGTGTCGTTTAAATAAGCCGCTTCATACGAGATTTGAAGCTGGAAATAGCCGACAAGCAAGTTGTCATTTACTGTGACAACAACGCGCAATTACTTTTATCAAGAGTGGAGTTGATTGCTCAAAGAGCAAATATATAATGGTTAAATACCACTATGTTCATGATATGGTTATCAGAAAGGAAATATTCATCTCATACATGCCAACAAATGATATGTTGGCAGACCCCTTGACTAAAGGCATAACAGAGAAACTTTCCTAAAAACATATTGCGAACATGAGTTTGAGATATGTTTGACAATTGTGTAGGTAAAAAACCACACAACGAGTAGTGATTGCAATAGCAATTATGAAATAACATTAATAAGAAAATCCCGCAAAAGTGGGAGGAAAATCAGTATGTCAGTTCACTTAGCTCGAATGGCCATAAAGGATGAAACTGTCAGACCATTACCAAATAACACGGTAACAGTATGGATATATGGACTCCTGAAGAGGAAAGCCAATGGGATAAACCGGAAAGAGAGGAGCATGCACCGCTCTATAAATACAAAGCAACGCAGTCAAGAGAAATACACATCGAAATACCGATATCCAAACTTCTTCCCATAAAAACTCAATTGAGAGAAAACCTCAAACAAGCAAGACAACATACTTTTGTTATTCCGCTGCAAGCATATGTGAGAAGCAAGATAGCAACAATCGGAGGTAGATAGAGAAGAACCGAAAATTGACAGAACCTAGAATATGGCAAGCAACAACAGGAAAAGCCAACAACCATAGACAAAGAAAATAATTGAAAGCTTTTCTATTGGCCTTAACAAATAGCATGAGAAAGGGTATCTTGGTGGGGATCTAATAGAACATCCCAACTACAAAGGTAGATGACATGATTGTGCACCACGAAAATTACAACAATTTCATGAGGATTATAGCAACACACGCAGGCTTAAAACAACCAAACTTGGACAATTATTTCTTCCGCAGAAGATTGTAGAAACACACTCAATTTTTGTTTGATCCTTGTCAATTTCTTCTCGATATCGACCCAATTAGTTCTTAATCTACTCTCTTTTAGGTTGATCTCTGCAATTCCCAGCTAGACTATCTCCACTTCAACAAACAGAGATTAGATTCATTTTGCACAGATCGACACTCGGCCTTCTATTGTGGGTTGATCTCTGCAATTCCCAGCTAGGCTATCTCCACTTCAACAAACAGAGATTAGCTTCATTTTGCACAAATCGGCACTTGGTTCGAGTGTTTGAAGTCGATTACAATCAAATCACTCGATTTTCTGAGTGATCTATACCTATTTTCACTGGTCACTTTGTGAACGATCAAAACCATATCAACTGATCACCGAACCTCGCGGTCTAGGATCCGATCGACTCCATACATCTCCATCTTTCTTCAATATGAATTTTGGATAAAGGACGTCGTTTGCCTCAACAAAATGTCGTCAACAATCCTTGAAAAATCAACCTTATTGAACTTTCATCGAAAACATATGCCAATTGAAATTGTTTTGCAGCAAGGACTTCAATCCGAGCGCTTTATTATAAAGTGAGATTAGGACTCCATAATTTGTAGTTAACAAAAATTGAATCTCTCTCTCTCCTCCTTCTCTTTGCGTTTTCCCTTGTTGTGATTGCTTTTCTTTCATTTTCCAGCTAAGATGACTAAGGTATGGTCGAAGGTGGCTCGAGTTAGGTACGTACTCCTCCCGTATATTCATTTTATCCTAAGAAAGGTGCAACCACTCGTGCATACTTAACAACGAGACACTGATTTCTCTAGGACAAGTTCATATGGATAACTCGAAAAAATAAGTTCTACTTACTGTTTTTCAGTTATGATTTTTTATTTTGTTTTACTTTGTTTTCTACATGGTTTTTATTTGAGGATGTATATGTTTGTTGCATATTATTTATTAATGTATTTAATTAATTGTTCACCAAATGTTTGATGTATATGATCGTACTTCTTTCTTCAGAAAGGTGAACCCGCATTAACATGAGGCCGTTCAACACCATGTGCCTTCAATAATGTTTCCTGTATGTATTCATTTTATGTGGAAATGACAGACAGATTTCATTGGTTCGATCTCAAATTATGTAATTCCTTAAGCATGTAACATTGTTTCCATGGGTTTGCCATTACTTCTTGCTGTGACCTATTGATCGTTCAGTACAAAAATGACTCGAGACTTGAACTAATCGGACTAAGCGCCAACTTGATTGAATTAAAATGCAGGCAGTGCTATTATAAAATTCAATAATGCTCTCTCTCTCTCTCTCTCTCTCTCTCTCTCTCTCTCTCTCTCTCTCTCTCTCTCTCTCTCTCTCTCTCTCTCTTACATCTTCCTGAATCTGTTTGAGTGTGAGGATTCACACACACAACACAGACACATTTAATTCGATACCCGAGAACTGCACATCATTCTTTATTTTTCCTACCCCCAAGAACCACAATTCTGCTCTTATATCTTGGATGCGTGCGTGAGGAAGGAGAAGGTCCATTAGCTAGCCTGTCTCTTTTCTATGATACATAAAAACCATTAATTGCTACTAACACGAGTCATGGAGACCCTTATCATATGATTTAAACCATACGATCTTGTGCCAGCAATTGGTGTGACATGATTAGTGGAGCATTTCTACGATCATCTTTGATTATTTGTCAAAGTATGCGCCTAAGGAAAGATATATGCGCCTTCATCCTGAACTGCCAATTACCCGTCAGAGTAAATTGCCTCACCATGTGTCACTCATTTCCCGAAATGAAGAAATACTACCCATTTGGGTCTGAAGTTTTTGCACATATTTTGAGCTCTTGCTTTTCATATCAACCATTCTACGAAGGGTTCTTACTGCTCTGCTTTTAGTTCATCTCAAAACTTGAGGAGGAAAAATCTATCAGGATACTTAAACAAACTGGAGCGCATATAGGATAGAGTGGTGCTAAAACCTCTTCCCCGGACACCACCGGCATCTTTCAAACTGTTGGAAATTGGAATCGTTCCTCGGGATGTTATTTTCCCCAATTCGTGGGTGTTAGTATCATGTAACCTAATTGATATTTTTAGGGTAGGAATACATGTAATTCAGCATTTAATGGGATCCGTGCTGTGAAACTAAGTACTTCTAAAAAGCATACTCACATGTACACTTGATGGCTGCCTCTATTAGAATGCCGTCAAGAGTCAAGACCCATGAGTGACGTGATATCACCTTCCTTGAAATCTCATGCATTTCTTAAACTTTTGCTTTTCAATTGTTGAAATATTTGCTTTCCAACCATTGCATTTAGCTAGAAGAAGCTAGAATAAAACCCAGAAATAGTTCAAACTGTGATCATTATTTTACCTGGCCAAAAGGGAACGTCCCATTTGAGGAGTCAACTTGTAAGCTGTAGGTCAGGACTTCGATACCGGGAGTGAGCAAATCGGATATACCTAACTCTATTGCAACCCTCTTAATTCCAGAGCTCATTTCTTATTTATGATTGCAGAACCATTTTCTCTTTTATGACAATGAAGCCCCTGATTCGAGACACGACAGGCGTGCTAAATTGCTTGTCAAACTACATTCATTCTGGTTGTTTAAAGTTCAACACTCATGAAATGCGCACCATGGGTGTCGAACTCCCGACCTCTAGGTAAGGAAATGCCCCTCTTTGTGGCCTTTCACGCACTAGCACATGGGCACAGATCATCCTCTTCAGCTTAACCATATTAGCATAAATTGGCATAAAAAACATCAATATTTCACGGACTTCGCAAGATTTTTGGGGGAGCAGTTCCAATTCTCATCAACTCTCATGATCACCCAGAACTGCCATTTTTTATAAATTTGAATGTTGTCAACGTGACAAATGAGAATCCCAGATCTCACGACCACGGATTATGATGAAATCAATTTTATAATACAAAGAAACAAGGCTCAATTCTATCAAGAAAGTCTGAAGAAAGAGAAACTATACGTTGGATGATCGGACCTGGTTTGACTTCCCCTGATTGTTGAATACAAGCATAAACTTCATGATGTCTTGGCATCTTCTCTACATTAATGTTACTTAGGATCCTAGCGCTGTCCTGGATTCCACCTTATTTTGCAACCCATCTCGCAAGGAAGAAGGCCCCAGCCCCCTCATAGTGAAACCCACACCCATCTAAATAAAGAACAAGCTGTACAACCTGTATAAATTGAGCTTGACCCAGTCTAAAGAAAAGGTGGAATTGTTGCTGTCCTTCCAAGATGATTCACTGGTATCTGTTCTTAATTTAGCATATAAAAGAAATTGCTAAAGAAAGAGTACATTGAAGAACCTTAATTTAATATACATGTGCAACCGTATTCTATGAACCAGACGAATTGAAATGATCCATGAAGACAACATTCACAAGGTAAATGCAAGTTCTATTTCACAATATTGCTGTCAACAAGTTTCTACACATTGCGTCCTCATTTTTCAATCTTTGATACATGTACACAACCCTCATTTGCAGTCAGGGACATGACACAAAATGTGACTGCAATCTCTCTTATTCAAAGAGCACTGATGACCAACAGAATGCCTGCAGGAATAAGATAAACAGTTCAACTATATATTGATGATCATTCGGTGAAAACAGCAGAACAAAATCAGGGTGATGAAGAATTATCTTAACATTAAAATAAAGTTCTTTTGTAAGCTTTTCTAGAGTTGTATTAGTACAATAGCAGCAACTTATTGATCAACAAAGAGTTGGAACACTATACAAGAAACAAACAAAGAAACTTCTGCCTCATAGTAACAAGTTTATTGACAGGTAAACTCTCATGTTTGTTCGCATGATTCACACCCAACAAAAAAGAAATGTCACTGACAGTTTAAAACTGAACTTGTGAAACTCAGGAGCCTTCAGATGTATTTTTATTTGTGTTCCTTGACAACAAATGTAATCATGACATCAATAAAATATGTGTTGTTTCTAGCTTGGGGGCACTTCCTAAGAGAGACCGTGATTTTCATTGTAATTCTATATTCCTGTTTAGCTCTTCTACTGTACATTTTTCCTAAAAGAAATAGATAACGGAGGTAAAAGGTGGTTGAAAAGGTTTTCAATTTCAAGAAATGGTCCAGGAGTGGTGAGTGGCAGTGGTGGTGATGAGGATGGAGGCAGCGGTGTCCATGAATAGTAGGGTGGTAAAAATGACCACGAGAATTAAACAGGAGAAAGAAACATCAGTGGGTTTCCCACTTCTTGTAATTTTCAATTAAATCCATTATCAGCACCCTTAAAATAAACAAAACAGTCATCCAAACAACAGAATAAGTTTGAGAAATATAAATAGAAACAACCTCCTCAGAAGGACGTCTAAGCAAGGGTAATTGTACGCTTTTAAACTAAAATTGCCTACCACAGTACCACTACCAGTAGAAGAGGCTCACGTCATCATCACCGCACTCTTCAATATTCAGACAGGACTGTAACGAAGATGCTGCTCATAAAAGTTGATCAACTGCCAAAGCAGACATGCAGACAAGTTATGCTAGTCAAAGCACAAACAAGCAGATAGAATAACAGCAAAAGAGGCCATTAGCTCACAAGAAGGGGATTATTGGCCTTGAGATACTCGTTATTAACCATCACTTCCTGTCCATCAGACCTATCAAGATGAAAACATGGAGGCGTCTGAAATAAGCATTTAAGTCATTGAGTTGAAATAAGATACAAACTAAGGGCTAACGTAAATGTATAAAAGGACATTTTGATTTATTTGACATGAAAACAGAAAATCCTTCTGAAATTATTTATATACCAGCTGGAGTACGGATTAGCACCCCTACTAATGTAAGAGTAATACAAAGTCATGCACTTCCAGGTTTGTGAAAGAAACCACAAAGGAATTGGTGTCACCATGAATTCAATGGGTTTTTGTAGTTAAGCTTCAGAATGTGACAAGGTCGAGAGGACAATACTTGAAAGCTGGATGGTCAAAACAAGATGGCACTAGTTTACCACCTAGTACGAACAGTATTGTCATACTAGTAAGAACAGTATAATATGGTTCTAAAAGACGAACAAGAGGTAAGAATAGAGTCAGCATGTCAATGACAGCATATGATTGTGGTCATCCGTACCAACCTAAGTTTGGCCTGAAAGTGGACTCTTCATCATACAACATAATTATAAAATATCCAAGAAGGAGGTTTTGAATTAACATAGCCAAAATCACGTGACAAGAATGTCAGAGAACACTTGAGGGTGATTCTTAAAACATGCAAATCAAATCAAGCAACTCATGACCACAACTAGACATTGCTGGTTCCGAATAGGACCGCTGGTTCAAACAAGAACCAAATTGAGCTAGAAACCGGACCGTAACTGGAACCAGCCTGGAACCTGGTGATTCTGGTTCGGATGGACCCACCAATTCAGAACCACCTGACTCCAACGGTTGCAAATCGCAAAGGTGCCCATGGATGTGACCCACTATTATGGCTGGTTAGTCATGATGGCATCATCATGATGCCATTAGGAGGTGGGAGGTCGATCTCAGTCTTCAGTCTTCACCTCTTTATGTTAATTTATATTATATAGTATATAATTTATATGTATCATGTATATATATATATATATATATATATATATATATATATTATAGCTGGCCATCACATCGGCCGGCCATCATGTTTTGACAGGATGGAAAAAGACTTGGTATTTTCCAACTTTAAGTAAAAAATAAGAAATGAAAAACAAATGTGAATGACCCGTGCAGTCAGTGTTTTTAATGTTTAAACTTTAAAGTTTTATAGTATTATAGAGTTTTAAAAGTGTATATTGTTTCAATGATGCTTTTTTAAAATTTTAATATTAAAATAACTGACAAAATATGCTCGATCATTGTTTTCATGCTGAGAAAATATACAAAATTATAAAAAGGTGGTGACTCAACTGAATTTTTCAAATTCCCTTCATATTTTTGTGTTACAACTTACAACAGTTGGAACCAGTGTTGTTCGACACATATCGTATCGTATATCATTTTGGTCTATGATACGGGCATATCATAACGTAGTGTATCGTACTTTAATATTAAATTAAAAAAAAAATAGAAAAATTAGAAAAAACCATGATAATTGCAAAGAATTCATATAATGCAAAGTTTAATACATATTGATCATTCACCATTGAACAATTAAAAAAAATTACATATTTTAAAGCAAAAAAACATTTACATTTACATATTGTGATCAGGATCATTAACTAAATAATCTTAATGTTCTCCTTGCTCAAGATTCTCACCACCTTCCGCTTCAAAATCAAAATCTTTATCTCCTTGATGATGTTATTGCGCTTCTTCCAAATTAATCCATGCAATGTCTTCTTCGATTATGAGTGCATTTTCTTCATTATCTTTCATAATTCACTCATCTAATATATCAAAATTAACAAACTGCTATCTTTGTACATCTAGTTGACACATTTGCTCATTTTCATATGTGAGCAAAACGATAAGCTCCATTTCTTTAATTATTAAGTCTATGACACCCCGTGATATTGTTACTTGATGATATCATCTTTTTCTCTTACTGGATAGTAGCTTTTTAACTAATGCTTGAAGTGGTTTGAAATAGAAGGATGATGGATGGATGTTGTGGGTAAAAATCAAGTCATCTGATTACTTCTGATCTCACTTCACAAGTTGAGCTAAGCCTCACACACGCAGGTCATGTTCAACTCAATGGAAGTCGTGTAAGGTGAACCCTAAAATAGTGAAGTTGTGAAATGCGAACTGAGGCAACCAAATTGTTTTTCATTGTTTGTG
Source organism: Brasenia schreberi (assembly GCA_036023115.1). Lineage (NCBI taxonomy): Eukaryota > Viridiplantae > Streptophyta > Magnoliopsida > Nymphaeales > Cabombaceae > Brasenia > Brasenia schreberi. The sequence continues at coordinate 9,084,782 of JAYKKT010000087.1, forward strand.
ATTTCATGAAAATAGAAACTGATAGCAAAAATATACCTAAAAGTTGGCAACATAAAGGAAAATGATTTTATCATAATTGTTATTTGTTTACAAATTATTCTTATTCAATAAAATTTTTATAAACTAACCTGACTTTGCATGTTACATACATGCATCTTGCAATCCCAAACGAGCATACCGGAAGATGCCTTAGGGAAAAGTGAAGAGAGGCGAACAGAGGCCAGAAACCCATGAAAAAATTTAAAAAAATTGGTTTGGTCGTATCGTATAATGTGGCACGATAACCAATATCATACGATATAAGTTACCGTATCGTATTGTGGCTTCTCACGATATGATACAATGCGATATTAATAACACTGGTTAGAACCTCAACTTTTACCGGTCAACTATGTTGCATGGGTACGCCATTCTGGGTGGCATACCAGTATTTGGTACGTACTGGGTAAGAGTACACGTATGGGTATGGCTGGTACGTACCCATATCATGAATGGTGTACCGGTACGTTTATATGTATTCTGATATGCGTACCCAAATTTGGGTATGTCACATACCGATATCGGGTACGATATGGATCGGGTTGACCCATTCAAATTTGGGTCAACCCGATTCAAAACCAAAAATATAAAAGGCCCAAGCCCTAATCCCCAATCCTGCGTGTGTGTCTTGTGTTGTCGTGCATCTCTCTCTCAAGTCTCCGTGCATCACTTTCTATGCCCTAAGGACCGACGACCGACAACTGGCCTGCTGGATTTTCGACTATCTTGTGCATCACTCCAAGCGTAAGTGGGCTTCCCACCATCTCATGCATCACTCCAAGGCTCCAAGCGTAAGTGTATTTCAGATTTCCGGCCATCTCGGCCATCATTTATAAGTTATAAATGAGGGGTTATTTTCGTATTGTATGAAACGTTTCTTATCATACATGTGTGTGCTTCTTTCCGTAATGCATCACTCCAAGTCCAAGCGTAAGTGGGCTTCCGACCATTTCATGCATCACTCCAAGCGTAAGAGGATTTCAAGCCATCTCACCCATCATTTATAAGTTATAACAGAGGGTTTCTTTTCGTATTGAATGAAATGTTTCTTATCGTACGTGTGTGTGCTTCTTTCCGTATTGCATCATTGATCACTCCAAGCGTAAGTGGGCTTCTTTCAATTTCTTCTGAAAACAATTGTGGGTTGCTCTCTCTGCATGTGTTTGCTTGTGTGTGTATGTGTTAATTGGGGTACTTGTCTTGAACTTTAGGGTAAGATCCAATATTTTGGTTGGGGTACTAGTTTTTGTTGGTTGTTTCTATTGAATTGAATTCCAGTAAAACCTTTTCAATTCTTTGGATCTAGTTTTTGGGGCTTAGGATTTAATATGGTGAATTGGTATTGTCTCGGTATTGTTTCTATTGAATTCCACCTATTTTGATTGGGGTACAATAGTGAATCAGTGATGTATATTGACTCGGTATTGTATTTGTTTATGAGTGTCTTAAATGGCAATGACATTTGTCAAAATTTGTTTGACAGGGAATGAAAACATAAATCCAAGTTCTCTCTGCTTGTCACATGGAAAAGAGAATTCATCGCCATCCGTTGCAACAAATTCTGCCAGAGCTTCTCCAATGAAATCAAACAGCTCATGGTGGGCCGAGAGATAAATATTTTTTCTTAATTTGGGCTTTGTTTGTCATCTATTTTGACAGAGCTTATTAGATGACAAACAAAGCACCAAGTGATATATCGTTGTCTTGTTTTCTTGAATCTCTTTTATGAGAGTCTCTTCACTTGTTATGTGTTGAACTTGCTATGTATTGATCTTATTTGGGCAGTTAGGAATAATGCAATCTTTTTTTAAATCCACCTAGTTAGGAATCATGCAATATTTTTGTGCTTCATGGTTAATATTTGTGAATCTATTTTTGTTTATTGATAGTTAAATATTGTTTATTTTCAAATGTCTAATATGTTCACTACTGATAGTACTTCATCGGCTTCAATCACTAATAAATTTGCATTTGAAAAACCTGAAAAAGGTTGCTTGCATTGGGCATATGTATCCTTGTTACAAGATAAAAAGACAGAAGGTGGAAATGAAAGTTGGCAGTGTAACTACTGTGGTTTAACTTACAAAGGTTCTTATTTTAGAGTGAAGTGTCACCTATTAAAAGAAAAAAAATGGCATAATTGTTTATTTCAGTGTTAATGATTAATATCTAGAATCACATAAAAAGGTTAAACAATTGCAAGTTTCCTTACCTACTGGAACTACAAGTTTGAATCCACCTACATTTGAATCATTTGATGGAATTAAGAGAAAAAAAATAGGTGAAAACCAATTGGTAAAAGCATTTAACAATGAAGCAAGGGATCACTTGACATGTGAAATAGCAAGATTATTTTACTAGGCAAGTTTGTCTTTTAATATAGACAGAAACCCTTACTATGTTAGTGCATTCAAATATGCTTCTAAACCTCAATTTCGAGTTTTACTCCACCTAGTTAAAATGCTATCAGGACTACACTATTGCAGAAAGAGAAAGCTCATTTAATGAAATTGCTTCAACCTATCAAAGATACTTAGCTAGAAAAGGGAGTAAGCAACATCCCTCAAAACCTAAGTCATGAGGATCCGACATTTCAAACTATATTTTAGAAAACTATACGATAAGAAGGGTGTTATTTTCCAAGTGAAGGGTGTTGGAAACTGAACTTTGGTTCAGTGGCAAGTTGTGTCTGGTTATTAATGTAGTTTGTATTTAAGTCTGATTTATATTTAAAGTTAGATTAAGAGTTTGGGTCCCAATGGATCAGATTTGATCCATTGGGAATCGGGTCCTTTAAGTAGGGGAGTAATGTCTTTCAAGTTAGGTTAGTTTAAGTATAAAATCGTTTTGTCATTAGGGCTAGAAAAAGAGAGATTAGAAGTGGGCAGGCGACAACCATGAAGTGGCCAACCTGCACCCCCTTATGTATTGTTCATGTCTTGATATGAAATAAAGTTATTATTTTCTGGTAAACACGAGCGTTTCAACATGGTATCAGAGCGGGAATATGGTTTTATCAGAATCGATGAAGCTACGAAGAATGCATAAATTGATCTCCTTTGGTGGGGGCAGAGAAAGAAGCTGAGTTTAGAAGATTTCATGGATTTTCAGGCCCTTAGCAGACCCAATCGTGCAACCCAATTGTGCAGATTTGTTTTTTCTGTCACTCTTACAATCTAGTTCTAACACTCTTGTTTAGTATTTATCATGCTTGATCGTATAATGGAACAGTAAGATTGTGAAGCATCAGTCCATCAGTTTTGCATAGGAATTTTTCGGATGACAGAATTGTGAAGTAGTGAAACAAACTTCGTACAGTCGTGATATCTGAATTTTTTGTTTATGTTAGCATGAATTTTTTATGTTGGAGTAAAGGTGTATTGGTTGCCTTATTATATCCACGATTCATCACAAGTTGTGATTATCATATATCCTTAAGGAAAACATATCAGTTGATTTGTTGAAATTCAAGATTCATCAAAAGACGTTTGATTGAGTTCAGTTGCCCTACTTATAATGAAGAGATTAAAGTTGGGAGAAGGAAATGAACAACTTTCTTCAGATAAAGGAGAAGGGTTTCAAATCACAAACTTAAAATTAGACGGAAAGAACTATATTCAGTGGGCCCGATCAATAGAATTAGCTATAATGGCAAGGGGCCGCTGGGATTACTTGACAGGAGATATACCCCAACCTCCTGTTACTGATTCACTCTACTCACGATGGCGTAAAGAGAATGCACTAGTTAGTGCATGGCTGATTAAATCAATGACACCATCAATTGGCAGCACATTTATGTTCTTAGAAACTGTTAGGGATATTTTGAAACATATGATCTCAAGCAGGGAGGCAAATAAATAAGTGAATATTATGCTGAACTTAGAGGTTTATGGGAAGAGTTGCAATTCTATTCAAAGACTAAATGCCAAAATTGTCTACAGGAACGTAATGAAGATTTTGAAGAACGAAAAGTATTTGACCTTCTATAGGGTATTTTTTCGGAGTATGAGGCTGTAAAGAGAAGAACTTCCTTCATTAAGTACAGTTTACACTCTTTTACTTCGGGAAGAAGACAGGAAACAGTTAGAGAAAGAAACTAAGACCAGTTCAGAGAATACTGCTTTTGTGGGAAGAAATAATTCTACTCCTCAATTTTCTCGTGGGAGAGGAGGTTATGGACGTGGCAGGGATAGACCCTTACTTACTCATGAAGAAAAGAACAAGTTAACTTACTCTCATTGTGGAAATACAATGACATACTAAAGATATATGCTGGGAATTAGTGAGCACCTATTTTCAGAATATAACCAATAAGGCCTACTTTAGTAGTGATCAAAGTGGCAAAGCAAAAACATGGAGAGCCCAACCGGGTAATAATCAAAATAATGACAACAGTGCTACAGGTTTGGCAGATATGAAAAAGAAAATTGAGTTACTCAAATCTCGCCTAGTTCATAGACATCTCCCTTCCACATCATCTCACAATGATTCTCAAGCGACGATGGCTTATCCATTCTCCTTTATGGCTGATGGTAATTGTAGTGTTTCCCATTCTTGAATTTGGGTTATTTATTCTGGTGCAACTGATCACATGGTCAGTAGAAGAGAGTTCTTTGATAAGTATGAGTCAACTCATGAACAAATTAATATTAGACTGGCAGATGGCTCGCATACTCCTATAGTGGAAAAATGAAGTATTATTACTCCGTTTGGTGTACTACAGAATGTTCCTCATATTTCAGTTAATCTATTATCAGTCTTTGTCGACTAAAGATCTAAAATGTCGTATAATTTTTTAATCTACTGGATGTTTATTTCAAGAATTGAGGACGGAAAGGATCTTTGGTTGGGGTAATGTGCGAAGAGGTCTCTACTTGTGAGAGGAACATAGGGGCATGACTATGCAATCATGAACCAGAAAGAAGAATTATCTCGATGGCACCAGAGACTAAGACATTTACGTTTATCTAGTAATGATTTTAATTTGAATTGTGAAACTTTCAAAAAGCTAAACATCACCGTGTTTCCTTTCCTTTGAGTGGAGAAATCTTAACTCCTTTTGAGACTATTCATTCTAACATTTGGGGACCTTGTTCTACAATTTCATTGCATGGGTACAAGTATTTTATATCATTTATTGATGATTGCACTAGATTTACCATGATATACCTTATGAGGACTAAGGATGAGGTGAAACATATTCTTCTCATATATTGTCAATTTGTGCAAACTCAATTTCAACATAAGATCAAAGTTTTTCGTAGTGATAATGGTAGTGATTTTATGTCTCCAGCACTTCACTCGTATTTTCTAGATCATGGGATTGTACACCAGACTTCATGTGCGTATTCTCCTCAGCAAAATGGGGTTTTTGAAAGGAAGAACCGACACATCTTAGAGGTAGCTAGAACCTTGTTAATTGGATGTAATGCCCCTAAGTATTATTGGGGAGAAGCAGTATTTTTGATAATCCGTACGCCTAGCAAAGTTCTTAATGGTGATACTCCTTTTCATCTATTATTTCCTTCTCAGAAGCAATTTCATCTTCTTCCTAGAGTATTTGTATGTACTTGCTTTGTTCATATTCATCAGGGCTTCAAGGATAAGCTAGACGCAAGATCGATTAAGTATATTTTCTTAGGATATTCTTCATCTCAGAAGGGCTACAGGTGTTATGATCCTCTCACGAAGAAAGTTTATGTTATAATGGATGTCACATTTCATGAAGATTCACCAATCTATAATGTGGAGGAAGTCCCTCCATCAGATATCAAGTTTCAAAAAGTGATACTGCTTCTGCTAGTTGGAATCCAATCAATGAATGATTAGGAAGAGGAGGATATAGTACAACTTCCAGAGAAGACATGGCAAGTATATACCAGAGGTGACAGAGAGATTCGTTTTCCACGTCCACCTACTACCCAGAATCCTCTTCCCGAAACAGATTTACCTCCATCACAGGTAACATCTCAAAGTCAAACGGTGAATTAAGTGATTTACCCATTGCACTTCGGAAGGGAAAACGACAAGTTACAAAATACTCAATAGAAAATATGATGTCATATACTAATTATCCCAGAGAATATCAGGTGTTTATAACGAATGCGGATAATACCTATATTCCACGAACATTTGAAGAGGCATAACTATACCCAGGATGGAAGGCAGCTATGGAAGAAGAGATTACAGCACTTGAACAAAATAATACATGGGAGCTAGTGGACCTACCTTCAAAGAGAAAGACAATAGCATGTAAATGGGTTTTCTCAGTAAAATATAACGTTGATGGCACCATAGAGAGATACAAAGCAAGGCTAGTAGCAAAAGGTTACAGTCAGTTATATGGTATAGATTATACATAAACTTTTGCTCCAGTAGCGAAGATAAATACTATCAGAATTATTTTGAGTGTGGCAATTAATAAAAGATGAGAATTGTGGCAACTAGATGTAAAGAACGCATTTCTTCAGGGAGATCTTGCAGAAGATATTTATATAGATGTACCACCTATATACAATCACAACAAACAGGGAAATAAGGTATGTAAGCTGAGAAAATCTATCTATGGTTTAAACTAATCTCCACGGGCTTGGTTTGAAAAATTTAGTGATGGTGTTAAGCATTTTGGTTTCAAGCAGTGTGTCAGTGATTATACATTGTTTATCAAGCATTGTCAAAAAACGATTATATTATTAGTCTACGTTGATGATATAATCGTTACTAGTGATGATAAAGAAGGTATAATTGATCTTAAGAAAAGAGTGAGCAACTTATTTGATTTAAAAGATTTGGGAAGGTTATATTATTTTTTGGGTATTGAGGTGACACAAAAATGATCATTTATTTCTAAGTCAAAGAAAATACATTTTGGATCTACTGAAAGAAACAAAAATGGAGAATTATAGAGTATGTTCTACTCCCATGAAAATTGAGAAGGATATCTCACATGATTTGTCAAAACCTTATGAAGATATTAGAAGATACCAGAAACTAGTTGGAAAGTTGATTTATGTCACTATTACGAGGCCTGATATCTGTTTTGTAGTTGGATATGTCAATAGATGAATGCATGCTCCTTCAACATACCATATGAGTACAGTGTTTCATATTATTAGGTACTTGAAGTCAACAATTGCTTATGGCCTACTATATGCTCCACATAGTACTCTTGATATAAAGATTTATTCAGATGCAGATCGGGCAGGTTCAAAAATGGACAAGAAGTCAACTTTTGGATATGTAGTATGTCTGGGAGGTAACATTGTATCCTGGAAGAGTAAAAAATAAATAGTTGTAGCTAGATCAAGTGTTGAAGGAGAGTATAGGGCAATTGCATTAGGAATGTGCGAAGGATTATGGATTATTTCACTTCTTACTGAGATCGGGTTGAGGATAAACACTCCAATTGACTTATTTACTGACAGCAAAGCGGCTCTACAAATTGCAATGAATTCAGTATTCTATGAAAGAACCAAGCATATTGAAGTAGACTGTCATTTTATCAGAGAAAAAAATTCTCAAGGATTATTCAATCTTACTCATGTGACTTCTGGAAATCAATTAGCTGATATTTTTACAAAAATTGTTCTTGTTAATAGATTCAAAAGAGCACTTATCAAGTTGGACATTTCAGGTCTACTAGACCCAACTTGAGGGGGCGTGTTGGAAACTGAACTTTGGTTCAGTGGCAAGTTATGTATGGTTATTAATGTAGTTTGTGTTTGAGTCTGATTTATATTTAAAGTTAGATTAAGAGTTTGGGTTTGATCCATTGAGAATCGGGTCCTTTAAGTAGGGATAGTAATGTCTTTCAAGTTAAATTAGTTTAAGTATAAAATTGTTTTGTCATTAGGGCTAGGAAAAAGAGAGATTAGAAGTGGGCAGGCGGCAGCCATGAAGTGACCGACATGCACCCCCTTATGTATTGTTCATGTCTTGATATGAAATAAAGTTATTATTTTCTGGTAATCACGCGAGTTTCAACAAAGAGTAACTATTATGCAAACATGTATAGTTCTTGAGTTAAATATAGCTAATGGTACATTGTGGAACCATGTAGTGGAAAACATCCAACACAAATGTGGTTGGATACTCAAAACTAGACTTTATACACAACGAAGTTTATGTGCCAATGGATCTACTTTCATGGGACTTTTTCACTACTACAAGAACATTTGAGAAAGAGGAATTTGCAAGATTTGTTTTGGTAGAACACCTATTTACTTTTGGTCAAAATCTTGGTTTTGTAATTACATTGACCATGCACATAAATGCAAGACCTATTTCTAAACAATAGGTTAGCGCATATATATATATATATATATATATATATATATATATATATATAAAGTTGAAAAAAAGATAGTGTGTTGTAAAGATTGCAAGGTAATTCCAAGAGAAAGCTTAACCACCCAACATCGACTTTTAGTTATGAATTTATAAATAAAAAAATGGATAAAGAAGAAAAGAGTGCATCGAGCTATTCCAAATAAATGGTGGAACCTCAAAAGCGAGAAAGAAGATATATTTAAACAAAAAGTCCTTCAAGGAGATGCTTGGAATTATGTTGGTACACCCTATGATATGTGGAACAATATAACTATACATATTAGGAAAGTGGCGAAAGATGTGTTAGGGGTATCTAAGGGAGGTGTACCGGCACAAAAAGAAGCTTGGTGGTGGAGTGAAGTAGTACAAAATAAAATCAAGGCAAAGAGGGCATGTTAAAAATTACATTATGCTAAAAAAACTAGTGAAACTTTAGAGGCTTATAAGAAAGCAAAGAAGGAAGCGAAAAGGCCATCACTGAATTTGAGAGGATTTATATAAAAAACTCAACTCAAAAGAGGGTAAAAGAGATACTTTTAGGATAGTTAGGGCTAGAGATAAGAAAACTAAAGATCTTAATTATGTTAGATGCATCAAAGACGAGGATGAAAAATTTCTAGTGGCAAACGATGATATAAGAAATAGACGGAAAAACTATTGTTATAAGCTTTTTAATGAAAATAAAGATGTTAGTATTAGCTTAGGAGAGTTAGCCAAATAAAAAAAGTATATAAACCATAATTTCTACCGACGTATTCAAAAGAATGAAGTCAAAGAAGCTCTTAAACATATGAAGGGTGGTAAATCGGTAGGACCAGATAATATTCCTATAGAAGTTTGGAAAATACTAGGAGAAAATGGAATCACTTGGCTCACAAGACTATTTAATGAAATATGGAAAAATCAAAAGATGCCCGAAGAATGGAGAGCAAGTACACTTATACCCATATATAAGAACAAGAGAGACATTCAAAATTGTGCGAATTATCGAGGTATCAAGTTAATGAGTCATACTATAAAATTATGGGAAAAAATTATCGAATGTAGATTAAGACAAGTATCAAGTACAACAAAGAACCAATTTGGATTCATGCCAGGCAGATCTACTATTGAAACGATTCACCTTTTGAGACGTCTTATGGAACATTTTAGAGCAAAAAAGAAAGACCTTCACATGATATTTATTGATCTAGAAAAAGCTTATGATAGGGTTCCGAGGGAGGTTCTTTGGAGAACTTTGGAAAAAAGAGGTATCCCATTGACATATATTAACCTTATAAGAGACATGTATGATGGTGCAAAAACATGTGTGAGGACTCATGAAGGAACGACCAACTTCTTTGAAGTTAATATTGGGTTACATCAAGGATCAACTTTAAGCCCATACTTATTTATAATGGTGATGGATGAGTTAACAAAACATATTCAAGATGAAGTACCTTGGTGTATGTTATTTGCAGATGACATTGTATTAGTGGAGGAGTCTAAGGAAAAAGTTAATAGAAAATTGGAACTATGGAGAGAAACATTAGAAAGCAAAGGCCTTCGACTTAGTAGAACAAAGACATAATATATGCAATGTAAGTTTGATCATTTGGTTACTTCAGAGGACATAGAAATTAAAATTGGCACACATTGCATCCCCAAAAGGAAAGTTTTAAATACCTAGGGTCAATTTTTCAAAGTGATGGAAGAATTGATGGAGATGTTAAGCATAGAATTAATGTTGGTTGGTTAAAATGGAGAGGAGCATCATGTATTCTTTGTGATAAGAAGATGCCATTAAAGTTATAAGGTAAATATTATAGAGCAGCAATTAGGTCGGCCATGTTTTATGGTTCTGAGTGTTGGGCAGTTAATCATCAACATGTATAAAAGATGTATGTGACAGAAATGAAGATGTTAAGATGGATGAGTGGTCATACAAGAAAAGACCGTATACATAATGAGGTTATTAGAAACAAATTATGAGTGACACCAATAGAGGATAAAAATGAGAGAGCATCGTTTAAGATGGTTTGGACATATACAAAGAAGATAAAAAAAGAACCTGTAAGAAGGTTAGAAAAACTAAATTTGGTAAGTATTAAAAGAGGTAGAGGACGACCACAAAAGTGTTGGAAAGAAACAATAAAAAATGATCTAGCTTATTGGGAGTTAACTGCTAACATGACACACGATAGGGATCTGTGGAAACAAAGAATCCATATAGCCGACCCCATCTAGTATGGGAAAAGGCTTAGTTGTTGTTGTTGTTGTAGATGGGGTCGGCTACATGGATTCTTTGTTTCCATAAAGCCCTATCATAATTTGTAAAATTCATGGTAAATAAGTCCGACAAAGTTTTTATGTTGGTTGTCGGAAGCCTAACGCAACCCTTTTCCTTTATCCGAGCTTGGGACTGGCCATGTGAGGGTGATCCCTTACGTAGTATGTCTTCTCCTGCTTAAAGTGTTATCTTTTTTTAAATTTTACTGCTAAAATGGAACGAAAACGAGCTCTAGCCTATATTGCATCAAAGAATCCATATGTAGTTGACCCTGCCTAGTGTGGGAAAAGGCTTGGTTGTTGTTGTGTTGTTTATATAAAGTTGAAAAAAAGTTAGTCACATTTTTTACTTTAGTTTCATTTAGTGCTGCCATATAGAGTGATAATTGGAAATTACATGCATACATGAGCATTACTATTTATTGGATAGATGATACTTTCTTGCACTTGATTATTGTTGCTCAAACATATTGTATTTGTTATTTACTCAAAAAAAAAATTTAACTTCGCCCATCTAAGAGTGATCCTTGCATTACCGGTCCTAAGCTCGGATAAAGGAGGAGGGTTGTGTTAGGCTTCCGACAGTCAACGTAAAACTTTGTCGGATTTTTATACCATGGATTACACAAATTATGAGCATTGCTTTGGGGCGTCCCCGCCTACCAACGCGCTGCAGAGCCTGAATGTAGTGATAAGTAAGCAAGGGCCACTACATTTTCAATTTATTCACTACATTTTTGCCTGGATGTAGTGAATCAATGGCGGAGAGGGTTCCCACATCATGGACGAGTGTGGGTAAAGAAGTTAGTCCCGATATATTATCACCCGAATGTAGTGAATAATTTAAAGAGACGGTCTCTACATTTTCAATATGGATGGATGAAGAGGGTAAGGAAGCTAGTCCTATATAATAAGATTCGTATTGGTTACTAAATTTGAAAAGTATTAAAACTTAAAAGAGGTAGAGAACGACCACAAAAATATTGGAAAGAAACAATAAAGAATGATCTAGCTTATTGTGAGTTAACTGCTAACATGGCACATGATAGGGCTCTGTGGAAACAAAGAAACCATGTAGCCGACCCCAAATAGTATGAGAAAAGGCTTAGTTGTTGTTGTTGTTGTATTAGTGGGTTTGCTTATTGTGAGTTAACTGCTAACATGGCACATGATAGGGCGATGTGGAAACAAAGAATCCATGTAGCCGACCCCATCTCCTATGGAAAAAGGCTTAGTTGTTGTTGTTTGTTTGATTAATTATGTTTTAAGATAGTTCTCATTTCACTTGATTATGTGGTTGCAAATACATGTGATGTTTCTAATTTATAAAGAATGTGTCAACCTATTTTAGACAGTAAACTTTTTATTTTTTGTTCTTGTTATACTACTAATTTGCATGTACAAGATTGTTTGGAAATCTTGACACCCACATACAACCAATTAGAGATGTCGTTAGTCCATGAAAGAATGTGTGTCTTAGGGTGCATACCCATGTCAGGTATGTGCTCAATACAAGTACACACCGGTACATCAGGAATGCCCCGGTGCACAAATTTTGGAAAAAGAGTATGTTTGGTTACGTGTACCCACATTTGGGTACAATGAGTACTCAAACCCTGTAAGGTCTGAATCCGAACCGCCCTAGAACCGACCTCAAAATCAGTCCAGAGCGAGTTCAGTTACAGTTCCAGGTTCTCCAATAACCAAAAATCACCTGTTTGGAACCGACAGCTCCAGTTTACCCAGAACTGGCCATGTCTAACCACAACTATAGACCTGATAGTCAATGGTTGGAAGAGAAAAAGAGAGCACCATGCAGATGATCAATTTTCATCTTCATTGATATTAACAAATGTAAAGTGAACTAATTGTTCTCCATGACAAAAGATACCACTGAAATTGGAAGTACACTTTATGGTGCCAAGTATTCAGTAGCTAACCACGACATGTGGAGAACATATCCATGACATAAACGAAGAAGTTAAGTAAAGAAAGGACCAGATCTGAGATGAGGTCAATATATTTATGTGTGTGTATATATATATAAGTTGGCTTAAGAAAAAAAAGACGTAATGAATGTAACATACTTAAGGTGGTCTGAACTTTTGAAGAGGCAGCTAAGATGGAGCTCCGGTAACCAGGCGTGAGAAATTACAACACAAAAACACTTTAAAAGAAACAAAGAAATGGAATCGATAAAATATTATCTTAATCTTCCATTGATTACCAGGAACGCATATATCAGACTTTAACTAGAGTGGGAGAAAGCTTGGCTTTGGCATTTGATTTTGACTTGGGTTGAGATTAAAACGCAACTAGCCAATTGCTACTGTACACGAAACCCTTGGTCTAATAAGATGACTGGCTTTGATTACATGAGGCATGAACCAAAGGCACTAGGGATGCACCCTGCAAGAGGAAGAATAGGCAAATTTCCAAGATTGCATCTTCCCTTCCCAATCTCTTGTTTTATTACTAGAGAATGTCAGTAGTTGAAAATCCATTACAAACATAAGCCTATTCACAAGATCCATTTCAGGAAACTAGGATAGCTCATATAAAAGCTTTATGGGGCAACACAGCGAGATGAATTACATCCATGAAGACGAAGTATAGAACAGCATGCATCAGAGGCATACAACATAAAACGATATTATAGGACATAACTTAGCAGAAGGTTCACTCAATGCAACCAAATAAAAAAGGAACCAACAAAGATTTTTTGCAGTTCGCACCTCAATGCCGTAAATGATACAGCAGCTTTATGGACCTTGTCGATGGTGGAAGTGGTGTAACTAACAGCTTTAATAATTTGAACGATGGAACTTGAGAGCTCCCTATCCTTCACTGAGTTGACTCCCTCGCCTTCTATAGATTCAGCAGGCGAAACGCCATCTTTACGAATGCAAGGTTCAGCCGCATTAGGTGAATTGAATTCCTTTTGCTCGGGACCTGTAGAATCTTTCCTGAACCTCCTCACGTTGCCTGATTTTCGCTTTTTTGCACCAGTGATTCGATCATTTTTCCCGGCTTCTGAATTGGCCTTATTGCCAGAATCATCGTCCCCATTGATGGGAGACATCAAGGTACCAATATCTTGGAACTCGATTGAAATGCCACCGGCATTTCCATCTTTTTTGCCGTTTGCAACATTCTTACAGCTAGCATCTTGCTTCACTTCCTTCGTGTTAGCATTATTTTTGTCGGCATCGAATCCGGCCAAAGAATCAGCATCGACGTCGTTAATTCTCGCTGAAGTAGACATTGGTTCTTCGCCTTCCTCTCCTTTCGCCGTAACATCTGACCGCACCTCCTCGTCTTCCTCCTCCCGAACCTCGGAATTAACAACGACGGTGGGCGCTTCCTGAGAATTAACAACGGGACGATTCCTAACCTCAATCGGCCGTTGGCCCTTCTTCTCACTCTTGTTATTGGCGCGGAAGTGAAACACAAAAGGCGTGGTCCTCTTCTTCTTGGACGAATAGTGAGTTTTTCTTCTCCGTTTCCGACAGGACCGTGAAGACCTAACAATTTGCAGCATCCACAGGAAAGGGGAGAAATCGATCATACAAAACCCATGAAAGAAGAGGATAGATGTTGAATAAGGTAGCAGAAAGGAACCTCTCTTCGAAAGCGTCAATGATTTCACGGCAACTATGAAGATTGTCGACTGGTTCCCACGTATTTGCCGTCTCCGGCCATCCCCGCCTTAACGAAAGCAAAAAACGGCAGAAGGAGAAGAGCGCAATTATTTGTGAAGGATATTAGAAGCCCAGCATATCAAAATGGACACAATCACTCGTGAAGGAATGGTAAAGGAGAAGAACCCAATTATTTTCAGTGGAATTTTAAACACCGCAAAAATCAAAATTAACATAGGAAGAGGAGTAATTCGTACCATTTTATCAAGTACTGAATCTCACCCTGTAACGACAAGCAAAAGCCACAAGAAGAACGAAGACTTTCAGTAATCAGAAAAGGAGAAATAGAGATGGAATGAGGGTTTTCTCCTATTCTCCATTGATTTACTGACCACCAAGTACCTTCCGCGTCCTCTTCTTCCTGACGTCCTCAATCTCGTAAAACCCATCATCGAGTTTCGTTCGCTCCTCCACCGCCTCGCCCTCCTGCTCGTCTTCTCCTTCCTCTTCACTGCCGCCGTCGTCCTCCTCGTCCTCTTTTTCTTCGCTCTCTTCTTCTTCTTCTTCTTCTTCTTCTTCTTCTTCTTCTCCTTTAGTCTCGATCTTCTCCTTTCCTTTGTCTTGCTCCTTCGATACAGCAGATTCTGAACCGTTTGTTGCCGAGAACTTCTTCTTCCCCGACTTCATCTGTCTCCGCGCTCGCGTGTATTGTGTAGGAGACGACCGACAAAGGAAGCAAAGAAAAGGCACACAAATGATGTCAGGGCACCCTCTTCGAGGTTGTAGAGCGTTTTCACACGTCCAATTTGGCGCCTCAATCCTTCGGTTACTTTCGCGCGCTTGATTTCCTTGACACGCAGGACGTTTCGTCCTCTAATGTCCGTGACTCGAGAGCGAAGCCTCCTTGTTCTAGGATGCAAATGTCCGCGAAGTTGTCAGCTCTTCTATCATTCCAACACAAAATTAAAGCAGCATCCCTGGTCAATTTACATGACCGCTTGTGTTTATTATTCAGTTTCGCAGGTAGGCCTACTAATATGGCTCTTGGACGCCCACTGGCAGGTGGAGAGTTCGATCCCCAACATTTGTTTATTATTATTATTATTATTATATACATAATCTATATAAATATATATGAGTACCAAATCCTGTTCATCACTAATACTGTTCACTCATATTCTATTGCTTTTTAAAAACATAAGAATAATAACAATATTTTTCACCACCTTAGAAATATTTAGATTACACTTGTGCTACCGAAAAGATAAGCATAAATAAGCATACTAGAAATGAGCAAGATCCGATTTTCCAACTATATATTATATTATACATATATTGTAGTAAATAAATAAATATATATACAATATATGAATGTACAAGATACAAATTTTATATAAATAAATAAATAAATATATATATATATATATATATATATATATATATATATATATATATATATATATATATATATATATTGAGTGTTCTTCTGTAAACATTTGGGTCGACCTAAACTTGACCCAGGCCCAACCTGAGTGAGGTCTGGGTTCAAAGAATATGACCCGAATAAAAATCGTGTCCGATCTGGGTCAACACAATTTCAACCTGAACTTGGAGCGACCCTACCCCAACCAACCCGCCAACCCGTTTTTCCAGGTCTAATTTTCATGGAGGTGAGATAGGGTGTCCCCTCCAAAAAAGCCTTTCACAGGCAAGGTGGAACCTCAGGGTCAGGCAGAATCCTACCTGGCTATGGAGCTGGACACCTTGGAACTTTGAAGGGTCTTTTGAGTCGTCCCCATGTTCTTTTTTTTTTAGAGCAAGTCGTCCCCAAGCTTCACATCTATAAATGCATCACATTTTACTTCTTGTATTAGGCTATCAAGAGGTTTATACAAAATTAGTAGCGCGCATTCACAGCCAGTCGCCCACGAATAAACACAAAATTCCATCACCTTCTTTATATTAATCTTCAATCATAGCATGTAATATTCTACATCATGTCGAATCCTCAGAATCCGTCCCTGCAACATGGTAAGGATGAAGTCTGCAAAAAAAGACTGATATTTCACTTGCTAAGGTATCGTCTCTTCTCTTCCTGTTAAAATGTGAATCCAATAAATCTGATCCTGGATGCCATTTATTACTTGGTAGCTGAATCCAAGTAATTTGACCGTTCTAGTATGGATGCTTAATTTTTCATTGCGTGCTTCTTTGTTTGACTTGTTTTTATCATTTTCTATATTAGTTTTGCTTGATTCAGATGTGATCGTCATGTGTTCTTGATTTCATGTTTCTGCAGCCCTATGGAGGTTTCGTCTAGGGTCTTCTCGGACATGATAATGAGAATGGCCTTTCAATTTATTAGTCCGAGCTTCATTGTATCTGTTATTTTGGAGTCTTCTACATAGCACATATTTCTGCATTTCTTGAATGGAAGTTAGTTCTGTACTTGGTAATAACTATTCCGGTCTTGAGAAAGTACCATCATTGCCAGTCTCAAATTGATATTCTGTAACATCTAAATCACCAGTTGTAGAAGCATGGCGTTGAGTTTCTGTTTGGCTAAGACGAAGAGGATGTCACATTACTTGCAATTTTCGGCTTCTAGTCATTTCTTCTCTCTACAAATTTACAAAGGTGGTGCATTAAGTCCTCGTTAGAACATGTGAGATGGAGTCGGTGGCAGAAAAACATGTGGAGATTTCTAGATATTTCAGACAGTATGTGAGTCTGACATCAGGGGTTGCATCATCTTGTTCTTTTTTGTGGAATCATGTGTAGGGTGCTCCGTGTACTTGCTTATCAATCATGTGCTCGATTGTCACAATTTTTATGTATTTGTTTGTTGGCAATGATGTAGCGAATTGGAAAATACTTACATCTTACAGAGCAGATCATGATCCTTCTTAGGCCCATTCTTGTAGAAGACTTGATGTGGTTTCATGGCATCGGATTCTGATTTTTGACATAGATCAACTATGGATTTGTGAAGAGAATAGATAATGAAGGCATTAAGATACAAAATGTTTCAAGCTTTGGAATCTATCAGATGAAGAAGACAAAGAGAAAGGATGGATGATGAAGAAAAAACAAGAAATAATTCTTTTGGTTAGTCTGATGACACTGATGCTATGCATTTGATGCTTGAAACTAAAATGATTCAAGCAAGATTGTCAATGTGACGTCTTTTTGTGGTGCCCATTGTTTACTTTCTGTACTGTATTTGATGTTATGCTTATCTGAGGCCTTGACGAATACGTATATCATGTTGTTATCTATAATAAATGATACTCAATATTGTAAATTTCCAAGTTTTAAGTTTGTAACTTTGTAATCTAGCTTATTTTTATATTTTACTTATTAATTAATCATACTATACATATTTGTTAATGTTATTGCATGATGAGTGTTCTTATTTTTGAGGTTCTTTTAGGATTAGAAAAAGATAATTGTAATTTTCTACGCTAAGGACCATGCTTATCATCTATATTCATGAAGGATATTTGGTATTTGCTTCTGTTTACAACACCTCTCAGTATAACATAATCCTGAAAATGTCTCAGAATGATACTTCTGATATTTGATTGAAATTTGTACCTGCATTTCAAGTTGAAATGACCTGAATTAGCCAATAGAAATGGAACCTTAGAAAAATTATGAAGATTTGTGAATACTAGTGCCTTAGCACCCTTCTCAAGAAAGGTTTCCTTTGGGGGTCGATGATCAGGGAAGACAGGATCGAGTTGTGACCCTTTCACATGTTTTTCTTTCTTGCGATATCTTCCTTTCTATACTGGACTTCTGCATATCGTGATTCCTTCAGGGCTTACATATTCGTAAAGGAAGATTTCAGAACCAAATAGATTATCAGCAACCGCAAATTTTCATGTATAGTGTCGGTACAAGCTTCCTCATGATAGACGAGTTTTCATGCTGTCGTTAGTGTCCCGGTTGCTTCAATATGGGGTGCCATCAAGGAGATTTTGATCATACTAGACATGATTTAGCAGCGCAAAATGGAAAACATTGCGGTTGCACGTAAGGCATCATCATAAAGTGGTCGACGTTGTCTTAGCATAAAAGGTTGTGTCACACAATTTAAAGGACCATCCATAGGCCTAGAGATACGGGGTGCCAACAACAGAGATGCAAACTACCTTGGTGAGTTGAAGCAAATCTAAGGGACTATGCTAAGTGCTCTAGGTGGGGGTGAAGTTGTGACGTTGTCAGGGATGACAACAAATTTAGGTGGGAGAGTATAAGGGTGAATTGTATGTTAGTTTTTTGCTTCTAAGTAGAAACCCTAAGTGCCCCGAATACCCATGTTGTATAATGGAGTCGTGCACTATTTTATTCTATTAATAAAGATGTTATAATTTGGAAATGATTTTTATACGTCAAGTGCCTTTCTCTTAAGTGTTTACTTGGTTAAGTGGTATGAGTTAAAAAGAGTGCATTTACTCTCTTTGTCTTGGGGTATATGAGTTTGCGAGTGCCAACGTTTTTGATAAGCTAGACACTTAGAGAGGGATACTCACGTTTCATTTTGGGTTGTTATGGCTGATAACAATACTAAGGAAAAATTCGCTAAGGCTTGCTTAGTCCTGAGACCAAGCGTCGACCTCAGCCCAACCTGTCAACTTGCAATACATCAGTTTGGCCATGACAAAATTTTACTCATCATCAAGATTTCACCCTTAATGTATATATCTAAGTCGCATAGAAAGTTTTCAATCACTTTCTCATCCCTTGTGTTTGTGTATGGTTTCTGACTCTTTACCTTTAGCTTAGAGGTCTTGTCTCTCTCACCAAAATTTTGTTTATGTTCAACCTCCATCAAACGAGCCAAAAAAAGAGTGTTGGACGGTCTCAATACTATCTACACGATTCTTTAGGAATGCCTAAGTGTCAAACAACTCCGCATTCGGTATGTCATTACCGACCGCATCCCGTGCCAATGACTCTTTTAAGGAGGCACACTCCTCCTCAAGCTTGTACATTTGGGTCTCCAAAACCATAACAGTGTCTAAGTCCGCATGAGACGTGTCTTTCTTGATCTTTTCGTTCTCCCACTAACTCTCTCTTTGAACCAATGAGTGGTAAAGCATCCACATGTACTTCCAAAGCCGATGCCATGCAAACATTCTGACTTTACCAATCTTTCAATTCAAAGTTATTCCACCAGGCATGTTGGCACCGAGTTTTACAAATGCACTATATGAAAATATTCATTCAATTGTTTTGATTTATGAAAATTGTGTGGTAATAGCAAGATTGTGTTAGGCTTGAGACAGTGAGTGTAAAATTTTTGTGGAATTATTTAGGATAGATTCTACAAATTATGATAGAATTTTATGAAAAGAAAGAATTCATGTAACCGACCCCATCTAGTATGGGAAAAGGCTTAGTTGTTGTTGTGGTAATAGCAAAATAGACGATAATAAAAACGCCAACGGTATCGTATAATCATGTGGCTGTGGTGCTAGAAATAGAGCCTAAATGAACGTTATCGTCACACATGATGCGTGTCCTTTTAGGAACCTATATACCATGAACTGCAGCGCACCTTTCCTAGAGTCATCGCTAACATCTTGATGGGTGCAAGTGTTGTAGTGGATTTATCTGTAATTATATCGGTTTGCAGCTTCGCATCTATTCAGGTGAAAAAACAAAAGGATGGGAAATTTATAACCGAGTTGTTTGTAGGAGAACGAGAATCAAGAGAGAATGCCCATGTTTCTCGTGAAGAAGGTTTTGTATTCGCTGGTTATGATGATCAATGTTGTCACCGAAACTTATTTTAATAGACTCGTAGATACTAGACTTACTTATAGTCTCAAGCTACATAGACTTCTTTTACGTTATGTTGTACTCGGTTTTCGATTACACTAGCATTTAACCAAAAAACAATTTAAGATTGTGTTTGACTTTTATGTTACATAATGGTGTTCAATATCTAATGTCTCACGCTCTTTCCTTGATGTCGATTCGGTTCCGATATGTCTAAGCCATCTTATTCATTTCTCTCTCAGCTGTTCCAGTCTATCCCGATGCCTTGTAGCTCTCAAACAGTCGCCAACAAGAGCCTGTAGCGGGAATCCTCTCTCTCTCTCTCTCTCTCTCTCTCTCTCTCTCTCTCTCTCTCAGTCGAGGCAGACGTAAGGAGGGAAATAGTTATGGCCTCTGCCTCCATTCACGCTAGGCTTCTCTCATTCCCCAATCCCCCGCTTCTTTTCTCTTCTTATGCTTTCAGACTAAACCAACCACCGGTTTTCCTCTTTCACGCTATCTCCAACAACGAATTCTTTGTTGGTACCCCAATTTCGTCTTCTTCACATGTAAAAGCTCCTGCTTTTCTCTTCCCAAGGAGTTCATCTCTTCGGTGTTACACACTTTTGGAAGGCAATACAACCGATGGTGGTGGCAATGACAATAACGACGGTAGTGGAAATCACAACAATGACGACGACGACGACGATAGATTCGAGGTTGGTAGCGGAACTTGGGATTGGACACTATGTGGACTACTTATCTTGGCCACCAATTGTATAAAAAACAACGAGAATTGGAAGCGAGCGATGTTGTTATTCTTGTCTCTAGCGTGTTGCCATCTTGCCTACTTTCAGAAAGAATTTGCCTTTGCGGAAGCGAGTCTAAGTGTTCCTGACAAGTTGTGGGAAGTGAAAGGAGGGAAGTGGGCGAGACTTGTGCCGGATGTCTGTTCTGATGCGTTCGTCGTCGATGGAACAATTAGTGGGAGGAAGAATGACGATCCGAATGGTACTAGTTCACCATCGGCTTCTTATGGCGAGCAATTGAGCAAGGTGGTGATGAATTCTTTAAGTTGGTGTAGAGATCTTGTGGTGGGATTGATGCTTCCAGAAGGCTATCCTGAGAGCGTGACGAGCGACTATTTGGAATACTCACTTTGGAGGGCCGTTCAAAACATTGCCAGCCAAGTCAATGGGGTTCTTACAACCCAGGTTATATTATTTTCCGCATCCGAACTCGTTCAATATGCAGTTTGTTTATTGTTCATGAGTTTTCCTGCTTGTTTCTTCTTGGATCATTAGGCGTTTGAGATATTGAATTTCTCGTGCCATATTCATCTCAAACTTGTTCCCATCCGTTTTGTTTTTTCCTCCAACTGTTGAAGACTGAAGTTTCAATTAAACATCATCTATTTGTAGGCCTTACTTTATGCTGTTGGATTGGGTAAAGGTGCTATTCCAACTGCTGCTGCTGTCAATTGGGTAATTAAAGATGGAATTGGCTACCTTAGCAAAATTATGTTGTCAAAATATGGACGTCATTTTGATGTTCACCCAAAGGGTTGGAGGCTATTTGCAGATCTTTTAGAAAATGCTGCTTATGGACTGGAGCTGTTAACTCCTTCATTTCCCGAACTTTTTGTGTTCATTGGTGCGATTGCTGGTGCTGGTCGTTCTGCTTCTGCAATGATACAGGTACGCACAAAATATTAAAAGGCATTGTGAGATTTGATTCACATCCGAAAGTGTCTGTGATATAGGGAGCAGACAGAATCGCTTGTGAGATTTGATTCACATCCGAAAGTATCTGTGATATAGGAGCAGGCAGAATCGCATGACCAACCTTTTGAAAAGACCAGTAGAATCATTAGATCATTTCTTCTTGCTAGTGTGTGTAACAAAAATGGAAACCATTAATGGCCGGTTCCATAAAGAAACATAAACTATGACAAAACCTTCTCATACCAGAAAGGTGACTTCTTATCGGAAACATTTGTATTATGCATATTAGTTATGAAGAATTTAAAGCCAGAGGCAGTAGCTAAGTGACATACATCTTGTTCTTCCTTTAAAAATAAAAGAGGCAACAGTTATGCTGAAAGAGTGTCCAAATGCTATGCATTTTGTTCAACTTCTCACATGTGTGCAGTCATCGTTCTGCACAACCGTGGGGCACCTTTACCAATTGCTTGCCTCATGTGCTAAGATAGAAGTATGGTTCTTTGCTAAAGAAGGTAAAGGACATAGTCCCTTTTCAGACTGATAAATGCGGATTTTGTTGTGGAAAATCATTTGAACCTGTTGTGACATTCATGAAAATGCATGAGGTACTTGGGATGGTATAGCAACAAGGTATAATTATTTCTCAGCCTTCAGCTACCGTTTCTATAGTAGTGTAATTCTTGGATCAGTCATTGTCATGTCACCTTTTGAAATTTCTTGGAGGATTTTTTATCTCCCATGTCATTTTCCCGATCTTATAGTTCTCAACAGTTCTGGAGGGTTTCTTAACCAGGCTCTTTTTTTTCTGGTCTGGGGTTACAGGCGGCTACAAGAAGTTGTTTCTGTGCCGGTTTTGCTGCCCAGAGGAACTTTGCAGAGGTTAGTGATGGTTGTTCCTTTGATAGACATCAATTATATGAAACACAAGTCTTTGAGTTTGCATTGGAAAGTACACATGCTTGCCACTGGCTGTCAATTTGTCAAGCTTAAGTTGGTAGTTTGTACAACCTATTTAAATTTTAAAGACCGATGCCTAGTTGATAGTTGAACATATTGGGTTTGAACTTGGTCCAATTGGTATGAACTGAACTAAGTCAACTAGAAGAAGCTACCTATGTTGTTACTTGAATATTTTATGGAGAAGGTGGTGTCAGGATTATCACTCTAGGACTTTTCTATGTGATGGTAAAATGGAGAAGTGCATCAGGTACCCTATGTGATAAGAAGATACCATTTATAGAGCAACAATTAGACCCATTATGTTAGTATTGAGCAGTTAATCATCAACATGTACAAAAGATGTTCGTGACATAAATGAAGATTCAGAAATGGGTGAGTGGTCACACAAGAAAAGACTGTATATGTAATGAGGTTATTAGAAACAAATTGGAAGTGATAAAATGAGGAAAAATTATTTTAAATGTTTTGAACATGTAGAAAGACGACCAAAGAAAGCTTCGGTAAGAAGGTATGAGAAACTAGATTGTAAAAATATTATAAAAAGTGAAGAGAGACCACAAAAGTGTTGGAAGGAAATAATAAAGCATGATTTAGCTTATGTTGAGTTAATGGTTAGCATGGCACATAATCAAGCTCTATAGAAACAAGGAATCCATGTAGCTGGCCCTATCTGGTATAGGAAAAAGCTTAGTTGTTGTTGTTGGATGCAATGCATACTGCTGCCATAACCTGGTGCAGATTTATAGTCGGGGGCAGGAACCAGAAGTATTCTCTTCATCCATTGACCAAGGCCAGGCATATCATAGCATACATAAGTACGAGTTCAAAGTAAGGGTCAAGGCTGGCCTTCTCTGTCTTGCCTTGGTCCATCCACTTCAGCTCATTATGTGGGCTTGAACACAAGTCAATTCTTTGGTCCATCATGTGGCACTTCTTTTTAACTGCTGCTATTGATGAGCTTCTCAGTCTTGCCTTTTGCTGTTGAGATGCAAATCATTTCTGCCGGCAGCATTTGGGATAATACCTGAGCATTTCATTCCGTTTTCCCTATTTAATGTAGCAGTCTGTAACAGGTGATTGCCAAAGGAGAAGCTCAAGGAATGGTGAGCAAGTCTATTGGTATCATGTTAGGGATTTCATTGGCTAATTATGTGGCCTCATCTGGACCACTGACTGCTGCTTCCTTTGCGGTGGTAACTGCTGTGCACATGTTCTGCAACATAAAGTCATACCAATCCATTCAACTGAGGGGTTTAAATCCATATCGTGCAAGTAATTTCCTGTCCTTCCGTGTTTTTCATGGTTACAACATCAACATGGGTGTCTATTGGTGACAAAATTGTAGAGACTCATATGTTGCAGATTTCAGAAAATATCATGGCATTTTCCTTTCTACATAAAGTATGCAAAGTGTTTGCAAAGGTAGCATTTCTATAAAAAAATTGTTAGCTTTCTGTGGCAATAACACCGAAACCTGGTTTCAATATCTTTATGATGGGATATCAGTGTTTGGCACATATGCATGCTCCCTAATAGGTCCATTCATTAAATTGGTGATCCTTTTGACTCTCCACGGTTGGTCCACATGAAAGACTTCATTGAATTTGTTATCAACACATAAAAGCTGACATCTGAGATTGCCATGAAAGAGGCATTTTTCAAATTCTGCATGGACAACCGTACTAGAGTGTTTTACCACCATTTTAACAATATTTGTAAATCTTGTTTTATTTCCATTTGATTTATACTGAGAATCTGTGACTACCTCTTTTTTGGATAAGTAGAACTGTTATTCAATAAGTTGGAAGGATTTTGAAATGTACCTTGCAGGTCTCGTCTTTAGTGAATATCTTCTTACTGGTCAAGTACCGTCTGTGAAAGAGGTCAATGATGAAGAGCCACTGTGTTCAGGGTTGCCGGTTTTCAGGATCAAGTTCATGCAACAAGTATTTCTTTCTCTTGGAGTGCTCTCCCTTGCGATTTCTCTGTCAATATTATTGCCACATACAGGAGTCATCACAGCGACTGATTGATGGATTCCCAGTTATATTTTTCCATGTTAGTCCGAGTTCCTTGTAAGAAAAACGTCACATGTTTCCATGTTCTCATCATGCTGCAGGATTTGCCAACTTATCAGGATCATAGTCAAAGGAATCAGTCGGTCTATGCCCTATACCATGCTCAATTAATGCACTTCAGGTTATAAGACTTAAGAACAAACTTGCAAATATGGTCTGTCTTAGCATTCCTCGAAACGTTATATGGGTATCAGAATGCCAAGTAGCTAGCTAGAAATTTCCCATTATCACAATTATCATATGTAGGATTGATGTGTCTTACATGTTCGAAGTCTTTAAGGCATTCATGATTAACATTTGGGAAGAAATTTTCAACATCTTTCTTGTTCTTACTTTGTCAATTTGCAAAAATATACAGATAATTGTGATACCATTTCCTGGTTGAATTGCTTGCAGTGATCCTAATTGTTGCAATATAAAGGTAATAACCGTAATATAGTTCCTCATATTAACAAATGTGTTCAAATTGCTGTTTTCTGTTCAGTACATATATGATGAGAACATAAAAGATGCCCGTATGACCTTAAAATATAAAGAATTATGAAAAATGTGGCAAAGGTACGGTTAGCACTGAAATTTGCAATACCAAACAGCTGTGAGAAACACTATATGCTGTCGTTTTTTATGAGTGCTGGAATTGCTTAATAACTTTCATCTGGAATTGTAACCATCCCTCCAGTTGTAGCACATGATACACTGGTTGGACTTGTTCCTGTTCATCAAGCATATTGACATTTTAAGTTGTAACAAAAAGATTTTTCTTTCAAAACCGTCCACTTTCCAATTGAAAACTCTGTTGCTAGTGTATCTATTAGCTTTACTGTAATTTCTTCTGACTGAAGTGTCCAAATGATTCGCTGTGCAAATAATGGTATTTAAATAAGTTTGTTTCACATCTCCAATTTCCAGTAGAAGCTTGAACAACAACAAAGTTTATTTTCTAATGTCTTCAGTCTATGTGGTTATGTGACCAAGTTACAGAATCTAGATACCAATATAGATATTCGTTGTCTGCAGGAGCAAACCCAACTGCTCTCAGAAGAAGCCAAGCAAGCTGCTGTACAGATCAATTACAGGCTGCAGCTGGGTTCCAAGTTCAGTGAGGTAGTCAGAAGCAGGGACGACGCACTAGCGTTATTCAGACTCTTCAAGAGTGAAGGCTATATTCTTGTAGAAAAGGGAGGGAAATTCTGCGTAAGTTCGGAAACCAAGAGTTTTAAATCTTTAAAATAAGTGGTTCCCAAGATAAGCTTCTCTAGTGACCTCAACCTCTCTGAACAGGTGGTACTAAAAGAAGGCTGTACTCCCACCGATATGCTTAAATCACTGTTCCACGTTAGTTACATGTATTGGCTTGAACAAAGCGTGGGAATTGAGTCGAGAGGAGCAGTTGAGGATTGCAAAGGAAGCGGAAAGATAAAATTGTCGTATGAGTATGCACAGAGGGAATTCAGCCATGTGAAGAGAGACAGCCAAGATGCTGGGTGGTATACTGATGGCCTCGTTGCAAGGCCATTGCCATACAGGATTTCTTTGGCATAGGCAGTTCTGGCACAACGGGAAGCTGTTCTCTTCACATGTTAGTGTAATATCTGCTCCTTCACTTTGCATGACATGCATTATCAGAAAAGGCTCAAGTTGTGGTTGCTGGCAATATTCCGGCAGGGCAGGAAACAACTGCTGCCCTTCCTATGTCTTTGTTTTTGTTCTGCACCTGAAAGCTTCTCCATCTAGGACCATTACATGGTGATGGCAATGGAGTTGGGCATTCCTCGAGTGTACCATTGGTCATCGGCACTGACAGATCTTACACACAAGAAGGGAAACTTACCACAGATTTCTGCAGGCAACATGTAACAGAGACTTGCACGTGTCAGATTATGTAATTTTTGTCACCAAATACCTGCAATTTTGTTCATTTTAGAGGTTTGGACCATTGTTATGGAATTCATGATATTTTTGTGTCCTGGATTGTACCGATAGCTCACCAGAGGAGCTTGTAACCAATTCATGCGTTTACTCATTGAGATAGAACTGCTAAAGTGACTGTTCTGCTTGATTCAAGTTCTCAACTGCTCGAACATTGAACTTAAAATCTGGCACATGAGAATTTGAGGAGCCGAGAATGCTCAGAAGAATTGATATTCTTGTCTTGACATGTATTGCAAATGTGAACTGTAAATGCTATTCCTTTGCCAGGATAGGCTTAACATGCATCTAGTTCCGACAATGAATACCCAAAAATTGCCAATTTTTTCATGCTTTTGCTACTAATATTGTGGTTAGGGAAGATGAAGTATGGCGGCTTGCTTTTGTTGCCAGTGAACTCAACCAAACCTTGCTTTTGCATGTTTTCATTCTATTGGTGTGAGCTAATCCAATCTCTGAAACGGATGCATGTCAAGATGAATGATTAGATTTGCATAGAGTTGAAATTTCATATCAAGCTGCCTGCAAGGCTACATTTTCCCTTCACTTTCTAAACAAATAAGATGTGAAACCATTAATTTTGCAAATCATTGAGGACCATAATGTTTACAGTAGCTTATAAAAATAGGACCACTTGCTACGCAGTACTTGATGATCACAGACCTCCAAACATAACAATCACTCCTTGGAATATTTCTCAAGATTGCTGTTGTGCACGCTGAGTGTCATGAAGTTAGGAGTAGATGTCCTCAAGGCAAGTGTCGTAAATATCACTACACAATTCCTATCTTAAAAGGTTCAATGATGCAATATGTTTACACTTTTCTTGAGAAAATTAAAATACTTATAATACATGTGTCATGCAATCCTGTATATTACGATACCATACGATACGATATGCCCCATGTATAAGCAAAGGTTCAATATGACACGTAGTGATGCATATTGTGTGTTGCGCATGATACGTTATAACACTTTAAGATATGTCCTTTCTAAGCAGAATGTGCTTAAAACCTTCAGTAAACTTGTTCTAGTTCTCGCATCTAAAGCTCTGATGGAATTTGCCAATTTGGGCAGACTAGGAAACAATCTATTTTCTCTTGATAGAGATTTGAGGTTGAGCTGTAAGCCACCATGGAATCATAATGTAGAACTTCTCATAATTGTACTTGATTGATTTATTTCCTCTCATGCAGTTTGTTACTTCATGTTATAAGGGTCAGATGAATATATCAGTCCCTTCATCTCATACCTTCTAAAACAAGAAATGCACAACTCAGAACTCATTTGACATACAAGTTTGAATCTCCCTTGGCTTGACATGAGTTCAAGCTAGATTTGTCTCGCGTAATGCATATACTGGCTTGGTTCATGATTACTAGATATATCCACTTATGAAGGGATTATAAAAGACTGCCAATTGATTTTTTGCATACATGCTGTTGAAAAGAACAATTGAAAAGAATGATATGTTGAGTTAACTGCTAACATGACACACGATGGGTCTCTATGGAAACAAAGAATCCATGTAGCCGATCCCATCTAGTATGGGAAAAGGCTTAGTTGTTGTTGTTGTTGTTGTTGTATGCTGTTTCCCTAGACAACCTGCCACTTTCTATATCATGCTCAGAATAATTATCTATGATATAGAGGAACACTGTTTAGTTTATCGAACAATAACCCCATCAAGTATCAAATTTCCCAAAGCATGTTCATTAGGTAGTAAATAAACCACCAAATACTTGTTGAAATTATTAGCAGAGAGAATTGGTCTCTATTGGTACAAGGTTTATATCGAAGAGAAATCAATGATTCAAAGCATTTGGTGATGAGAATCATGTAGATGTATCAGTTATTTCAAGAAAATAGATTCATCTGAGTCTTTCCTATGAATTTGCATGAACTCGGTGGAATAGCTTTTAGATGCAAGGAGATTAGAGAAGCTGTTAAATTGTAAAGAACAGCTCCAAACATGAACTTTTAGAACAGGTGGCTAGAGGCCTCCTGATGACTCAGTTGCAAATGTTGCAGATTGGAAGACGTGTTGGAAAAGAATACGGAGGTTGCATATATATCTTATATAGATAAGCTTACCAACAAAAGAACGACTCAGAAATTAGGCAAAGGTGTGGTGGATTCGGGCGGGCTGCTATCTGTGTGGTGGGGCAGTGGAAACTCTACACCATCTGTTATTCGATTGTCTAACTACTTTTAAGGGCCATCCACATGTGTAGTCCTGATAAATGTGATAGAGCGAGCAATGGAGAACTCTAGGGTGAATGTGTAGGATCATAATCCCTCAAGCACCTGTCTTAGGAAAGACCCCTAGATCAACCTTGGAAATAATTAACAGGTAAGGAAGTAAACTTGATTAGCTTTCCAAAGTGCATAAGGCACACAATCACAGCACAGGACCCAGAGGGACTGAATTAGCAGATGGTGTAGATCACCTCCTAGGATGTTCAAGGTAAACATTGATGGTGTGGGAAAGGAGCAAGAAAGGTCGACTGGTTTATGTATTGTAACCAAGGGTTATGAAGGGTAGATAGCTTCGTTGGGGGGAAATCTTCTCAACCACAAATGAACTACCATACACTTCTTTGCGAACTGCTGGCTGCTAAGGAAGGTCGTGGACGGAAGTGCAGCTGAGGTTGAAGAAAGTTGTGCTGGAAGAAGATTCAGTGAGTGTTTTTCATTACATCCCAGGGGCAGATATGTCGTACTACGGAATTATTTTTTGAGACAATGTATATTACTGCAGCGAGATTTGATTCCTTTAAGTCCCAGGCGGTTCCCAGAGGGATTCCAGGTTGCTGATGCATTAGCTAGATATGTGAGAGAAGAAGCGGCCAGTGTATGGCTCAAACTCACCTGCTTTTGTAGCTAATTTGGTGTGTGCAGAATCAGCTTATGTATGAGTTTACCTCTTGATTATCAAAAACCAGGAGAAAAAAAGAAGTGGCTATACTGGATCAGTCACGTAAATGGGGAACTCACGAAATGATTGCAGAGGCCCTTAAAACGCAGACCAGTCCAAATAAACTCGCACATAAACACGTCAAGAGTGATCTTTCTGCGTAATTGTTATCCAAGCACCAACGCACTAATCCGTTTTCATTTGTCTGAAGTCTTTTCTAATTGCAATAACCAGCAGATAATAGGAATTTCAGAAGGTAATATATATATATATATATATATATATATATATATATATATAGAGAGAGAGAGAGAGAGAGAGAGAGAGAGATTGATTGGATCCCGCTCACCACTGACACTGCCGCCTAACCAATGCTTTTCAGCTTTCTTTTTTGAAAACATTAAATTTTTTAAAATTACACTTAATACCACCAAAAAGCAAGACATAAAGAAGCATGTGAGAGTGAATAGGATCTTGTTTTCTCACTCACACATATCTATATCTATATCTATCAGTATATAATAATTGAATACTCTTCACACATACCCCTAAATCTTAACCATCCACCCAATTGCTCTTAATGGACAAGGACGAGTCCCATCCATGAATGGTAATTCAGAATCATATACCCTGAATTACCCTCCTATATATTATATTATATTATATATATATATATATAGAGAGAGAGTTATAAGGTACCCTAAAAATGCAGAACAAACCAAGACAACAGTAGGAATTTGCACTCTTGAATGTATTCAGAATACTACAAGAGCACAAATGAAGAGGCACAGTTATTGCAATATCCAACCAAGATATGATCACCCTTCAAGTTGTTCATCGAACATTTGCTCTCAAAGAATCAGTAGAACCGTTGACACTTGTCTACCAAAATTTGCTATGCAACTTCATGTATTCTTTTAGCTTTCGCTGTTACTATTGAAATAATACTGCGTAATGCGATTCAACAAGTTTTTGTACAACTGGGACCGAGCCTCTTCCCAATAGAGGTCCGAATAACATGAGGATTAACAGTGTGGCCTGCAGTGAAGCCGGATCGTTTGAATGCTAATATCAGCAGAGCTCATTATGATGAAAGAAGCCCGATCTAAACAAGGCCTCAATCCTAGATAAAAGAGAACATGAAGCGAGCGGTGCAGAAATCCTTTGATGTGTAGATGGATAAGATGGTGAAGATGCAGCAAGATTCCAACATTCCTTGGTCACGTTTTCATTCCTGTGCTGCAACCTCTTGCATCAAAACAGCTTTTGTCCTCATCAATTGCTCATTGTTCCATTAAAGACAGAATTGAGACTCCCTTTGCAGAAAAACTGGAGCACCTGACGGGAAGGTCTTCACCAATTTGGAAATCCCTCCTCCCATTTGTCTGCAACAAAAAGCATCCATAAGCATGACTGAGGCAACGTGATCAGATAGAAACAATCCTCCGATAAAGATGTTAGTATTAGTTTAGGAGATTTAGCTAAGTCAGAAAAGTATATAAACCACAATTTCTACCGACGTATTCAAAAGAATGAAGTCAAAGAGGCTCTTAAACATATGAAGGGTGGTAAATCGGTAGGACCAGATAATATTCCTATAGAAGTTTGGAAAATACTAGGAGAAAAAGGAATCACTTGGCTCACAAGACTATTTAATGAAATATGGAAAAACCAAAAGATGCCCGAGGAATGGAGAGCAAGTACACTTATACTCATATATAAGAACAAGAGAGACTTTCAAAATTGTGCGAATTATCGAGGTATCAAGTTAATGAGCCATACTATAAAATTATGGGAATTAATTATCGAACGTAGGTTAAGACAAGTATCAAGTACAACAGAGAACCAATTTGGATTCATGCCAGGCAGATTTACTATTGAAACGATTCACCTTTTGAGACGTCTTATGGAATATTTTAGAGCAAAAAAGAAAGACCTTCACATGATATTTATTGATCTAAAAAATGCTTATGATAGGGTACCGAGGGAGGTTCTTTGGAGAACTTTGGAAAAAAGAGGTATCCCATTGACATATATTAACCTTATAAGAGACATGTATGATGGTGCAAAAACATGTGTGAGGACTCATGAAGGAACGACCGACTTCTTTGAAGTTAATATTGGGTTACATCAAGGATCAACTTTAAGTCCATACTTATTTATAATGGTGATGGATGAGTTAACAAAACATATTCAAGATGAAATACCTTGGTGTATGTTATTTGCAGATGACATTGTATTAGTGGAGGAGTCTAAGGAAAAAGTTAATAGAAAATTGGAACTATGGAGAGAAACATTAGAAAGCAAAGGCCTCCGACTTAGTAGAACAAAGGCACAATATATGGAATGTAAGTTTGATCATTTGGTTACCTCAGAGGACATAGAAATTAAAATTGGCACACATTGCATCCCTCAAAAGAAAAGTTTTAAATACCTAGGGTCAATTTTTTAGAGTGATGGAAGAATTGATGGAGATGTTACGCATAGAATTAATGCTGGTTAGTTAAAATGGAGAGGAGCATCAGATATTCTTTGTGATAAGAAGATACCATTAAAGTTAAAAGGTAAATATTATAGAGCAACAATTAGGCCTAGTATGTTTTATGGTTCTGAGTGTTGGATAGCTAATCATCAACATGTACAAAAGATGTCTGTGACACAAATGAAGATGTTGAGATGGATAAGTGGTCATACAAGAAAAGACCGTATACATAATGAGGTTATTAGAAACAAATTAGGAGTGGCACCAATAGAGGATAAAATGAGAGAATGTCGTTTAAGATGGTTTGGACATATGGAAAGAAGATCAAAAGAAGAACCTATAAGAAGGTATGAAAAACTAAATTTGAAAAGTATTAAAAGAGGTAGAGGATGACCACAAAAGTGTTGGAAAGAAACAATAAAGAATGATCTAGCTTATTGTGAGTTAACTGCTAACATGACACACAATAGGGATCTGTGGAAACAAAGAATCCATGTAGCCGACCCTGTCTAGTATGAGAAAAGGCTTAGTTGTTGTTGATGTAAGAATTGATGGAGATGTTACACATAGAATTAATGTTGGTTGGTTAAAATGGAGAGAAGCATCAGGTATTCTTTGTGATAAGGTATTCTTTGCGATAAGAAGATACCATTAAAATTAAAAGGTAAATATTATAGAGCAGCAATTAGGCCTGCCATGTTTTATGGTTTTAAGTGTTGGGCAATTAATCATCAACATATACAAAAGATGTCTGTGGCAGAAATGAAGATGTTAAGATGGATGAGTGGTCATACAAGAAAAGACCGTATACATAATGAGGTTATTAGAAACAAATTAGGAGTAACACCAATAGAGGATAAAATGAAAGAACATCGTTTAAGATAGTTTGGACATATAGAAAGAAGATCAAAAGAAGAACCTATAAGAAGGTTAGAAAAACTAAATTTGGAAAGTATTAAAAGAGGTAGAGGATGACCACAAAACTATTGGAAAGAAACAATAAAGAATGATCTAGCTTATTGGGAGTTAACTGTTAACATGGCACACGATAGGAATCTGTGGAAACAAAGAATCCATGTAGTTGACCCCGTCTAGTATGGGAAAAGGCTTAGTTGTTGTTGTTGTACACGAGGAAGTTCATCACATTTAAGCACCAAGGATACGTAGGAAGATTTTAGAACACAGACTCGCCAGACAACTAAAGTTCCAATGATTCAGTAGTTACGAAAGAGGAAGAAACAGTTTTGCCAAAATTTGGAACGTATTGTTGTTGATGGATCTCATTCTTACTGCAACTTCCATATCCACGTGAGAGTCAGGCAAAAGGGCTGAACCAATGATGCCACGATGACCACTGCAATCAGTATTCCATTGGTTTAAATTGATAGAACATCAGCTCGATAAGGTACTTGCACTACTTATATAACTCACGTGTTATGAATAAGTTATTCTACATATAAGTGTTGCAGTGTAGAGATATTATTTAATCTGACCAACTTTACTGGGAGACACAGTAAAAGATAGCGTGCCATAGTGGATTGGATTTCCTACAAACTGAGATCTGTATCAATTTCATTTTTCATGTAAGAAAATGCTAAACCAGCTGTTTCCACCGTTTACAGAAAGTTTGAACCATGTACACATACTTGAGTAACAAAACTGAATAATTCGACAGTCTCCCATTCAAATAGGTCGGCAACTGCAAGTACAAGTCTTGTCTCGTCTCCCCTTTCACTTTCCTACTTATGTTCGACTTAAAAATCAAGCACATTATCCTTAGCACTGTTCTGTAAACAATGTGTCACCACACCACATCTTCCCTAGAAAACTTTGGGTGGTGACACAGAAATTACATGTACCAATAGAATTTCATGAAAATAATTGTACCATTTTCCCCTGTAAAATGCTTTATTAAGTGTCAACGTTGGGAAAAGGGAAAAATAGGTACTGTATCAAACACCTTCAACACTTCAACTTCAACTTCAACATACAGACAAGCTAGCAAGTATGACATTCATCTTTTGCAGTTCGCTACTCGGAAGCACATATATGCATGATGCAGCCAAAAGGGAAATGTAACATACCATATAAAGAGTTTTCTTATTTTATCTGTATACAGCTCCAATAAACAATATGACAGAAAACACTACTGAAAATCACGATGGCTTAATGAATAAATGATACATATGAATGTTTCCATACAAATTAAAGAGCTATAAGGCTGTTCTGCCATCACAACAAAAATCAACACTATTCTGTTGTTCCAATTAGAAATTAAATATCACTTCAAGAAAAGAAAGAAAGTGAATATGCACGTCTTGGAAATTGGAATACCCAATAAGAACTACATCTCTACAGAAAAAAGGGCCACCTAAATCCAATGTCGTGATATCAATAAAAAAAAATCTCTATAGCAGGTACGAAGGAAGCAAATGATTTTTCAAGTACCTCAAAGTGGTACATTCCACGAATGCCACCTCCCAGCTGCAGGACCAGGCCATGTACACGGATCTGTTCTATTTTGCTTTGAAACTGTCTCCAATTTTTACGGAACTTGGAGTGACCTGCTTCTTGGCTGTACATTCCGGGATCTCTTTTGATTGGAGCGGATCATTTATTCTTCTGGTGTTTTTAGTGGAGGGTTTAGCACCTGAAAGTGATAAATTGTTGCCTAAATTGGTCTCAATTGCTCTGTACTTCCTGTCATTTTTTTTTCTCCGTCTTTAGCTTATAAGAGGCTTTTCTCTTCCCATTTGGTTTAGATGAACTAGAATAGGAGACTTCATGCTGGTCGCATTCCTCCACACTTCGAATTATTATTGACGGTGACATATCCAAATTATCAAGTTTGTCCTCATGGTTACTTCCTTGGCCCGTGGATCTATCTTCAGACAAAATACTTGGCATTTTACTTGAAGGTATCTCAGATTCTTCAACAATCAAATCATGAAATTGGGATTTAGGACGGGGTACAGTAGCCTTCAAAGACAATTTAACGTTTCCCCTAACATCTTGCCCAGTGAACATCAGGGAAAGCTCTTGTCCCACTGACACTACATCTGACACGCGAGATACCTGTAATGGGAAAGAGAAAAAGAAGACAATGAATATGTAGAAAACAGACATATAACATATCATGCAGATCAAGACGAGCATATTCATCACTGGATCAAGAAATGGGCAATAAGAACGGTAATTAGATCGGGAAAAATTACCTGCAACATAGACTGGCATGCTTTATACCTCAAGCGTACAACACATTAAGATGAAGAAAGGATGCAACACATAATTTAAAATGCCATGTATTGAGGGAACTCTGTTGTTGGAGAATTGCTCAGTTGCACATGATTATGCATGCAAGATGGACCGAGAATGTGAAGAAAAGGCAAAGGTATATATTCAGGCCATACCAGAAATCATGCACCTGGTTGAATCCAGGTAAACATAAAAACCATGAAGTATTATAAAAAAAAATCCAACTAATTCTCCAATCAGTAACATCAATTTCAACATGAACCCCCATTTAGTACCATGACCATCAACCTAGTCCCTCTCATAATACACCAATTCTTAATATTTCAAGTTGCCTAAGACTTCCACCGGTGCTGCACAAAGAATCATACATAGCATATAATTGTTCTTGACTGCGGTCAGGGTTGATTCCATAACATAACTATTATTACCAACTCCAAAACGCAGACAAAGGAGGAGAACTACCTATGTAGCTGACAGCTGATGTTAAACTTTGTGAGATCTTTTACCAAGGTATGCTATCTTTCCAGCACTACTACACTGCATAGAGCCTCAAAGTCAAAGGTGTTTGGGCAACAACAGCAATAAGATGGGTGACCTCTTAGGAAGTCCTCATGTAGTACCGTCTAACAGTCCATCTACAGGAAAAAATCCTGGATGAAATTTAGCTGAGATTTTTTCCCTCTTTATCATAGAGAAAAACTACATCGTTCTCATCTCAACCTCCCACAATCCACAACATCCACCACCAAAATTCCCTCATGAAATCTGACTCAACCACCATGTGGGGAGTTAACACATAGGTACCAGCTTAGTGGAGATCAACAGTTGCATACAACCACTTCCATCAGATCAGATCATCACCATTAATATCCGCTAAAACTACCACAACCATGCACCATACACCATCACCCACACAGTACTGCAGCAACAATTCAAAAAACCTGAAATCTTGTTTATAATTTTAATTTGCAGTTACTGTTTATAAGCAATATACAGAAACATGGTGTTGAGACTGGTTTTTTGATTCCCAGTGTTTCCCGTTTCTTGGGTTTCACTTCCAAAACATCAAAATGCTAGGAAATCAAGGGGGCCATATGCCTAGCATTGCACATGTAAGAAACAACTCTTCAATTGATTTAAAGAGTTTATGCCAAATGGCAATATTACAATCAAGAGTCACCAACCAATTGATATACCAAACACTTGGTGTTCAAACACACAAGTCAAGTCAAATGAAGATCCAATGAATCAAACAAATAGCCAAGCCTTTAATTCTTATTGCATAGTGTTTTCTCACTCCCATATGCCCTTGGCTTGATTATAAGAATTTGGTTGAATGGCAACAATGAGATTTCTTCTTGGAGGTTCAAAGATTTCATAGGATACAATTTTTTGTGGGGGCCTTGAGATTCTAGAGGGTAAGATTCTAGAAGATATGCTTACATTTTATTGTCTTCTAGTTCTTCTAGTGTAGAATGGAGAAGGCTTTATAGTTTCTTTAGGCTCTCTAGGCTCTTAGTTTTCTCCTATTTCTAAATTGGTGTACTCATCTTGTTGTTTACGATCAATGATTCCTTCATTTTCATTATCTTCATTATCACCATCATCTTCTAGTTCTATAACATCATTAAGAAAGGTATATTTTTCTTGATCTTCATGGTTAGAGTCATAGTAGTAGTCTTTTTATGTAAATTTCACATTTCTTGACATGGTTTCTATTCTTTTGAATTAAAAGGCCTATCACTTGGGACAAGTGATAACCTAGAAAGACACATTATATAGCTTTAGGTGACAAATTATCATTATTATCCATATATACAAAATATCTACACCAAAAAATTCTCAATTTTTCATAACTTGGGATAAGTCCAAAGAAATTTTCAAAGAAAGAGATATTACTAAGTTGGGAGGAAGGCATCCTATTTATTAGGTATACGGCGGTTTGGGTAACTTTTGCCCATAAATACTTCAGTACTTTACTAGCAATCAAAAGAGTTATAGTGGTTTCTATAATGTATATATGTTTTTGTTCAGCTAAACCATTTTGTTTGGAGTTTTTGTTTAGAGTTTTCGTGTAAGATTTTTGGTACAAAATTTAATATGTTTCTAAATAATTTTGAAATTATTTTGACATATAATCACAATCGAAATCCAATCTCAAAATCTTAAGAGTAGTGCCAAATTTTTGTTCATATCCAAGTGAGCCAATCTTTTGTGCAAAAGAGGTGGGTTATAAACCATACCACAATTTTCAAAATTTGACACAACCAAAATTTTCAATTTATACAATCCATTTTCTCTATGACATCGTTCGGTCACTTTCTTCAATAGATGATCCTCTATAACATAATTCTCAGATGAAAAAGTGTATAAAATCATTATAACAAATTTGAGCAATGAAAAATATATTAAGATTGAGTTTTGGTACAAAACTTATATTAGGTAATGTGAAATCTTGTATAATAAACTTCTAATTTCCTCTACTTCAAATATTGCATCATCAACTGTAAAAACATGCTTATTAGCAATTATAACTCTTTTGAAAAGTGTTTTTCAAAAAAAAAAAAATTGTGTGTCGTGTGAAAGGATGCACCTGAATCTAAAAACCAAGACATACCTTAAACAATTATTAATAACATATTTTTGGATATGCTAGCCTTCTCTTTGAATATTCCTTATATGTATGCCTTGATATTAGAAGGTAGTGTTTCTCCCTCTTTATCCTCCAAGACGGCCATATCGACGTTTTTCTTCATCAAAATTAGGCAATTGGTCTTGATGTACTCACTCTCTTTTCAATAGTGACAAATGGTACTTTGGTTGAGCCAAGAGACTGTGGGTCTAATGTAGTTCTTGACTTTCCCTTCAATATTCTTTATGGCTTCATGACTTTAGATTTGCTCCTGGTATAGATGTGGCACGAACGGCCTCCTTTAGAAGTATTTAGGCTTTCAATCTAGTTTCTTCCATAACTAGATTAGCAAGAAACCCATCTCCCTTGGGTCTTGGTTTTCTATGTATTAAAGTAGATTTAATATTTTATAATTTCTCTCTAAAATACTACAAAAATAAGAAAAAATATTGATTATCTAGATACTTTTGAAATTCATCTATTTTTCTATTTTTTCAAATTTATCAAAACTTTGAAGTTGATTCCATAACTCAAAAAATTC
This sequence comes from Brasenia schreberi, assembly GCA_036023115.1. Taxonomy (NCBI): domain Eukaryota; kingdom Viridiplantae; phylum Streptophyta; class Magnoliopsida; order Nymphaeales; family Cabombaceae; genus Brasenia; species Brasenia schreberi. The sequence goes on from JAYKKT010000087.1 coordinate 9,123,345, forward strand.
ATTGTGGTGATCTCTACTACTCAAGTTGTCTTGCTTGAGCATTATCATTTTTTCCATTAAATTGATTTGGAAAACAAAATCATTTTGAGAATGGATTTTATTCAAATATTCCAAAGATTTAAAAGCGTTTTCAAAGATGTTGATTCTTTTTCTAATTTTTTCATACATTCATTTTCTCTCACATTTTAAAATCTTGTTTGCATTTTTCTAGGGCCTTGATGATTCATCCTCATCAAGCCCATCAAGAAGCAAATTAAGTTTTTTAATAAAACCATAAACATAATCCCAATAATCTTTGGATAGAAAATACTTTTTCATTATCTGGGCCAAACTTTGATAATAATTTGGATCAAACAAACAATAAAACACTTCATTTTTACTTTGCATTGTTCACAAAATTTAGTTTTTAAGAGTTAACTTAACCTTGGAATGATGAAAACAAGAAGGCACAAATTTTCAAACTTACTTCAAGTTGGAAACGTTTCCCAATGTAGCCATGTTCGATGATTTGCTTCTGAGTAGGCTATGATATCATGTAAGAAACAACTCTTCAATTAGATTGAAGAGTTTACACCAAATGACAATTATCACAATCTAAAAATCGCCAACCAATCGATACACCAAATAATTGGTGTACAAACACACAAATCAAGTCAAATGAAGAACCTATGAATCAAACAAATAGCCAAGATGATGTCACCAAATAAGAATGATTTATTAAGATAGGTTGAAGCTCTATTTATAGAGCAAGTAGTGTTATTTACAGCAGCTAAGAGGGATAAAGAGAGAGTGACTAGCCATTGGGGGGGCAGGTGAGCCAAGATATATGGACCCTATTGGCCCGTTTCCTATTACATTTTAACAGCACATTGCAGCACATATACTAGCATTCCTGTTCTTGGTTCTTGTCACATAAAGATTTCATACTGCTTTCCATTATGAGGATTCAACATGTGATAGAGTTTACAGAAAATCCCAAATCGTTTGTGGCCTGTCAGATGCTTCAAAGGTTAAATGAGGTAGCCACAACATTTCCATGAACTAACTTAAGATGGCGTACGCTCAAGCAAGTAGAATTAAGTTACTCTTAACAGTTCATCCAGACCAGCAGAGTTTAATTTGAATGGTGAACTTGGAGTAATGAATACAATCAAGTTGAGACAATCTTTTGGATGATCAGTGTCATAATGCAACACGAAACATAATTCTTAGGGGAAAAAATGTGAAATGAATTAATCATTGGAAAAAGCCTTATTCCACTACTACCGAACATTGAAGATAGAGAATTTCAAAACTGGTAAAAACAAATAAGAAGACAGACCCTTCTACAGCTTCACTTGCCTGCGCGTGAGATAACTCAGAAATATGTAAAAGGCCTTGTTGGCCACCATTAAATTCCACAAAAGCACCATATTCTTGAATTGATACTACAATTCCTTTATAAATCCCACCAACTTCAATTTCACGTCCAACTCTAAACTCAATCTGCAAAACAAGACAGTGTTCAGTAGTAGGCTTGAAAAACTACACAATCAGATAGAAGAAACAAGGACCGTGTTACAATGTGGCCTACTTCAAGAATAACTAGCATCCTGATGAAAACTTAAAGAACTCAGCATGGGAAGCTCTCTTTCAACAAACAGAAAATTGGAACACAAATCTGGTTTGACAGGAAACAAACTCCAAAAATGGATCACATGACCACATAATGTGATAATGATGCAAAAAATATATTGAATACATTGTTTTAAAATAGGAAATTAAAGGGAATGAAATGCACATTAGAAGTTCACAGGGAAACAAGGTACCAGAAGAAAGACAAACAGAGCCAACGCGTTCAGAATACCCTACAAAATCATTTTGAAACACGTGAAAAAAATAAATGGAACACGGAACACCAGGGAAACTAAAGACCAAAGTAGTAACATTTCAGTCGGAGCATCCAACACAAGAACGATCACAGAAACCTGCAGGATTGGAAGACAAGGAACGTGTAAACCATTTTTTTATCATTTCACCTTTTTTTGTTGCATATTGCAGCAAAGTCCTCCAATGTTGACGGGTTACTGTTCAACAAAGAGATGAGAACCAGGTCATCTCTTTTGTCTAATGCACATAGTCAGCATACATAAGAAAGGACCATCAAGTGAAACAGCAAGTACCAAAGAAATGGTAATCGAAGGGCACTAACTCAAGTATCTTATTGTTAAGCGGATACTAATTTGAGCAAATCAAGACAAAATTATGCACAATGATACAAATAACCAGGTGTACTTTTAAATAAGTCAAGAAATGCAAATATCTTGAATGAATGCAGGAGGCCTAATTGGCAGAGGAAAGGATGCTGACAACTAAGCTAAGCTGTTTTAGCTTTTAAGCCAAATAGTAAGAACACAATTTATTCTAAGCTGACAGGAACATAAACGCGAACAATTTATCTCCATAACTGCTTGATTTTTTGCAAATATGGTGACACTCTGATCAGCATTTATAGTGATACGTGCACCTACAGTTGAAGGACATGATGTGCAAATTAAGAAAATATAAATATAAACCTTCATTAAGAGCTTCTACGATGAAAGGTAGCAATCAGATTGAATGATACCAACTGGTACCGACTATTTTAGTAGGAGTCAAGACTTGTGACAGGAACATGGGCTGTTCCATTCGCGTCTTCCTGTTTGTGGGAAGAAGCTACTATAACCTTGAGTACAATGTGATAGAGGACCCTTATTGGGCCACTGCAAAGGGATTTGAAAAAAACTAGGTTTGGAAGACCTTTTATAAACAGTTAGCTCTTCGGTAAGTACATCCCATCTATCCAGGGAGTCCAAAACCAACTTTTAGCACATATTAATGTATCATCTTTATTACGGTCATGAGTTAACATGATAGACATGTTTCCCAGAAATACCTGAAACACTACAAGACATCAAATCACCGTTTTGGAATTGAATCATATGGCATAATGGATGTAACTGAACAAAATAATCAACCAACACTGCTATCATCAGTATCCCTTGATTTCATATCAGTGACTAAATCTACTCAAACAAAAATTTATGCCACTTTAATTTTGTTACATATAATTTTGCTCAAAGTAATGCCAGCATTTTTCAGCTATTAACTGAAAATCCGTTCATCATATCCCTAGAAACCTAGTAGCGACCCAATAATTTCCCCTATAAATTACCCATTTGTGTTGATATAACCTCTAATCTAAATTATGCAACTAGTCAACAAAAAGTAGGCAACTTTAACTACTGGATGCAGTCACTGTTTCAAGGTTGCTCAATATATTGATTGATGTTGTGCAACTGATTTCTCAAAATTTGTCCAACTTTATAAAAAGTTGACAAAGATAAAAGAGTGCATCGAGCTATTCGAACAAAATGGTGGAACCTCAAAAGCGAGAAAGAATATATATCTAAACAGAAAGTCCTTCGAGGAGATGTTTGGAATTATGTTGGTACACCCTGTGATACATGAAACAATATGGCTATACATATTAGGAAAGTGGCGAAAGATGTGTTAGGTGTATCTAAGGGAGATGTACCGGCACAAAAAGAAGCTTGGTGGTGGAGTGAAGTAGTGCAAAATAAAATAAGGCAAAGATAGCATGTTACAAATTACATTCAACAACAACAACTAAGCCTTTTTCCATACTAGATGGGGTCGACTACATGGATTCTTTGTTTCCACAAATCCTTATCGTGTGCCATGTTAGCAGTTAACTCACAATAAGCTAGATCATTCTTTATTGTTTCTTTCCAATACTTTTGTGGTTATCCTCTAGGCCTTTTAATACTTTCCAAATTTAGTTTTTCATACCTTCTTCTTAAAGGTTCTTCTTTTGATCTTCTTTCTATATGTTCAAACCATCTTAAACGATATTCTCTCATTTTATCCGGTGTCACTCCTAATTTGTTTCTAATAACCTCATTATGTATATGGTATTTTCTTGTATGACCACTCATCCATCTTAACATCTTCATTTCTGCCACAGACATCTTTTGTACATGTTGATGCCCAACACTCAGAACCATAAAACATGGCAGGCCTAATTGCTGCTCTATAATATTTACCTTTTAATTTTAATGGTATCTTCTTATCACAAAGAATACCTGATGCTTCTCTCCATTTTAACCAACCAGCATTAATTCTATGTGTAACATCTCCATCAATTCTTCCATCACTCTGAAAAATTGACCCTACGTATTTAAAACTTTCCTTTTGGGGAATGCAATGTGTGCCAATTTTAATTTCTATGTCATCTGAAGTAGCCAAATGATCAAACTTACATTCCATATATTCTGTCTTTGTTCTACTAAGTCAGAGGCCTTTGCTTTCTAATGTTTCTCTCCATAGTTTCAATTTTATATTAACTTTTTCCTTAGACTCCTCTACTAATACAATGTCATCTGCAAATATCATACACCAAGGTACTTCATCTTGAATATGTTTTGTTAACTCATCCATCGCCATTATAAATAAGTATAAGAAGTCTATCGTTCCTTCATGAGTCCTCACACATGTTTTTGCACCATCATACATGTCTCTTATAAGGTTAATATATGTTAAGAAGATTTTATTTTGAACTACTTCACTCCACCACCAAGCTTCTTTTTGTGTCGGTACACCTCCCTTGGATATACCTAACATATCTTTTGTCACTTTTCTAATATGTATAACCATATTGTTTCACATATCACAGGGTATACCAGCATAATTCCAAAATAAATATATCTTCTTCCTCGCTTTTGAGGTTCTACCATTTAGTCCAAATAACTCGATGCACTCTTTTCTTCTTTGTCCATTTTTTTATTTGTAAATCCATAACTAAAAGTCGATGTTGGGTGATTAAGCTTTCTCCTGAAATTACCTTGCAATCTTTATAACACGCTCTATCTTTTTTTCTACAAATAAAGTAATCAATTTGTATTTGTGATAAGCCATTCTTATAAGTAATTAAATGTTCATCTCATTTTTTGAAGATTGTATTGACTATAAAGAGATTAAATGCCATAGCAAAATTTAAAATCTCCCTACCTTTCTCATTTATATCCCCAAAACCAAAGTTTCCATCAATACCTTGATATTCTAATGCCTCTTAAACGACATGTCCATTTAAGTCTCCTCCTAAACAAATCTCTCCTTTTGTGGAATCTTTTGAAACACCTTATCTAACTCTTCCCAAAAAGTTGTCTTTATACTATATTCTAGTCCTACTTGGGGTGCGTAAGCACAAACTATATTTAAAACTTCTACTCCTAACACTAATTTCAACGTCATGATTCGGTCACCATATCGTTGTATGTCTACTACACTATCCTTTACGTCTTTATTTATGATAATACCAACTCAATTTCGAACCTTTTCTTTACCTGCGTACCATAATTTAAAATATGTATCCTCTGTCTCTTCTAAACATAGAATATGAATCTTTCTCTGAATCATAATATCTACCACCTTCATTAGCTTACCGGATAATGTTCCGATATTCTAAGAACCAATACGAATCTTATTATCTAAGACTAACTTCCTTACCCCCCACATTCGTCTATAATAAAAATGCAGAGACCCTCTCTGCAAATTATTCACTACATTCGGGCGGCAATGTAGCGGGACTAAGTTCTTTACCCATACCCGCCCATGATGTGGGAGCCCTCTCTGTAATTTATTCACTACATTCGAGTGAAAATGTAGTGGCCCTTGCTTACTTATTACTACATTTGGGCTTTACAGCACGTCGTTAGGCGGGAACGCCTCAAAGCAATGCTCATAATTTTTGTAATCCATGTTATAAAATCCGACGAAGTTTTACGTTGGCTGTCAGAAGCCTAACACAACCCTCCTCCTTTATCCGAGCTTGAGACCGGTAATGTAAGGGTGATCTCTTACATGAGCGGAGTTATGTTACAAATTACATTATGCTAAGAAAATGAGTGAAACTTTAGAGGCTTATAAGAAAGCAAAGAAGAAAGCAAAAAAAGCATGAGTGAAGCAAAAGCTAAAATTTAGGAGGATTTATATAAAAAACTCAACTCAAAAGAGGGTGAAAGAGATATTTTTAGCAGATAAGAAAACTAAAGATCTTAATTATGTTAGCTGGATCAAGGACGAGGATGAAAAAAATTTAGTGGTAAATGATGATATAAGAAATAGATAGAAAAACTATTTTTATAAGCTTTTTAATGAAAATAAAATGTTAGTATTAACTTAGGAGAGTTAGCCAAATCAGAAAAGTATATAAACTACAATTTATACTGATGTATTCAAAAAAATGAAGTCAAAGAAACACTTAAACATATGAAGGGTTATAAATCGATAGTACCAAATAATATTCCTGTAGAAGTTTGAAAAATATTAGGAAAAATAAGAATCACTTAGCTCACAAAACTATTTAATGAAATATGGAGAGCGAGTACACTTATTGTTGAAAATTTGAAGTCGCGTAATAGAAGATTAAATAATAAATATTAATAATTGAAGAGGAAACATTGGATATCGAAGGAAGAGACGGACCTCCAACATAGCCCCCCTCTTTGTCTATCTTTCCTACTCAAAACCACTTATACAACCTATAAGTCTTTATAAGGTGTAAAACACAAAATGATCAAGATGCTCTTAATATTACGGGCAATTACAATAAGACATAAAAAAAAAATGAGAAATTACAAAACTAACACTAAAGCCACTAACTATGATGGATATTCTCAACCCCTCTTGGGAGTGAGATACTTCGAACACTAACAACAACCCCTCATTGTACTCGATTGTCCGACCATACACCGCCTCATGCGTGTCCCAGGGCGAGAGGTACACCCCCATTTCAATCCCGGCATCCCGAGCGGCGGCCGCGAGATCGGCGACGACGTCTTCTCCCTCTCCTCCCCTCCATGGGCTCGACTTCACGGAGTAATTGGTGAATTCCGAAGGCCATAGGCAGAAGCCATCGTGGTGTTTAACAGTGAGTATTATCCTGGAGAAGTCGGCGTCGGTCGCTACCGTCACCCATTGCTTGGCGTCCAAAGCAGCCGGATTAAAGATTGAAGGGTCGGCGTCCCCGGTTCCCCACTCCATGTCGGTGAAGGTGTTCATTCCAAAGTGAAGGAAGAGGGCCATCTCGCCGAGTTGCCATGAGAGCTGAGAAGAAGATGGAATCGGCGAAATAGGGAGAGGAGGAGCCGTTGACTCGGCGATGATGAGTAAAGATCGTAGCAGAACGAGCAAGATCAAGTGGGGAGTTTTCATTATCATCTACAGGCTTGTTGCTGCTGATTTTCGAGTGATTCCATCACCACGAACCCACAGAGTCAAACTGATGGGGGAATTGAACTGTTATGTTGCCCCCAAAGGAGGAAATTTTCGGGGATTAAGTTGGTAGGTGGATCTTGATTCTTGGTCTGTTGTTATTGAACCGTGGTAGACTTTGATGATGATCAGGGAGATTTTAGTGAGAAACTTTTGTTTAAGCAAATACTTGGGAAAAAGGTAAAACTTTTTCCTTCTGAAAAAGGTAAAATCTGTAATCTTCTGTGATGACCAAGTGCCAATGGAGTGGGGTACGGGACGGGCAAATAACTACTCCCTTTAACCTGAAAGATTCTCTTATATATCATGAGTTTTAGTGATACGATCGGACACCTTATCCCACAGGCAAGTTCAAACTTGACCGTGTCTTGTCATCGCACCAGACGGTCCGTTCGCAACTGAAGGCACTATGCTTGGCTGGTGTATGCCATGGTTCACAACTAAAACAAATCTATTCTATTAAACATACACTCTTTTTCTTCAAAAATTTTCGAACTTTTCCTGTTACGTATTTTTTCTGCTCTCGTCTTTGATCACTGAATTTTCGTCTCCTCGACAATCTAAAATTACAGCTCGAGTTGTTTAAACACTTCAAAATGCAGTTTCCTTATATTAGAAAAAAATCTGGGATAGGTCATGGGGATGGCAACGGGTCTAGTTACACACAGGTACATCTATGCAGCCCCATACCAGAACCTCATTTGTTTGCACAATATGCTCACTCCGTTCATAATAGTAACGGGTCGAGTCTTTTTTTCTCTGTGTTTGATGGACGAGGTTTTCGGCATTCGGCTGGCATCCTGCCATTGACAGGTACACGTGCTCTGTAAGCCAATTCTAAAAGTAAGATGACAACAACAATTAACAATTAAGCCTTTTATTATAATAGATGAAATCAACTACATAATTCTTTGTTTTCATAAAGCTTTATCACGTGTTTTAACTCAATTTTTATAATTAAATTATCTTTTAGTAGAATCAAATCATTTCTAAATTCACTCAAATGATTGAAAATATTCATGGCTTCTATGGAGAACCTTTCTCTTAGGTTTGTTTTTCCTCTATAGTTTTTGGTGTTTCCATTTGGTATCTCATATGCTACACCCGTTCTAAATAAGTAGTTGGTTGATATAGCACAAGGTCAAACACCATGGTGACTTAGGATTCTTTTAGCAGACCCTAGTTTGTGTGGGAGAATGCTTTATCTTTGATTTTCTTTTACCTTGAGCAATGGAACTAAGAAGGTGAGCAGTGGCGAACCCACTTCAAGATCCGAAATCTGGAAAAATTCTTGAGTCCGTCACAGTATATATAAGAAAATAGAAGTGCATTGTGCTATCTCACTGGAAATACAAGTATGCCTCACCCCAAAAGAATTCTTGGGTCCGCCACCGAAGGTGAGACTTGCATGGGGTGGAGTCTTATGGTACTAGGACTAGAACCATTAGCGCACTTCGCTTGATAAGATGCTTGGTTTTGATTCTGAGATCTGAGCTGAGTATTTGCATGTTAGGTTTTCTAATTTCCTTTCGAAAGATTTGCACCCAGTTAGAGTTTAAGAGCTCAGTCCAACATATTTTAGTCCGTGGAACTTCGGGTGCAGAACCAGCGTTGCCATTTACACATGCCGACCAAACGGGGAACAAAAGGAACACAAAAATGTAAGGGCCCATGGATGCAAGCATAAAACAGAAAAGGAAAGCATGAAAACGCCACTCGATATCAGTAAACCAGACTATGGATCCAGACATAGAGCAATTTTAGGTCAAGGCTACTAAACCTATTTTGGTGCTTCATAGAGGTTTTCCATGAAATCGTGGTGGCAAATCGGGTCACCTCAAGTTCGGGTTGACCAGATGGTCTCACACACAGATATATATGAATAAAAATATACTTTTTATACGTTATATGATTATATATATATAACTGCGTTTGGGTCATCTGGGTTGACCTGGACTCAACCCGATTTTTGTTGGGTCCTAAACACACACAGGTGTAAACTGGGTTTGGCTAATCTGGGTTGAACGAGTATTATATATATTATCTCTCTCCCTCTCATAAACCATGCCAAAATTCACAGTCAAGAGTTTTGTGAGACGAACGAGTCTGATTATTGAGGAACTTTGTCGATCCAAGTTCCATAAACTTTCAGTTTACACATGCACAAGGAAAAAGGAGTGGCTGCAATGTTCTGATTGTGATAGTTTTCTTGTTGAATTTTTTATCATTACCTTGTGCTGAAGATGTCTGTGACAGAAATTAAGATGTTGAGATGAATGAGTGATCATACAAGAAAAGACCGAATAGATAATGAAGTTATTAAAAACAAATTAGGAGTGATACCAACAGAGGATAAAATGAGAGAATATCATTTAATATGATTTGAACATATAGAAAGAAGATCAAAAGAAACCTTTAAGAAGGTTAGAAAAACTAAATTTGGAAAGTATTAAAAGAGGCAGAGGACGACCACAAAAGTGTTGGAAAGAAAGAATAAAGAATGATCTAGCTTATTGTCAGTTAAATGCTAACATGGCACACGATAGGGATCTGTGGAAACAGAGAAAAGGCTTAGTTGTTGTTGTTGTACCTTTTGCTAAACACTAGGGTAAAGCTTTATCAAATTTTTATACCATCGATTACCGATTACACCTTGTGCTAAATAGCTAAATGAAGTTCAAGTTGTCTCCTTTTCTGTTCTATTTCTCTCTGTCTGAACCCTTCTCAGGAAATAATTAGTATCCACTAATCGAGGAGCTTGATACTATCCATCTCAACAATAAATCGAATATTCATCTGCCAAAACTTATCTTAACAAGGACCCACATGGGACAGCCTCATGCATCTTCTCTAGCAGAAATGGAAAGGAAACATAGAACTGCTCGTGACAAGCTGGAGATGTCCATGATTCATTTCTGAAATACGTTTTCAACTTTACAGATGATTTTCTATCATGATTGGTGTGATCGTCTTCCTATCTTCTCAAAATAATAATGTTGAAGAAGCATCCGAAAGATCAAAGAATCCTCACCATCCTCAGTGAAGAACTATACCCGAATAGAATGAAAGAACTGGGGAGGAGTAAGGGAGATGTAAGCCGATCAGTCTTTCCCACATATAAAAGCCTCACAACCACCTTTCTTTTACGTTCTATTTAAAGGATAAATATAAATCATAAAAAAATGTGAAGATAATTACAAGTACGGTAATTGGTTTGATAAGTACTGATGACGGTAGAAGCCTTATATCTTGCATCAAGTAATATTCAAGAAATTTCTCCTGTCAAAATGGGCAAGGCCTGTAGTGCACCATCTTTGATATGCCTACTCATGTCGACATGAGTGTACTTCCAAAATTTTAAGGAGATTTAAAAAAGTATGAAAGATATTTTTATTACACATGAATGAACATGAGTGAGCAAGATCCAACCACTTTTATATATATATATATATATATATATAAAATTTTGCAATAAGGCTCGCCCAATCCAAGGCATGGATCTCAGGGTGGGCTGACGATTTCATTTACACATAAGATGTGGCCTGGCCAAGCCCAGTCCATATTTTCACAGCTTTCGTATTTGATAAATTGAGATCACTATCTAGAACAGTCCTCGATAGAGTCCTCAAAGTTTGAGAATAATTCTGAACCAAAGTTATGCCACATGAAATCTACAAATAGAAGCTCTACCCTTTTGCAGAATCAAAATGAGAAAGACAATATCTGGTTGCAGAATCAAAAGGAGAATAATAATAGCACAATTGGTTCACACAGTGGCGGACCTAGAATTTCTATTAGGGTGAGACGTATAGCCGCTCGAACGGTTTAGGGTGGAGCGGACCATGTATTAAGCTCATGGATCCAACTTTAGGACATAGGCTTTAAGTTGATTTTTCGAAATTTTGGGTGGGGCAGACGCCCCACCTCGGTTCAATGTAGATGCACCATTGCCTCACAAGTTGAAGGTCATGAGTTTGATAAGCAGGTCATGCATCTGCCTTTTAGCCTTCCCTATTGTGACAAAAGAAGAGAGAGAAAGAGTAAAACATTAATAGAGATGTCAAGTAAGAGGTTTAACAGAAGCAATTATGTGAACCCCGGAATGAAGCCGTATTTAAATCCTAGTGTTATTGTAAATTTTTTTTCGTTCATAATGTTCATGTATGTTGCTTTGTGTTTTTTAACGGAAGTTTAGTTAATGCAAAATATAAATTGGAATCCCATGATTCCCATGTGAGCCGCTTGAGGCTCCTAATTAATGGGATTTAATTAATGCTTATGAAACGCAATACTTTATGCAATTACGTATCGAAATTTTGGATCATAAGATCTTTAGATTGGTATATCTGTGTCGATGGTAATTAAATATTCTGATATTTTGTTAATGATTCCCAAATTCAAAAATGGAAGTTTAAAGTAGCCATGAATGGAGTCTTTAAATCAACATTTAGAGAACGTCAGGAAACATCCGATTTATCCAATGATTAAGGTGTAAGTCGGTAGCACACTGTTTGACTCTCGGCGATAAATTGTTACCAAGCAAAATAAAGAAATCAATTGCAGGTTTCACAATAGAAACATGCGTAATTAAATCTTCAAAAGCATCAAAACCAACAAGGTCAATAAGGTTGTCATCAGAAACTGTTTATATCTTGAGAATCCGAGGCTACTCATCACAATATTCAGTAATATTGGAGGTGATTTGACTTTAAGATTTTAGGCCGCAATCCAGAAACTCTTTCTCAATTGCAGCTCTTGAAATCCAAAACAAGCCTTGTCGTTTTTTTTTGATCTGGATTACCTTGTGAACCTCAAGTTTCTATTATCATGGAACGATGGGCACAAGATCAGAAAGAAGAAACGCTAATCACAATCAGCTCTTCTGATTTTTTTTTGTGGTTTTAGCCTGAAACTCGAGTTTCTGTTGTCATAAAATGATCGTGAAGACAAAAGTTCCAAAAAATTACAAGACTAAATTCGCATTAGGAAAAAGATTGGAAGGAAGCACTCCTTTCTTTTTTATTCTAAACTGAATTTTCACTGTTAAATTCAAGTTCAGTTATCATGAAATGATCTTTTTTCTTCTTTTAGACAAGTTGGGCTCAGGCAGAGACGCACCCAGATGCATGCTCGGGTACTGAACTCCTGGACCTTCTGCGCGAGAGCCAACTGGCTAGCCAGTGCGCTATGCTCCTTCGGGATATCATGAGAGGGTCACGAGACGAGAAAGAAAAGGCTACAATATAATCACGCAAAGAAGACATTAAAAGGGGAAATGGTCCCTCTTTTTACTTTTCATTGAAATACGTTGAAGTTTCTGTCATCAAGAAATAAGAGAGAATGCCAAAATCAGCAAATACAAGAGGATAATAAAATCAGAACACATTAACGAAGAAAAGAATGGCTCATCTCTTCATTTTTCAAGTAGTTTATTGCATGCATGATCCTAACTCTAGGCTGAATACAAGGCCAAAACGGGTGGTGGTTATTATTTACATATGCACAGAAGAAACATTGTAAACCCTTAATCGCCACAACCCACTTCAGAGACAAAGTTAAGCACAATTTCTTCATTAGTACATGAGTCTGTCCTGAGAGAAACAATGAGAAATGTTGCTAGAACCAAGAGCCGTGCCTAGAAAGAAGTTATTGAACTCTTGGCCTGGGAATGACTTAGACTCTTCATAGTCTGAAAACAAATTCGTCGCACACCACATCGCAGTTTCTCCCTCAAAACCACCATTGTTTCCTCCGTTAGCGAATCTGTAAGAATTTTGATTATCGATAGCCTTCGACGGCAAGAGAAGGCTTTCCAAGTTCATGGTGTCGAGGATTAGTTCACTAGGAATCATCTCATTCTTCATCCCCACAGCTTGACGTTGGTAACTCCCGTCAGAGGAAGTGCAGCTTTGATCACCACCAAAGGCACGGTTGGAAAGTAGTCCACTTTGATCAGCGTTGACTGAGAGCAAACCCGGCCATATGTAATTGAGATGAGTTATTTCTGAGAAACTCTCTAGACCACTGTGCTGATCATGTTGTATACTTTGTTTTTGTTGTTGCTGCTGCTGTGAGTTCATGAATAAAGAGGAAGAACAGTGAAGATTTTCAAAGGATAAAATTGATGGTTCGCTCTTGTTCGTCTCTAGGAGAGGAGATTTTGTGAGGAGGGTGGAATTGGCTTGAGATTTGCGTGACGCAATCCGGTTAGTCTGCTGATCTTTCTGTCTTCCAAAGAGCTTCTTCTTCAGCTTGGTGTTCCAGTAGTTTTTTATATCATTATCTGTTCTTCCTGGCAATTGAGCAGCAATAACCGACCACCTGTGTACGTTCACGCCACATAAAACAAATTAAGGGTCTACCGTCAAACAAAGTTCTGAACAAAATCAAACTCGGTTGAGTTGCACCAAAAACCAATGCAAACAGCTGGCTAGGAATGATTGGAGGAACACTAAACACTTACCTGCTTCCAATACCAACGTAAAGGCATGCAAATAATGTTGTCTTCTCTTCTCTTCAGAGAAACCCCCCGTGCTTGATATTAAAGCGAAGATAGTTTAGCCACCTGAGACGGCAACTCTTGCCACATCGCTTAAGGCCTGATAATTCAGAGAATCAAAAGCTTTTGAATGAGTCACAAATAAGTATATAGGGTTAATTGAGGAGTGTGTAATAATATTAATATATATATATGTATATAATACCGATCTTTTGTGGCAAAGCGATCCAGTTACCACCGGTACCGTGCTCTTTCGATGGTAGGATTTGAGCTTGACGTCTTCCTCAGGCGACCAAGGGCCTTTCTTAACGTTTGCCTTGTCACAGCAAGGTGCCCTCCCCATGGCAGACACGGTTTGTTGCCTCTGTTGATTGCTTAGGAGATGAAGCAACAGCCCTTTTGATGAGTTTCAAAAGGTTCTGTAGGTTGCTTGTGGAGATGCAAGAGTCTTTATATAATGGATATTCATAGAAAGCCGATAAGTCAGAGGGCTTTCCCGTCTTTTCCCTTTGAAAATCAAGCATTCGAACCTTCCATATCACTGATATAACCCTTTCCACATTCACACAAAAGTATGATTTTTCAGTTTCACCAAAAGTCTTTCAAGTTACCTGATAGTAAAAGTTAAATGACCATAAAATAATTTAAGATTCCCAATCAGTTGTTCGTAAAATATTTAATGATGGTTCTTCTGAGTCGCAATTTCCTGTTCTTCACATAAAAGTCCAGACTCAGCCAAATAAGATAATAGCACACTAAGTAGCAATGTTGTATTTCGTTGCATCTCTAGATGCCCTAGTAGTATAACTCTTAATTTATGAACGGAAATCATTATTCTCTTACAGATAAGGACAAGAGACGCCATATTTTTCAGTGAGACCAGACATGGTAGCTAGCCGTCACTGCAAGAGTCAACATCTTGCTCTTAATCAAATCTCATGAATATTACTCATTTTAAAATGATTAACCAATATATATATATATATATTTATTTATTTATTTATTTATATTGGTTGCAAAGAGGAGGCCAGAGCCAGGTATGCATGCGGCCGGGGGGGGGGGGTATCGAAGGCACGACCTTCATCCTGTGAGTCGAGTCCCCTGGCAGGTGATCTGACAATCTGAGTGCTCCATTTTCATATATTTGTTTGCTGCACTTCTACCCAACTCTGGATACATGTAGAAGTTGCTGTAGAACTATGCAGATCAAGTACTTATCATTTCTTGAACTCCACAACATGTTTCCTCAGTTTACTCGTGTCATTGATTTCTTAATCCAACGGCATCCAATGGGAACACCAACCTGCTGTAATGAATGCCCTAATTATGATATTATTCAGTAAAAGCATATTCAGTATCTACATGACAAAGCACAAAAATACTGTATCAGAAATAGGTCCCACCTAACTCTGCACTCATAATTCATCTCTGCTTTAATGGGATCCTCTTAGTTCCAATTTTTCTTGTACCAGGAACAGGAAAAAGACAATTTAAGGAATATTTTAATAAGAATTCGTAACCAATGATCTGAGCATATGGCCCCAAAAAGAGCATAGCTCACTGGCTTGGGGCTTGGCTCTCCCGCAGAAGTTCAGAAGTTCAATACCGAGCGTGCACCTGGTAGGAGTCTGCCTAACCCCACATTCTCCAAGCATATTACCAAATGCTGCTCTCAAATCTCTCTCTCTCTCTCTCTCTCTCTCTCTCTATATATATATATATATATATAAAGCTAGTGAAATTTTCAGAAACTAGTTTTAAATATATTAGAAAATTTTAAACATTTCAAGGAACAAAAATATAAAACTGAGAGATGGACCTCGAGAGCCCCGGGATAGAAATATTAGAAAATTATCATTGAATAAATTGCATAAAAGATTCTTCAGCCAAGAAAGCGAACATTTGTCAAACATTTCAAGGTACAAAACGATGAAACTAAGAATTGGGCCGGTAGGCCTTGAGAGTCCCGGCCAGATGCGAACCTCGCGAGATGCCTGTAGTCTTGAAGCAATGGGAGACCCTTTGTTTGGTGTATTTGACTTTTCTAGCTTGACATTGAATGCAAAGTTTGACAAAGCGAATGCTGGATATAATAGCAGCTATTATTTTGCCATGTAGTGACAGTTGACATGTGAATTTTTTTTATATACATTGAAGAGGTCATTTTCTTCACCTCTGAGTTTAGCAAAACCGTAGAAAGAGAGTATAATATACAAAAATCATCATTTAGAAACATGACATTTTGTTCTTGAGGGAGACCATCAAAATATTTGTATTTAATTAAATAAATAATAAATATGACATATATGAAGAAATAGTCTCTTACTGTTTACGTCACCGTAGCAGAAGCATGACGCTTGAATTTTCCCCTCTTGCATGTACACGCGAAGAGCATGCAGACGCTTTTCTAGACCTTTGGCGGAATCCGTCTCCCTCTGCAGCTGCTACATTGGTCAAACTTTTACTGTTCATACGTCCCACCTCGATTCGATTTTCCTTTCTCTCTCTCTCTCTCTCTCTCACACACACACACACACAAAACAAACGAAGTCTTATAATCCGATTGCAGTAAAGCTTCTTTTTGCTGTTAGTGGATGTGGCCACATGAGCCGTTCATCTTAAGATGGAGGGCTGTGGTGGAACCGTATGTACCTGATGCATGCAACAGCAGGCTACATAAATCACCTTAATTAATGAACATGTCGGTACTGCTCCTATTGACATCGTCATGGTAACTATTTACTTACTTAATAAGGGGGAATTAAAGATGAAACGATGGAGGATTGTAGAATGCATGGTCCTATGGTTCCTCATTTTTACATTAAAAGACAATAATCTTAAAAGTGCATGAAATAAGAGTCTTTTAGTTTTACAAATAAAAATATAAAAATAAAACTGCCTCTTAAAATATTGTTAATGACATGAAAACTTTTGAACAATTAATTAATATATATACCTCAATAATTTAAAAAAGTGGAAAAATTCAACCTTAATCAACAATGAATAATGTGAAAACTTGTACGTCAAAGATCAGTTACTATAACTCCAAATTAAATCAAACAAAAACTAAGCCTTAATATTCCTCATCGATGGGAGTTGGCTAGAAGGATTCTCAATCACCATTAGTCCTCGATCGATCTTATGTCATATATTAACATTTAACTTTATAAAGAACAATATTTGTTTCCTTCGAAGAATTACGATGCCTTTTAATTATTTCTTGCACTTCAAAATGTTTATTACTTAACTTTTTGTGGCTTTTAACACCATCTGCATCAAATAAAATCAAGAAAAATGCATGAGAAATAAAGAAGGAAGGAAAAGAGTGAAGAAAGGAAGTGAGGCGAGTGACGCAATTGAAGTCAAACGAGGCCATGCAGGGTCTGCCATTCAAAGGTGCATGCGTGTGTTACATGCAAACACAGTCGGCTATTATATCATACCTAACGGCCGGCGACGGTGTTCAAAGTTGGTATACAAAGAAAAATCATCAGAGAGCAAGAAAATACAAGCCCTTTTTTTCTTAATAAATTTAACAGCAGGAACAACCTTTGACCATGCTGTATTTTATAATTTTATTTTATTGTAAGGTCGGGAAACAATAAACAAAATCCGGCCGGCCGTTCCGCCCATCACATAAGACACCAAAACGACTGTTTCTTATTCACACACTCTCTGGCACGTCCATTCCTCCAACCAATAATGGCCACAATTTCTTCGCTGGCGATTGCTACATTAATGGATCTCTTTCTCTCTCTCTCTCTCTCTCCATATATATATATATTGATATAACCTCAAGACAAGTAGGTTTAATACCCTTACAGCAAATATAACGTGTGCATGTATATATAAGTCGTTTAAGTAGTGGCGGCAATAGTTTTGGTTGGACTTTTTTAGAGAATAGAAAAGCAGTTGAGAGAGAGTAATAACCGGTGATTGAATGGATAGAATCATGAGAAACAAGAAATTAAGCACCATACTCAATTGAACCCGGATTAATTCATATATATATATATATATATATATATATATATATATAAACTTGTTAATATCGTCAAGAGAAGTGGGTTTGAGGCCCTTATAATAAATATAGCATAATTGCTAAAGTAAGTGCAGTTCAATGTTAGGATGGAGCTTGACACCTTGTTGTTTTGCTCCGAAAGAACGGGATAAGAACCATCCATGTTTAGAGCGGCCCACTTGGTCCGAAAGCAGACATAGATCATCAAAGAGATGGGGCAGGAAAACTTTTTGGTTCCATTAATTATGTTCTCACTTGAACTTTTTATAATTAATTTATAACACGGAGAAACCGTCTTTTAAACGTGCATTTCTCGGGTATCGAACTCGCAAACTAATTTGCAATCCCCATTTGAAGAACCTCCAAAGGTCAAGAGTTCAAACTTACAAATGTTCATCTCTTGTAGGGTGTCCCTAATCCAAGCATGGGAGAAAAAGATGTCAATCCCGACTTAAAAACCATTTCACAAATATTAAATTGTTTTAACAAGCAAGCATAGGTTTGCACCTAATTCCTTGCATTAAAATCATCATCATCATCATCACATATATATATATATATATATATATAATGTTAATAGGAAACAGTATAGAGCACAATAGTGAATATGAATTCATGTAAGTGAACCCAGTCAGCATAACATAAGGCTTGATTTCGGTTAGAAGTGGATCGGGTCCACGCCAATACGAGATATCATCATTTTCTACATGGGCTCCAATAATGATTCAAACTCAAACTGACAGCTAGGGATGTTAGTGGGGCAGGGCGGGTCTGGAGATCAAAGTCCCTGCCCCATCGCCATTTCATAACCTTGTCTCATCCTCGTGAGGGAGACGAAAAACGCTCCCATCCCATCAGAAAAAAAGGGATGCTCAAATAAAACTTGGAGCTCACTATGAAATGAAACCTAATTTATGTAAATATATCTAAATGACTTTCTTTTATTACGTTTGAAATGGAACATATTATTACGTATGAAATGACGAGAAGTTTATGAATTTAAAAAGAGGTAACACTTTCTTTTATTTATTCTCTTATAATTTATTTTATTTTATATAGACCTAACTTTTTAGAATCAATTAGAGAAAAGGTTGGAGCCGAGTTCAAGGGGCAGGGACCTCCTAACCCCATTCCCGCCCAAATCCCCGTCTACTCTCCCCATTCCCGTCCTCATCCTTGTTTTCAATCCCTAAATCCGTTCCGTTTGGAGCATGTCTCCGCCGGAGCGGGGATCCCTTTCCCATGAACATCCTTATTGACACTTAAGTTCAATTTGAATTTTGGGTCGTGGTGATGATGAATAAATATATTCCTAGGTTCATTAAATGACTTTCAATATATATATATATATATATATATATATATATATATATATATATATATATATATATATATATATATATATATATATATATATATATATATATATATATATATATCTGTGTGTGTGTGTGTGTGGCTGCATTGATCTGAATTGCATTTCCTACCTACATAACGGTCAAAGAACAAGCTAGTGAGCAATATTTGGCAGTCAAGCAACACAGTACTCACCTAAACATTAATCTGTCACGGGAATGTACAGTCTTGGTTTGGTAAGAAAATCAAGTCAATTTGGGTCCAATATACAATTTTTTTTAGATTAAAAAGATTCAAGTGAAAAATAAGGGGCTTTTCGCTAATTATTTTTCATTGCCGGAAAAGAACATGCATATAAAAGCAATGCTGATTGCACAGATGATTATATATATGTTTCCTGGTAAACAAGCCAAACAAATCGAAGAAGGCATGTTCATGGCTTGCCAACCCGAATTTGTGAAGCGTTTCGCTTTTTAGCTCACGCGAGCTGAGCAAAACACAAAGCGAACACGAGCCAAGTTAGATTAAGCAATACACACACACACACACACACACACACACACACACACACACACATATATATATATATATCGGTCCGAAGGGGTCAGCTCCATGGCTGAATGACACAATTAAGCAATGAGATTACTGGCTCCATGCAAATTACTCGAACCAATTATAATCCCATGCTTGTTAAAACGAAGAAATCAAACGGGGCCCAAAACTTTGAAAGTTGCGAATAGTGAATTAGAGAATCCGTTGCAGTCTACTCACCAAAATGAATATGACTGAACAGCAAAGCGTGTTCTTAAAATAATAATCAGAACAGCAAAGCACGAAGAAAATCCACTGGATCGAACCAGTGCTGGCTAGTGTCACTAAATATACCAGAATCTAATGCAAGTCTTAATCTCATAATTAATGATGACAGAGAGAGTCAAATACTGTGTTAGAAAAGCCCTACATATACATACAAATATATATATATATATATATATATATATATATATATTTGTATGTATATATATATATATATATATATATATATATATATATATATATAGTGATTGAATCCTGCCCACTAATGAGGCTGCACACAGGTGCTTTTCAAAACTGTGTAAACATTTTTAAATTACACTCTTGTTATCGAAAAACAATGGACAATATGAGTGAGCGTGTCCGAGGGTACTTTCAAAAAATAACAAATGTATACTTTATTTATGTCTTGTGAGACTCAAATTTTTTTGGGGTTTATGAATGGAGGCGGAAGCCTAAAACATTCACCCACACATGAGGCCTGCCGTTGAGCTAACACTCTTGAAGCTTGTGAGACTCGATTAGTGTTAGAAAGAAGGCCAACCCGATTTAAAGATCGGACGGAATTTTGTACTGGTTATCGGTTACTTAATGCAACCCTTACTATGTGCAAAGGGCTAAAATCATTAAATTCTAAATAACGAGAATAATGTGATGAATTTGGAGGAAATAAGTAATTAAATAGAAAATATAATACAATGAAGAAGATAACGAAAGAGGGTTTCCGTGATCTTTAAATTATGAGGGGCGTCTGTCAGCTAACGTCACGCCCATGTGGTGTTGGCGAAAAACAAGGGCGTGGGCCATTGTGAGTTTATCATCGAAAGTCCAAAAGAGAGGACGACGCTGCAGACGTCGCGGATTGGGTGGTCGCACGAGGAAGTCGTCATCTGTGCGTTTAAGGACGAATCAGAATAGGTTCTTTCGAGGAGGATGTTTTCCTTCTCTCTGAAAGAAATTTATTATATTTTGTCCTTGTTTACTTATCGTACATGTATACATATGTATTATATTTTGTCCTTGTTTACTTCGTACTTGTATTTTAATCGTGTGTGTTGGGTCACTCAGATTCCCGTATATATCATTGGATTATGATGAGATGCTAGTCAACTAGAAATGTTTGCCGCTATTGGATGGAGGTTTAGATATTCTATGTAATAAGAAGACACTATTAAAGTTGAAAGATAATATTATAGAGTAGCAATTAGACACTTTATATTTTATTGTTCCGGGTGTTGGGCAATTCATCGTGAACACGTACAAAAGATGTTCATAAGAGAAATGGAGAAGTTGAGACAGATGAGCGATCACACAAAAAAGATCATATACGTAATAAGGTTATTAGAAACAAATTGAGGATAATATCAATAGAGGATAGAAACAAATTGAGGATAATATCAATAGAGGATAAAATGAGAAAAATCATTTAAGATTGGATATATAGAAAGACAATCAAATGATCCTTCCGTAAGAAGATATAAAAAACTATTACAACAACAACTAAGCCTTTTCCCATACTAGACGGGGTCGGCTACATGGATTCTTTGTTTCCACAGATCCCTATCGTGTGTCATGTTAGCAGTTAACTCCCAATAAGCTAGATCATTCTTTATTCGTTTCTTTCCAACACTTTTGTGGTTGTCCTCTACCTCTTTTAATACTTTCCAAATTTAGTTTTTCTAACCTTCTTACAGGTTCTTCTTTTGATCTTCTTTCTATATGTCCAAACCATCTTAAACGATGTTCTCTCATTTTATCCTCTACTGGTGCCACTCCTAATTTGTTTCTAATAACCTCATTATGTATACGGTCTTTTCTTGTATGACCACTCATCCATCTCAACATCTTCATTTTTGTCACAGACATCTTTTGTACATGTTGATGATTAACTGCCCAACACTCATAACCATAAAACATGACAGGCCTAATTGCTGCTCTATAATATTTACCTTTTAATTTTAATGGTATCTTCTTATCACAAAGAATACCTAATGCTCCTCTCCATTTTAATCAACCAGCATTAATTCTATGTGTAACATCTCCATCAATTCTTCCATCACTTTGAAAAATTGACCCTAGGTATTTAAAACTTTCATTTTGGGGAATGCAATGTGTGCCAATTTTAATTTTTATGTCCTCTGAAGTAGCTAAATGATCAAACTTACATTTCATATATTCTGTCTTTGTTCTACTAAGTCGGAGGCCTTTGCTTTCTAATGTTTCTCTCCATAGTTCCAATTTTCTATTAACTTTTTCCATAGACTCCTCCACTAATACAATGTCATCTGCAAATAACATATACCAAGGTACTTCATCTTGAATATGTTTTGTTAACTCATCCATCACCGTTTTAAATAAGTATGGACTTAAAGTTGATCCTTGATGTAACCCAATATTAACTTCAAAGAAGTCTATCGTTCCTTCATGAGTCCTCACACATGTTTTTACACCATCATACATGTCTCTTATAAGGTTAATATATGTCAATGGGATACCTCTTTTTTCCAAAGTTCTCCAAAGAACCTCCCTCGGTATCTTATCATAAGCTTTTTCTAGATCAATAAATATCATGTGAAGGTCTTTCTTTTTTGCTCTA
The DNA here is from genome assembly GCA_036023115.1 of Brasenia schreberi. Taxonomy (NCBI): domain Eukaryota; kingdom Viridiplantae; phylum Streptophyta; class Magnoliopsida; order Nymphaeales; family Cabombaceae; genus Brasenia; species Brasenia schreberi. Next base: position 9,145,944 of record JAYKKT010000087.1, read on the forward strand.
AAATGTTTCATAAGATGTCTCAAAAGGTGAATCACTTCAATAGTAGATCTGCCTAGCATGAATCCAAATTGGTTCTCTGTTGTACTTGATACTTGTCTTAACCTACGTTCGATAATTCTTTCCCATAATTTCATAGTATGACTCATTAACTTGATACCTCGATAATTCGCACAATTTTGAATGTCTCCCTTGTTCTTATATATGGGTATAAGTGTACTTGCTCTCCATTCCTCGGGCATCTTTTGGTTTTTCCATATTTCATGAAATAGTCTTGTGAGCCAAGTAATTTCTATTTCTCCTAGTATTTTCCAAACTTCTATAGGAATATTATCTGGTCCTACCGATTTACCACTCTTCATATGTTTAAGAGCCTCTTTGACTTCATTCTTTAAATACGTCGGTAGAAATTGTGGTTTATATACTTTTCTAACTTGGCTAAATCTCCTAAACTAATACTAACATCTTTATTTTCATTAAAAAGATTATAAAAATAGTTTTTCCATCTATTTCTTATATCATCATTTGCCATTAGAATTTTTTCATCCTCGTCTTTTATGCATCTAACATAATTAAGATCTTTAGTTTTCTTATCTCTAGCCCCTAAAAATATCTCTTTCACCCTCTTTTGAGTTGAGTTTTTTATATAAGTCATCCCAAATCTTAGCTTTTGCTTCACTAACGGCCTTTTTCTCTTCCTTCTTTGCTTTCTTATAAGCTTATAAAGTTTCACTAGTTTTCTTAACATAATGTAATTTGTAACATGCCCTCTTTGCCTTGATTTTATTTTGTACTACTTCACTCCACCACCAAGCTTCTTTTTGTGCCGGTACACCTCCCTTAAATACCCCTAACACATCTTTCGCCACTTTCCTAATATGTATAGCCATATTGTTCCACATATCACAGGGTGTGCCAACATAATTCCAAACATCTCCCTGAAGGACTTTATGTTTAAATATATCTTCTTTCTCGCTTTTGAGGTTCCACCATTTAGTCCAAATAGCTCGATACACTCTTTTCTTCTTTGTCCATTTTTTTATTTGTAAATCCATAACTAAAAGTCGATGTTGGGTGGTTAAGCTTTCTCCTCGAATTACCTTACAATCTTTACAACACGCTCTATCTTTTTTTCTACAAATAAAGTAATCAATTTGTGTTTGTGATAAGCCACTCTTATAAGTAATTAAATGTTCATCTCATTTTTTGAAGATTGTATTGACTATAAAGAGATCAAATGACATAGCAAAATTTAAGATCTCCCTACCTTCCTCGTTTATATCTCCAAAACCAAAGTTTCCATGAATCCCTTGATATCCTAATGCCTCTTTACCGACATGTCCATTTAAATCTCCTCCTAAACAAATCATCTCCCTTTGTGAAAATATTAAAAGAGAAAAAAGATGACCACAAAAGTATTAGAAAAAAACAATAAAATACGATCTGGTTTATATCGAGTTAACTACTAGCGTGACACATGATAGGGCTATTTGGAAACAAAGAATCCATGTAGCCGACCCCATCTAGAATGAGAAAAAGCTTAGTTATTGTTGTTGTATACACATAAATCTCAAACTTAAATTGACTATCGCTCTCTACATACATATATTACAATGATGAATACTTAAAAGCACAACTAAAAGGATATTTACATGAAGTTTTTGATGTAAAAGATCTTGGAAGATTATATATATAGGTAGAGAGAGAGAGAGAAAAGTGGTAAATGACTGATGCTTTTGGGTTGGTTGTCGTCGGCCAGGCTTCGACTTTGTCATTTTGTCAGTGAGTCTGATGGATTCCGAGCAGCCTTTGGGTTCCCACTGTGCAAAGACAAAGAATAGCACATATCTAGCTAGCATCAGTTCCTGCCTACTTAATCTAAGAACTGGCTGCTTCCAGGTAAACTGGAACCGGAGGTTCCAATTCCGGTAGCACCTGGAAGCAGAACTGATAGTTCCACTAGATCCGGGTCCGATTCCAGGTCCGTGTTCTAGGTCGCTTTGGTTATGATTTCACTTTAAAGGAATGTGTAGTAAAGCTGGGATTTTTGGAACCAGAACAAATATGGGTTGGAACCATCGGTTCTTTTCAATTTTGTGGAAGATAGAACAGTAATCGAGCTGAAGAGCTCCTTGGTTCTTTCAGTTCTGGGTCTGGTTCCCTCAATTCGACAGTGGGTTTAGGCCAAACTGGTCACCTCTAACTTAATCATTGCTGCCATGTCTCTCCTGCTTCAGAATCCAATGTCGAAGAGAGAGTCTCTCAAACGAGAAATTATTTTCTTTTCAAAATAAACAAATAACAAAATACATCTTAATGGGGTCTGGTTGGGAGCCACCATCTTGTGATTAATAAGATTCTCTTAATGAAAAATACATAGACTATGTCACAGCGACCCTTTATAGCCACATATTCATAAATGAAGGCTTCTTATTTCTTCCTGGTTTTCACTGTAAAAGGTTTCAGTTAAAATACATCTTGAGGTTATTAATGGCTTTAAATGCTAGTTGCTTTAGTGATAACCCGTACACCCTTATATACACTGCACCCCACATCACGATTAACTTCACTTTTCTGGTGAAATGCTTATGTGAGTTTCACCATGATTAATTGGCATACATTGCATAGAGAAGTATATATATACCTCTTTCTCTCTCTCTCTCTCTCTCTATATATATATATATAAAGGGGCGGGGGGATGAGAGACTATGCATATTAGACATATATACATATATATAATCTTTATATATTACAAGAAAGCTAGGAACTCTATGATATACTCCCATACCCTACCCACTGGATCATCTTTATTGGGAGAAAGAGAGAGAGAGAGAGAGACGTAGCATGCATATTAGACTTATATATAAGAATGATAAGGTATTACAAAAATATATATTCTTGGATCCTAGCCGTCCAATCACTCTTGATGGATCACTGAAAATGATCCCAACAAATTAAGCAATATCTTTGTCACATGGGTGGCCCTCACATATGACAAAAACGGTGACTCGTTGGTACTGTGTAAACGTCATCGATGATATATATATATGCGTGTGTGTTGGAAACCATGCCAACTGAACCAGCTAGGGCTGCAGTCATATGGCCAAGGCTGTCAAATTCATGATAGCATTCATAATTTATTTTCAATTGAGACAATCAAGGATTTGATATTTAATGAAAATAATTTACTAGAGAAATAAGTTTTAAGTAGATCTAAGAAACAAGTTCATGTTGGGCCAATTTCATCTCATGCTCTGTTCTGCTCAAACAAACAAACTATTTTCAAAGTGTAGTAAGATATTGTCATCTTTTACTCTTGTTTTTATTTATCAATATTAACTATTACCAATTAAATTACAAATAACATTAAGTTTTAATCGAAAGTAAACTAGGTAAGTTTCTTTCATGTCAGACAAATAATAACTAATAAGGGTCATAACTACTTTTGGAATATCATGACTCCTTTTGGAATATATATATAGTCAGGATAGCCATATCCGTTATTTTATTTGTTTAATTTAAAATATGAAAAACACTCCGCTTCAACTAAAGATAAAAAATAAAAAAGTAAGATTGGCCCGTTCAATTGATTTATATATACATTTAGGTTCGATGTCCTTTCTCCTCTTTTTTTAAAAAAAAATTGAATTAAATATTAGAGTACATTTAGGACAGTCACAATCATCCCCTTAAACAGTGAGCTGGTTCAACATGTACAAGAAACACAGTAAAGATTGAAGGAAGATATTGCAAGAGAAAGCGACCAATTAAATCTCTGTAGTCATATGTATGACTTCTCTATACATCGATAGAGTGGCGGATCGAGAATTTTTTTTAGAGCGGGATTGCTCCCCTTGATTACAACATAATTATGGATTATAACCTATGAATCAACCGTGGCCTTTTTGTCAATTATCTAATTGTGGGTGTGGTGGATGCTTCACTTTGCATCAATGACAACACTGGGATGGATTAAACGATGACTGCACTGTAAATATTCCTTCTAATTAGTGGAATTGATGCTTATTTTTTTCTAATAAGATCGTCTTTTATTGCTTAAAAATTAAATGTCGCAAACCTTACCAAAAAAGAGATTGGATCTAAAGTAATTTTTTAGAGAAAGTTTTGCTTGATTTCTTCTGCAATTACTATATATGTATCATAATCCTGCATCCATTTGTTCCTCTGTTCATCTGACTGGTCGTTATCGTTACCGAAGAGGACGTTTTACGTGCATTTCTAAAAGAAAATACTGGTTGGTGAGAAGCTATGACATCTTTCTAGTGTCTCACCGAACTCTTTCAAAAGGAAATCAATTAATCCATTTTTCTTATAGTCAAGCTCAGGTTAGGCAGATTCGATATAAAGGTGTGTCTGTTCAACCAGAAGTCAGGGGTTCAACTCCAACAGGCGCTACTCTTTGTGCTATATATATATATATATATATATATATATATATATATATATATATATATATATATATATATATATCATGAGCTGGCCTTCATCACATGCCAACCTATCATAAGCTTCAAACAGGCTGTCTCATTTGATAATATATATATACACACACATATATAATTTAGTGGGGACAAGGCAAATCATTCAAATCTCATGCTTTAAATAAATTATCCTTATGGTGTAATGCGTGTGAGTGTGGCATGGTTCATGTGGAAATATATGGTGTAATTGTCTGCAAGCACAGTTAAGGGCCTAAATAATCATTGGCCAAAACTTAGCCATCTGAACTCACCTGCCCTACTCTTGTAATGATCCACAGAACTCATTTGAGGTGGAAATAGGGTTTGTTCATGTGACGCTGCCGGATTCTATGAACCATTGACAATTCAATAAGGGTGTAACCCATCAAGATCAAAGATCAAGTTCAAATTCATTTATTTACAACAAACATGAACTATTACATACAAAAAAAATCAAACTATAGATAACATATCCCAACTGATCAAGAAGGATTAAAGGTTTATTATGACACAACTTTGCAATGCTTGGGATGCATGGTAATGCAACAGTTAATGCTTCAAGACAATTAAAGAGACATGAGGCGAACTACCAAGTGCATAATTTGGAGTTGGTAGCCACAGTCTTTGCCTTGACCACTATTTATACGGCATCATATTAAGAGTGTTCAAATATTATAAAAGTCTCAAGTATCTCTTTACATAGGATATTTTAACATATGAAAAACCTGTTGGCTGGTGGTTCTAGATCCAGTTTGACTGGTTTCAGTTCTAAGAACTTGAACCAACAGTTCCATTTTTTTATTTTTTTAAATTACAATTTTTAATTGTATTTTCGATTCTAGATGGTTTAGGACTCAAACCTGAACTGGAACTGGCCCAGTCCCGGTTCATGGTTAAGGAAAACATGAACTGCTAGTTCTGGCCATGGCTCTGTGCGCGTCACCTTGGCAGGTAACAACAAGTAAACCATAAAATGCTTTAGTTAGCGAGTTCTCAAAGTGAATAGCAACTAAGAATAATTGATAAAGTTTGGCCTTTTTCATTTGATCATTAATTTAAATGTATCTTTTGATTCTTGGCCATATCAATAATCTGATGCTGCTTTATGAAATTATTTCCGCTTCACAAAATCTTGAAATAAATTTTCTGCATAAAGTTTGATGTTAAAAGCCTCAAATATGACCTACATAAATTTGGTCTTCTAGAACAAATTCAATGCAATTACATTAAGACAAAGTTAAATATGCATGAAAACATAATTAATTATTTATTTCTTATAAATATGTTGCTAATGCAACACATTTGAAACATGCTCATCGTTTTGTCATAGGAATTAATTAATGCACAAAAAAATCCTATATATGTATATATAGGAAAATCGGATCCTCTTCACTTTTGATATTCTCACATGTTGTTTTGGGGCGGTATGAGTGTAATTTAATTTTTCTTTAAGAATTTTGAAAAAATACAAAAAATATTATTATTATACTCATTCCATTCAAAAGCAATTAGTGGATAATAAGGAATAAGAGGTGAGTAGAATCTATCATAAAATATATGGCTTTAAATCTAATGTGGATAAATGCAAGTGCACGTGTCCGCTGAATAGCCACTTGCTCGGAATAAATTTAAGCACTGCAGACAAATTTAATTTCAATTATTACATTTTATGAATCAGTCGTACCATTTTTTGATTTAAGGATAAATGACATGATTATTAGCTGTACTTTGGAACTATACAGTGACCTGTTAATACATTTTATTTATAAGATGACAAAATGGCCGAGCTACAATGAATTAACGACTCGAGTATATAACATTTTTAAATGGGGTAAAGGATATATAAATTTATTCCTCCTCAATGTTTTAAGCATCATGAATGATAAATGCCACCGGCCATATATTTGGAGTTATTTCTGGGATTTTTGTTTTCGGAGCACTAGTGTATGAGAAATTAGTTTTTTTTGGTTGCAAGAAGAGGCTCAAACCTAACACATGCATGCACATCTCGGAGTCGAACTCCCCACCAGCAGCAACGGTGCTAAAGCATCCTGCCATTGAGCTAATGCTCTCAGTGCAAAATATGAGTTGATACATTCTTTTATTGTGTGGGCATGCTTCCAGCTTCTATATGCTTAATCTGAGCTTAATTGTCATTAAAAAAGAAACGATGTCATTGGTGCCTACTTAATCACAATCCAACAACAACAACTAAGCATTTTCTTGTACTATATTAGGTCGGCTACATGGATCCTTTATTTCCATAGAATTCGATAGGACACAATGCCCATAATATTTAGAATCCATGGTAGATAAATTTAATAAAGTTTTATGTTGATTGTCTGGGACTCCTAACTTGTAAGCCAAGTTGATCAAACCCAGTTTGATCATCTAAAGGTGCATGCCTAACCCTACTTTGCCCATCAAATTGAAAGAAACAGCCACGATCGCTCACCAGCGATCTCATTGAAAAAAAATTGTCCTAATAAAACTGATCTTCGTCGAAAATCAATTAATGAATTGATTGGAGAACGTTGATATCTTAGCAAATGTTGCCTAACCTCACACAAAATTGACTTGACGATCAAGTTTGGTCAATCTTTGACAAATTCCCGCACCTCCCTTGACATTTAGATATGGTCAAACTCTGACTTTACATTGGTGCAAGGGACAGACCTTGTAAGCCAGTGGGCAGCTCAGCAGCCCATCTAAAAGTCACAATTTGGGGCCGATTTGAATTTTCACGTTCAAATCAAAGAAAAACCCTAAGAGCTTCAATGCATGTATTGCATGCACGCAACCATCTGGGGAACGTCATATGTGGTAATCAATCATATGCATACTTTTGCTCTTTGTCCCTACCTAAGTTTGGATGTTTCTTATCTACCAACTATGTGCATAAATATAATTCACATGTGGCCTTTTGAAAAACTAAAGCTGACGCTTATCTTACATAGGCAGTTCTTGATTCAACAAATTGGATATTCTTCTTAGCTATATTGATGTCTCGGTCGCCCGTTTCAGTTCCTCATCCTCAAGACACGAAGACACAAGATTGTGATTTTTGACAAAGCTCCATTTTTTTTTTAGAACAAGTCCCTAAGTGGATGAATTCTTTGCTTATTTTGTTGTTTATTATTAGTTTGTTTCTTGATATTTAAATGGGGAAAATTCTAGCTGCTTATTTTCAGCTGTTCAATTTAAAGTGATAGATAATGTTCACCTAAAGAATGGTCCAAGTGAGTGTGGTCCGTGGTCACAATCGACGGCGTCTAAGGCACCGTGAACCGTTTAATTTAGGTTCCACCGTGCATGTGGACTCGATCTGGTCCTCGCCTAAACGTGCAAAAGGTGTGTACTAATATCGACCCACCGTCCGCATTTAAAGTGTTTGCTTTGGTTACTTGTTTTCATTGGTAAGCTGGGCTATTGGTGAGTGAGTACACCCATATCAAATGCACAACTCAAGTATTGAACTCCTGACTTTCATTTGTCAAAAGGCTTTCAAGCTAGCTTCAGTTGAATATAGGGGCCCAACAATGATAGCACTCTTTGAAGGGAATCCCTTGTCTTCTTTCTAACAAAGTCGTCTTCATTGAAGTCAAAACTCCCTTTCATTGTCATGATACGCGTCATTTAGATGTTTTGAACTACTTCAATCTCTCTCTCTCTCTCTCTCTCTCTCTATATATATATATATATATATATATATATATATATATATATATATATATATATATATGAGGGTTCCCTATGCTCAATTTCACTATTCAAACATTTCTACCATGTGCTCAGTGTAATCAACGATGTAGATTTAAATTTAAAAAAGAATCATATCATTATGCTTTTCATGCTTTATACTTAATTTAAATCTCAATCATAGAAGTCGTGGATCAAATATTAGAGATGTTTGAATAGACTTGAGCATGAATGAGATTGAGCACATATCACTAACTCTCTCTCTCTCTATATATATATATAGAGAGAGTACCACGATCAGCATATTCAAAATTTTGACAAAAAAATTTGAGTTAGGACTGTCGGTTCATGGCATTCATTAGATGATTCATATATATATATATATATATATATATATGGTATGCTTCAGCCTAACTATCTAGCTAGCTAGGTCCAGCACAGCTAGCATTTGGACCAAGTAGATTCGAGCAGCATGGACTATCAAGAACACTAAATTCCACAGCTTGTACATATTCTCTATATTTTATTAGAATTCTCTCAATATGAATGGTCATTGTAATCAGGCTTTGTCATTGATATGACCAAAACTGAACATGGTCAATTTTGGATCCTAATTCTGGTTCATGTGAAGGATCCAACTTCACAGTGTTTGACAGTTTGGGAGAAAATATCTATTTATACACCTTATAATAAAAAAAAGAGTTTCAAAATCAAAACCAAATGTGAATTCTATATTACTAATTAGAGTTTCAAATATCTATTTATCTATTTCCTTAGGCCGTCGGATTACATTTTATATATAAAATCGATCCGGCATCTCGAAATCCAATTTTAAGGTTGGATTATATCAGGTGACTGACTCAAACCCCAACATTATAGGATCAATTTTCACAGCGAGAAGTGCATGCACGCACTCATGCACAGCATCACAAGCTCTTTCTTCCATGAGCATAACATCTAGAGAGAGTGGTTACAGTTAACAGGAAGGGTTCAATATTGATTTGGCTGCAGTTAACAAGTATGGCTTCATTATCGTTCATCCCAGAGTCATCTTCTAAAGTCCATACTTGTTTGCTCTAATAATACAGACAAACATTTAGATAGAACCCTCGAAATTGGTCAAACATAGACCCCTAAACTTCTTTTTTAATATATCCCACTTACAAGCATATTATACATTATAATATATATAGTTCTAGAAATACAGTCCAATCTCTTACTGGTTTATAAAATAAGAAAAGTTAGCTCATATCATTAATTAAGTTAATTAACTTTGCTGAGTAGTTTAAATTTCTCAATCATGAGTCTGTAGAGGTCTTGATTGGGAATGGTGGAAGAAAACCAATTATGGTAAGATGAGTATAAAGATTAAAGTTTACTTGAATCAGTTGGATACTTTGGTGCTTTATCTTCCTTAATGCATCCGTTACAAAACTTTAGACTTGAAATTTAGCTTTAGGGTTTACATAAACCTTGATTCTATTCCAAATATAGATAGTTGATCCCATGCAGGTTTCTTAAGCATGTGACTGTGCAGTGTGGCTTTTTGTAGAACTGTTTTCAAATTTTTGGGTGTATTGCAGTGCCGAAGCCAGATGCATGACCCAGGTATCGAACTCATGACCTTCAACTTGTAAGCATGGTGAGGACTGTTATGACTTTAGCAGCTTAGTCTGTTCGAGCTTGATTAAGCTTAGGAGAGTGTCTAGCCAGCTCGAGCCGCTTGACTGAGCTCGAGATGACTGTTAGGAAATTAATTAGTCTCCATATTGTAATAATAAAACCAAATTAGTCAGCAATACTTGGAAAATACGGCATGAATTCTTCACCTTCCCAATCACAGTGACATAATTCGACATTGGTTAAGTTAAAGAAGAACCAAGATTTATTTGTGGAAGTGTTTGATGAGCCTAAACAAGCCAATTCCAGTTCTAGATGAGTTCAATGCCCCCCCCCCCCCATCAATCTAGGTTAGTTTAGTTATAGAAGGAGTTCAAGTAGCTTGGCTTGTCCACCCCATTTGTGTGTGTTGTGTGCTGGCACGCATGTGGCTTGGGAGTCTCTATTTCTTTTTTTTCTTGTAGAGTGCAGAACCCTACCATATATGCACACCCCTGATACAGAACAAGTCATTTAACATGATGGTTCTTCTGGATTCATCCTTTCACCAGGAGAGCAGAGCTTCTTGGGCATGGGAAACTCTTATGTATCATACAATTGAATACAAATTCCATCTACCAGATATGCACACCCCGGGTATTGAACTCAAGAGATCTACCCTGTGGACTCATAAATTGGAGATCATGAGTTCGATACCCCGGGGCGTGCATCTGGCTTCAGCCTCCCAAATTGTACCAAAAAGAGAATCTTAATCTAAGTTGATGTCAATCCATAAAGCGGGGGAAAATGTCTTTTGAGGTTGTAAATTAGGTGAACGAACCAAAGAGGAATTGTTCTCGACTCTTCACTAATTAATGTTCTTTTTCAACTCGTTCGCATATTTGAGCCCAGGTTAGACATGGCCGGTTACGGTTCCACCTTCCATGAATCGGCAGTTTCAAATCTCCTGTTCCATATTCTTTTAGGTATTTTTGAAATTTTCAATGATTTCTTCTTGTTCAAACTCCGCCCAAGTAAGGGATCACCCTTGCATTGCTGGTCCCAAGTCCGGATAAATGAGGAGGGTTGTGTTAGGCTTCCGACAGTCAGCGTAAAACTTTGTCGGATTTTTATAACATGGATTACAAAAATTATGAGCATTGCTTTGGGACGTCCCCACCTAGCGACGTGTTAAAGAGCTCGAATACAGTAATAAGTAAGCAAGGGCCACTACATTTTCGCCTTAATGTGGCGAATCAATTGCAGAGAGGGTTCCCACATCATTGACGGGTGTGGTAAAGAAGTTAGTCCTGTTATATTACAGCCCGAATGTAGTGAAAAATTTTCAGAGAGTGTCTCCGCATTTTGATTATGAACGGATGCAGGGGGTAAGGAAGCTAGTCCTAGATAATAAGATTTGTATTGGTTCTTGGAATATCACAACATTATCCGGTAAGTTAATGGAGGTGGTAGATACTATGATTCAGAGAAAGATTCATATTCTATATTTACAATAGACAAAATGGGTTGGAGAAAAAGCAAAAGAGATAGAGGATACAGATTTTAAATTATGGTACTCAAGGTAAAAAAAAAGCTCGAAACAGAATTGCTATTATCATAAATAAAGATTTAAAGGATAGTGTAGTAGACATACAACGATATGGTGACCGAATCATGACGTTGAAATTAGTGTTAGGAGCAGAGGTTTTGAATATATTTAGTGCTTACGTACCCCAAGTAGGACTAGAAGATAGTATAAAGACAGTTTTTTGGGAAGAGTTAGATAAGGTGATTCAAAAGATTCTTCAAAGGGAGATGATTTGTTTAGGAGGAGACTTAAATGAACATGTTGATAAAGAGGTATTAGGATATCAAGGGATTCATGAAAACTTTGGTTTTGAGGATATAAATGAGGAAGGTAGGGAGATTTTAAATTTTGCTATGGCATTTGATCTCTTTATAGTCAATATAATCTTCAAAAAATGAGATGAACATTTAATTACTTATAAAAGTGGCTTATCACAAACACAAATTGATTACTTTATTTGTAGAAAAAAAGATAGAGCGTGTTGTAAAGATTGTAAGGTAATTCCAGGAGAAAGCTTAACCACCCAACATCGACTTTTAGTTATGGATTTACAAATAAAAAAATGGACAAATAAGAAAAGAGTGCATCGAGCTATTCGGACTAAATGGTGGAACCTCAAAAGCGAGAAAGAAGATATATTTAAACAGAAAGTCCTTCAAGGAGATGTTTGGAATTATGTTGGTATACCCTGTGATATGTGGAACAATATGGCCATACATATTAGGAAAGTGGCGAAAGATGTGTTAGGGGTATCTAAGGGAGGTGTACCGGTACAAAAAGAAGCTTGGTGGTAGAGTGAAGTAATGCAAAATAAAATCAAGGCAAAAAGGGCATGTTACAAATTATATTATGCTAAGAAAACTAGTGTAACTTTAGAGGCTTATAAGAAAGCAAAGAAGGAAGCGAAAAAGGTCGTGAGTGAAGCAAAAACTAAAATTTGGGAGGACTTATATAAAAAACTTAACTCAAAAGAGGGTGAAAGAGATATTTTTAGGATAGCTAGGGCTAGAGATAAGAAAACTAAAGATCTTAATTATGTTAGATGCATCAAAGACGAGGATGAAAAAATTCTAGTGGCAAATAATGATATAAGAAATAGATGGAAAAACTATTTTTATAATCTTTTTAATGAAAATAAAGATGTTAGTATTAGCTTAGGAGAGTTAGGCAAATCATAAAAGTATATAAACCACAATTTCTACCGACGTATTCAAAAGAATGAAGTCAAAGAGGCTCTTAAACATATAAAGGGTGGTAAATCGGTAGGACCAGATAATATTCCTATAGAAGTTTGAAAAATACTAGGAGAAATATGAATCACTTAGCTCACAAGACTATTTAATGAAATATGAAAAAACCAAAAGATGCCCGAGGAATGGAGAGCAAGTACACTTATACCCATATATAAGAACAAGGGAGACATTCAAAATTGTGTGAATTATCGAGGTATCAAGTTAATGAGTCATACTATGAAATTATAGGAAAGAATTATCGAACGTAGGTTAAGACAAGTATCAAGTATAACAGAGAACTAATTTGGACTCATGCGAGGTAGATCTACTATTGTAGCGATTCACCTTTAGAGACGTCTTATGAAATATTTTAAAGTAAAAAAGAAAGGCCTTCACATGATATTTATTGATTTAGAAAAAGCTTATAATAGGGTACCGAGGGAGGTTCTTTGGAGAACTTTGTGAAAAAGAAGTATCCCATTGACATATATTAACCTTATAAGAGATATGTATGATGGTACAAAAACATGTGTGAGAACTCATGAAGGAACGACATGCTTCTTTGAAGTTAATATTGGGTTACATCAAGGATCAACTTTAAGTCCATATTTATTTATAATGGTGAAGGATGAGTTAAGAAAACATATTCAAGATGAAGTACCTTGGTGTATGTTATTTGCCGATGACATTGTATTAGTGGAGGAGTCTAAGGAAAAAGTTAACAGAAAATTGGAACTAAGAGAGAAACATTAGAAAGCAAAGGCCTCCGACTTAGTACAACAAAGACAGAATACATGGAATGTAAGTTTGATCATTTGGTTACCTCAAAGGACATAGAAATTAAAATTGGCACACATTGCATCCCCCAAAATGAAAGTTTTAAATACCTAAGGTCACTTTTTCAGAGTGATGGAAGTATTGATGGAGATGTTACATATAGAATTAATGTTGGTTGGTTAAAATGGAGAGGAGCATAAGGTATTCTTTGTGATAAGAAGATACCATTAAAGTTAAAAGGTAAATATTATAGAGCAACAATTAGGCCAGCCATATTTTATGGTTCTGAGTATTGGGTAGTTAATAATCAACATGTACAAAAGATGTCTGTGACAAAAATGAAGATGTTGAGATGGATGAGTGGTTATATAAGAAAAGACCATATACATAATGAGGTTATTAGAAACAAATTAGGAGTGGCACCAATAGAGGATAAAATGAGAGAATATCGTTTAAGATGGTTTGGACATATAGAAAGAAGATCAAAAGAAGAACCTATAAGAAGGTATGAAAAACTAAATTTGGAAAGTATTAAAAGAGGTAGAGGACGACCACAAAAGTGTTGAAAAGAAACAACTAACATGGCACACGATAGGGATATGTGGAAACAAAGAATCCATGTAGCCGACCCGTCTAGTATGGAAAAAGGCTTAGTTGTAGTTGTTGTTGTCGTCTTCCTGTTAAAAACCATTTAGGACCCAAACCAGAATAAGAACCAGTGGTTTTGAACATGAATCTTAACCGCCTGGATCCCAGTTCGGTTCAGTTCCTGGTTCCAGGAAAACACGGGTCAATATGGCTTGGAACCATCTGTTCAGGTTTACCCAAAGTCAACCATGCCTACACAGGAAACATGCGAAGCTATGGAAGTTCTTGTCATCTCTTTTGCGCCAAGCTCATACTAAAACGAGCTGTGAGCTAAGAGCTGAAAATGAGCTTCTTTGTAAAACTTGGGAGAATAACCTAAGATTTTTTGTTTAATTTGCATTGGGAGAATGAAATTGCTGCTCGTTTAAAGCTAAACATATTCCTTGACACAATGTTTAATGCAAAAAATACCACTCACCATGCAACCAATTGAGTGACTGTCTCTAATTTTAACACACGCCTATATATATAATATAGAGTGATTGGATCCTGTCCACTTCTAGCACATGCTCACCTATTGCTTTTAGACAAAATGTATGTAATAACAAAGTATTTTATACTTTTTCAAAATTTATTAAAATTTTAAAATTACACTCATGTCACTCAAAAACAGTAGATGATTATGAATAAGCATGTCAAAAGTATGCACCATCCCATTTATATATATATATATATATATATATATATATATATATATATATATATATATATATATATATATATATATATATATATATATATAATACAAAAATAAATGAAACTATTGTATGTACTCAACCACATGAGCCAAGCTGATTTGCGCAGTACCAATGCTTGGCATTTGAAAACTGATGCATAATTTGCTATAAACTAGGAGGCTAAAAGTAAATTTGCCAAAAAGGAAATAAGCTTGTTTTTGAATATTTACCTTGTAAAGTTGCCATGTTTTGGACTGAAATCATGGTCCCAGTACGTGTTAGATGCCCGACCCGTTTGACAGCTTTAGTCTGCTAAAAGAGAAATTGTGTTAGTACGTTTCGTCAACCCGAGTCGCTTCACCTGATAATTTTATATCAGGTACCACAGTTTCTGAATTTCATGATTAAAAGCCACTTTTCTTGCAAACGTCAATATAGGAGTTCATTACCTTAACCGAACCAAACTCGAACAGCATTGTTCAACTAAGCTCAACTTGAAGCTTGCAAAAAAAGAAAAGAAAAGACGAGCCCTGTGTCAATTAACACAACCTTGACTAACTGCTAGTTCGTTCTTGATTCTTCAATGATTAATGCATATCATTTGCATGCGAAATATGCATGTTCCTCTAAGCAATACGACAATATAGTTTTGGGCATGAGTTGAAATTGACTCGAATACGATACAAACAAGCTAAAACATAAGTTCAGACGTTTATAAATAAGCTCAAACTTTTCTCAACATGCTTCTTGTGAAGTAACGAATAGCTTGTGAGCATGCTTGAATATCAATTATTTGGAGTGATTTGATCTTGTCCATTATTGACATTGTCACTCATATTTGACTATTATTTTTTTGGGAGATGAGTATAATAATATTGTTTTCTATATATTTTCAAAAACTATTAAAAAAATTTAAATTACACTTAATATCATAAAAAAGTAATGAGTGAATATATCAAAAGTGGCAAGATTCTGTTTGAATTTCATTCAATTTCAAAAAGCAAAAACGGCTCTTTGAAATTTAAAGCATTATTTTCTTATTTAGATATAAAGCCACTCGATAATGACCTACCTTCCGAATGGATTCACTTATATAAGTCGCCGCCAAGGTTGCAAAATTAGAGCTTGAATACTCCTTGTAAGTAATCCCAAGAATATCACAGGTATCAGAATCACTAGAAGTACTAAAGAAACAAGAAGAATAACTACTAATTCATCCGTCAATATATTCCCGAAAAGTCGAATTCATATTAGACATATTTTGTTATTTGAGTGTGGGCTCAGGTCTCGTTCTGACCATTATTAGAAAAAAAGGTATGACTCAGGGAAATTTGAAAAATATGAATACCTAACCTGGAATTTTATTGTAGACCTGGGGCTTTCACGACAAATCTTGAACAAATATTCCTTGCTTTAATCAGTTTCATGTGTGTTAAACAAGTGCACTAACATGATTACATCTTGCAAAATATGTTTAATTTAATTAAACCCATTTTACCTTCTGAGAAGAAACACCAAAGGGTCTGCCTATGTTTTAAAAACACAGATATGTAGTACAGACAATTTTTTAGATATTTCATCATCACATTTGCATGATGTAAAATGATACCAGATGCTCGTGGCTTGGCTCACTTTGGGGTGTTTGATTTATGGTGCTAGGCCTATAGTACAAGAACTACGGGCCTAGACCTACATGAGCTTGTGATAATGGTTTTGATTTATGAGTGGTTTTGACGCTTTGGTTCTCATGGGTAGCAACACGAGAGAGGAGTCACATGGGTTGCTTTGGTGTTGATGCTTTCGACTCATGTTGGACTAATAAAACCATCAACAATATATTCTTTTTCTTCTTTCACCCGTAGAGATCTTAGGTACATAATATTTGTGGGTTCATCATGAATGATAATTGTCAAATATTCTCGATATTTGAAGATCAAAATAAAACTTATTCATGTTATGACACTTTGTTTTTCTGTTGGATGCTGAAGCCGGAGATGCATGCCTCAGATATCGAGCTCACGACCTGCAACTTACGAGTCTAAGTCCCCTAGGGAGATGAGTTATCAGTCTGAGTGCAGATTCGTTTTATACTTCATTTTATTTCCAGTCTCTTATAGGGTTTGTAAGCGATGCGACTGTGTACATTTTACATATCTAATCATCTAAACGAACAAACAAGAGCGGAGTCTGGCCAAACATCAATGGTTCATACATGCTCATCTCGTTTTGCGTTAACAAGCTTCTCATAATACAGTCATTAGTTTAACATACACAAACACAATCGAGCTCAAGAGAAACTGACCGATTCCC
This sequence comes from Brasenia schreberi, assembly GCA_036023115.1. NCBI lineage: Eukaryota > Viridiplantae > Streptophyta > Magnoliopsida > Nymphaeales > Cabombaceae > Brasenia > Brasenia schreberi. The sequence continues at coordinate 9,162,952 of JAYKKT010000087.1, forward strand.
AGGTTGCTTGGTTCGTTTACCAGACCTACTAGAACCAACCAAATCCAAATTGGGTCATCGGTCGTGAGCCCCCCATGAGTGGCAGATCTACATTAAGCTGGGGTGGAAAATTCACCAAAAATGATGTAGCCCCCCATGAGTGAATTTATGCATTTCACCCTACAAAGTTTCATTTTGGGTAGAATAAAAAAGTTTAGTTAGTGGTTTATTTATCCCAGAAAAAAGAGAATCCCCATTGGATTTGAAGGACCCAAATCCGGAAGTGACATGCCGGGTTTGGACCCGATGGTCCTCTTTCTGGCGAACCGTCAGAGAGCGATCCTTAAGCCGAGACGGAATCGGTGGCAATCCCCATGAAAAAGGTGTGTCGCCTCTCTTCGCTTTCACTGTAGCCTTTGGCTTTTCCTTTCCTGAGCGGAAACCGCGGAGTGGTCGAACGAAATTGATGGAAGACGGCGACCACCGATGTAGATCATTTCGCTTTTGCTTTTGTATAGACGGCATTATCGTCCTGCATCTTTATTAGCCATGGCGTTCTGTGCGGCGAACCCGAAGTTCGGCTTCGTCACGTCTGTCTTCCATCGTATGCCCGTCTGCCGTCTTTCTGTCACAGTAGCTGCCTCTTCTAAACGTCCCTCGAGGTACCGACTTGCTGTTTTTTCATCTTGGTTGATATTTTCTTACTTTTTGATCGGCATTCTGGCTTCTCTTTGGTTCTTAGTTCTCACTCAATTTGAATCAACAATATCTCTGTTTTTATTTTGGATGTTTTGTGAATAAATGTCGATCATCAAACGTTGATGTTGCATCAATCAATATTACCGAGTCGCCGAGAGTCAAATGACATACGAATGTCTATCTTGAAGAATGATTGACAAGAGCGGAAGTATACACAAAACGAATCAAGAAGCAGTGCAAGACTGCATAATTTATTCATGGAATGAGGTCTTATTTATAGACACTTTACAAGAGGCAAGTAAGTAGCAAGAAGCAAGATCATCAAATGGGTTGAACTAGTCGTTGGGATCCAACGGCTAGTTGCTGGCTGGGCCAGCACTAGCCGTTGGGTAGCTCCAACGGCTACTAGCCGTTGGGGCTTCCCAACGGTATTATATTAACACCCCCCCTCAAACTTACGGGGTATACACTGAAAGTTTGTCTAATAAAAACTGAAATCAAGAAGTTGAAAGAGATTTGGTGAAAAAGTCTGCGAGCTGCATCTCAGATGTGACATAACAAAGTGAGATCTTCTTATTTAGACACTCTTCTCGAACAAAGTGACAGTCCATCTCGATGTGCTTCGTCCTCTCATGAAAAGTGTTATTGGAGGCAATGTACATGGCACTTTTGTTGTCACAATACATAATGGCGGGGTGTTTGACCTGAACGCCCATGTCTGCTAGAAGGGATGTGATCCAAGAAATCTCCATCGCAGTTGTAGCCATGGCTCGATATTCAGTTTCTGTGGATGAGAGGGACACCCTCTGTTGCTTTTTACACTTCCAAGAAACAAGAGATTCACCTAAAAACACACAAAAACCAGTGGTAGAGTGTCTATTGTTGACATCTCCACCCCAATCAGCATCCGTATATATAGATAAATCAAAAGATGAAGAGGAAGTTAAGAGGACCCCCTTGTGAGCAGTGTTTCTAATATATCGAATAATTCGCAAAACAGCACTCATATGGACAGAAGTAGGTGCCTGTTGAAATTGACTGGCTGTGTGTACTGCATGAGAAATGTCTGGTCTAGTAATGGTGAGATAAGTGAGTGCACCTATAAGCTGTCGATAAGGGGTGGGATCTTCTAATTTCTCACCATCTGTGGAACGCAGTTTGGTGCCTAGGACTTCGGGTGTGTCAACAACCTTAGTATCTGTAATCCCAGATCTTTCAACAATATCGTTAGCAAATTTGGTTTGAGACATAAAGTATCCACAACTATTTTTGGTTATCTCAATACCTAAAAAGTAATTCAGCAAACCCAAGTCTTTCATATCAAATTCGTGATGCAGATTAAGTTTAACTTCAGCAATTCCCACTTCATCACTTCCTGTGATGATCATGTCATCCACATACAAAAGCAAGATAACAATACCAGATTGTGTTTTGCGTACAAATAATGCAGTATCAGTATAGCAAGTCACAAAATTATGCAAATGCATGAATTTTTCAAATCGATCAAACCAAGCTTTTGGAGCTTGTTTCAGACCGTACAAGGCTTTTCGTAATTTAAGAGCATGACCAGGAGGGAGAGTAATGCCAGGAGGAGGACTCATGAAGACTTCTTCATTCAAGTAACCGTTCAAAAAAGCATTCTTGACATCAAGTTGGTATATATTCTATTTTTTTATTGCACTAATGGTAATGAGAATTCTAATCGTGGTCATTCTAGCTACTGGGGCAAACGTTTCATCATAGTCAATTCCATATTCTTGGGCATAACCTTTAGCAACTAATCTAGCCTTGTATCTCTCAATGTGCCCGTTGCTGTGAGTTTTGATTTTATATACCCATCGACATCCAATGACTTTCTTATCTTTAGGCAGGGGTGCAACTATCCATGTCTGAGCCTTGTCTAGGGCGTTGAGTTCATCTTTCATAGCATGTTCCCATTCTGGAATACCTTTAGCTTGATGATAGAACCTAGGTTCCTTTACTTGACGAAGGGTGGCAATCAAATTTCTTCGTTGTGGTTCAAAAGATTCATATGACACAAATCGCTGAGGTGGTCTTGAAGCCCTGGGTTCTAAGCTTGTAATATCAGGTTCAGTGTGGGCGTAATGGGTTGTTCTAGGTCGTTTGGGATAATTTGAGGGAAAGGGTTCAACAATTGACCGAGTATCAACAGTGGTGTGTGAAACATCATTGTTTTCAACATGATCTTCTTGAATGTCTTGATGATCTACTGAGTCACAATCATTATCTTCTTCTAACTCAAAAATATCTTTAGGAATGAAAGGTTCTGAATTTTCCAAGGATTTGGACTCATAATAAATGTCATTCTCAAAGAATTTCACATCCTTGGACACATACAATTTGTCTGCTATAGGATCAAAACACCTATACCCTTTTTTGTCAATGCCATAACCAAAGAAGACACATTCAATAGCTCTAGGTGACAATTTGTCATTCTTGTCTGTATATACAAAACATCTACATCCAAAAACCCTAAGTCTTTCATAATATGGAGGGATGTTATACAAATTTTCGAAAGGTGAAGTATTCTCAAGGTTAGATGAAGGCATTCTATTTATAAGATATATGGCGGTAAGAGTAGCTTCGGCCCATAAGAATTTAGGAACCTTACTAGCAATTAACATAGTTCTACAAGTTTCAATAATATGCCTATGTTTTCGTTCTGCTAGACCATTTTGTTGAGGTGTTTTAGTGCATGATTTTTGGTGAATAATACCATTAGTTTCAATAAAGTTATGAAATTCATTAGACATGTACTCTCCTCCCGAATCGGATCTAAAGATTTTAATGGTTGCTCCAAATTGGTTTTTGATCATGTTACAAAATATTACAAATTTTTCAAATACTTTGAATTTGTGTTTTAAAAGATATATCCATGTAAATCGAGTAAAGTCATCCACAAAAATCACATAGTATTGCAATCCTCCTTTAGAAAGAATGGGCGCGGGGCCCCAAACATCCGAATGTATTAAATCAAAAGCTTTCTTTGGTACATAATTTCTTTCTCCAAATGGAAGATGATGCATTTTTCCAAGAAGACAATCTTTACATTCAAAATTTTTCTCTCTAATGCTTTTCATCAAAGGAATGTTACACATCTTTTGAGAGTTCAAGTGTCCAAGTCTTTTATGCCATAGTCTAACATCTTGGGTTATGTTACAAAAACCCGAATTTGGCATAACAAGATAGTCCATTTTGTATAGTCCACTTTCTCTATGGCCTTGACCAATCACCTTCTTCGATAGGTGATCCTGCACCACACAATGTTGGGATGAGAAAGTGACTATACAGTTGTTATCACATATTTGAGCAACTGAAAGTAGATTTAAATTTAGTTTAGGTATAAAACTTACATTTTGAATTTTAAAGTCTTGTTTTTCAAGGTTTCCTAATTTTTTGATTTGGAGTTTTGTTCCATCGGCCGTAAACACATATTTTTCAATGGTTTCACAAGAATTAACCAAAGAATCTTCACTATGTGTCATATGAAAAGATGCACCAGAATCTAAAAACCAAGACATACCTTGCGAAGTAGATAGAGCATTCCCGGAGATGGTTGCTTTTTCTTTAAAAATTTCTTCTATGTACGCTTTTATGTTGTTGGGTAAGACACCTCCTTCTTCCACGGTTCCCACGTTTCCACCCCTTTTTCGGAGTAGAGGACAAGTGGTTTTAATGTGTCCACTTTCCTTGCAATAATGGCAAATTGGCCATGGTCCCGTGGGCTTCTTGAATGTGCCTTCATTGTTCTTGGTATGTGGAGGCTTGTAAGTCTTCAAATTTGCTCCGGGTCTTGATGCGGCAAGTACGGCTTCTTTTGCAACATGCATGTTTTTCAATCTTGTTTCCTCCATAACAAGATCGGCAAGAAAGGTATCCCCTCTAGGTCTAGGTTTCCTATGTATAAGGCTTGATCTAATGTTTTCAAATTCGTCTCTTAGACCACGCATAAACAAGAAAAAATATTGATTTTCCAAAAATTCTTGAAATTCGTCTAGTTTGTGAAGTTTTCCAAATTTGTCAAAACTCCTTAATTGAGTCCAAAGTTCCGAAAATGTATTGTGATAATCCCTAATGCTTAGGTTCTCTTGTTTGAGCATAATCATTCTTTCCATAAGATCAATTTGAAAGACAAAATCATCTTGAGAATGAAGCTTTTTCAAATATTCCCAAGTTTCAAACGCATTTTCAAAAGCATTAATCCGATTTCTAAGTTTTCCATCCACGTTTTGACAAATGATCCATGTGATTTTTGCATTCATTTTTTCCCACAATTTCAAATCGGTTTTGAATTTCTCATGTGCTTTGATGATTTCATCATCATATAATCTTTCAATGTCCAAAATTGGTTCTTTTATAGTCCCATCAATGTAATCCCAAAAATCTTTTGATAAAAAATATTTTTTCATTGTTCTAGCCCAACTTTGATAACTTTTTGGGTCTAGAATACATCTAAACGACTCATTTTTGCCTTCCATTTGTGCAAAAAATGAATATTTAAGACTAACCTCAAGTTTGATGCAAATCTTCAATTTTTGCACTTTCGGCACGCTTCCCGATGCACTCGTTTTCTTCGATCCGAGGCTCTGATACCATGTGAATAAATGTCGATCATCAAACGTTGATGTTGCATCAATCAATATTACCGAGTCGCCGAGAGTCAAATGACATTCACTGACGAATGTCTATCTTCAAGAATGATTGACAAGAGCGGAAGTATACACAAAACGAATCAAGAAGCAGTGCAAGACTGCATAATTTATTCATGGAATGAGGTCTTATTTATAGACACTTTACAAGAGGCAAGTAAGTAGCAAGAAGCAAGATCATCAAATGGGTTGAACTAGTCGTTGGGATCCAACGGCTAGTTGCTGGCTGGGCCAGCACTAGCCGTTGGGTAGCTCCAACGGCTACTAGCCGTTGGGGCTTCCCAACGGTATTACATTAACATGTTTAACTCTCGAGAATGACGTTTGTTGAGTTTTGTGATGATCATGCAATGCGTCTCGAGTGAAAGGTCCTGTTTCCTACTCTTCGAGTTTGAGCAGGTTGGGAACAACCATGTATATTATGAAAAGTGGGATACGGGGGAAGTCACGCTTTAGGTTGTTTGGATGATCGCTTTGCGGCTAATATGTTAGTGCTGTTTGTACCGTCATAAGTTTGTTGGTTTGTTTATGGTTAGTATATATTCGGGGTTTACAGAGAAAGGATGATCCATATCGTCTCCATGCTTCTGCTTCATTCTTGGTTCTAGTTCATCTCATCCCCAGATTTCCAATGGCTGGTTTGCATGTTTTCGAGTACGTTTACTTGTAATATCTGTGTCACAAATTTTGTGCTTGCATTCTTCGGTAGTTGCTTCACCAACAACATAACTAGTCCCAAAAATCTTCATTCTCTATGTTTTTGCCGTGGTCTTGTATCTTTAATTGATTATTGACACTTTATTTTATTTTATTCCCTCATGGGTGCACGGGATGCAGGGTTACCCGATCATGCAGAAGTAACGCAGACCTCTGTAAGGAGTTGAAGGAATTCATCTTGGCAGTTGGCCTTCCTCCAAATCATGTGCCATCGACAAAGGAGCTTTCTCAACATGGAAGGTCATTGAGCTGATGATGTGTCCTATACGATCTTTTGCTGCATCTGCTGAGATTTCTCAAAATGTTTCATTTTTCTTTCCCAATTCAAAATTGAACGCCAGTTAATAAACTATTTGCATGAGTGCACAAACTGATTTACTATAGTATAAATTGCAATACAGCAGTCGCTAAAACTTGAGAACTTCATAATTCATCTACTTATATAGATTATGTGTCCAATTCTATTGGACTGTAATCATGCACGCTTATTCAATATCCTGATATCCAACTTAGGCTTAAGATAAATGGGAAAAGCTTGTCATAAAGCAGCATGAAACTTCAAATTTATCTTCCAAAACCTTAGTTCAAAATGGTCTCAAGTTTCGGATAGGTAAAGAGAATAATGAATTTGTGATAGAATGGCTCATCCAGTCTATTTGTTCCTGAAGTCCTAGAGTTATCATAGACTCATGAACATCTTATGTCACCCTTTAGACTGTACGGTATGTTGTCAACTCCCAACCTAGGCAGGAGGATAGAATGTTGATACAACCATATATGACCACAACATTTTAATGATTTTAGGATAATCATTTGGTATGTGTTCAAAGGTCGTCAAGTGTCCTGCTCTCCATTATCACAACAAAAAGCTTCCCTTGGCTTCTAATCCTTAAAGTTGAAAAATGCAATACTAAATCTATAGAAGAGGATAAGTAAAAGATTTACTATAAAATCTGATGAGAACTTCAATCAGTGGAAACTTTTGGTGTAATGTTGAAGCAACTTTTTGTCAAGTTTTATCCTTCTTTCTACTGACAACATTTTAGTGTGACTTGCAAACACACATCATTGCTAATGCCCTTGTGAGACAAGTTTCTTTTAGTTGCTTTGATCTTGCAGGCGATTCCATCTCTACCCTTCTAAATTTTTTTTAGTGAGCCTCTGAAGTGATGCCAGTGGAAAAGTTTATCCTAAGTTATCCATTAGTATACTATGATATGCATAGAATTGAGAGTTATATATCTGTTCATAGTTAGTGCAACAGAATAGACATAGGATTGAGAGATGCATATCTGTTTGACAATTGCCAGCTCTAGTCTCAACTTTAAGTCTTGTGACAATCTTATTGTCAGAAGAAGAGAAAGAAAAAGGGCTTATGAGTCATCTTGCAAATTCTAGAGAGCCTTTCTCGATACAAAAGAGTTGCTTTGGTACATAGGAAATTGACTACTTACTTGTCTGGTGTACTACTTCTCCAAGTGATGGACATGGAGATGCCACACCACTCTGTCAACTCGAACTCTTGAGAAAATATCAAACATTACATAGATGTTCTATGTGTATCACTCAGAGTGGGTGCTAGGGTTTCTAGACAATTGCAGAGAGGCGCTCTGGTTTCATGTTTAAGTTCCCTCAGATAAATCAGCTGCAGTGTTTAGTGTACTTCATAAGGAAGGATCCCATGTTATGAGTTACATATAGTTTTACGCTATATAAGGTAACAAGAGTTTTGAAATCTTTGCGTGATTTCTAAAATGTTTCTAACTTGTAGATTAACTTTGCTTGAACAATAGATATATTCTGCCTGTCTCATTTGATGAACTTTGTCCTAAGTGTTTTCTCTAGTAGTGAATTTGTAACGAGTTCTTTCTTCCTATTTTCTGGAAATCAAGATGTTTAAGGCTTTAAGCTGCCTCTGCAGACAAGATCTTGCTAACATTGTAAGGCGAAGAGGGTACAAGCTGATAGGCGAGCTTTTAAGAAATTCAACAGAGATTGACCCCCAAACGGAAGCAAACACTTCAGCTAAAGATGTTTTTAGTAATGAATGTGATCAGCGACTTAGAGGTAAAATATTGTCATGCTCTTCACTTTGAGTGCCTTTAAGGCCTACTCTAAGGCATATAATTTTGTAAAAGGCCAGGATGACGGGAGTGTTCCTCCAGAAAGTGATTTCTTTTCATCAAAGCATAATATTCATCAACTCTGCAACTCTAATGGTGTAATACCCAGTGTTGTCTGACGCGTATCGTATCGTGTATCGCTGGGCTCCACGATACGGGCGTATCGTATCGTATCGTATCGTATCGTATCGTATCGTACTTTAATATTAAAATAATGTAAAAATAATTAAAAATTAATAAAAAATCGAAAAAAATCGAAAAAAATCAAGAAAAAATCAGGAAAAATCTGATAATTGCTTTAAATTCATATAATGTAAGTTTAGTACAGATTGAGCATTCAACATTGAACAATTGCATCCAAATTTATATATTTTGAATCCAAAAAATAAAATACAGACATAGTTTACACTTTACAGTACACTACAGTCTACAGTTACATATAATGTTACATTTTACAAATTGTAATCAGGATCATCAACTAAATAATCTTCATCTTCTCCTTGTTGCAGATCCTCATCATCATCAGCCACGCCCACACCTTCTTCTTCAAAATCAAATTCTTCATCTCCATAATGTTGTTGCGCTCCTTCCAAATTAATCCAGGCAACGTCTTCTTCTGTTAGGAGGGCATTTTCTTCAGTGTCTTCCATAACCCAATCTTCTAATATATCAAAATTATCCAAACTTATTGGATCGAACTGACTTTCTTCTCTATTTACTTTTTTTAATTGCCTACGACACAAACAAAGATAAACAATTAGTAAGTAATATTAACAATTAAAAACTGAAGTTAAATAATATCGAATTGAAAATTTGAAAGTAATACAACATTACCTTTCACGAAGGCGCATGTTACAACGAATATAAACCAAATCATTAAGCCTTTTGTGTTCCAACCTGTTGCGCTTTTTGTATGGATGTGTTCAAAAACACTCCAATTTCTTTCACAACCTGTTGCACTACAGGTTTGGCTTAAGACTCTAACTGCAAAATCTCTAAGGTTTGGACAATCACTTCCAAACCTGTTCCACCAAACATCTGTAAAGAAAATATAAACATTAGAGACATAATAATCCACAGTAATGTAAGATGGAACTTAAATATCAAAATAAACAATGTACCTGGACGCATCGTAGAGCGGTTGCGAATTGCAACAGGCAAACCCATCAAGTGAAGAGCATTATCATATATCTCCATCTCTCGATGTATCGCATCTACTATGCTCTCATCAGGGACTAATCTGTCGATGCATTCAATGATTCCTCGATTAACCTCACCGTCCCTTTTGAAGGTTGCTGAGTACCTCAATGATGGGTTTAGATAGTAGGCTGCTGCATGAATAGGCTGATGCAATTGTTTATTCCATCTACTATCAATTATTTTCCACACGGGCACATAATCTCTTTTTTTTCCATTAAAGTTATTTCTGATTGCTTCTTTTGCCCTGTCCATGGATTCATAAAGGTAGCCCATAGATGGTTTCTCCTCGCTGTCAGCCAATCTCAAAACTTTCACTAAAGGACAAGTAATTTTCAATAATCTGATACATGCATTCCAAAATGAACTTCTAAAAACCGTTTCTGCAATCTCATTTAACTTTCTGTTCCTTCTGTTTTGTGGCAACTCTGCAAATTGTTGCCACTCATCTGAGGAGAACATTCTCTTTAAAGCTTGCTTCTGTCTCACAATACTCTGTACAGATAAGAAGTTTGTTGCGAACCGAGTTGCAGCTGTGCGAAGAAGCTCTGCACCTTCTGTGTATCTCCTCATCATACATAAAATAAATGCATGGTTGTAAATAAATTTTGTAATATCTTGGCAACACTCAGTTGCTGCCTTTATTTCATCCATCTCACCGATGTCCTCGAGGATGAGATCTAAACAATGGGCTGCACATGGTGTCCAGTAGAAAGTCCCATAAATATCAGCTAACTCCTTTCCGGCTGCTTTGTAGTTAGCTGCATTATCTGTAATCAATTGGACTACATTTTCTAGCCCAACCTCTTGTATAACCTTATCAAATTCCTCTCGTAGGATCTCTGCAGTGTGCCTCTCCTCTGACATATCTAGAGATCTCAAAAACATGAGTCCTTTAGGACAATATACAAGAAAGTTTAGCAATGTCCTTCCTCGCCTATCGGTCCATCCATCTGCCATGATAGTGCATCCTGTTTCCTTCCACGATTGTCTCAAAGTCGAACAGTATTGCTGCACTTCAATCACGGTCTGATCTAATATCTTCCCTCTCAACTTCTGATAAGAGGGCATCCTGTATCCTGGACCAATGTTAGCAATTGCATCTGCCATTGCTTGAAAATGAAAACTGTTTGCTGCATTAAATGGAATGCATGTATCATAAAACCATCTGCCCACTGCAAGGTCTGCTTGATCGTGCAGTTGTTCTGAAGCCATAGCAGCACGAATTCCTGGCTGAGCACCAGGTGTAGTGGAAGGAGGAAAGAACGAATGTATGCTAGAAGAAGAAGCTCTTCCTCTACTCCTTCCTGAACTTCCTCTTCTGCCACCTCCAAAGTCTTCAGATGCAACCCTCTTTCCTCTGCTAGGTGCTCGCGAACTGCTACTACCAATATCTGTTCTAGCATCTGAAGGCAAACTATCAGTGAATCCAACTCCAGTGGCAGTAGCATCATCAGCTTCTTCACACATCTGGAAATCATCCTTTTGTTGTCTCCTTTCCTGTATGCTCTCAATCATCTGCAAGCATTGCCATTTAATACCTTCTGGCACACTTCTAACTCTGCCTGTGCATGGAGCAACTTCTTTCCTGGTTCCTGCTAGGTGGTGTTTCAACCTTGAAATTCCACCACTAACCACCTTTTCACAAAATAAACATCTGATTTTTAACCTTGAACCCTCAACTGGTATACCCCACTGCCATGCCGGATCATCAGACTTTGAATGAGAGTCTCTACCACCCCTTCCTGCCATCTCAATGGAGTACTTTAATTCAAACAAAAACCTGAAAATAAAAGCACTTCGTAAATCCCCCAATCTTCAAATAACACTCAAATCGAGTGTCTCCCACTTCATGAATGCAATAAAAATCGTATACACACACTTAATAACTTCATATTTTGTCATTCAAAAAAAAAAACCCGAAATAACACAAAAAACAATAAATATAAAGGAAAAAAAGGAAAAAAACATTAAAAATATACCTAAATCCGAGTTTGGAGGCTTGGACGGACACCGTAGGGCACGATTTTAGAGCTTTGAACACCAAGGAGGCGAAAACCGACTCTTAGGGAGCTTGAAGAACCCAAAAGGAGAGAGGAAACCCGCGAAAAATCGCGGGTTTCCCTCGGCCCGGGACCCTTTATAAGGGTCCCAGGGCGTATCGCCCGTATCGTACGATACGGGCGATACGCACCGTATCGTGCGATACGGGCCGTATCGCACGATACGGTGCGATACGCCCGCACCTGCGATACGGGGGCCCGTATCGTATCGTGGTGGCCCACGATACGATACGTATCGCACCGTATCGTACGAACGGTGCGATACGGACAACACTGGTAATACCTATTAAGCTTGAGGACAATTGCAAAAAAGGACCTTCACCTTCTATATCATTGAATGAAAAGGCTGCAAGTTTTATTTTGACAGGAGACTTGGAATCTCTTGGAGGTAATTTATGAGTTCACCTTCATTATGTTCAATAACTTGTTATCCATCAGACAATGGATTTCAAGGGGTAAATTCTGCAATGTATTTTGATTCTCATCTTCTTGGCATCACCGATCAAACATGAGTTTCATAAGCACATGGGACATCCAGAGATAGTTTCTCGGAGTATCTGAATGCCACCATTTGTGTATGTTTCCTCTCGCACAAGCTAGCTGATTTCTACACTATTCTCAAACTACTGAACAGTTCTGCACCCTTTTCTTCAAACTTGGAACACATCCTATGAGCTTGTGGAAAATGCGAAAATGGTTGAGGCTGATGTATCATGTTTTATTTGTGATCTATGTACCAGTAATTATGTCATAGATGTTTCTTGTTTTTCCTTACTGTATCCTAAACGAGGGCAGTCCATTTTTTGATTCGTGGCATAAAGAACAAATACTGCTCCCAATAAGCTCACTCTATCTCATTTTCAACTTGAGACCGGCAACATCTCTCTTGTATGCTCGATTTAGTGGATGGTAGCAAAGTGGTTCATCAATATTGAACTGTTCATCTTTGTAATTTTAAATCCTAATCTCTCTCTCTCTATATATATGTGTGTGTGTGAGAGAGAGAGAGAGACACTAGGCAGTGTGCACTCCCACGTTTCCAATTACCTTTTGGGGCAGGAGTGTAATATGGTTAACCTTTTTAGTTTTCCAAACACTTTTAAAATTTTAAATTACACTCTTGCCCCCAAAAAGTAAAGGGGAAGTAGGAGTGCACATCATCATAGGTGTTGCAGGAACCGATTACTCCTATATGTATATATATGCATGTACTTAAGTGTTTATATATGTGTGCGGGCATGCACATGCTTGCATGTTATGTGCTTGTGTGTTCTTTTTCATGCTTCTTTGAAACTCATACATATGGTTTTTGCCTCCTCTCTCTCTGTATTCTTTTGTTTGCACTCCCTTTGTCACATGGGGAATTTACTTGGTAATTTAATGTTATTTAGTAGAATTCTTTATGTACTTTATAAGTCCATAGGAGTTTGAAGTTGTCGGGATCTTTCTTTCTAGTTCATTGTATTTCTTAATTGTGTTCATTATGCTTCCTGTATATTTTCCTATACAAAAATTTATTTTTAATCACTTTTTAATGAAAATAAAGATGTTAGTATTAGCTTAGGAGAGTTAGCCAAATCAGAAAAGTATATAAACCACAATTTCTACTGACGCATTCAAAAGAATGAAGTCAAAGAGGCTCTTAAACATATGAAGGGTGGTAAATCGGTAGGACCAGATAATATTCCTATAGAAGTTTGGAAAATACTAGGAGAAAAAGGAATCACTTAGCTCACAAGACTATTTAATGGAATATGAAAAGACCAAAAGATGCCCGAGGAATGGAGAGCAAGTACACTTATACCCATATATAAGAACAAGGGATACATTCAAAATTGTGCGAATTATCGAGGTATCAAGTTAATGAGCCATACTATGAAATTGTGGGAAAGAATTATCGAACGTAGGTTAAGACAAGTATCAAGTACAAATGAGAACCAATTTGGATTCATGCCACTGTTGAAGTGATTCACCTTTTGAGATGTCTTATGGAACATTTTAGAACAAAAAAGAAAGACCTTCACATGATATTTATTGATCTAGAAAATGCTTATGATAGGGTGCCGAGGGAGGTTCTTTGGAGAACTTTGGTAAAAAGAGGTATCCCATTGACTTACATTAACCTTATTAGAGACATGTATGATGGTGCAAAAACATGTGTGAGGACTCATGAAGGAATGACAAACTCCTTTGAAGTTAATATTGGGTTACATCAAGGATCAACTTTAAGTCCATACTTATTTATAATGGTGATTGATGAGTTAACAAAACATATTCAAGATGAAGTACCTTGGTGTATGTTATTTGCAGATAACATTGTATTAGTGGAGGAGTCTAAGGAAAAAGTTAATAGAAAATTGGAACTATGGAGAGAAACATTAGAAAGCAAAGGCCTCCGACTTAATAGAACAAAGGCACAATATATGGAATGTAAGTTTGATCATTTGGTTACCTCAGAGGACATAGAAATTAAAATTGGCACACATTGCATCCCTCAAAAGAAAAGTTTTAAATACCTAGGGTCAATTTTTTAGAGTGATGGAAGAATTGATGGAGATGTTATGCATAGAATTAATGCTGGTTAGTTAAAATGGAGAGGAGCATCAGGTATTCTTTGTGATAAGAAGATACCATTAAAGTTAAAAGGTAAATATTATAGAGCAATAATTAGGCCTAGTATGTTTTATGGTTCTGAGTATTGGACAGCTAATCATCAACATGTACAAAAGATGTCTGTGACACAAATGAAGATGTTGAGATGGATAAGTGGTCATACAAGAAAAGACCGTATACATAATGAGGTTATTTGAAACAAATTAGGAGTGGCACCAATAGAGGATAAAATGAGAGAATATCGTTTAAGATGGTTTGGACATATGGAAAGAAGATCAAAAGAAGAACCCATAAGAAGGTATGAAAAACTAAATTTGGAAAGTATTAAAAGAGGTAGAGGATGACCACAAAAGTGTTGGAAAGAAACAATAAAGAATGATCTAGCTTATTGTGAGTTAACTGCTAACATGACACACAATAGGGATCCGTGGAAACAAAGAATCCATGTAGCCGACCCTGTCTAGTATGAGAAAAGGCTTAGTTGTTGTTGTTGTTGCTTGAATTATCTTTAATTGGAATCGGTCATTTCATGCTAAGATTGCTTGATCTTTAGTTGTTTGAAGTTCTTGTATTGAGAGCAATGCCCTCAAGGATCAGCATGCCTTCTTTTTCTTTCTTTTCTCACTTGTGCATATTTTGGATGTTACTTCTTTGATCTGATGTTAACAGGGATGTTTCTATACAGACACCAATGATTGCAAGGACAAAGCATTGTCCATGGGACATGATCTGGAATATAGTTTGGATTCTGTTGCTGATAATAACCAGGTGAGCAATCAATCAGAAGACTTGGCAGAAACTATAGCTGCTAGTCCTGGTGAAGGAAGCTCAACTTTCGGGCATTCAATACATCTTCACAGACCAACTTTGTTCCCCGCATCACACCCTTCCAGGTTTGTGCTACTACAAGTGTTTAAAGGCTTATCTTGGAAGTTAAAAAGTTCCTCCCAGATCTCTGAGTTACTGGTTTTATTGTATGATTGGGAACTCGCAAACTACTATTCTGCAAATCCTTGAGAGTGAGATAACCACTAGTTGTTGCTAAGGGATTGTTCTCTAAACATGTTATAAGGGTCACGCTAATTTGGTTTCTTAGGCAGTTTGTTCAAGTTTTGGCATACACTTTAGCAAGTCAATCAAGAGTTGCTTAGTCATAGATATTTCCTTTAGTGATGCATATCAAGGAATGATGCTCTAATTGAGCTTTTCCCTACTATTTAAAATTTTTGATTCTTTTAATTAGGGACTGATTCTTATTTGGAATTTATAGACTTTGGACAGCAATGCAGGGGTTTACTAATATCAATTACGACATTTGCTGCACCTTGAATCAGTTACACATAGGAGTGCTTTAAATCCAATTACAGAATTCTAAGAATATCTCTCTCCATTCCGTTTAGTTTTTGTGGCATTTTCTGACCTGTTTTCTTAAAGGGAAGAAGTTGAGTAGGAGAATCACTTTACATATATTTCGTTGATGACGTGTATGCTTTCCAGTACTAGGAATATGGTCAGTCTTTCTTATTTGTACTTCTCTTTTAGTGGAATTCTTGTAGTTTTTGTTTGAAACCCATGTAGGGAACAGAAAAATGAATCGGTTAGGCAGTTTTCTCACAAACGTCTTGTCTTTGCACTTGAACATAAAATTTGTTCATGTTCATCTCAAATGATATGCAGGAATGAATTGGCCAATTGTGACTTTACCGATAGTAGCTCAGTTGAACAGATGAGTTTGAAGGTACTTGATATGACTCGACCATTTTCTTATGAGAAGTGTTTAAAACCTCCATTATGAACAGTGCACTTTTTTTGGTGCTCTAGCAGGTCAGTGGAACCAATAGCCAGCTGCAAATTGATCAGTTGAAAGTGATGCTTGTACGACAACTATTTCTCTTTCTGTGGTTTGATCATAGGAGCATCAATTCAACTGATTTTTTCATTCCATCTTGTAGCATCAGAAGGAGATGGAATTATTGGAATTGAAACAACAGTTTGAGAATGAGAAGGTACGTATTCTGTTGTTTTAAAATGTACGACTATCGAGAGAAAAACTCTAAAGCACTTATCAATTTGCATTCTTCCATGATTCCTTGTGCAATAACCAGTTGTTTTGAAATGCATAAATTGCACTTTTTTTGGTTCATATCATATGCATTGTTTTCTCCAATCGAGAGAAAAGCTCTAAAGCACCTAATCAAGTAACTTTTCCATGCCAAAACGTGCTTTGTTGAGAAGGTAATTTTTTAAAGCCTTTTGTACGACTATCAAGAATGTTGCAAATAATAGATAGATGGAAACATAAACTTCATTTTCAATGTCTTCTTTTAATCATTAATATGAATCAACTTATCTGAGAAGAGATTAATATATTCCATCTGAGATTTTGCTTTGGTCACAGGTTGCTTTGTCCACTTTACAAACAAAAGCAAGAAAAGAGATCAACAATGCAAGAAGGCTTGTTTCTGATAAAGATGCCTTTCTAAATTCTGTTGAGGAGAACCTGTCTGGGTTAAAAGAGGTACTTTGTGATTCATCCTCTATCCTTGTTGGTTGTTCTAAAAATTGACGCATAATTTCATAACCATATCTTTATGGGTTATTAGAAACAAATTAGGAGTGGCACCAATAAAGGATAAAATGAGAGAATATCGTTTAAGATGGTTTGGACATATAGAAAGAAGATCAAAAGAAGAACCTGTAAGAAGGTATGAAAAACTAAATTTGGAAAGTATTAAAAGCGGTAGATTACGACCACAAAAATGTTGGAAAGAAACAATGAAGAATGATCTAGCTTATTGTGAGTTAACTGCTAACATGGCACATGATAGGGCTCTGTGGAAACAAAGAATCCATGTAGCCAACCCCGTCTAGTATGGGAAAAGGCTTAGTTGTTGTTGATCTTTTCTGGGTTGCTTATTCTCTGTCATCAGGCTTGTTGAATACTTCACTGGTTGTCATCTGCTTTTTCTCTTTTTACATCTGTTATGATGTATACAACTACTTGTGCGTTTTAAGAGCAGAAGCACTACTTTTTAATAGGCTCATATTGAGTATCATGGTGATGGCTCAATAGTTGAGGTGGCAGGCAGCTTTAACGGTTGGCTTCATCCAATAAGAATGGAATCGAGTGCCACTTCTGGGATCATCAGTTCAAGTGGATCAAGGTTTCTCTTTGACTTTTCTCTCCACGTGACAGTCTAAAGAATTTTCGTGCTTTCCTCTGTTCATTAATTAGTGTTTATTAGGAAATGAAATGCGGGAGAAGACTTTCTAGTTTATGTGTTCCTAGCCTGTAGATGCCACGTTTTTCTCACTTTAATATAGTCTTGACTGTTTGTTCTACTGATACTTGCTATTTGTTTAGCCTTCTAAGATTCTCTATTGTTCATACCTTTGTAGTTTGGCTGGTCGCCACTTCTATTATTTCCACCGTAACTTCTTCACGATATGCATTTAGAAGATGGGGACATGATAGAGTGAAAGAAGTTCTTTTTTTCTTTTGCTAGGGAGGGAAGGATATGAATCTCTGGGACTACATGTTAGTTCAGCAGATTCATGGAAGCTGGCCTTGGTCATCCTGTTACCTGTGCAAGTGACGTGAGGTCTAGTTCATTCATTGTTTTGACTGAGCAAGTGGATGCTCCAAAATGAAGCAGCCGAGTAACTTACTCCATAAGTCTAGTGGATCTGGTAGGAGCGTGTATGGGTACTTTCATGATACAACTGGAGCACCACGTGACTAATGTGTTAGACAGTTAGAGCACTGCTGGGGCAACTATGTTTGCTGCAGCATTTTCCAATGAAAATTTCTTGCTGACGTTTAGGTTGTAGTTTGTTATACTGGAGCATTTTATTGCATATTTATGGTCATATATTCTTCTCTCCGGTTGTGGAAATTTTATGATTCCATGTTATCTTCTTAGTTAGTATTATGATTATTTCTGTTGCTATTATTCCTTTCCTTCAATTCTTATAACTAATTTATTTTCCTTCTTTTCAGGTCGTGTGCTAATTTTGTTCTCTTGTTATTCTTCATTGCAGGTCACCAGCTTCGTGGTCAACTATCTTGTGGCTTTATCCTGGAGTTTACGAGGTCATGATCATAAAACATTTTGGTGATCCTTTAATTCTTTAAAACTTGATGATCTCATGCTGTGGATGCATTTCCTTTTTTCCTTTATTTGACAATAAAAAATTATTATACTAAGTACCAACCTGTTAAGTACAGCAAATTCTTTGGTGGCGTCTCATTTGGTGCATTATTATTTCTGATGCCTTGTTGATGTATATACTTTCTGTTCATGTCTTCATGAGAAAGAGAAAAGCGGAAATACCAGACAGGCAGCAACTTCTACTTTTAACCTTCTCTTTATATTTGCACTTTCGTAAATAATTCTAATTCTAATTATTTCCTCTCAAAATATCCATTGGCGATGATATGGTGAGTTTGTTTGCCTATATTTGTCCTTATCTGTTATGTGTATTTTATTTATTTAATTTTATGATTCTAAATGTTTTTTTATACTAAACCACAGGAATTAAAGGTAGTTCAGTATTACTCTTTATTTCTCATACAAATCCTTATGTTAATGTGTGGTGTCAAGATGTGGTCCCATTTTCCTGTTGGTCACATAAATTTGGTGTCTGACTTATGTTTTCCTCCTGGACAGGTAAAATTTATCATTGATGGCGTCTGGAAAGTTGATCCTGAGCAAGAGCGTGTCATGCATGGCAGCATAGAGAACAATATCATAAGAGTGGATTGATGATATGATTGCTTAAGGTAATTGGTACACATTGATAGTGACGTTTAGGTCAACAAGGTTGAAATATGTGGAACAACGTATGGGTACACATTGATAGTGACGTTTAGGCCAACAAGGTTGAAATATGTGGAACAACGAACTCTGTTTTTTTAATTTCTCATCTATCTCTATTTTATATCGGGCATGGTTAAGTAAGTCTCTCTTTATGATTCTTCTAGATAGTATGATTACCTTAATAATCTGCAGTTGTACAGAAAGCTTCATATAAGACTTCTTAGAGGGATAAAAGTGGGCATTATTGGGATATCATTTTAAAGAAAAATTACGTGGTAGGAAGGAATGACAAATTCAGATTTGTATGACTTACGTGACAAGAAACTCCATAACTCGCTTCTACCAACTACTGTAATTCACTACTACTTGATGCCATGTAGTTAAAGATTTAGCACGGAGTTCCAAACAAATAGCATATTTGACAAATCTCGAAATGACAAACTTTTCATTGCACCAGTTCTTAAGTTTAGCTTTTTCAGTATCCATCTCTAGCTCCAGCAGAGAATTACTGGAGAATTTATGTTCTGTTGAGCTGGATTACTGCACGATGAATGACAAACTTCACAAAGATTTGAGCTCAAGTTGTTTAGGTGATTCCATAGCTCATCAATCCTCAATCGTGAGCTGGTAAGCTCGAGAAATAATACATATTTGCTATAATATTAGCTACATATAAATGTCCTGGTATCATTAGCTTACATGGTTGTGGTTAACTGGTCAATATGTTCCGAGGATAAAAGGTGTTGCTAGTTAATTTCTCTCCTTTCCCACCAACTTTTTGGTCTCATCTGGCTGGTGACCAGCATATAACCTTTGTGGACCAAATGTTATCAATGTTTATATTCTTAAAAGAATGCATCACTTGGTTACACAAGTCTATAATTTTGTTAAAGTTGTTGAGATTTTCGGGAAGCATTGTGGGTTCATAGTCCTTTAGCCTATCACGCTCTTACCTGGAGGGAAGACTGGTTGCTACTACTCTGAAATAATCCATGTATTTGCTGTTCACTGTGAAAGTAATGCATTTGATTTGAACTATTCATACTCGTGAAGCACAAAATCATCTCTTTGCACCAAAAGCCATGTTTCACCTTTTCACCAATGATTTGTATCAAACAGATTAATAACTTGCTAACTTAGAGGTTTTATTCACAGGAATGCAAGATCATAAGTCTGTTGATCTTTCTATTCTGATCCAAAATATTCAGCTTTTGGTTTTACAGTCTTCAAGTGCAAAAGTGTGTATGGGACCATGGCAAGGAAGCGGGCGTTACTAAGTGCAAATCTGCCTATGAAGCCTTTGATATGGGCCCAAAATCCATTGGTTAGATGTGCCACGCACATTCTCTTCACTGCTTTGCAGTTTCCTCCAAGATGATACCGTGGAGATCTGAAGATGAGAAGGGGACAATCGACTGGTCAACCGTATGCTTAGTGACACACTGTTGTAGGGCTTGGATACGTCAAGTGTCGGTGGCTTTTGAGTTGTCTGCCTGATGTATAAATTTCTGATTTCCTGGGAGCGAGGTTGGCTTTTTCTTTGTACTTGTACAATATATAATCTTGTCAACATATGATTCAATTGGTAGAAGCCCATTTCTCTGTCAACTGCATTTTGTTGATTTGTTAGATAATTTTCTGGTCAAAATTTGCATCAACATGCTCATTACTTCTGCGATTATGAACGTGATTTGTGGGGATGATGATTGCACCCAGGCATTACATGTAAATCTGTGTGTGTAGTGAGAGAGAGAGAGAGATTTCAGGGACATGAACAAATTGGATTCGGTTTGATCCCACATGATTGGGCATTACTGACTTGGATTCAGAGTTGGAGTTCAATTCTTTGGTGTCTGGCATTATGGTATTATACACAAATGAGTACTGGGCTTCAGGTACAGCGGATATCTCCAGCATCGAATTCTAAAACCAGTTATGGCCTCATGTTTTCAGCTAGACATGTCCGGTTTGCCTGGAACCGTGAAAGAATGTCCAGTTTGCCCAGAATCATGAACTATACTCGAACTGGATGCCGGCTGTGTCTGGTTATGAATATGCGGGTTCTGGTTCTGTTCGGGAAAAAATAAAAACTTTGGATTTATTTCTGACTTGGCTGAGTTTCGGCTTGAACCATGGGCCCGGCTCAAACTGCCGGTCTATCTGGTCTCCGAACCAGATATGTCTAGTTTCAGATATCAACTGGCTATTCGGATTGCGTATCCGTTCGGATCCCTGATAAATCTACAATATTATCAGTTAATATTGTAGATTTGTCGAAGGATGAATCTATAACTCAAATCGCAGCCGTGTAGCTGTATTCATCTGGATGGCTACGATCATCAGCCAGAAACCTAAGTCATCCAATAGATTTCAAACCGTCTTTGTGGTTGCAGCCGGCCAACCATGAGCCAAGGTCCTGTTCAACCAATCATAAAACTCGAAGCCTCTTCATCAGCTTTACGGATTCGGCGCCGATTCCCCACAGTCGGGAGCCCTGAGAGTACAGTGTTCGGTTCCTTTCCTGGTTCGATTTAAGGATACAGATGATAGGTCTCTCTCTCTCATGCCATGTGTTGAGCGAGGAACCCGTTACGTGTTTAGGGGGAGAACTTATGAGACATCTGTTGACCGAACACTGTAGAAATACATGCATACTAAACCAGTGTCCCGCAATTAAATACATATACCTCTGCCTTCTTCAAAGGATAAAACACACATACAACTCAAAAGGCAGACACATGACTTTGAGTCAACCTTGACTATACCTCAATCACCTATGGTTGGAGGGAAAGGTGGTTGAAAGTAGTCAACATGACTTTGAGTCGAGCTCAACCATATCTCAATCGCTTATGGTTGGATGAAAGGATGGTTAGAAGTAGTCACATCGCTGAAAATACCACTAGTAGAGGAGAGTGTAGAAGAGAGGCAAAAGGACAGAGAGTGTGTTAATAGAGAACAACCTGATTAGAGAGCCCTAATAATGTATTTATAGATTGCATGTTGGATCACATAGCTTGAATCCGATCCAAATAAAGTACCTCTCCGTCTTGTAAACGTTCCTCCGTAAGCACTCTTGACTTTGACATTAAAAGATTTTCATACAGACCCAGCTTGACACGAGCGTGTGGTCTAACATGTTCCCACAAAACTCTTTAAACTAAGGTTCGTGAGCTACCAACTATATAAAAAGACATATGGGTTTGTCTTATTTTTCGATATGAGACTAAACTTTGTCTCTTCTTTGCCATCACATGCACAAGTCCCTCACATGTAACTTTTACACTTTAAGACTTTCATTATATTAATGATGCATCAATTCAATATTTGGGATATGAACATGAATTAAATGTTATTAATACACATAGATTTAATAAACTCAACTTAATTAACATTAAATCTAACAATATCCCACACAGTCATGAAGTGTAAAAGTGTCCTCCCAAACCAACCATCATAATATTATATATACAAGGGTGATCCCTTACATGGGCGGAGTTAGGATACTTGCTAACTATTTCTGATAAATAAGGAAGTGATAGTAAACTATGTTTTAGGCATTTTAAATGCCATGGTTAGTACGTGTCCTTCATGTGGATGACAATTTGATGGATTTGTTTTTGTTATAATTGGTTGGAAACCAGTTTAGGTGTCAAAGTCATATGTCCTCCTTAATTCGACATTTCCTTCTCGGGTATTTGTAATTTATAGCACTAAAGGGTGTGCCGCTATCATTATATATATAAGCTTTTGCATTTTGGTACTTCTGTACTATTTTTACATCATATCCTGTCTTGTCCCAAATTAGCAGGTAGGTTTTAGACAGTTCCTGGAGTTTCAATCTACACGGAGAATGTTGCTGTTAAGCGATGACTCCTTATCACGTCAATTTTATAGTACACCAATCTTGTATGGCACTGGAAATTCTGGAGTAATTTATGCATTTCATTATATATATAAGCTTTTGCATTTTGGTACTTCTGTACTATTTTTACATCATATCCTGTCTTGTCCCAAATTAGCAGGTAGGTTTTAGACAGTTCCTGGAGTTTCAATCTACACGGAGAATGTTGCTGTTAAGCGATGACTCCTTATCACGTCAATTTTATAGTACACCAAGCTTGTATGGCACTGGAAATTCTGGAGTAATTTATGCATCGACAACATGACATGCATATTACCCAAAAGAATTGATTCTCTTTACCATAGAACTTCAAGACTGGTCATGATTCTTTTGGAAGACAAGTATGAAACTTTTAAAAAGCTCACAGAAGAATTTATAAAATTTCTCTTGCATCAGGGGCAATTTATATCAAACTATCGCGATGACACTTAGTCTTAGGTGAGATGATAATTTAAACTTCCCTGCATAGTCTCTTCCTGAAGTACATGTTTTTTTACATAACTTGGTATTCTTAGCATGGTAACTTCTATCTATGTAGCTTGCAACTTTTAATACAGAAGTTGGAGTCTCACTATCTCTTAAACCATGCATGTGCACTTCCTACAGATTACTCTGTTTCAGTTTATTCAAATGACATAACTTCTACCCATTTCAAGTTTAATATGCATTTGAGAGTGATAAATTTTATTATTAGCTCGATATCAAATAGTTGAATTTAGCAGTTTTCTGTGAACATAAATACTTTGTACCTTATTCTATTCTTTTCTGGTGGCAGCTTTACTCACTGAAACGTGTCCATATCAAATACTTTGTAGCTTATTCTATTCTATTCTATTCTTTTCTGGTGGCAGCTTTATTCAAATGACATAACTTCTACCCATTACTTTGTAGCTTATTCTATTTTATTATTAGCTCGATATCCTCCCAATCTTGGGTAATGCATCTTTCTGTGAAAAAGTTTTTATCTTGAATTATGCGTGATTGCTAAGTACTGTAGCTTTTAGCTGCTTTTGTTACTGCTGGATATGTTTTCCTTATCATGAAAAACAATCCTTTAACTCAAGCTCTTCTAAAGTCAAGTCCATCGTTGTTATGGTGGGGTTGCTGCCATCTCCTAGGCAGAAAATGCATCAATCCTACCTGCAATGGAGTAAGAAAATAAGTCTATCTGATTCTGATAACCATACCTGGAAAGAGTAGTTCAATAGGAGATCAAGTTAATTGATTCTAGTTTGATGTAGTTGCAGCTTCAAAGTGAACCTTAGAAAAGCAAAGACTGCCTTTTAATTTGGAGTAAGTCCAACTCTCAGCTTCATTTATACGTTTTTTTCAGAAAAAAATTCATTTACTGCTCTAAACAGGATTAGCATATAGTACTTGTTCTCATTAATAAAGTCCATCTAGTTTGTCACCGAGAACCTCAACTTAAATTTCAAAACGGATATCTGTCCTCTGTATACATGCATTGCAGATTCTAGGTGTCACTACTGAGGCTGTATCAGTGGATACGGTTACAGCAAGCGTTTCAAAAAGGATTAGTTTGCATCAAGAAAAAAGATTGCCTTCGTACATGTGACTGAAATCATCCCCAAGGTCTTCAGATTATCACGTAATCTTCTTGCTCCATCTTTAATTTGTGGTCTTGATAGTAGCTACTTGTGTTTCAATCAGTCATGGGAAGCATGTAGAGCTGAAGCTGTTAGCTGGAAAACTAGCAAAAGCTCCTTAAACGTAAGGTTTAGTTGATGGCTTCACAGTTACAATGCTAATGCAGCGGATCTCTTCTATTTGCCCTCGCCAATGATGATGGCATATTGAGACCAACCCTTGGAAGTGGAACCAAGGTAACAGGACATAAGAGTTCCATTGCATTCTTGAACACTTTTTGTTTCAAGTTGATTCTTGTTTTTTGTTTCTCAGCAGCGAAGAGATGCTTTATTTGAGTTCTCGAAAATTTTCAGGTTCCATGAATTCACATGAAATTAATCAATTGGGCGGTTGATTTGGAGCACATTTTCCTCCCATAAATTAAATTCATTGTCTGCTGAGGAAGTAGTAGAGTGTGCGATATTTGTAAAGATGAACGAAGAGGTTTGAATGTGTTCTATTTATGATACTATTACCTGAGCTGATTGTTGCTTTATTCTTTTCTACATCCAAATGGAAGTTTGTCACATTTCTGCTAACAAAGATGAATGTATGAAAATTATTCTGTTTTGCTAATTTATTGTGTACTATCACTATTTTTTTTCAAGATATTTACAATGTCAATGGACCTTGAAATCTGGGTGTGAGAGACCTAACATATGAAATCGATCTGTGCTCTACAAGTCAGATTTTTTTTCGCCAAAGTCAAATAGATCAAACCCTTGCAAATCTTTGGGCTTGATCATAACCTGTTGAAAAATCAAAATAAATCAAATCGAAACATAAGAATGTGGTGGGGTAACATTCAATTCCGGATTTATGGTCGGATTGCAACTTTGCAGAACCAATTCATGCTTTTAATACTAGGGAAGGTCTATTTACAGGAGTCACTTGGTTGGAGTTCAACTGTTTTGGAGAAACAAACACATTCCATTCAGATCTGCTGAGAAGTGGGGCCCTAGAAAGAGAACGGATATGCACATACATACGCTAATCCTTGATGGGGAAATTGACTTGCATATGTCAAGATTATTGTGATATCAATTTATCAAATAATAATATACAAGAAAGGGAAAAAGATGGATTCTTTGTTTGTCAGTCTTTTTTTTTTCCGAATGACACGAAGGTCCATCCTCATTTCGATTGAAAAAGAAATGATAAAAGGAAGAGAAGTGGGTCATGGGTCTGCCATTATTCCGCTCGCACCAAGATCTTTTCGGATCCGTTCAGGAGCTTAATGAGATGAGCTGAGCTTGGCTTGTCTAGATTCCCCGAAGTGAGCTGCAAAGAGGTTGGAGTACCATCTCAAGTTGTAATTGGCTTGCGTATTTATGTCAGGTATTCACAAAACATGCTGGCACAATCAATTAGATGAAGTGCACATCTTCAACTCGATGGATTGAATTGTGCTTTTACAGTAAAGATCGTTTAAAACTTATTACTATCCTTAGTAAGAAAGACATTCATTCTTTCCCATGAAATTATATAATAGTTTCAATAAATTTGTCAAGCTATTTTGCTTTTGACTTCATTCATTCGTGTGAGTTCATGCACGCCATCACATGCATGTGTGCGTGTGTGTGCACGCACGTGTGCACAAATCATTTTCCTTCTAGTTGACATGAATCATTGAAAGGGACTTGAATTTACACAATGAAGTCTCCCCACAGAGCGAGCTCACATGCATCCGACAGCAATTGCACAAAGCAAAGCTTGGCATTGAAGACGTGAAAGCTCCAACAATTTGCTCAACTTTGGTACCAATTATTGAATGATTTGCCATGTTATCTCACCGTCACCATGTTCAGGCCCACTAGAAGCTCACTCAATTGCCTTTAATTGACATCAATTCCATCAAGAATATGGCAACATCACTGTTGACAAGATCTAACAAATCCAAATTGGATGAGCGCCCATTTTTTTGATGCTGGCAACCATGTGATATATGGCCCAAAGATCCATATAGCTGCACTGAAAACTTACCAATAGCCTTTATTATGAACCCTTGTCCAACCAATCTCACCTTTCCTTCTTAATGGGCATTGAGATTAGAGGAGTCGATGAATTTTGTGTTCCTTAATCAGAGTTTGACTTTGGAAAGCCTGCTAGAATTAGTCTATCTTTTCTCAGGCCCGCACAGACTTATAGATGCTTATTTTTTGGATACCGTCTTTGCTTCTTCTCTAGGAAAAGAATTTCACCACCCGTAGGCCTTTAGTTCCACCCAGTTCCTCGTTCCTACCGGGGTTCTCATTGATGATACCCAAAATTTTGCTGTAAAAACATTTAGTAGGACCCATGATCTGGGATGATTTTTCTCACAGGTGACTTGGTGGAACAAAACGATGGGATCGGAAATTGCTTAAATAAGTATGATCTGGATCTAGCTATATCTGAATCCAAACTGGGTCTGACCCACTGAAATTCCAATTGAAATGTATATAATCTAATCACACACCTTTTGAATTAGTTATGATATCATAATATATGAAGGTACTATTAAAGGGTATGTTTCCTTTGAGATAGAGGGTTTCCTCAAATTGTTATGCAGGATTATGAATCCCGCCCGTTCATTCTTGTGGGAGATCAAGGGTTCAGATCTCTTGAGCAAAACATGGTGATGTGCTTCCACAGACGTCATTAATATCGGGGAAAAGGCTTAATGTTGATGATAAATAGAAATAATTAAGGACTCTTGCTTATGATGGTGCCATTTCATCCTGTCCAAGTCATGCCCCACATGTTTGTCACTAAGTGTTGCCGTGATCACACTTTAAGAGACAGTACAATATGACCTAAGATTTTTGTCTAAGCAGGATCAAGTTATGAGTGGTTAATTTAAACGCTAGTGACCGTGACCATGAAATAAAGAATGTTTATGGGCTATAGGCACATGTTAGCCAAGTATGCTAATGGCCAGCAAATGACCTTTATTTAGCTTTACATAATAGGGTAGTTGTATCATCCAAGTGATGCTCAATTCCTTGCAAGTCAGCCCTTTTTCCACATATCTCTCTCTCTCTCTCTATATATATATATATATAAGGCTTTATAGTATCTTAAATCTTATATGTTTGCTTTGATGTGATTTCAAATATTTTATATCATGAGTTTCATACATGCATGGCTTAAATAAGTGTTTGCTTTGTGTTTTTGTTTACAAGATCATCATGGCTTTTGGTTTCTCTCTGATAGGATCGTGCCCACCACCGACGCAACTCACACTTGATCATTTCTTTTGAGATAAATGAGTAGGATAACATTGTCGTTCATCTTTTTTTAAAACTTGTAAACAAGAGCAGGCATATCTATGGTGGACATGATCCAGTTTTTCTTTGGTTTCTTAAAAGGGCGAGACTTGTCTTTTGCCCCTAAAAGATGTCATGCTCTCTTGGTTGAAGAACATGTCACTATCTATACCGGCCATCTCGGTGGCTGGGTGTTGCCCCTCTTAGCTTAGGACTCGATCAATCTCCAGTTTTAATAAGGAGAAATCTTAGTTCTAGGTCTCCTTCTTTGTTCTTCCTAATGGACTCATGATGGTTTCAAATAAGGCTTATGTTACACAAAGAGCAAAAGCTAGCTCACCTGGCTAGGGGTTAGACTCACAAGTTGAAGGTCGTGAGCTAGATACCTGGCGCATGAATACCTCTGGGTTCGGCCTCCCATTATATATTTTAGAAAAAAATGGTGAAGAAGTTAAGTAGGGCTGCCTAATTTATGCTAATCAAACCACTGAACAACTTGACTTTATATACTGCAAAAGCTAGCCGAGTGAAAGGCTTTTCTCATTTACGACATATATAAACACAAACAGTGACACACTACATACAATTTTGCTGATCTGATTACAGAACACTTGTACAGATTACCAAAAACAACCAAATTACTACAGAAATCAAAGCCTGATATTATCTCTTTCCTGCTGCACAGCCGAGCAGCTCTTTCTCTTCCTTTATTTTCCTTCTCTTTGTCGAAGCAACCGAAATGACTGCAGCATCGTCACATTGATCCAGAGAACACGCCGTTACGTTAAATGATGCTGGTGGTGTCATATAGACCAGAAGGACGCAGCACGGAGAAATGTGACGATGATAGTGTCATATAGATGGACTAGAAGAAGCTGAGATGGCAGCATGCAATTGGCCTTGCTGGTTGAATCGCTGAAGTTGTATCATCCTAGCGTAGCATCCATCAGGATGGTGGTTTAGAAGGTGAGAGTGCGATCCTTGCTCCGTCACCTTCCCCTCCTCAATGACGGCGATGGTGTTCGCATTCCGCACTGTTGAGAGCCGGTGGGCGACCACGATCATCGTCCGGCCAGCCGCCGTCCGCTCCACTGCCTCCTGCACGCACCTCTCCGACTCTGCGTCGAGGGCGCTCGTTGCCTCATCCAGCAGAAGCAAGGATGGGTTGCGCACCAGGGCTCGTGCTATTGCAATTCGCTGCCGCTGCCCGCCGGATAATTGCACACCGCGCTCGCCGACCTGCGTCTTGTAGCCATCCGGCAGACCGGAGATGAACTTATCTGCATTCGCAGCACCGGCGGCGGCAACGATCTCGGCTTCGGTTGCGCCTTCGCGGCCATAGGCGATATTATCATAAATGGTGGTCGCAAAGAGACTTGGTTCCTGTTGCACCACTGCCATGAATTGCCGTAGTGCTTTCATATTGTACTTCCGTAGATCCTTGCCGTCGATGAGAACCCGGCCGGATGATGGGTCGTAGAACCGGAGAAGCAGGGCAATGACGGAGCTCTTGCCGCAGCCACTAGGCCCGACGAGGGCGAGGCACTTGCCGGCGCGTGCGCGGAGCGTGAGATCACGAAACACAGGCATGTCTGGGCGTGTTGGATACGCAAAGTCGACGTGCTTCAGCTCGACTTCCCCATGGATACGATCCGGCTTGATGCCATCAGCTTCGTCGGGGTCGATCTCCGTCTTCCGGTCGATAAGGGAGAAGACAGAGCGCATGGCGTGACCGCCTTTGATGAAGTCGGGAGCGAGGGTAAGAGCTTCAGCAGCGCCATTGGCCGAAACCATGAGCACCATGAAGACACGGATGGTTTTTGAGAAGTCGGAAATGCCGTGCTTGACGAGCCAGGATGCATACCACAAGCCGAGCGAGTACGAACCGTAGAGGAAGAATTGAGCAATGCCGAAGCCGCTTCCAGCGATCTGCGACTTCCAAAAGCACTTCCGAAGGGGAGTTGTTAGATTCGATGCGAAGAGGCTCACGATCTTCATCTCCGAATTAAAAGCCGCCACTGTCCGGACGTTGGAGACGGCCTCCCCCGCTATCTGGGTTGCAGCTGCATGCGCTCCCTCTAGGTCTCCAGAGAATCCTTTCATGAACATTTTCTACCAACAAACAAATCCAAATCAGATCCTATTTTAGTTTCACTTTTGCCACGAAATCCTTCGACGTACTCCGGAATCATATTGAAAGCATGTGTTTATGTTTGCATTAGAAGATAACATTACCTGAAGCACGGTAGCAGCCACAACCACAGGGAAAACGGCTACCAAGACAAGGGCAAGCCTCCATTCCAATACAAACCCAGCTGTGCAAGCGAAGATCATGAGTGCAGAGTTCTGAATGATCACCGATATCCTGTCGCCGATTGCCGACCTGACATTGTTGGCATCAAGGGTGAGCCTGGCAGCTATCCTAGTGCTGGCATTCTCCTCCTCGTCGAACCACCCGACCTCATTGCTCAGCACAGCCTCCAGCATCTTCTCTCGCACCCTCTTGGTGAGGTTTTCGCCCACGACATCCCAGAACGTGTGCTGCGTGGTGTTGAAGAGCAGCGCCGACGATGAGACCCCGATCAGCACGAAGCAGTACTTCGCGATCTCCCGCCGCATATGGCCGGCGTCAGTGCTGTAATATACACTCAACACTGCACTCAGCACGTAGGCAAAGAGTGCACTGATGCACCCACACACCATTGAGCCAACTGAACCCAGCAGTGCAAATCGCCATTCGGGTGCATTCATTTTCACCAGCCTCCAAAAGGAGCTTGCCTGGTCCTTGAACGCGATTCTCTCTGCCTTATAGTTGTACCCTGAGTAGTGTCCATCAATCGGCAGGCTGAATTCGGAATTGGAGAAGTCCGATAACCTCCGCGAGTATGGCGACCGACCATATGAAGAATTGCGGCAGATGATCGGAGAGCTTATTGAATTTCTTGCACTGGATGGCCTACTCACCATTATAGAAACACACGAGGATTGTTTTCAGAGAAGATAAACAAAGTGTCGGAAGAAAGCATCAAGGTTTAGTAAGAAGATGAAAAAAACTAAACGGTGAACATTTTTAAAAAGGAAGAAAAAGACCACAAAAAACTATGGCATCAAAAAAACTTGTAGCTGATCCATCTAGTGTGACTAAGAAAGGATCGGTTGTTGTAGTAAGATAAAGAAGAAGAGCAACAGAAAGTGTTTTTACGTGGAAAGCTAGGAGACAGTACCTTGCACTGGCACTGCTTTTTCTAGCATTCATGAGAGCTGTCTCGTGGGCGAGCTCCTGCATGCGGATGAGCTTTGCATACATGCCAGCGTCGCCCTTGGAGATGAGCTCGTCGTGGGTGCCGAGCTCCAGGACACTTCCCTGGTGCAGCACAGCTACCATATCTGCCTTGCGAATTGTTGACATGCGGTGTGCAATCACCAGTGTCGTCCGGCCGATCATGAAGCGGTCCAGTGCCTCCTGCACCAGCTTCTCTGACTCTGAGTCCAGGGCGCTAGTTGCCTCGTCGAGCAGCAGGATTGCCGGGTTCTTCAGCATAGCCCTCGCGATCGCTATTCTCTGCTTCTGCCCTCCTGAGAGCTGTATCCCTCTCTCTCCCACCTGCACCCGCATTCATTTTTTTCTTAGTTGGCATCAGCCAAGTACAACAATAATCATTCAGTGGATTAAGTCTTGGACTATACTCAAAGTTGTGAAGTTTGGATACAACCCAACAGAATCCTGCCACGGGCATGTTCGTGTGAATTGACTCATGTGGATTGGATGCCACTAAATGGGAAAATCGACTGATTTGGATTCTAGCGTCTAAGAGAACCCAGATTCCTCAGCATACAGAAGATAGTCTATTCACATCTCCAGTGGCGATTAGAGCAAGAAACGGATTCCATGAACGATGAATCGTGTGAATCCAATTCATGGGGCAAGCAAACAGTGTTGCGAGAGTCAATGATTCGGTGGCGTGATATGTTTTGATAATAGGTACTCTTAGTATTGTGCATAATAATGGCAAAGTGGAGATAACATGCTAAACTACTGAAGCTATAAAATAATAGAGAGTGATTGTGATAGTCCCCTGTATTTAATGGCAGCAAGATTAAAGAAATGGTTTAATACACAGAAATCATAAAAAAGGAACATGAATGGACAGAGCTTCTCGCGTCTATGCTAATAGCCTATGAGAGATTAAAGAATGGCAATGAGACAATCCTTTGTATTTATCGGCCTTTGCAGTCGTCATTAACCTTTCACCAAAGGCAACTTTTTAGAAAGATAAAAAGGAGACTAGGCCTAAACAGATTCAATCGGTACCAAATATCTAAAAGGGCAATGTCCTTACCATATCTAAGCTTATAAAGAGAAGCCCACGCACACTCCCATCAATTGAGATATGCGGTAGAGATTGATTGTGACGGAAATATAACTTGATCTCCTCTACTATTAGGTCTGATACAAGGAGCATGCTGTTCTTACCTGTGTGTTGTACCCATCCGGTAGCTTTTCAATAAATGAATGAGCATTTGCAACTCTTGCTGCTTCTTCCATTTCAACCTCCGTTGCATCTGCCCTTCCTAGCAGCATGTTTTCTCTAATGGTTGTGGCAAATAATGCGGGCTCTTGGCTCACCAAACCGATTTGTTGCCTTAGCCATCTGAGTTTCAGGGTCTTTATATCATGCCCATCAAGTAGAACTTGTCCTATATTTATCGTATTCCAATTATAATTAGTTCAAGATATGAAATTGTACGGGATAAAGGACTTCAAGATAAAGGGCCATATGATCAAGAATTATCTGTAGTTTTGGTTGACAGATTTACCTGAGGTTGGATCATAGAATCGTTCAATGAGATAAACAATCGTGCTCTTGCCCGAGCCACTGCTGCCCACTATCGCAACAGTTTTCCCTGCGGGAATACTCAGTGATAAGTTGCAGAGGACATGAATATCTGGCCTCGATGGATACGCGAAATCAACATTTTTGAGCTCAACATGGCCAGTCACACTTGGTAACTCAATCCCGGAAGCACTATCTTTATCTATGACAGGTTTATGATCAATGGTCTCAAAGATCTTTGCAGCTGCAACCTTTGCTTTGGCAAATGCAGTCATACTTGGTGCTGACTGCCCCAGAGACCTGTTAGGAACAATAAATATTGGAAAGTGAATCCCCAATAAATTGGAGAAAAAAAATCCCAATCAAAATTGCAATATAAATTCGTTGGAGAATTTCTTACAGTCCACCGATCATCACTGAAAACATGGTTGCAATCGCCAAACCGCCATTGGTGTACCCATGCCGAACAAGCCATCCTCCGTACCAGAGAAGAAGAGCATAGCAGCAGAAGACTGTGAAATAAGTTGCTCCCAATCCAAACCCTCTTGCAAATCCACTCTTATATCCAAGCCTTTGAGCTACTTTGAGTGCGGAAGAGTAGGACTGTAACGTTTTTGATTCACCAACAAACGATAGAACCGTTCGGATTTGAGCAAATGCCTGAAAAAATTGCAATTACACATAAAAATTAGGAATTCAAGAGGATCCAAACGAAAATTACTTGCATTTCTCTGCAACTAGGAAAGCAGGACAACTTTCTTTCGCAAATATCATAATGGTGGTATATCTTTGTCCCCCGACCCTTCCCCTTTTGCATCAACTTCTTCCTTTATGACCAGAGGAAGGACTCTGTTCTCCAACACTAAGAAAACAGTAAGAGAAAAAAGAAAACTCTCATTGGAGATTCATTTTGTCCACCTGCTCAACAATGTTTCCCGCCTCGGATTGGGCATCTTGGCTCTTGGAAGAAAGCTTAGTAAGTGTAATGGTGTGAATTGCTCCTATGATAGCAATCACAGGGACTACAGCAAGAGTCACAAATGCTAGTTGCCATACTGCCGTGAAGCCGACCGCAAACCCGGCCACGAACGTTCCCATGTAGTGAATGAAATTGCCCAACTGCAAAACCGAAACAGATAACCATAGATGTAAACGGTCAATATTATGCAATCTCTGAAACAACAAGGAGCTAAACGAAGGCTAACTTTGAAGATCTTTCACCTTCTCGCTGATGGCATCTTGAATAACAACAGTGTCGCAATTAATGGCGTAAACGATATCAGATGTTCTTATATCTGTATCAAAATATTGAATGTCTTGATTCAAAGCTGCCTCCAAGTACTTGGTCCTCAACTTCGTGGTTTGTCTCTCTCCCGTCCACATCCAACAAGAGATTTCTGCTCGATAACAAAATATAACGAAATCCATTTTCAAAAGCGGACGAATTTAAACGCAGCCTTCACAAATCACTCAAATAATAAGGTAAAGTCTAAATACCTGCCCATGAAGAAGCCCATATCGCTGCTCCAACAACTAAAAAGTAATACGCGTACTGCAACAAGCATAAGAGAAAACGTAAAGAGAGAGAGAGAGAGAGAGAGAGAGAGAGAGAGAGAGAGAGAGAGAGAGAGAGAGAGAGATTGCTTGTTGGTGGTGTTTACTTTGATGACTTGCTGCATCATTCTATGGGGATCATCCGCGTTGGAACCAAAAGAGTTCACGAGATCCGCGAAGAAACGAAGGAAGATAGGGAGTGAGCAACCATGGACGATTGCCCCCAAGGTGCCGATCACCATCAAAAGACAATCGAGCCTATCTGCATATCTGAACAGCTTAGTGAAGGGAAAAGCTGGTTGCACAGCGGATTTCTTCGCTTCGGGGACCGGCGGGACCTCTCCGGCACCGCCAGATCCGGAGCCGGACTTCTGCTCCACCATCTCCATTCCTTCTCCTTTCTTCCTTTGTTCCCCTTCCCCTCCTTCCTCGCTTTTAAAGCTACCACTTCGTTCTTCTTCTCTCTTCCTGTTAGTGTCGCTACTCTTCTGTCTCACCATCTCATGTCTTTGCATTTCGTGCCATCTCCACTGTTACAACCCCTTTTATCTCCTTACAGGAATCTTGTGCAAATCTACAGACACACACACACAACGCACTCTCTCACCTGGGTATCGATTAAATTTTGATTTTACCGTCATTGTCAGCAAAGAGAAGTGATTTTTACCGCATAAGCCGACCAGTAGAAACTCCGGATTACCACTGAGAATCATGTGCATTGCTCTTCAAGGAATTACCTAACCACTAACAAGAATTGAGTGTGAAAACTAGGAGCAGCATAGAGAGGTTGACCATTATGAGCATTATTTTTCTCAAAGACTGACAGTGGTAGTCATAGAAAACAGTAAAGTAAATGCGATCAACTCTGTTTCTTGCCTTGTTCTGCAAGTCAACAAACCGAGTTGGAAATTTATTTCTGTTCTTACCACAGTGCTTTGGTTGATACTTTTACACACACATATATATATAACGTATTAGTTCGTTAGCATTTTTCCTACATCTTGATGGCAGATTGCAGGAAGAGAGGCTGCAAGAAAATAATTGTTTCTCTCTTTAACCTTTCACTCTATTTGAAACGTACTGAACCACCATCTACCGGAAATTTATCATACGACAATAAAAGAGAGATTCATAAAACTCTAGAGATTGTCTTCTTGTTTGTGCAATGGTTTACTCAACTTCAGTGGATTGTAAACGCGGAATTGCCGTATCAATCCGTGTCACAATGAGGAAAACCCGGAATTACAGGGACTCCGTGCTCCTTTGACCGAAGGTACGAAGTGTGATAAAAAAACAAGGCATTAAAAGACAAAGATGCCTTGATCAAAAACTTTCCTCTCGCCTCTTTTCACGCTTCTTTCTCCTTCATGTCCCCTCCTTATAATTCAGGACTCTCTTTCCTCTTTTTCTTTCGTGCTCAATTGTTTACGAGAGGAGATGAGAGTTTGTTTTCTGCTCAATTATTTACGAGAGGAGACGAGAGACGTCCTCACCACCGGGACTGTGAGCGGAAGACGATGGCGGACGACCGGTGAAGTACCCGTGCAGCCCCTAGCCCGGTGAAGAGTTCGGCATGGAAAGATAAAAATGATCCTCTATATTTTTTTGCGATTTTAGTTAGACATGTTAATGTTAATGACTTAATGTTGAGCTAAAAAATTGGGAAAAATACACTGCAAGCATTAATTTGAGTATGTTTAGCGCCAAACATAGCTTTGCATTGATAAACGCACACACATAGCATATGGCCATGCTAGTTTTCATCTAATCCTTCCTCTTTCATTACTTATAACCTCTTAACCTTGATTGAGAACTAATATTTTTAGTATCATTAAAATGGAGGTCATGATCATCACCACCATCAAGTCCAACATCCTCTTCATGGAACCTTCATTCTATTTATTTCTTATATATTATCGATTATACTTTTCAATCATTCATGACCTGTCATTTAATAGCTTCTGATACTCTCTTAACTTTGCTCGTGTTAGTAGTAACCTCTTTCCTTATACCTCTTAAGTGATGTTTCAAATAAGAAATTTCACACTAATCACGTTCTTAAAAAAAATACATTTGATTTTCAAATTGTTTCCTTCAACTTAAGCACCTCACTGCAATGCTAGATCATCGTACCGAGTTTAGGAGTCTCTAACACCCCTTCATGTCATCTAAATTTAACACTTCAACCTTAATAAACATTAAAATAAAAACACTTTATAAATCCTAAATATTCATCTCATAAACCACCAAAACGTTCAAATAGACTATTATAGTGTCTCTCACCTCATAAATACAATAAAAAATATTTGCATACTTCATATATTATCATTAAAAAAAACACAAAAAAATATCAAATACAAGGAGAAAAAGCAAAAAAATTATACCACGACCAATTATATCATTGGTGTTGTTGTTACTGGAGTGATTATGGCATTGGAGACCCTTAAAAATTGTTGGAGATACCTCACCAAAGTTATAAGTCGCCTTGGAACAATCGAAAGACATGGATAAAAGCTAAAACCCCCAAAGAAACGCAGGATTTTGTTCTGTCGACAAAACTTTTATAAAGGTTCAGGTCATATCGCACGATACCGAACGATAAATTGTTGTATCATATAGTGTACGATATTTATGATACGGTATAATACGAATAACACTGGTTTAATGTTTCTTTTGGTCTAACACAATTGAACCCAATAAGAGTTTCTTTGATTTTTGTGTCCCAAGGCTCTCTTTGCCACAAGATCGGTTTCTTATGTGATAATATGCTTAAATCCTCCATTTTACATCCAGTTACGCTGAAGCCTTGGATACAACCTTTCTCATTCATAAATTTGGTACGGTATCTTCATCGGTAATCTCAACATGATCGTAGACCTTCTTTGAAATGATGGAACCTATGCTTGTCATTGATGGTTATTTCTTTTTCAGTGACCACAGGTGCATTATCACACGAACTTCAAAGTTCAACCATTCGATTGCCTCTTCCACTGCCTCTTCAAACATATATATATATATATATATATATATATATATATATATATATATATATATATATATATATATATATATATATATATAAAGAGAGAGAGAGAGAAAGAGAGGTTTTAAAGTTTGATGAATAGAATGCTATGTTGATAAATGCATGGTTTGTGAAACTAGACTGGCCAGTCGGACCAGTTCAACCGGGAACCTGAGTCGTATCTAGTTCAGTCCACATGTTTAACCAGTGGAATAAAATAACCTGTAAACCGGTTAGTTGGTCTGGGAACCAAGTTTGAAAACTACAAGTTTCATGTTTTCTTGAATTTTGGTTATTATCGACTTAACTTTATGTTTCTTTAGAGAACTTACTTTCATGCACTTTATGTTTCTTTAGATGACTTACTTTCATGCTTTTATTTTTAAGTTGATTCTTAAATCGAGGTTAAATTGCTTATTCCTGTATTATATTGTACTATTTCAATACACATAATGAGATTATAAATATATATTTACTTCTTGCCAATTCAACCCTGGTTCGACCCGGTTGAGCCTCTTTTGTAATGAACCGGTGCCTTCTCTGATTGAATGACCGTTCCAGTTTCACAAACACATATATTAATCGCTATTCTTTTTAATTATAATTTCAGAAAAAAAATCATACAATCATAATTATTGGGTGCAAGAAGCACTCTGAAGACGATACAGGTTATAATGTAGAGACCAATATATTGTTGGGTCCAAAGTGACCTTATACTTTCGTGATCTGACTCTGTCCGTACGTAGGGAGAAGAGTCTTCCTTTTTCATCCTGCCTTTCTTCTTCGGAGATATTTTTCACATTAATCCTTGATTTTCATACTATTTACCCATCCATGCTTCACTTTTAGTTAACCACAAGATCATCCCCACTTTGGCAATCATTATCTGTTTTTTCTATCATTAAAACGATTTCTTCTTGGGTATATTTTTTCAAATTTCTTTGTTAGAAAGTTCGTTTATTGGCTAAATGTCGAAATCAGAAATAGATTGAAAGCGAGGGACCAATTTGAACAAATCCCATTTCTTGAAGTAAAAGAAGATAGAAAGACGATTGGGTCATCCTCTTTTTGACCAATGACGAGTTGCGAACTTTGGGAGAGTGGGCGAGCCCACGTGGACTGTTGGAAGCTTATCATCATATGTGGACAAAAACGGGCCCCGTCTTTCGCAATATTACCCACCACCACCCATCTAATTACCTCTATTTTCTCGGATCATGTCATGCGATCTCTCACAGGACACGGCTAATTAGGCCATCGTGTCCATGAGTCATGACACGGTTATAGTTAGCGTATCTTTCAAGGGCGAACATCACATGGATACGGAAAGATATGACCGGTTCCTAACCGGAACTGAACTGGGGCAAGAACCCGAGATCACCTTGTTCGGTTCTGGTTTCACCATTTATAAAATCAAAATCGACACGCTAACCATAACCGATGGTTTGGAATAGCCGGTAAGGTAACTAAACTATATTGCATGAGGAACTTCTAGGAATTCAAGAGCATGCAAAGACAAGCTAGGCCAAGCCAATCAGGATGTGCAGTGAATCTATAGGATATGAATTTATTGGACACTAACTGGTTCAACTCAGTACTTTGGATCGATTTGTTTACCCCAACTTGTAACCAGCTCAAGCAGTTAAGAATAAGATTCCAAGAGATCTAAGCATAGTTATAATTAGCCAAACTATTGAATTAAAAACAAGAGTTAATTTTCAGGCTTCTCAAGAAGCATTAGATTCCCTAGGAGTTGAATGCTTTTTTTATTTTTCAAGTAGTCATTAAGTGTTTTAGGTATCTCCTAAGCAACAACAGTTAATTAGCAATTTTAAATTAATTAGGATACAAATTTCAATGTTTTGAAAATTGTAACATTTAGTTTTAGTGCGCACCTTAGAGAGTTGTTGTAAGCTATATAAACCCATCCATATGAATGAAAATGAAAGTGATGATTTTCTACACAATTCTGTATTTCAAATATCTCTTACCCTTAATCGGTGGTGAGTGTATGTTGGTGAGTCATATCCAACAAGTGTGTGTGCGGAGCCCACTTTCATGTGCAAGCCTGTGATGTATTGGTAAGCCCAAATTCAAGAGTGTGTGCATACTGAAACATCATTTGATGCTTTTCGCTTAACCAAGATCCTCCGACAGCAGGAACAAATAAAAGAAAGTCATTGATCAATGTGTTCCATGTACAAATTGGACCGGACCAGATTTTGCAGGACTCATACGCATCTCCCAATGCGGTGTAGACTTAGTTATGTACCTGACGGCTGGAGGTTCTATACTTGCCGGAGCCGACGAAATTGTGCCGGGCGTCTGAAAAGAATATGTTTCCAGGATCTGACCCATCTGTAATAATGGGCTTAGGTTTTCAGGTTGGCGGATCCTTCTGGTCCTAAACCAGAGACTCGCTACCTGACCCACTGACACTCCTCTATGTTGGGTAACATGTGTTGAACTTTCTTATGGTTGAGGTGGTCCGTTCCAAAAATAGCATTTTGGTGTGACCCATCTACTAACCAAAATCCTCACAGGGCACATAAAATTAGACATCACGCTCGGAACTTTCAATTCCAAACCATCGGTTCTGGATTTTTTTAGAACCAAACCAAGGTTGCAGTTTGAGTGCTAAAGTGTTCAAAACTAAAAAAACCATTAAAACTTTTGAAATTTAAAAAATATATACTGGAGGTTTCTAGTATCCCGATTTCAGTTTCATAAAAGGTGGAGCCAGAATTGAACCAAGTGATTCTAGGTTTTAGGTCCGATTTGATTGAAGTTCCAATTACAACCAGTTCCTATCCGATTCAATTTTAAATTGAAACCACCGGACCGATTTCAAACCGGCAATATCTGAATGAAACTATTACAACGGAAGGCCAGCCTAACAGGTATGCACCCCCTAGGGAATCTAACTTGACACCAAGCCCCACCGGTGAGCTTATACACACACAGAGTTGAGACATGCGCATGCACGCATATACAAACATAAATGAAATCGCTGCAATCTCTCTCTCTCTCTCTCTCAACCACACACACGGGTTATGAATTGGAAAGGAGTGCATTTTTAGGGCATAAAATACCATGCATTTGTTCTTCATGATTTCACACTCTACTTTATTGAACAGCATTCGCCCCATGTGCGTTGCCCCATCATGCCATATCATTGTCTTGCTTGCTCTAAAATCCGATCAGTTAATTAATCTTTCACTTAGATATACTTAATTAAAGAACCAATTGATTAAAGAGACTAAACTAAACCAGTAATTTATTAATCGGTTTGTGGAGAATGAGTGGGGTGATCATGGTGCTTGACTTGAGTGACCTGTGACAAAAAGAGAAGAAGAAACACAATTATAAGTGTGTGTGAATGTGGGGGAGTTGTTGAGTTCTAAGCCATTGCCTACCACAATAATAACAGCACAACCCCCTTTTTGTCCAATCCCTTTTTTTACTGATTTTCTTCTTTTGCGTTAACCATGGTGCCAATTTTTTTTTCTGGTTGAAGTAGCTTGATTGTGAGTTCTCCCTAATCTTAGATTCAACGTTTTGATGCTTTATATTTGACAAATACAAGAGAAACACACACACACACATATATATACGATCAAGAGAAATTTTTGTAAAAGAGGTGAGAAACTAGATTATGAATATGCTGAAAAAAGAAGAAGACCATAAATGTTTGAAGAAAACAATCAAATATAATATAATTTAACTTCTGTCAATATGACATATGATCAAATCTTATGAAAACAACAAATTCATATAGCCGTCTCATCTAGTTCGGAGAGAAGGTTAGTTTATATATATATATATATATATATATATATATATATATATATATATAAGAAATATTTAATGGGTTAAGTTTAGTAAAGGTTGACAAGAAAGTTGGAGTGTGAGTATGCAGCCCATTTATGATGGCTAAATGAACTGTTGATGTGTGGAAAAAGCATGTAAGGCCATGAGCAATAGTCCATGAAGCCAGTGACTGCTCATGCGTTGGCTTGTATAATTGCCACTTTGAATGTGGCCTCATGTCCAACCTGAGGAATCTCACTCACTCACCAAAGGGAGTGATCGCTGGTTTGGTTTGAAATGCTAAAGCTGTCACGGAGACCTAAAATGTCATTACTTTAGTCATCAAGACATGGTGTTAAACTGTTAGCATCTTTTAATATATATATATATATATATATACATACATCTGATCCTATCCACCTGAGAGATGTCCATTTATGCTAATTCATTAATTTTCGGTGGTATAAATATAAGAAAAATAATATAATTACACTCAAACATAAAAAAACAATAGTCGGAAGGATCCAATCACACACACACACACACACACACTCTGTCTCTATATATATGCATGTATATATTTTTGTGTGTTATCTTTAAGTATTTGCTGGATTTAGATATCACAATTAGATTGTTGGAACCCTTGTCAACCAACCTTGAGAACAGCACACAAATTGATAAACAAATAAATTTGAATAGAGCTCATCAAGATAAGAAATAAATTTGATTCAGTACGCATAAGGAACCATGCTAAACTGAGCCAGGTTGGGCCACTTACCAAGTTCACTGGTTCACACCAAGAAAAGCGTACAATCCAAACTTTGTGGCAGGTTTCAAACGTATATTCTCTATTATTTTTTGTTATACATTAAATTCTTTCGAGTACGGATTCATAAAAGCATGTTATTTTTATTGGGTGGGAAAACTAACCCCGTGACTTTAGGGTGGAAAGGAATAAATTTTCCTTGACAAATTTATGAACAACGAATCTAAAAAGTTGTTGTTTTTAATTAATTACACTTATAAAAAGTATATATATATATATATATATATATATATATATATATATATATATATATTTGTTTTTAAAATTCATTTTTCAACTATCTATTTTCAACTTTTAGTAGAACCTTCTTAGCATATCTCAATAAATTTCAACTATCGATGTTAGAGGGATGGTAATTTAGACCCGTCGTGTGGGTACCTGCTCTGCCCCATATGAAACGGGTTTTCAGGCCTCAAAACCTGCCCTAAAGTGGGATGGTACATGAAGGAGATGCGGGGCGGGACAGAAGCGAGTTTGTGGTAGACCCGCTCCGAAATATATATATAAGTATTTATTTATATAAAATATATGTTTATTAGAAATATTTTATATGCTTATATGTATATATATAAATAAGATTTTATTTAATTTAGTTTGATAATACAAAAATATAGTTTAATTTTGTTTATAAATAAGTATTTTAATTTAGTTTAATTGGGTGAAGTGAGACGGGGCAGGACAAGGTCGATCCAATTAGGTGTGGGTGTAGAAGAAATACTGTGGTGCGGGGCGGGGCCGGGTGTAGTGAAAACTCGCCCGTTCCTCTTCGTTGTCATCCCAAGATGGATGTTTGAAAATTAAATTAAAAAAACAGAAAGTGCGCATGTGATGACATTATTTGAAATATAAAAATCAAAGTTTCACTCTCTTTTATAAAACGAATTAAGTCTTTACATTCAAAAATCTTTTTATTTTCATTAATTTGTGTTGCAAGTTGATAGGCTTTTTAGGACCCGTCACTTTCTCTTTGATTGTCATTGATTCTAGTTAGGGGATCGACCCAAAAGAACAGTTAAGAGTTCGATACCTAGGAGCGCACACTTCTGGTAGGTGTC
Source organism: Brasenia schreberi (assembly GCA_036023115.1). NCBI lineage: Eukaryota > Viridiplantae > Streptophyta > Magnoliopsida > Nymphaeales > Cabombaceae > Brasenia > Brasenia schreberi. The sequence continues at coordinate 9,205,731 of JAYKKT010000087.1, forward strand.
TGCTTAATCCCCTTTTATAATAAACGTTTATAATGTTTATTGTATGAAAATTATCAGGGATCACCTGGCCCAGTTTCGGTTCCACTTTTCATGGAACCGAAATTGAGTTGAACCACCAGTTCCATACATTTTTTTGTTTTTTAATTTCAAAATTTAATTGATTTTTTCAGATTTAAGCAATTTAAAGTTCAAACTGAAACCCAAATCAGCTTGGTCCTAGTTCGGTTTCAGTTTTTGGTTTCAGGAACACTGCAACCAGCAGTTTGAAACTGGTTTTGTGTGTATATATAGAGAGAGAGACAGTTTGGAACCGACTTTCAACAGAAATTAAACTAGGACAAGAACCTGCTCAAACCGAACCCAGCACCAAGGACTACTTGTTTGGTTCCAGTTCCACCTTTCATAAAACCAAAACCAAGTTCAAATAAGGGTTTCATATTTTTTTACTTTTTTTATTTCAAAATTTTAATTGATTTTTTCAAGTTTTAAACAGTTTAGGATTCAAACTGTAACTGGAACCGTCTCAATCCTAATTTGGTTCATGTTATTGATTTTACGAAAACCGGGCCGACCGTTTGAAACTGGCCATGGAGAGAGAGAGAGAGAGAGAGAGAGAGAGAGAGAGAGAGATTTGGGGTGTAACACCCTGAGCTCTTAACTGAGTTCAGGAAGACTGACTTCACGATAACTTAAACTTGACTCCGTTTTGTCAAGCTTGAGCTGAGCCTCGAGTCGAGATTGACATGTGAGTGGCTGAGCTTGAGCTCACCAGTACTTAGGCTTGAGCTACTCTTGAGCCAAAACGAGTTGTATAGGATTGTCTAATCCCGTATTGGTGGGAAGAAGAGGATTGAAGACGAGATTAACGGCAGGCAAAGCATACCTTTCTCGACCTTTTAGCTAAATATCGAGAGTAGTATCTTGCTGAAATGTAATACCAAAGTGTTCTTTTTTTCAATTTAACATCATTATTTATTTTGCAAATTGGTGGAGCTTTAATTGGTCGGCTTCAAATTCAAGCTGAAGATTTGAACTCTTTCACAGTTTAGCTCGACTTAGCCGAGCTTGTTCATGAGCTTACTCAACCTAGAAAAACAGATAAGCCCGACAAGGTGACTTAAGTCGCTCAAGCCCTAGCTATCAAAGCTTGATCACAAGTTCCAGGTAATCTTATTTCACATATATAGAAAAGATCAAGAAATTTAAAAAATTCAAAAGGTTAGGGATGGATTTAGATGGTGGCCGTGGGGCGATAGATTCGAGTTGACAATTTGATCTAAGCACACACTTGGCTTTGTTTGGGTTTGCACCTTGTTTTGAGGGATATTCGCGGGCGTCCAATTCGGTGGCCTGGGACTATGGAACTCGTTGCAATCATTGATGCCCATAAATATCGTCATCTCTCATAGACAAGAGTATCAATGGTATGTTCTATTGGGTACCAATAATTGATGTTATATACAGCATAGACATCTAGGATAGACTTATTTCTCATATATAAAATACGTAAAATAATAGCAGCAATACCACCATCAATAAAAACTCATGCATATATATTATATCTACGTGTCACCTTCTTTAAGCACTCTCTACGAGCTTCACTTCAACATTTGTTCAAAAAGTGAACCAGTAACTTTATAACAATAATTTTATCTCAAATAACATTTACTCAAGTATTTACAAAGATACCCATAAAGCATAATATCGCCGTCTTATATGTCAGTTCAAAGTCAAGCTACTTAGAAGTATACTTTTCAATGGTTAAGATAAGATCACAACTCCCAACAACCCATTTCAAGAGATGCATAGTGTCCTCGACCACCTATACGCCTACATCCACACATTTTTCTATACGTTACATTCCTATTTGCATGCTCTCAAAGTGACAAATTTCACATTATAGATTGGTTAGATGGTCTCTATTTAGGATGAGGGAGGGTGATTCATATAAGGTAGTGTGGTAAAGATTCAACTGCTTATCCAATATCTTAACAAATCTATCTCATTTTGAATGATTCCTAAACTTTTTCTAAATAGTTTTCATCATAAATGGTGCATCCTCTCCTACTCGGTAATACACAGTCCTCTATGTTTAATTTCTTCCAAAATAGATTAATAATTGACAATTTTATTAAAACAAAGAGAAGGTTGAACTCATAAGTACATGGTATACCATGTGAACACCTTAATTACATGTTCTTACATCTAAACCTATCATTTGTACAATAAGATCAAGAGCGTATCGTGATACTCTTCTATAAAGATTTGTTATCAATTCAAATTCAATATAATGTATGCTGATAGTTGTTAAGCATCTGCTCGACCCATTTTATATAACTGATAGCAACTGTGGTAGCTTAGAGAAGTAGGTCAGATGGATATGTAATATAAAAGACAGTCGTCTTCAACAGCAACTCTGGTCTGAGAGCCAAACGACAGAAACAACCGTTTCAATCAAACAAAGCAGGTCCGAATCACATTTTGGAAATGCATTTGTACCGCACAGAACAATTTCCTGACTTCTCCAACTTTTTGGTACAAATGGTCGCACCAAAACGAACTAAATCAGACATTCTGAAAGAAGCGAAAGTAGAAAACATTTCTTAATCATCGGACGTTCGAACTTCGATGGAAACAGAAGCAACATTCAAGAGAATTGCCCTTATTAATCATAGGCCACCAACTTTAAATCTGGATATTTTATACCAACTAAACAAAAGACCCGAAATCTCATCCTCGAGATAAAAATCAATCGAAGGCAGAACCAGAACTTGCTTCATCCCAACACGCGTGAATAGAAATCCAAGCTAACCTTTGGGTCTTTGATCCGAAACATCTGCAATACATTCGAAGCACCATCAAGTACCGCAAAGCCAGCATCTAACAATGGGATTATTGAATATAAAACAACGAAAAGATGGAAGAGGAGAAAGATGGTAATCGAAATTCGGACGTCTTACGGTTTGCTGCATAAAGTATCCTTTTGTAGCTTCATCTTGGTGCTCGTGATGGCCCGGATTGTTGGCAGCCGACTCTTTGGAAATGGACGCCATCAAAGAGAACGTAACAGAGTGGGACGAAGAATAGAGCTATATCCAAGGGGAATCAGCAGATCGGGTTTGATTCGAATTCTTCCCGTACCAAACCCAACCATTTGTGACAGAATAGATTCATTTAGTTACACCCAGATTAGATTCAAGGTCTGAACATTATCAACACAAATTTAACATTATCTAAAATATTGTTTGCACATTTTCAACAATAAATTGCTAACCTTCCGTGTATCTAATTGTAATAAACATGAAATCGAAACAACAATTGATCAAATTGATTTGTACCTTGTGTTCTTTTATGAAGAATCGCTTAATTAGTTACTGGTGTCGGTACGTTGAAGAAATGAAATCATATTTGAATCTTGGCAAAAATAAGCATTTGGAAAGTACTGAAAACCCTAATCTTGGCAAAAGAAATTCAGATAATGCTCAGGACGTGATGCACATGTCCAACTTTAACATTCTTGTATTCCTGGGCCACGAGCCAATGGTCTATGAAGGGCTCATTTATGCATTACTTTGTGTGTCATATAGAGATTCCATGTTATGTCAACTTGCTCCCTAATTAAGCTATTGAATTTTTTAGGTTGATTTCTTTAGTGTTATTATACATGAAGTCATAAACCAAATAGCATGCCTGATGTTTGAGAGATCTTATTGAAGAATAAATAATATTAAAAAAGAATGTATATGTGTGCGTGAGAGAGAGAGAGAGAGAGAGAGTGATTGAACATTGATAGCCTATGAAAATTATAAATCACCATATATGTATATGAATGTATATGTACATATATATACATATACATATATAGATATAGATATAGATACATACATATATTCATGCATATATATATATATATATATAAAGATAGATAGATACATTCAGATATTTACATATGCGTGGGTATTTGTGTCAGTGAAAGTCTTATAGCCTTGCGTGTCTACATGTACACACACATGCATACGTATGTACATACATATGTATATATAGATACACACACACACACACACACACACACACACACACATATATATATATATATATATATATATATAAAGATGACACGTAGATACATACATATGTGTGTGTGTGTGTGAGAGAGAGAGAGAGAGTGAAAGCCTTACAGCTTTGCCAATTTATAGCTTTGCATGTCCTTGTCGATCTCAACATTCCAATTAAAATAAAAAGTTGATTGTAAATAGTAAAGGTCTGTATCTATTTTTTACTTTTTTATTTCAACTGTTCAGGTATACATATATATATATATATATATATATATATATATACATAAATACACATGCATGTATATACTTAGCAAGATTTATATCCTTTCCTCTTTAGATACTTGTGATACCCATGCAAATGCCCATAATTGTACTTGAGATTGAAAAGCGAAAGGTAAGAATGTACATCTATTGTAAGAAAATCTTTTTACTTTGTATCGAAATAGTAGTAATCAATAAGGATAGGAAAAGATATAAAAGTATCGTGCATATAAAACTTTTCACATATATATATATATAAGTTGGAGGATGCAAGCAAGTTATATACAAACTCTACCTAAACTAATCTCAACTAAGATTTAGGATTTAACATCAAAAGGTAAAACAGTAAAAGTACTTTTTGTGGGATCTTTGATTTTATCTAGTTTTATAATCTCATCTATCTATGCCCTCAATTGAATGATTAATATTAGTTTCGATAGAGTTTGCTTATGAGTGATTTGTATCATTAATTTTTTTCTTCTTCTCTCTCTCTCTCTCTATATATATTGTATTTCTAGAATATAATAAATAAAACTATGCATTCAAAATTTATTTTCATGCATAAAAGAACTACTAATTCTTACAATTATCTCACCGCCAACATCTCTCAAACGATAGGCATGCTTTTGATTTTTGATTCATGACTTCATATATACTTAAATCGTGACCAACACAGCAGTTCACTAGCTTTAGGACCAAGCTATATAAAATATTCACCCAGTGAAAGATACGATGCACGCAATAGATAAATCAACAATTCATAAATCATGATTAGATCGTAATACTAGAATATAAGAATGCTTGAATGTTGTGTGCAGCACGTCACGATAAAGGACACCTTTTCTCAACTATATCGGGTCTGTCTACATCTTCGATTCGACTGCTCGAGCTGAATGTGGGATACCAACCATTACATGCCAACATGCACACGCCTGTGAGTGCTAGAAATATTATATCTCAAACATGAGTCGAGTCGATCAAGACCATTAAACCTGTGTTTTTGGTGAGAATCTTGGCACGCGAATTGTGAGAAACATCAAGAACACGGCTGGTTTTTTACACAAGAGGAATTCAACAATACGTAAAGGGAGTTCTGAGATGTTCATAATAGCTATACACCTGCATTTATACACAATGGCGGATCTGCCTCTGACTTTAACAAGCTTGAAGATTATTACCTCTCAGCAGGCAACCAAGACAAAAAACGAAAGAAGGAACGCAAGAATCTGCAAGAGCACCTGCACCATTATGGGACTCAAAAGCGGGGTCCTGATGTATTGTCCCAATGGTGCAGGTGCAAATGCAGAACCTTGCACCAAGCTTCACATATAATCACACCATTCATCCTCAAAAAGCATACTTTTCATTCACTCTCGAAGGAGAATATATAATTGAAACCCAGAAACAACTGATTTCTAAGCAGACAGAATCGAGGTTGTATACTCTCTCTCTCTGCGAAGCCTGATAATTTGTAGCTGGAGCAACGTTAATATATAGAGGGAGGATCTGCAGTGATGCCTATCTGCTGCTGAGATCGAGCGACAAAGGTGTCTGTGGAAGCATGGTGATCACGTGACGCAGGAAGGAAGATCACGTGGGAAAATCGATCTGAGGAACCCAGCGCATGGTTGTCACGTGATGCCCCTCAGGTACGCTGGCGGAGCTTCTCGTTGTCAGCAGTCGAACGCCGTACTCGACTTCCGGCGTCGACAGTGCATCGTGTCACTTCAACTGAGGCGAACAGCGTCACGTCTACGAGAGATGTTATAAAGAGAAGACACAAAACAGGCATTTGAGCAGGAGCTATTACAGGCTTTTGCCTCCGGTCTGATCAGAAAATTGAATCGACAGATTTGTCGTAATCAATATGACACTATTCATTCACATAGAAATCGGGGGTTGGAGGAGCCCACTAAACAGCATTGTCTTCTTTTTAATAGGCAAGTTAGTGTTAGGCAGCTATCTTTACCAAATGCAAGGCCAGGGTATTGAACTCACGACCTTCAACTTAAGGTTCTTTACCAAATGCAAGGCCAAACACTATGAACTAAAATGTGTAAAGGACATAATTACACTGACATTAATGACATTAATATGGATCTCAAACAAATTGGATCCAAATTCATTACTCAAATTATGTCCCAATGACTCAAAACCAAATCAAGCATGATGCCTCCAACTTTGAATCCAAATCCATTACTCAAATTGTGTCGCATTTAGTGTGTTCGCGTCAAGTGCCTTTTAGTCGTTAGTAGATATAACACAACCATTTGTTTCGTTCTAAAAGCTCCTGCTTCAGCTTCCAAGACACTCTAGAACGGATTTGGGCAAAGAGCATATTGGAGGGAGAGTAAAGGATTTTGTCACCTCAATTGGCTCATGGACATGGATCATTGACCCTAAAAGTCAGATCCAGATTTTGTCTGGTCATACTTGCTATGGTGGAATGTG